>CM075345.1:81040000-82241666 GCA_037693485.1 Kitagawia praeruptora
ATTGTTGGAAGGTGGAATGTATATGAAATTGTGCTTATGTGCTTATATGATGATTTGGATAAGTTGTGAAGGTCAGTGTATTTTTATTTGTATTTTGAGAATTTAAATATATTTAAATCATGAATTTTTGATCCTTTGTCAATTTTATAAAATTATCGGAGGACTTAAAAAAATCATGAAATCTTTTGTAATATTATCTTTATATATTTATAGAGTTTTTAAAATGGTGGGGTGAATTGATTCGGGTGTTTTAGTATTTTAAAAATGATTTTAAGAGTTTTATTGTATTTTTAAAGGATCAAAACTTGTAAAATTCATATTTAATTCATTTTCGATCCGATAAATATTTTAAAAATATGTGGGTGTTTGTAATTTTATACTCTTCATTTAAAAAATGAAAAGTTTAATTTTCCGAAATTTTTATTTAATTTCGATTTATAAAAGTGGTTTATTTGTTTTAAAAGCGAATAAGTAGTGTTTTAATTGGGCCCGGAATGAATGATTAGTAGTAATATAATTGTATTGGGCCAAGCCCAAGAACACACACAAACACAACACGGCAGAAAGAAAAAAAACGGGGAGAGAGAAAAAGAGGATTGGGGGAAAAAGAGAAGAACAGAATTAGGGTTTATAGTAATTGAATTGGGGGATTTTTATTGTGGAAGCAATTGGGTAATATATATATATATATATATATATACGTGTGTGTGTGTGTGTTTATATGTGCGGAATGTGTGTGTGGGTATGTGTAGCAGGAAGGGAGGGGGGCGACCCCACCGCGCGGCGGTGGTGGCCGGCGGTGGTGGTGGCCGGAGTCGCGCTGTAGCTAGGCAAGGAAGGGACAACAGCTGGGGAGGTAAAGAGAGAAGAGAAGAAAGAGGGAAGAGAGAGAGAGAGAGAGATGGTTGGGGTGGAGATGGATTTTTCGGGTCGAATCGGACCAAAGCGAAAATGGTATATTTCTGTGTTTTAATTGTTTAATTTTCGTATTAAATTAGTGGTGAATTACGATATCTTGTTATATTGTTGTGATTTAATTAGATTTAATTGCGAGTATGTTGTTTAATTTCCGAAATTAAATTTGGAAAGTTTATAGTTGTTAATTATGATTATGGGATTAACTGTGAGTCCGATAATATGTTCGGATTAGTAATTATTAATCGTTAATTGCTAATTGTAAATGGTTTATATGGGTTAAATGTTGTAGTCGAGTCATGATATTTGTTAATGCTATACTTGTCGGAACCGCTATTACTCACCCTAAAATTAATTTACAAATAATTGTTTTAATCTACTTTATTCACCTATGTGGACTCAAACCATTCAACGTGTTGTAAAAATTTTATTAAACGTGCTGAGCTTGATTATACCGCTGCTCCAACTTAGAATTTTACTTGTTGATAACCTTGTTGCACTTTATATCTTTTATTGTTGCCCAAATTCGAATCTCTCTTTAATCAAGTTATTGATGTTATGTCTCCAATTACTTATATCTATCTTGTCGATATGAATTCAAATTATTGTTCTCTATATTCTCCACCCCACTTATTACCGAACTTGTCGGTATTTATTAAAGATCTTGACTGGTTAGTTATTCCCCTGCATTGTATCAAATTTGTCGATACTAGCCGATATTGTTGCTTCCTCATTAACTCTTAATCATGAGTTGTTATTCTGGACGTGAGTTTCCAGTTGTTTGGTTGATAATGGTTGTCGATAGTCCCGACACCTATTGTGATGGATATAGAATTGGAAATGTTTTTAAAAGTGGCCCTTGGAGCGTAAAACCCTTCGGGGTGGGACCTTATTATGGTCGGAAGTTAAGGCCAATGTGTGCCATGGATCCAATTAAGGAAATTGTTGTGTGCGTTTGTCCGGGTTTAGTGCGTGACTGATCAGCAGCCTAACCTTGATATTTTTTAAAAAAATAAATAAAAATTCCAATTCTAATCTATACTCTGCGATTGAGATGTTTAGTTCTTGACTCCTTGGAAGCTATTTTAATAATATTTTGATATCGAAACTTTTATCAGTTCTAGTTTCTGATGCACCTCATTGGTGGTGAATTGTTGGCCCTCGTGACAAGCTAAAAGTTGATATAACTGATTCCTTCATAGAATGAAATGAAACCCCTTTGTTTATCAGATTTATCATCATTGTTGAAATTGTTATCGCTATCACACTTACTGAGCATTGTTGACTCACTCTTGCTTGTTTGTTCCCTTCCGTTAATAGAGAGAATTAATGGACCTCGTAATGATCAGTTGGTATCGCTCTTCAGGCAGCGAGAGGAGACGTACGAATTATGGACTACGTTGGATAGTGGATTGGGAATTGTCAAGGTTGGATATATAGTTAGACAGTGATTTTGTTTATTCACAAAAACTGTATAACATTTCA
Source organism: Kitagawia praeruptora (assembly GCA_037693485.1). Taxonomy (NCBI): domain Eukaryota; kingdom Viridiplantae; phylum Streptophyta; class Magnoliopsida; order Apiales; family Apiaceae; genus Kitagawia; species Kitagawia praeruptora. The sequence continues at coordinate 81,042,401 of CM075345.1, forward strand.
TTCTGAGGTTGTATTGTAATAATCAAGTTGATAGTTTGTTTCATACCATAACCTGTAAGCGATCTTGGTTAAAGGGTTTTTTTTCTTTTATGTTGTTTATATCCAAGGTTGTATATTATTGTTTATGGTTAGTGGCCCCATATCTGTACCCCAGATTATGGGATGCTACATCTTGTGTTGCATTTGTCTTAGATATCTTGTTTACTTTGTTTACTCTTTGTTCTTATAAACACTTGATCTTAAAAACTCACCAGATCGAAAAAATTTAATTAGTCAAGATTGTATTCAACCCCCCCCCCCCCTTCTACAATCTCGTGGTGCATAACTGGGAAATAACAGTTCATATCATATGTAGACACATCAAAACAACAATTAACCCAATTCAAAGTAGAAGAATAGAGAAATAACACACTTTGTTCAACATACATAATATCATCCTTTCTGATTAGAACATTCTCCGACCTAACAGAATAGATGTCAAAATCACAAATTAAAAAGGGAGAAGATGAAACTTGAAATTTATTTGATTCATTACGAGATGGGGTTCTTTGATTGAAGTCGAGCCATCACACTACCTTCCTGCAATGACCCGTTGAGGACCATGCAAGAGATTAAAAGATTTAGTAATCGAAGGAGCAAACAATTTAGATTCTAAGATTGCCCAATGCGAGATCATTTTAAAAACACAATAGAAGTTCAATATATTTTTATTTTTTTTGCCAAGAATGATAAATTTCATTCATGAAAAGATGATACATCAAAGAGATAATAAAAGCTTCATCATCTAACCGAAAGGTATGCTTAACCAATCCATGAGTCTAACAACCCATAGGAAAGAGATTCCTCCGGAAGTTTAGATAATTACACCTTTATATTCACCAAAAAAGGCCTCGTTAAAAACCCCACAAGAGCAAAACCCTATGGGAAAAAAACTCAAGCGGGGAAAAAAGAGTGCCTTACTAAATAAATGAGTACATAATTTAACAAAATAAAATCAAATGACTAGAAAATTCTTGAATCTTCAACTTGATTCAACCACTCTAGTAATGCATAACCGCCTTCATCCATCTTCTCACCCTAAAACCCCACAATTATGTCGTCATCCATCTTCTCTTTACACTTCTACCCATCCACAGAACCTGAATAAATCAATACAAACAAATAATATTATGTCAAAAAACCAAAATCGAATATACATTAAATAATTATTTTACTCAGTGAAAATAATAACATTGAACAATTTTATATATCTAACCAAAGGGATCCCCTATGATTAGACATATAAAATCAATTTCTCATAAAAGATCTATTATAAAGTCATCTAAAATGACAACATATTCCAAATCAATAAATGATCTAAATCGTCAAAAATGGCATCAACAGTAACCCAAAATTGGTCCACAAGATCACAAATAAATGGCACACCCTCAAAGGTACAAAACCAAAACCATATAAAATGGTACAAGAAAAACATTTAAAAAATATATATTTCATCTACCAAGAAATATATTTCATTTTTACACTATAGAAAAATAATAATACATTACAAGATATAAAAATAATAAATATTATTAGATAACTACATACCATTTTTAACATTAAAAGTCTTTTACATAAAATGACATAACTTCATCATTTTACCACCCACATAAATCAATTAATTCGTTAACAATTAATTAGGGAATCAAATTAATCAGATAAACAAGAAAAACAATTAACAATTAATACGGAAATCAATTTAATCAATTAACAATTAATAAGGGAGACAATTACTCAACTAACATTTAATCAAGAAATCAAATAATTAGAAATCAGAGAATCAATTAAAAGGAGTTACAATAATTAAAATACGAAATTAGCTATAATTAAGACAAATAATTAATGCAAACAATAAAATTTAGGATACGAATATGAATATCAACCCCACCATCGCTTCTCCGGCGACCATGCCGCCCATACACCACCGTACCGAACTCATCGCGAGAGGAAAATCACGAAACCATGAAACTTAAATTTCTCCACGAAACAAATCCAATGAGACTGAGATCTCACTGCAGTAATAGTAAAATCGAAAACAGGGGACTATCGAACACACAGCCACACTCTCAAACCCAATTACACAACACACACACATAGATGGCAGTAGACACACACCCATATGCTCACTATACACACACGCATAGACACCTCTGTACTCAACACACACGAGTTAGCTATTCGATTTCAATATATTTTGAATGAGAGCAAAAGTGGAAAAAGGATAGAGGAGAGTGAATAAATACCTAAACGATCCATAGAGAACCGTGCTGAATCAAAGAAAGATGATTGGGGGAGATAAAGAGATTATTGGATGGGAAAGAATAAAGTTGGAATGAGAGAGAATAGAGATAACAAGAATCCACTCTTATTCGATACGGAGTATAATTTTTGATATCTTGATATTGTATATTTGAAAGGGTTCAATAAATTTTAAAGAGTATCTAAGAAAACTTTCCTAAGATTAATCTCAGGATCCTTTTTCTCTTTAAATAATAACTTTTTCAATTTATTAAAAAGATAAGACCCATGTAAATATTTGAGCTCACGAATCAAAAAATATCAACTATATACATGAATGCAAACTCAATGATGTCACGTACTCACACCATTTGAGAAAAAAGAAATTTTATAAAAAAAACTTTTTAAATTCTATATCACTAGTTTAGTTAAAAAAAACACTAAAAACTCCAAAAAAAAAAAATCACATCTTTTCAAACTATTTTTATAATTTATATTTAAAAAGTTGCTATCATGCAGCAGCAAAGCATGCATAAATAGACCTGTCAAAATGAGTTTGAATCCGAATAACTGAACCGAAATTCATTGAATCGGATCTAATTTTATATTCAAATTCAAAAAATTGATAATTATCTGAAAACCAATTTGATCAGATCAAAAATGTCAAATATATATCCATTGAACCGAATTGGATCCGTCCGAATTAGAAAAATGAAGAATTAAGTAGTTGTTATAATTTTAACGGGTTATAACAAATAGTCTATATACATTAACGCATATTTCATTCAATATATATCCATTTACAAGTAAAATACATATATAAAATAATTTTATGTCAAATATATCATAATTATTTAATCATCTGTTTTTGAGAAATTACATAATTTTATTCTAGAATTATTATATTCAATAATAATGTACTTTTAAAATCTCATAAATTAAAATAACGAATGAGTAATGATCTGAAAGAATCAGAACCAATTCTGATCCGAATCGAATTTCATTCAATCAAATTCGAATTTCATTCAATCAAATTCGAATTTCATCCAATTTTAGTTCGAATTAGACTCGAATCGAATCCGATCCGATCCAAATTTTATTTAAATATATTATAACTGAAAATTAATCCGATTCAAAATCAATATTATCCAAATTACCATGTCTATGCATAAGTACATGTGCTTCCTTAATTATCAATTCATTTATATCACGATTTTATTTTAATCTGACGGCAACAAGTTCGCACATAGAAACTTTCAGCATGTCTCATTCTCATAGTCGTATCTTGTGAGCGATATTTAAAAGGATCTTTCATTTTTTATAAGAATTTTAATATTAGGGATATTTACATAAATAAATAAGATTTTAATAATTATTTCCAATTTTACTACCACCCAACTATCTTTTCACTTCTATAAAATCATTTTTTCAAAAATACTACCTCATTATACTTTTATGTTTTCAAAATTCCAAAAATACTACCTTCCTCAATTGCAACTTTTGCAACCTCATTTGCAACTTCCAGTTTTCAAATTTCTGATTTCATGTTCTGGGGTTCAGATGTCATTTTCGACCACTTTTTTGGACTCTGATATATATATATATATATATATATATATATATATATATAGGCCTTTGCTCCATAAAGAACACTCTTATATAAAGAACAATAAAGAACACTATAAAATTATTTATTCTAATAGATCCATTGGCCCCGCCAGGGGCACCCAATACAAAAAGTTCTTATTTTTTTAGGCTCTATCCATCCAACAAAAAAAAAAAAAAAATTTGAAAATTTTACTGTTCATGATGACATCACTGATGACGTCATCGATGAACAGTAAAATTTTCAAATTTTTTTTTTTTTTTTTTTTGCTGGATGGATAGAGCCTAAAAAAATAAGAACTTTTTGTATTGGGTGGCCCCGCCAGGGGCAATGGATCTATTAGATATGAGGTGTTCTTTGTTGTTCTTTATTTAAAGTGTTCTTTATGGAGTCCAACCCATATATATATATATATATATATATAGGCCTTTGCTCCATAAAGAACACTCTTATATAAAGAACAATAAAGAACACTATAAAATCATTTATTCCAATAGATCCATTGGCCCCGCCAGGGGCATCCAATACAAAAAGTTCTTATTTTTTTAGGCTCTATCCATCCAGCAAAAAAAAAATAAAAAAAAATTTGAAAATTTTACAGTTCATCGATGACGTCATGGATGGATAGAGCCTAAAAAAATAAGAACTTTTTGTATTGGGTGGCCCCGCCAGGGGCAATGGATCTATTAGATATGAGGTGTTCTTTGTTGTTCTTTATTTAAAGTGTTCTTTATGGAGTCCAACCCTATATATAAATATATGGATAGAGCCTAAAAAAACAAGAACTTTTTGTATTGGGTGGCCCCGCCAGGGGCAATGGATCTATTAGATATGAGGTGTTCTTTGTTGTTCTTTATTTAAAGTGTTCTTTATGGACATCTGACAAATGACATCTGACAAATGGAACTTGAAATCAGAAATTTGAAAACTGGAAGTTACAAATGAGGTTGCAAGGCCCCGCCAAGGGCGCTCATAATTGGTGAATTTGGGTTGCAAGGCCCCGTCAGGGGCACTCATAATTGGTGAATTTGGGTTGCAAGGCCCCGCCAGGGGCACTCATAATTGGTGAATTTGGGTTGCAAGGCCCCGCCAGGGGCACTCAAAATTGGTGGATTTCTGATTTGCAACTTTCAGTTTTCAGTTGCAAAAGTTGCAACTGAGGTTGCAAAAGTTGCAACTGAGGTTGCAAAAGTTGCAATTCAGGTTGCAAACCGCAGTTGCAACTGATGTTGCAAAAGTTGCAACTGAGGAGTTGCAACCTCAGTTGCAAAAGTTGCAACCTCAGTTGCAACTGAGGTTGCAAAAGTTGCAACTGAAAACTGAGGTTGCAAAAGTTGCAATTGAGGCTGCAAAAGTTGCAACAATTGCAACTGAGGAGTTGCAACTGAGGTTGCAAAAGTTGCAACTGAAAACTGAAAGTTGCAAATCAGAAATCCACCAATTATGAGTGCCTCTTTTTTGGACTCTGATATATATATAGTAGGGATCTAGAGAAAACCCCTTTAAAAGGAGAACTTAGAAAACTAAATTAAAATATAGCACATATGGTATGCAAACTGATCGTTGAGAAATGGAGAAAAATGTGGTGAAATTAGATTTTAAAAAAATATCACCGATTGACGGGAAAAATCAAATTACAAACGGAGGGGATTAGGTGGGATTGTGTGTGTGAGGGTGTATTTTATTAGTGTGTGGGTGCCCCTGGCGGGGCCATTGATTATAATACATCAAATGGTTAGGATTAGTACCTTAGTTTTCTTCAAAAAAGAGTTCTCTTTTGAGCCACACCCTATATATATATATATCAGAGTCCAAAAAAGAGGTCGAAAATGACATCTGAACCCCAGAACATGAAATCAGAAATTTGAAAACTGGAATTTGCAAATGAGGTTGCAAAAGTTGCAATTGAGGAAGGTAGTATTTTTGGAATTTTGAAAACAAGATCTGTATTTTTAGAATTTTAGAAAGATGGGTAGTATATATTTAAAAATCTAATAGTTCACATGGGTAGTTTTGAAGCTTATGCTAAAAATGATAAAAAAATCAAAACAGGCTATACTGTATATGTTAAGGTGATTTGAGTTGTGCAAGCCGCAAAGTACTTTCTAGTTCTACGTTTTCAGAAATAAAATATTTTTCAATTCATCATGTTCTTAATCTTTATTAAGCTGAAAGAAATATAAATTAGAGCAATTAGCCAAAAAAATTAACCAACTTTACATTTTTTTGCCATTTAACCAATCAACTATTTTTTCACCAAGAACCCAACAAACTTTGCTAAATTGCAAAAATTTGTCCTAAATTTAACCATGATTAATTAATATTATCTAATGTTTAATTTTTTAATATAAAATTAATTTTTTTTTACATACTTGCAAACCATTTTGGTGTATAGTCAGATAATTAATTTCATTATAAACTTTAATTTGCCTTTTTTCCCAAAAAATTGATTATATTTGTTTTTTTTCCTCCTAAAATTGATCAACGCAATGAATTCGGACAAATTTAATTTTATATTAGTTATTAACAATATTATAATAAAACCATGAAATTCCACGCAACTATTAATTTTAAAAAAAAATTACCGGACAAACTTAACAAAAGTCATGCATGCCTTTGTCCTTATGTGATTTTTGTCCATATTACATACCTATTTTTCAAATTTATTGTATTCAGAAAATAATTTTAATTATGATAAATCATATCACTCTTTTTTTGTCATAAAAATAGGAAAGGGTACAAATACTTAAAATATAAATTTTAAAAATATGAAAATACATAAAGTAACAATGCAATCGAAAGATTTGTAATTAAAATTATTATTAATATATTTTATTTTAATCTAGTTTATTATTTCATAAATATAAATATATTTTGGTTTATAAAAAAAAGATAATAAACTACAATGAAGTAATAATTTGAATGAATTTTTTGATTAATAATTTATTATTTATTTAATAAAGATGTGGTTGAACAATAGTTAATACACATCAACAATAATGACTAACTATAATTTATTTATTTTCACAGTTTAAAAAAATTTGTTGGATTTTTATGAGAAAAAATAAATTCATTGGTTAAATTGTAAAAAAATAGAAAGTTGATTGGGTTTTTTGACTAATAACTCTATAAATTAAGATCTTTGTTTGTTTGTGGGTTAGCATTTAACACAACCTTACCTATAAACAAACAAAATTTACACCTGAAATCCAGATATTTAAGTACTTAAAAAATTTCAAATATATATATGGGCTAGTGATTAAATAGAAAGGCTTTTTTCATAAATAAATAGGGAAAAGTAAATTTTTTCACATTTACTTTTGTTAAGAATAGCTATTTGCAATTTTATTAACCTAAGTTTTTAAATTGCAAAAACCCTAACCCTAACCCTCCCCCCTTTCTGTTGAAGCTTTCTGTCGACTACAACACATTTTTTTTTTTCTTTTTTTTTCTTTTTTTTAAGGTGGGGTGATATTTCGGTGGATTTGGGTTGCAAGGCCTTGCAAGGACGAAAATGTCATTTCACCCCAACTTAATGCAACCACATTCAACTTTTTTTTTAAGGTGTGGTGATTTTGGTGGATTTGGGTTGCAAGGCCCCGCAGGGGCATATTCCACTGAATGCAACTACATTCAACTGAATGCAACCACATGCAACTAAATTTCTGATTTTAAGTTCCATTTTTCAATTGTCATTTTCGACCCCATATATATATATGGTTCAAAAAAGGGGTCGAAAATGACAACTAAAAAATGGACCTTTCTTATGCAACTGAATGCAACCACATGCAACTAAATTTGCAACTGAATGCAACCACATGAAACTAAATTTCTGATTTCAAGTTTCATTTTGCAGTTGTCATTTTCGACCTCTTTTTTTAACTCTATATATATATATATAGTTCAAAAAGAGGTCGAAAATGACAACTAAAAAATGGAACTTTCTTATGTAACTGAATGCAACCACATGCAACTAAATTTCTGATTGCAATCACATGCAAATGAATGAAACTTTCCCATTCAGTTGAATATGGCCCCTGGCGGGGCCTTACAACCCAAATCCACCAAAATCACCTACCTTAAAAAAAAGTTGCATGTGGTTTAATTCAGTTGAATGTGGTTGCATTCATTTGAATGTGGTTGCACTCAGTTGCATTCAGTTGAATATAGCCCCTGGCGGGGCCCTGCAACCCAAATCCACCAAAATCACCCTTTCTTAAAAAAAAAGTTGTATGTGGTTGCATTCGGTTGAATGTGGTTGCATTCAGTTGCAACCCAAATCCACCAAAATAGCAGCCCACCTTAAAAAAAGAAAAAGAAAAAAGTGTTCCATTCGGTTTTATGTGGTTGAATGTGGTTGCATTCAGTTGCAACCCAAATCCACCAAAATAGCACCCGAACTTAATAAAAAAAAGTGTTGAAGTCGGCAGAAAGGGCGGAGGGTTAGGGTTAGGGTTAGTATTTTTGCAATTTTGAAACTTAGTTTAGTAAAATTGCAATTAAGAAAGTATAAGATAGTAAATATGCAATTAATTAAAGGAGATAGTATTTTTGCAAATAGAAACTTTAAATCTAGTATTTTTAGTAAATACTCTAAATAGAAACCAAAATTTAAATTATAAACTAGAAACTAATGTTAATCTTAGATCAATCTAATCTAATGGCACCTAGGGGAACCACACACAAATCAAATGCACCATCACATATACAATTCCACCTAATTCCCTTCGTTTTTAATTTGATTTTTCCCGTCAATCGGTGAGGTTTTTTTAAATTCGACTTCACTGTATTTTTCTCCATCTCCCAACGATTAGTTTGCATACCATATGTACAATATTCCGACGCGATTTAGAAATTTTTTTATTTAATTTCTAATTTTTAGTATAAGAGTGGTTTCTATTAGAGTAAGATTCTATATATATATATAAAGGCTCATGCTCAAGGGGGGGAACCCTGCATATTGAGAGAACCGAGAGACCATCTTCTCAGCCTTTGATTTGATCTTAATCTAACGGATATAGCAAGCTTAATTAAAACAATACATATTTACACTTGAAGGGCATCATTGGAAAACAAGCTTAAGCATAATATTACCGCTATATGTGATTTTCATCTAATATATTACTCCCTCTGTCCCAAATTGTTTGAACCTCTTTGACTTTCACGGAGATTAAGAAAATGTAGTAAAAAAGAGTAAAGTTAGTTGAAAAGTGGATAAAGTTGTGGAACCTATCAATATTTAATAGTAGAAGTGAGATAGTGGAGGAAACTAGTGGGTGTAATAGTGTAGAAAAGAGTATAAAATGAAGAAGTAGTGGGTGTAATAGTGAAAAGTATTGTTCAAAAATAGTAAGTATAATAGGTTCATTAGTTTTGGGACTTCCAAAAAAAGAAAGTATGTCAATATTTTTGGGACGGAGGGAGTACATGAAATCATTTGACATGATTTGCAAAATCAACATTAAAATCACAAATTATACTATCTTTCAAACTATGAATTATTTTTGGAAATTAGTTAAATCATAACTTCACAATTAATTGATGTATATACGTAGTACAATTAGAACATCTCCAATGGTATTGGCTAAAATGTTTGGCTAAATAATGATTATGTCAAATTTGTTAAATCTATAAGGTGTTTTATTCCAATGTAGTTGGCTATATTGATTGACTATAATTTAAAAATGGTATGTTTTCATTATTTCAAGTTGTTAAAAATAGAATATATCATTATAATATGATAATTGATGATGTGGAGTTTTACTACAGGTCTCTAGAAGTTCGACAAATACAGCCAATATGATGAGATTGTCTAAAATTTTAACTAACAGTTATGTCCCGTTGAAGATGAAATATTTTTATACATTCTCCATAATTTTTATTTATGGTATTTTCGATACAATTTTAGCCAAGGGGTATGTATGGTTGGAGATACTCTTACAACATACACACCACAACCTATATCATAGATGACATAATTAAATCTATTATATACCTAATACGGCAACATACACCTTTGGTGAGTGATTTTATTCGATGAAAATGATGTTTTTACCTATATATTATGTATGTATTTGTTTGACGTGGCCGGTGCTTTTCCTCTTCTCCAACTCTTCTAATCCTCTCTCAACTCCAATTTCTCCAACATACACCTTTGTTTGTTCGCTTGTGCATAGTAGTACAGAAATTGGTGTACTACTATGTATCGTATGTATTGTTACCAAAGAAAGAGGGGTGGAATTAGGGCACGCGTTTCTCATCTTCTCAGGTCAGACCTCAAGGCCAGGCGTCTATGGTTTGTTATTCTATACTCAACTCAATTCTCCTTTTAGGTTCTCTCTCTCTCTCTCTCTCTATCATAGTCTTTGTATAGTATATGTATATTGACTTAACTGAATCCAACTCCACCCCTCTTTTTGCTGCTGATTCATTCTTCATGTTTGATATTCTTTGATTTTATTACCTTTATTGTACCGTCATGTATGTGTTGATGCTTGATTCCGAATCAATCTTGTTTGGGATGTCTATTTATCGTGTTCAATCTATGTGTTTGGCTTTTGTTTAAAGTGAAAAATGCATTGCTGGATAAAGGAAGTTCTCTTATAGATAGGCGAGAAAGAATTGCATGCTATGGGGACAAGTTGGAATAGTGGGTTCTGTGACTTCTGTTATCCTTGTACTACTTCATCTTTTATAAGCCCTTGAATTCTTAGTTGTAAAATTGTAATATGCATTTTCCCAATCTATCATATATAACAGTTACTACTTACTTTCAAAATACAAAATGGAAGCCCCACTTGCAATATAAGGAATTTCAAAATATGTTTGCTCAACATTTACCCCCTGATGAACACCTTGTTTAGCAAGTGACTTAATAAGGTCAAACTCAAGCAAGAGACTTAATAAGGTCAAACTAAAGCAAGAGACAAATGGCTCTTTCTCTTCTAACTAATTTCCAATTTATAGTGATTTCTTATGCCATCACTTTTCGCCAATGGTTGCAGGAACTCCAGCTCCTTTTACTATTACTGGGGTAATTGATGGTAAATTTGAACGTGGATATCTTGTCACTGTTACCATTGGTTCCGAGATACTAAAAGGTGTCCTTTACCAAACTCCAAAAAATGCAGCTGATCAAGTAACACCAAATCACAGTACATAAAAAAACATTGACAATTTGGCTACAACTAATGGTTTGATGCGACGCAGGCGCAAAAAGAAATGTGAGATGAAGAAGAGGGATACTGCACATCCAAAACCTAACAGAAGTGGGTATAATTTCTTTTTTGCGGAGCAGCATGCAAGGCTGTAACCGCTGTATCCAGGAAAGGATAGAGACATTAGTAGGATGATTGGTGACTTGTGGAACAAATTAAATGAAGCTGGAAAAGCAGTATGCACCTAAAGATGAAAATTATTGCATGACTATATATAAGCACTTGGAATATTACTTGTAAATTCGTAATCTAACTATCATCTGACTTGTGAATTAACATCTTTTTCGAATAATTTGTGCCAGGTTTATCAAGAAAAAGCTATCAAAGACAAAGAAAGGTACAGGATTGAAAGGGATGATTACAGATAAATGTTAAAGACAGGTCAAGTTATTAGCAATGTTTTACCAAATCAGCAACAGCCTCTTGAGATTGATATTAATATGATAGATGCTGGTGGAAAGATTGAAGCTGAAGGTGGAGATTCTCCACAAACTCCTTTATTTCTGTGCAACCAGGTTTGTATAAGATATGTAATATACTCATGTACATGTCTTATTTGGAAATTTGTGTTATCCCAAAAATAGGTACATTACCTAATTCTTTTAATGCAAATATGACAGAAAGCTTGAGAAAGTATCTTGTAATTGCTTTAATTAGCAACTTCCAACTACATCTTTTAGGCAGTTCCACGATGTTCGGACATAAAATAACAATGCCAGATTCAGCTTGCTAACCCATTACTTCATCAAGGAGTGGCTTAGACTCGCGGACGTGGAGTTAAATTCTGTTTTCTTGATTGAGGATTTGAATTTGATTAATGTTGATAACCTACCCCAAGGAAGCAACGCATACGTTGGTAAAGCGAGGTGATGTTTTTTGCTAAAACATTAGTCATATTTTTTTTATTAGAAGCAGCTATATTTTATGGTTCTTTTTCTTGATAGTGTTGTCTCTTCTTTTTCTTCAAGAAAATTTTGTTTACTCCTTTACATTTTAAGTTCTTTGCTCTAAATCACCGCTGATGCATTCTTCATGACTTCATGATCTTAAGGGGCCTTGACATTGGTGTTAAATAACAGTGTCGTGTTCAGCACTCGAGCCTAAAATATATATTGATATGGTATTGTTGACTCTTGGAAGAATGGACTGGAAACTTGGTTAAGATTAAGGATGGTGATACTTAATTTTAAGATTATTGACTTTGATGTAGTTCGGATTTCGTTGGAACCAACTTTACTATCATATATCAATGATAGCAAGCCTCCTCACAGTGGTGCAAAGCCATCAAGCAATAGAGGTGGGTTTCGTTTTGCAAGCAAGCAAAAAAGTACATATACTATTGGAACTCCAAGGAGGATGACATGTTTGCTAAAATGCCCATGTTCGGATGGAACTTCACCTCACAGACGTGAGGATGATTTTATAATTAAAGGGACAGAATCTGCTGCTTTTGGACAAACATCTTTAATAAATATACTTCCAGCGTGCGCTTATAAACTAATCATGTTATTATATACAGCTATTTCTACGTTAATTTGTGTACCTTATTCCCGTTGCCCAGATTAATTAGTCATTGCCCAGATAAGAAATTAGTTTGAGTTGAGTCTTTAAGTTTTCGACATGAGATTAATATCATTATTACTACTGCTTATTGTGTTGTTTTTTCCACACTAACATCTTCATGCATCACTTGCAGGTACATCATCTATATATTCATTGATGATTTGGTTGCTTTTACAGTTGTTTCTTTTAACAAATTTTCAAGCATTGATGTCTAAAATTAATATTATTTCTTTTTAACACAAGCAGGAGCAAATTGTGCAAGAAGGACCACCGGTAAAATAAGAGAAGTATTTGACAACAGTTAGTAGACGTGGTGGTGGTCATAGCGGAGGTGGTGGTCATAGCAGAGGCGGTGGTCATGGCAGTAGCTGGAGTGGTGGTCGTGGCAGAGCTTATTATGGTAGCGACAACTATAGTCATGGTGTGTCAAATTGCTGCATTAATCCTTATATTCAGTTCTTTGCAACTACTATTACAGCTTCTCGCTCCTTGTGGGCACTGTACTTAGAATTATAGTTTTTTGACATGATTAGATTTTTTCCTCTGAAGTTAGGCAAGATGGTGGATTGTTAGTACTTTTCTTCCATTTAATGTGTCCAACTAAATGACCTTATTTATAATTTTAGATTAAATACATAATTCAACTGCATTGATGATATTACACTACGTGTGATGATGATACTTAAAACGACTTGCAACCATAGACCGGCTGCCATTATATGCTAATTAGGTACTCTGTGGACTATACATTCACCTTCACATTTCTCCTGGAAATTATGATGGCTCAAGGCATGCTATGGTGAGTCCAGATTATGAAATAGTGGTTCTGGTTTACATTCTGACCATAAAATTAATATTGTTCTAAACCACATGAATCCATTAGGTTGTGCTCAAACAAGTTTCCCTTGACAAGATATTAATCTATTAAATTAAAATAACATGAGCACACTTCTCTTATACAAGTCAAACTCTATCTGCGCAAGATCTATTTATCTGCATATAGTCATTAAATTTGCTTTGGATCCTGGTATGTGGTATGCACTGCTGGTAGACATCACATGGTTGGGACACTAAACGTTGGTCATGTCACGTGGTCAATTTTCTATGTTATTCTCTGGATAACCTGTTTTTATCACTTTTTTTTGGTCAAGTTCTTTTATAATATTTTTAAATATAATAAATCACACTTTTTTAATCTAGCTTTACATAAAAACAGTTTATCTGTTATTAAATTCCAGTAGAAGAAAATTGTTTGGTACTTAAAAACTGGACAGGTCAGTCAAGTTCGATCATTTGCTGGCGCAGATGACAACTATGCATTGCTTTCATACATCCCTGGTAACTTCTTTGTATTGCCTTATCTTTTACATATATATATATATATATATATATATATATATATATATATATAACAATTTAAGTGTAAACACATGGCATAACAATTGTTCCCACATGTTCTAATGCTACAATTAATCTCAGCGGCTTGGTACGATTGCAAGGGACTATATGTCTAGGTTTAGGTAGATATAGAAGTTATAGATTTGGTGAGACATAGAGGGCTATATGTCAGGTTGAGTAAGATAGAGAACACCAGTTGGTCATGTAAAATTTGTGTGTAAATATATGTGAAGAAGATTAATCTAAAATACAGCAATCAAGATTTAAGAGGAATGAGTGTTAAGTAAGATGATGATACAAAAACTTTTAATTAGGTAATAAGTTTATTCCATTTGCTTGTAGATGTACTTAACCAGAGGCTTTGTATTGTGTGCAAATGTAATTGTGTGTTGTAAAGTAGCAGAGTGACAGGTGTGGTGATTGCTAACGAGGTCATGTCAGTGTTTGAGGAAGAAAATTTTAGTTTATAGAAAAGTCTACCATGGGCTTAATTCTAACAAACAATCAGTTTTAGAAACCCAACCTATATATTAAAAGGAATATTTGGATACAGATAATAAAGCATGATTTTATACTGAGCCTGATAATTAGACTGGTCCCTCATAACCAAATAGTAATGTTCCCAGTCTAATTAAGAGATTTATAATGTTCCAAATAAGCACTACATCCATGCTTCATTTCTTGCGAGTTGATGAACATTACAAAAAATTCATCCTAAAAGAGCAAAAACTCCAAACCTTGAATAAGCACTAGATTTTTTGGACCAGCAAACAAAGACTTAGGTTACAACAATAATTTTTATTCACCATTTTGTGATCTACAAACTTTTTGTAACACCCCCAGATCCGGGGTCAGGGATCTGGTCGTTACGGTCTCAATAACCATCCACAAAACCAACATAATTTAAATTACAACCTTGTGACCCAAAACAACAACATAAAACACACCCGTTATAGTCCCAGAGATGAAATCAGAGTAACCAACAATATTATTAATCACAAGTGTGAGTTCTTACAACCCAAAGAATTACAATTGTACAATTACATACTCTTTGCCATCCATTAATAGATACCATAATATAAATACATTGAGGCTCAATTGCTAACAACTAGCCTACCAGTAGTTGCATCCTCAACAAAGGTAGCCAAGACCTTAGCGGTAAACCTCTGACGGTTGACACCTGCTTACGCTGTGTGCGCCTTGCGCGGCCATCTGATCTAGCTGTTGTTGTGATATAAATAAATAAAGCAAGGGTGAGCAATAGCCCACCAGAAATATAATTGAACAGTGATAATATATAACAGTCCAAAATATCTTTGAAACCACATGCCATGCATTAACGATGTAGTACCAATATAAGGTATGAGATGAAGTTACAAGGTAACTCAAAATATATTTGTTTTGAATAAATATCTGCTATGTCAAAGATGAGCAAGATATTCTCAATTATCATAAAAGAGGAACTTGCAGGAAAAATATTGCAATTCTGGTTTCAACACTTTTTGACCTTGCCAACACCAACAGTGTTGCAGAAATTTCTCACTTTTAGAAGATGAACTAATACGGGAGCATTGCCGCGCCAGATGCCCTGACGTTTACGATGATCAGTCGTATGTCATGCATCTCATCAGTCGTTCTCTACATGTAGAAGGTAGCTCCGATGGAATTACTTATCTACCGCCCTTTGGAACTCCTCAGCCAACGGTTGGGCTATTGCTGGACCGGCGCCACTCGGCCACTTACGCGTCTCCTAGTTCGAATATCATCCATGACTCTGAAACGTAAAGTTCGTTCCCCTTTTCCCCAAGTGTAACACTTGTTGATAGGACTCCACAAAGTAGTCGTATCTAATTGGAAAGGAAAATTCACCAATATTTCCCAAGCTGATGCTTGTTAATGGATATAAACTTGTTACATCAATCATACCCCTCGAGCGTTGAGGAGGTAACCAAAAGACTCATATCGATGCTTGAAAGAATCAAGATGTGAGTGACAAGATAGTTTTAGCAAGTATAGGACCGGGCAGTCCAATAAATAACATCGCTCAAGTGAGGTCCCCTTATATACGTTTGGAAGTTGAGCGAGTACTTAAATCTTCTTTAAGATAGATTTAAATGAAATTAAAGTTTAGGAACCTCCCCTTGATATAAATAGTCATAAGATATTCCGAAATATTTTACACCATATCTGAAGGTGAAAGATAATCTTTGAGTAATATGAATTATTATAGAAAGAACTTAAAAGAATTTAAATAAATATTCCAAGAATATTTATTTTATCAATAATAATTAAGGGATATGATTAAATCATAATATTTCTAGTAAGTAATCCTCAAATAAATATATAGAATCGTTTACTAAATAATTCTCTTCTTTAAATGAATATTCAATATAATATTCATTAATTAAATAAAACTCAAGTAAATATTTAAAATAATATTCACTAAATAAATCAAACCTTAAATGAATATTTGAAAATAATATTCATTTAATAAATAATATTCTAAATGAATACCCAAATAATATTCTTAGTAATCAAAACTTTAAAGGAATATTCGAAGCAATATTCCTTAAGTAAATAGAACTTCAAATGAATATTTTAACATAATATTCATCAAGTACATAATATCTTAAATGAATATTCAAAATAATATTCATCAAGTACATAATATCTTAAATGAATATTCAAAATAATATTCATCAAGTACATAATATCTTAAATGAATATTCAAAAAAATAATATTCATTTAATAAATAAATTCCAAATGAATATTCAATTGATATTCATTAAACAAATACTCCCTCTGTCCCTCCCATTTCTTTACATTTCTTTTTCACTGCTCGACACGCATTTTAAGACTCCTAAAAAGTATAGTTCCATAACTTATTTTTTAAATTTTCTTTTTTTGTATAAAAATAGAACAATTCTATTTTTATACAAAAAAAGAAAATTTAAAAAATAAGTTATGAAACTATCCGCAAATTGCACCTTAAAATCCGTGCCAGAATTACGTCCCCCAAGGTAAAGAACCAAGGGGGACAGAGGGAGTAATATTCTAGAAAAAATATCCAATGATATTCATTTAGTAATCGAAACCTTAATATTCGAAATAATATTCCTTGAGTAATTAGAACTTCCAAAGAATACTTTTGAAATAATATTTATCAATTACATAAAACTTAAATGAATATCCGAAAGTGATATTCATTTAATGAATAAAATTCCAATGAATATCAAAGTAATTATTCATTAATAATCAAATCTAATGAATATTCAAAAATAATATTCATTTAATATTTCTCGACTGAGATAATACTCAACTAACATTTCTCGAAAGATTTCCAAGTATTTGATACTTTTATGGAAATATAAATAATGTTTAATAATAACATTCCTCAAAAGGAATACTAATCTGTCGCTGGAATCCCTCCGGGTTTCCACGACTACATCTATATCTCAAAATACCGACTCCCGGTCTATATTTAAAGAATACATATCATATGCCCTTCACTAAGGGTCCTACCAAAACAATCATGCTTATATCTGATAATCCATATTTAGTCTATAAGCGAATATTAATTCAGGGAACAAGTATTCCAATATACTTGAAAGTAGACATGCATGCTATGGCATATGTATACAAAAATCATCATATATATATTATCACAACAACAGTTCCAAGTATTGGAAACTTGCCTGAGAATCGAGTGCGGGTAGGGTAATGTGTCCCGGGTCAGCTCGACAATCTATAAACAATCAGAATATTTAAGATTAACCACTTAACGCTTATTAAAAGGCTAAGTATAAACTCCACTTAAATCGAAACATGTTTTCGAGTTATCTCGTTACGTCTCTTTTAGTGTAACTCTTTTTATCACCGATACGATCCGACATTCGTTCGTTATCAAGACATGTCATCATGCTTATACTTGGTATATACTTAAGTCGTACAAGTTCTAAGGTTGGTCGTTTACGAATCAAGATTATACCTCGAGTGTTATCGCCCGTTTTCTAAGTTATAACCAAAGTCATACCTTTAAGGGGTTCGTTCGCGTTTAATCTCGATTCGAACATTTTTATAAAATCGAAAAACGATCTTTTTAATACGAGGTATTTTCTCACACTATCCTTATGATCTCTAATTTTTAATTATCAAGATTCGCCACTGATTTCGTGGTAATAAAGGGATCCAATTTCAGTTACGAACTTTCGTTTACGGTTTCGAACCACTTTTACGAATTTAATCATAACTCCTAAACCGTACATTGAAATGCTTCGATTCTTTCGCCAAAGTGATCTATGTTAAAACATCTAGCAGTAGGGTTCATTATCTTGCCAAGAACAGAGAGTTATGGCTACTGTCCAGTTCGGGTTCTTAGTGTTAATGAAAATCGGGCATTACGACGGCTATAAATCGAACGTTCCAAAATTTACTACAATCAAACCAAGCCACACCGGGCATCCATAACACTTATACACATGGTTATTATCTCAAAAAGTCCAGGAACACCATGCCTTACTACCATATGCCTCATATTACATAAATCACTAAACCACTAACTAAACATGCTTATAACATCACCATAATCATAACTACACTAAGATCATCAAGAACATCATCAAAACTCAAAGTAGGCCTAGGGTTTCAAGATCATTATACCTTCTTGAGAGTGTGGTATGGCCTTACAAAGCTTGGTATGGTCCTTGTCTAGCTTTAACAACCCTAAGATCAACCAAAGAAACATGAAAATCAAAGTTAGTTCTTGAAGAACACTATTCACCCTCCTCTTTAATGATTTTTTTGAAAATGGAAAAAGAAGAGATTGAAGCTAGGATTTTGAGGAGATCATTTTTATGAATTATAGGACTCACATAAAAAGTTTCAAGACCAAACAATGGTTAGAAGTGGGATTTTGATCCTTGAATTCCCATGAAAGCCGAATGGGAGAGGAAGAGAGAGTTTGGTGTTTGTTGCTTGGTTGCCTTTGAAAAATAATGCATAAAGTGATGTGGTTTGATAATATCTCATGTAAAGTGGCTTTATTAAAGGTGTGATGCATGAGATGATGTCTTTAGCAAGCCATGTGTTGATCTTTTGGTGGTTTAAGGCTAACTTGTAGTTAGATTGCTAAGTACTTAGTTGATTTCCTTGATTCTAGTTACTCTTGTAACTATGTTGGTTACTAGATATTTTCTAGTGGCTTGTGGATGACTCTTGCTTCCTCTGCTTGTTCCTTTGTCCGTTTATTGCTTAATTCGTTGATCGTTCGAGGGAATAACTCATTCGTTTCTAACTAGGGTTTTACCGAAAACCTTCTTAATATTTCTAATACTATTCTTCATCATTCTTAATTCTTCTCGAATTTAAATTCCTTAATTCCCTTTTATAAATCCTTAAGTCTTGTAGTGTCCAGGGAAATCTCGGAGAAAATAAAAGTGCTCTTTTTCTGAATCCGACAGCTTTTACATACACTTATTTTCCTCCTGGATCACTAATATGAACTCAGAAATCCGTTCCGAATACTGGGTATAACATTATTATAATAATATTCCAAATTCCACCAAAATCACTATTCATCACTTATTTTTATTTAATTCCTATAATTAGGAAAACGAACCTGGTTCACCCTCGAGTGTTCCTTAACCTTTTTACGGAACCGCTGGGCTTATAATAGATATTGATTTGGATGACATGAGGGTATCTATTTCTCTCTAGGGAATCTTATCTTACTTTCTAGGAGATAGATTATTCTAATCTAAGTTATCATCCAATAGCATCCTTCAGGCCATATAACCTTGGAGTATATACCCTTTCATTATGTTGAGTATTGAACACGGTAAAAGAATACAGAGGGGGGGGTGAATGGATTCTTGAACTTTTCTTGGATTGAGTCTGTGTAGCAGATAAGTGCCTGTGTGTGCAGAAATTAAGGTGCGGATAAATAAACAACACAAGACACAATATCACTTTAATCTAATGTATATTAGATAAAGGTTGCTACAATCTGTGAATACAAATGGTAGTATTCTCAGCTTCGTTTTTCTCAGAGAGATATAGCTTACAGTGTATGAAAAACTTGACTCACAAAGTTACTAAGTTATGAAGTGAGGCTGTGTCCTTATAGAACATGGATACAGCCTGCTTACTACAAATAAGGTAGCTAAAACACATTACTTTCTAGTCTGTCTATCCTTTTTGAGTAAGTGTCCAAACGGTTACAGATTTGACTTTGCAAAGCCTGTTTAGATCCACTTCTTTAGCTCCTTGTCTCTTCTATATCTCTCCAAGCTTCCTTGTAGGCTTTCCAGGGCACGTTACAGGTTGTGGTCCATAAAGTGCATTGGCTTGTAGCAGGTTTCTGACTTGTACAATTTCTTCAGTATTTTGTCTCCAAGAATGTATTCGAGAAGTGACTAAGTAAGTGATTCGAGAACTAGAATTGACTTGATCGATAACTCTGAGTTCTCGAATACTGTTGTAGTGACATATCGAACCACTTCTCGAATAGCTCTTTTCCATCAGGATTCCTTGAGTTGTCGAATAGAGCATTTGACTTATCGAATCCTCGAGTTGTCGAATAGCTTTCTGAGTCTTTGAGATATCGAATGGAACTTTGACTTGTTGACTCTTTGAGAACTCGAATACCATCTTGACTTGTTGACTTCTTGAGTTCTCGAATAGAGTAGTAGACATATCGAATCCCTGAGATATCGAACAGTGTATTCAGAGATATCGAATAGTGTCTTGAGATATCGAATCTCTGACTTCTCGAATGCTGGACTTCTCGAATAGACAAATATACTTCTCGAATTGGTACTTAGGCAAATTCTTCATTTCTTCAAATCCCAACTGTGATTATTTGGCAGTCTTTAACTCCTTGCTTGAGGCATGAACCATGGAACTTCTTTCAAGCATTATTCTAGACTCTATTTGTACAGTTACACAACTAGGATTTGATGCCTATTACAAGTACAATACAAACAGAAACTCTACAACTAGAGGTTCCCTCAGTTAAGAGGTCATGTAAGTAATGCAAAGCATTACAAACAATTAGGCTTGTTATTAGATGTATACAGGCATGCCTCTGTAACTAACAATCTCCCCCAAATTGTGAGTGAGACCCTTAGTCACAATTTCATGTCTGATAACAAGCCTAACATACATTAAAGATAAAACTTTTAAAAGTACAGGTATGTGATTTGATTGAACACATAAATGAAATTACAAGATAAATACTTCTTACAGTATGATGAGGTACTAGCCGTTTTCTTTTGATTGCATCTCCATTGCCTTGGCTTGTAGATCATCATATGCTTTCTGTTTCCTTTCTTTCTCCTTTCTTGCAATCTCATCTACTGCTCTCATGATTTCTGTCATAGCATCCAATTCTTCAATCATAATAGAGTTTTTGAAATCTTCAAGCACTGGCTTCAGAATGTTGGCAGGATAGTGACTGAGTAGGTTCATTCTTATATTGACATTGTCTCCATTTCTCCTCCTATACTTCACCACATAGGGATCAAACTGAACTCTACACAATCCCTTTGCCCTTAGCTTTTCTACTTCAATCTCCAGTCTATCAATTTCTTTCTCCCTTTCTAACCATTTCTCATAGCAGCCCTTCCTTATCTTCTCAGCATATTCTTTCTTCATTTTCACAAAGTCAATCAATTCCAGCTTCCATACTTTCTCCACCTTGTCCTTAGAATCCAGCAATGCAATGATTCTTTCTATCTCATACAATTTACCCCAATGTTGACAACCCCCTTGTTTGAATTTCATTTCTTTCCCATCAGTGTACTTGATTACAAGGTGGTCATCCACAATTGCAGCATAGCATATCTTTTGAGCTCTTAGAAATAGCAGTTGCTCTTCATCAAAGTCTTCATCAAGTGGCTGGAGCTTTAATCCTGGAATGATTGTTAGGGCTCTAGATTTGGATAGCTTCACTCTCCTTGCAGCATGTTTAAATTTTATCCTCTTGACATGGTTGCTTGGCAGAAATCTTTGACCTTGGTTGGTAGACCATAGTAGTATTCCATTAGCAGATTGCTTTCTGAAACATACACATGGTTTCTTGACTTGAATCTTCTTCTTTTCTTGAGATGGTAGGACAGTTGCAAAAGCCATAGATGTAGATTTTGCTAGGTCACTACTAACAGTATTCACCCTAGACTTAGAGTCTTGTGTTGTGGTGAGATTACTGCTAGCATTGCCTAAGGCTTGCTGTCTTCCACTCTTTCTCACATATGTTTTACCCTGGTCATCATCATCCTTTTCATCCTTGTCCCCCTTTTTCTTCTTATCTTCATCACCCTTATCTCTCCTGTGATGTCTTCTCCTCCCATCACCTTTGTCTTCAGAATCATCATCCTTATTTCTCCTAGGTTGAGCCATCTCTGGAATTTCACCAGTTGCAATATAGGTTCTGAGGATATGCAGTGCCTCAATTTCTTCAGCATTTCTGGCTCCAACCTTCTTCTGTAATTGATCAATGATAGCAATGATCAGTCTGTGATTTCTGGAGGTGAGATCATGAGGAATGACCAATTGCTTGATATCTTCAATTCTGGTACCAGACTGATAAATAATTGTCCATGGCTTCTTGATCACTTCTGGTAGCCTTGTAGGTTGACCATTCCTCAAATCATCAAACAGACTCTTGCTGTTCTCATTTTTCTTCTCAATGATCTCAAGTATGGCATCTATCTCTGAGTGCTTTAGGTCTTGTAGAGTCCGGTATGTTAGATGCCATATCTTTAGTTTGGAAACCATCACTATCTCCTTGACCCATATATTGTTGACTTTCTTGGGGATGACAGTGATGTAGTCTATCTGCTTCTTCACCTCCCTCAGATAAAACTGAGTGTCACCAACCTGTTCCCTTATGGCTTTCAGAAACTCCAAGAAGGCTTTATCATGATAGTCATTGGAGTTAGCAACTTCTTGTAGCTTGGCCTCAGTAACAACTTTGACTTCTACAGGCTTGGCACTCTCAGATATAGAGATTGGAGGTTTGTCAGATGGCATACTCCCTGCAACCACTGTGGTAGTTATGGATTGCTTTTGTCCTCCAGGAGTAGTGATGTGCACAGTTGGTAGGGTGACAACTGGCAAGATAGATGGAGGCTCATCTACTTTGGCTTTTCCCTTGCCAGGCACATTTGCTAGAGACTTAGAAGCCCTTTGTTGACCACCCTCTTTGATTATTATGCCTTTCTCTCCCTTTGTCTCCCCCTTTGAATTTGAGTTCCTAGCCTTCTTCTCCCCCTTAGGCTTGTTGTCAGGCATAGAGGCTGTAGAAATGTCCTTTGGGAGTGAAGATTCATCAGGTAGAGGGAGACCCATATGCTTCATCATTGCAGCTAACATGGATTGTTGATGCAGAAGGACATCAGCTGTGGTGGATGCTTGAGTGTCCAACTGATCATTTAGCAATGCAACCTTTTCTGTGAGATGAGCATTGGTCTTGGTGAGAGTAGCTACCTCCTGCTCAAGAGTGTTGACCTTAGTGAATAACTCATTGGCCTTGAAGCCAGATAAAGATTGATCCTGCAGCCTCTTCACTTCATATTTAGACAATTCATGCACAGGGACATCAGTCACTAGTCTATCTCCATAAAGATTTTTGAACATTATCCTCAGCATGGCATTGGCATCTGTAGTCTGGTCAGATAGATTCTGAAATTGATGCCCCAGACCTGTGACAGCATCTTTTAGCACAGCCAGCCCATTGTCCACCTGAGTGCAGGTAGAGTTGCAGTGTTTGATGTCCTTGAACACACTGTCCAATTGAGGAAATTTAGCATCAAAGGCCCTCTTGACTTCTGCTACTGAAGTGGCTGTCTTATCACACACCCTGTTGACTTCAGTTTTGACTCCCTTGCCAAGATAGTGTGCAGCCTTGAGGAAACCCTTGTAGGAGTCATTTACAGCTTCATACACTTCACCAGGTGACAGGGATTTTGCATTGGAGCCCAGTGAAGTGATGTATTCCTCCCTGAGATACTGAAGTGCTTCATCGAGAGTAATATCATATTTTCCTTGCAACCAGGCATCTATGTTGCCATCTCTCTCAGCATCATCAATGATCTTTGACTTCTGCACTTCCACATCATCCCTATGGCATAACAGAATAGCCTCATAGTCTGGATTGGGCATGTCTGCAGTGAGAAGGTGCTGAGCAATCTTTGTGAACTCAGGAATCTGATCCACAATTAAGCTTTGAAGTGCTTCAACCGTCAATTGTTGTGGAACAGACCCTGATCCTGAAGCACTGTCATGTTGCACAGGCTTCAGCCATGTTGACATGAAGTCAGAGCTAGAGCTAGGCAAGCTAGTCTCCTCAGTTACAGATGCAACTTCTGTAACCGGATGGATTGACTCTACTACTGGTGTCACCACAGAAGTGGGATGAATTACACCAGCAGTTGACACAGGCACAGAGTCTCTAGTAAAAACTAGGGGAACCTCTGTGTTTGTGATGGTGTCATTAGGATATGCCTCAGCATGCATTCCCTCACCATCTAAATGTGGGTTCTGAGTGGTGAACAAAGTGTCATGCACTAAGTCACTTGAAATTATTGGCTCATCAAGCGAAAAGGATTCTTGATGATCAATACCTTGCATCTCAGTTGTCTGAGTTGCAGGTTCCAAAGAAATTTCAGAGTTAGATTCTGGAAGAGAAGTGTGTTTTAGAGTAGATTTTGGCAACTCCCCCTGAGAGATAGAGGGAGTTTCAAAAATGATGTGCTCTCCACTCAGTGTTGTGCCAGCCTTATCACTCCCATGTGCTGACTCTATACAAGAGGGTGCATTGGGGAGAATGCTTGATTCTATAGGTGCACCCTGTTGAGAGGGTACACCTAGTGAGCTGTGTGCCCCTGATTTTACAACTTCAGCCATTTGTGTGACTGAAGAGGTGGTCTTAGTTTTCTTCTTCTTTGTTCTGTGTAAGGGTAACTCAGGTTCCTCACTTCCTAGACCTAATTCAACAGCTAATGCTGCTTCAGACAAGATATTTAAAGGTGCAGACATTACTTCCTTTCTCTTCTTTTTACTAACATCACCCTTTTGAGAGGATGATGCAGTTGGCTCAGTAAGAGGTAGAGTGTTTGGTTGAGAGGGTTGGTTAGCAGGCCCTGGGTTAGCATTTTGTTCTACTTGCTTGGGCTGTGCTAGCTTAGATTTTGCATCAAATGTTGGCATGTTGTGGGGGTAAGTCCTAAACAAACTCTCCATATGGGGAGTTATGTTCAATCTTACATCCACATCATTCCTAGTTTCCAAGTTACCAAAAATGAGTTTGGTCATGGACTTAGGATAGCCTATTTTATTTTTATCAATCCCAGGCAATTCAATCAATGAAGCATTTTTATAATTAAGTACAGATTGAATAAAGCGAGGGAAGAAAATATCAGTACCTCTCTTGGTTGTGTTCTTACCAAGTCTCCCATATAATTCTTGAAGTATGATTTGGCCAACATCTATCTTCTTTCCATAGGCCAAAGCATATCCAATTTGCTGCACAGGTGCACTGATTTGATCAAAGCTTGATTTCCTGGCAGTGAAGACTTGGAGAAGAGTTGCAAACACATAGCTCCACTCCTTTCTCAGATTCTTCCTGTTTAGCTTTCCAAGGTTAATCCTATCTGAGTAGTTTATGAACTCAAAGAATTCCTCCAACTCTGCGTTAGTGGCCATTCTGTCAAATGACTCTTGTTGTAGTCCTAGTGCTTGGTTCATGTCTGCAGTAGTGATAGTGATTTCCTTATCTTGAACCTTGCAGTAGATGACATAGGAAGTGATTGCGTTTTCCAGGGCTACAACCTCCACAATAGCAGTACTCCAGAATTGTTCCAAAATATCGAGATACAGAGTTGGGTTGGCAGAGAGTGCATCCTTGATATATGACTCAGCCATCCATTTCACAAAGCACTTGAAATTTGCATTGGGTGCTTCAACATCACTAGTGAGAGCGATGAAGTTGGTGTTGAACTTTACTGTTGCCATTTGTGTAGAAGAGAGAAAAGAAATTGAAGGTTGAAGAAGAAATTTGGCTTTTCGTAGCTAGGGTTTCAGGGGTTTAGAGAGTGTAGATGCTTGAGAAATCGAATGAAATGAATCGAATAGATGTGAGATTGTATAAGTATGAAGTACTTGAATTGTCGATTAGCAGACTGTTTTGTATCGACAAGTCAGGCATTCGAGAAGTAGAAAACAACTATTCGAGAAGTCAAGAATGGCTTAATCGATAACTCAAGCAGATAGAAACTCACAGCTGGCAGTTATCTAACTTAGAAATAATTCTAAATTAAATAAAATGTGTTTTTATGAGTGAATTAAATTTTTAGATAAAAATCCAAAATCGGTTAAAATTCAGCGAGAATTCAGCCTTTTCAAATGATTCGAGAACTCAAATATAGTGTTCGAGAACTTAATCATTCGAGAACTCAGTTACTATATTCGAGAAGTCTAGAATTCCTCTATTCGATATCTCAGAAAGACTCTATTCGAGAACTCAAGAGTACTCTAATGAGACTTATTAGAGATGTCGAATAGTGAATCATTCGAGAAGTCTGACTTATCGAACTATACCCATCACTCAAAAAAAATTTGATTTTCACTATCTTGTAAAAATTTACCAGACATATTCATTGAAAAATATCCTAGCAAATCAAATAGTGATTTTCTTAAAATTTCATAGAAATTTTAAGTTAATAAAAATATGATTTTCAACATATGCAACAGATTTGAAATATTTATAAATCATATTTCAGCCAACACTTACTTCAAAAATATTGAGGATTTAGATAAAGTAAGTGTTTACTGCTGCAACAATCTAGATGATGTATTCACTTAGCCAGAATCTGAAGAATTCAGCATTCCAATCTCACTTACCAACCTTGTGAAGGTGGCTTCATCTAATGGCTTAGTGAATATATCATCTAGTTGTTTATCTGTAGAGACATAATGCAACTCAATGGTTCCATTAGTTGCATGTTCTCTTATGAAATGATATCTGATGTCAATGTACTTTGTTCTAGAATGATTGACAGGATTGGCAACTATAGAGATTGCACTTGTGTTGTCACACATGATTGGAATTCTTTCCAACACAAGTCCATAATCTCTAAGTTGATTTCTAATCTAAAGCACTTGAGCACAGCAACTTCCAGCAGCTATGTATTCAGCCTCAGCTGTAGAAGTTGACACAGATTGTTGCTTCTTGCTATACCAAGAAACTAACCTTTGTCCAAGAAACTGGCAGCTTCCTGAGGTGCTTTTCCTATCCACTCTGCATCCAGCATAATCAGCATCAGAGTAGCCAACCAGATTGAACCCTGTGTCCTTAGGGTACCATAATCCCAAGTTAGGAGTGCCCTTCAGATATCTAAAGATCCTTTTTATTGCAATCAAATGTGATTCCTTTGGATTTGATTGAAACCTTGCACACAAGCATGTAGCAAACATGATGTCTGGCCTACTTGCAGTGAGGTAGAGTAGAGAACCAACCATGCCTCTGTAGACTGAGATATCTACTCTCTTGCCTTTAGCATCTTCATCCAATTTAGTGGCAGTGGCCATGGGTGTCTTGGCAGGTGAACAATCTTCCAAGTCAAACTTCTTCAATAAATCCTTGATGTACTTGGTTTGACTGATAAAGATACCATCCTTCCTTTGACTGACTTGCAACCCTAGAAAGAATGTCAACTCTCCCATCATACTCATCTCATATCTGCTATGCATGAGTTTAGAGAATTTCTCACACAGTTTCTCATTTGTAGAACCAAAAATGATATCATCCACATAGATTTGAACTAGGATCATATCATCACCATGCTTCTTGTAAAACAGTGTCTTGTCCAATGTGCCTCGAGTGAATTGATTTTCAAGAAGAAATTGTGATAGAGTATCATACCATGCTCTTGGAGCTTGCTTAAGTCCATACAGTGCCTTAAGCAATCTGTAGACAAATTCTGGGAAATGTGGATCCTCAAAGCCAGGTGGTTGTTGCACATAAACCTCTTCTTCCAACTCTCCATTTAGAAATGCACTCTTGACATCCATTTGATAAACTTTAAAGTTTGAATGAGCAGCAAATGCCAAGAATATTCTAATGGCTTCCAATCTAGCAACAGGGGCAAATGTCTCATCATAATCAATGCCTTCCTGTTGAGAGTATCCTTTTGCAACCAGCCTTGCTTTGTTTCTTATTATTACACCATCTTCATCCATCTTATTCTTCAGAACCCATTTTGTTCCAACAAGGGTTCTATTCTTTGGTGCAGGCACAAATTCCCATACTTTGTTCCTTTCAAATTGATTCAGCTCCTCTTGCATGGCAATAATCCAATCTGGATCCAACAATGCATCATCAAGTTTCTTAGGCTCAACTTGTGATAGAAAACATCCATAGAGGCACTCATTTTGAGTTGCTCTCCTAGTCCTTACTCCTGCATTAGGATCTCCAATGATTTGCTCTGCAGTGTGTGATCTATCCCATTTCCTTGAGTGTTCAGCCTGATTTCTCATCCTTGATGTTTCTTCATCATCCTCATCATGATCATCCTCATTTCCTCCCCCTGTGAAGTTGCCATTACTCACAGGTGTGTCTTGGATGCTTGTTTCTTCACTATTGATTGGCACAAATTCTTCTCTTGTATCATTATTCACTTGAGTTTGTTGAACTTGAGTTTCAACTCCAGTTTCAGTCTCTTCATCAGAATCATCTAGATTATCAAACTTCAATGGATCTTTGTCTTCATCATTGGCTTCTTCTAGTCCAGGTAGTTTGCTGTCATCAAATGTTACATCTGTGCTTTCCATAACTTTCTTTTGACTGATGACATAAACCTTGTATGCAATTCTTTCCATAGAATAGCCAAGAAAAATTCCTTCAAATGCTTTTGCATCAAACTTTCCAACATATTCAGAATTGTCCTTAAGTACAAAGCATTTGCTTCCAAAAGTATGAATATACTTCAGTGTAGGCTTCTTTCCAGTCATCAAGTTGTAAGGAGTCTTTCCAGTGTTTTTGTTGATGAGGGTTCTGTTCTGAATATAGCATGTAGTGCTCACAGCCTCAGCCCAAAAACATGTGGGCATTTTTGCATCAAGTAACATTGTTCTAGCAGCCTCAATTAGAGTTCTATTCTTTCTCTCAACAACTCCATTTTGTTGTGGAGTCCTTGGAGCTGAGAATTGCTGAGAAATGCCATTCTCTTTGCAGAATGCTTCAAGTGTGGCATTTCTGAACTCTGTTCCATTATCACTCCTCAATGCAATCACACTTGCATCGTTTGCCTTTGCTTCCTTGTCAACTTTCTTTATATGCTCAATGATTACTTGTGGAGCCTCATCTTTTGATGCCAGAAATTCTACCCATGTATACCTTGAAAAATCATCAACCATTACCAGGGCATACTTCTTTCTTCCAAGTGACATTATGTTAACAGGCCCAAACAAATCCATATGGATAAGTTGTAGTGGCTTGGTTACAGATGTCACTGTCTTTGACTTGTGGCTTGATCTCTTCATTTTTCCTTTTTGACAAGCCTCACACACTCCTTCTTGGCAGAATTCAAGTGTGGGCATGCCTCTCACTAACTCTCTTTTGACTAGAGAATTAATGGCCTTAAAGTTCAGGTGTGATAGTTTCTTGTGCCACAGCCAACAATCTTCATTTGATGCTTTTGAGTAAAAGCAACAAATTTTGTCCTTGTTTGCAGAGTCCATATTGGCTACAAACAGGCTTCCCTTCCTTACTCCAGATAGAGCAAAATCACCAGTCTTCTTGTGGGTGATCAAACATTCATCTTTGTCAAAATTCACTTTGAATCCTCTATCAGTAAACTGACCAACACTTAACAGATTATGCTTGAGCCCCTTGACTAGTGCTACATCTTCAATGATGACATTTCCAACTTTCAGCTTGCCATATCCCAATGTGTTACCCATGCTGTCATCTCCAAAAGCAACCATTGGGCCAGCCTTTTCCTCATACTGTGATAGCAGGGCCATATCACCAGTCATATGATTTGAGCATCCACTGTCCAAAATCCACATGACCTTCTTCTCACTTTCTTTGCCCTGCAAACACAAAGGTATTACTTTTCCTTTGGTACCCAAACAAGTTTGGGTCCATGTGACTTAGAGACAGTTTTATCATAAACAACATGCTTGTTAACTTTCTTAGTGTCAGTCTTCTTGTCACTGTTGGAAGTCTTAGAACCTGAGGTTTCAGACTTAGGTGACAAAGGTACCTTCCTAGCTTTAGGAGGACTTGAAGACTTTGACCTTGTGTAGTGTGTGTGAGAATTGTGACTGATACAACCATCAATGAACTGTCTTCTTAAATTAAAACAACTAGTCATAACATTCATATTGCATGGCATACAGTCAAATTTATCACAGAAGGGTGCATCTCTATGTCTTAGAGGCATAGAACAATCATAGAAAGGTTTAGACACACTACCAACAGGTTTCTTGCATGCATGAGTTAGATGGTTGGTACTGAAACAGTTCTGACAAGTTTTCCTAGGGGCATTAGGCATATAAGCATAGTTGTTATCCTTGTTAATCCCTAACTTGCCATTTCTGTTCTGTTTCTTTTTAGTCACTTCCTTTTCTGATTCACTCTTCCCAACTGATACAAACTTAACAAACTTCTTAGGTCTTGGCCTATCAACTACTGGCTTCTTGGTCTTTGACTTGGCACTCTCACCCTTAGAGGATGCTTGCTGTTCACTAGATTGTGCCTCATCCTCATCATTCAACATTTGCTTGATGAGTAAGGCATCCTCATCAATTTCAAATGTTGATTCCTTAAAAATTGGATTTTCAGTTTTTCTCAAAATGTGAGGCACTTTCTCATGAACAGCTGTGTCCTCTTCGATGACAGCATAGCCTTTCCTTTGTTTGAGAGAGTCATAGTCAAGTCCAATAGCTGCTTTAGGTTTAGCTTCAATTTTCTCACAGTAGGATTGCACTAAACCAGATGATTTCTTGAAAGTTTTAAGTTTGAATTCATTCTCAGCTAATTCATCCCTAAGAGCCATCTCTACTTGACTAGCACATAGAACCTTGTTCTCCAAATATTCAACTTCTTTCTTAAGGTTTTCTACTTGCATAGCAGTTAGCTCAAGTTCCTCATTCTTTTTGGTTAATACTTCATTTCTAGTAGATAGTTTAGCAATCTCCTCATTAGCAGCAGTCATACTAGTATGAATATTAAACATTTCAACAGATAATTGTTCAATCATGGATTTGTATTCAGAAACAGACATGTCTATAGTAGTGAGAGATGGTACCTGAGAATCATATGAAGATGAGTCATCCTTGGAGTTGGCCATCAAGGCATAATTGCAGAATTCTTGTTCCTCTTCATCACTCTCAGAATCATCCCAACACTTCCCTTCAGCTATGTAGGCCTTACCATGTGTCTGCTTTTTCAGAAGGGCCTCATACTTAGCTTCTAGCTCAAGATAATCTCTATCCTTCTTTTTAGGCTTCTTGCATTCACTGGCAAAATGCCCTAGGTCATTGCATCTATAACACCTTACAGATGACCTATCCACATAACCGGTTTTGAACTTATTTCTGTTTGGTTTCACAGGTGCCTTGTTCTTGTTGGCTGAATGGTTTTGAGTTTTGGGTTTGAAGGGTTGATTTCTTTTAAATCTGATGTTTGGAAATTTTCTGGCCATGAAAGCATATGAAGTATTTTCCATCCCATCAAGTTCTTCCAGAGTGTAAAACTCCTCTTCTTCTTCCTCCTTTTCCTCAACAGGTTCACTCACCCCAGCTTCAGTTTCTTCATCATCTGCCACCTCCTCTATCCTTAGTTGGCTTGTAGATGCTTCTAGGTCCAGGATGGATTTGTTGACAATCAAGGCACATGATGTGTTTATCATCCTACCTTGGTTTGCTTGGATAGCCCTCTTCTGAAGCAACTCAAGTTCATGAGTCTTTAGGACTCCATAGAGTACATCATAGGTGACTTTGTTCAAATCTCTCTCTCTTAGGGAAATGACTCTTTGCTCCAGATGATTTGGTGAAGACAACAGAAATTTCATATTTAACTCCTTGGTGCTGTAAACCTTTCCATTCATCTGCAACTCAGTAACTAGCTTGTGAAACCTTTCAAACATCTCAGTGATGCTTTCCTTGGGCTGTACCATGAAAGCTTCATACTGTGTGACCAGTATCTGTTTCCTGTTTTCTTTAACATCATCAGTCCCTTCACACAACACCTCAATGTGATCCCACATCTCTTTAGCAGACGTGCATGATGCAATGTTTGCAAACATTGACATATCCATGGAATCAATGATGAGCAACATGAGGTGGCTGTCAAGAGCAACCTTCTCCCTTTCTGACTCTGTCCACTTTGATGGATCCTTGGCCTCATAAGCTCTAGGGATTGTTATGGTTCCAACAGTCTTCTCTGGTATCTCTTGTTGTGGAACAAAAGGACCATTCTTGAGAATCTCAGGATACAAGGGATGAGAGGCTTTGATGAACAACATCATCTTTATCTTCCAGAGGTTGAAGTTTTCTTTATCAAACTTAGGGACCTTCACCGTTCCTGTAGTCTTTGGTGTATTCGAACTCATGATCGTTTCTCTGTTTTTGAATAAACAGCCCGCTCTGATACCACTTGTTGAGTATTGAACACGGTAAAAGAATACAGAGGGGGGGTGAATGGATTCTTGAACTTTTCTTGGATTGAGTCTGTGTAGCAGATAAGTGCCTGTGTGTGCAGAAATTAAGGTGCGGATAAATAAACAACACAAGACACAATATCACTTTAATCTAATGTATATTAGATATAGGTTGCTACAATCTGTGAATACAAATGGTAGTATTCTCAGCTTCGTTTTTCTCAGAGAGATATAGCTTACAGTGTATGAAAAACTTGACTCACAAAGTTACTAAGTTATGAAGTGAGGCTGTGTCCTTATAGAACATGGATACAGCCTGCTTACTACAAATAAGGTAGCTAAAACACATTACTTTCTAGTCTGTCTATCCTTTTTGAGTAAGTGTCCAAACGGTTACAGATTTGACTTTGCAAAGCCTGTTTAGATCCACTTCTTTAGCTCCTTGTCTCTTCTATATCTCTCCAAGCTTCCTTGTAGGCTTTCCAGAGCACGTTACAGGTTATGGTCCATAAAGTGCATTGGCTTGTAGCAGGTTTCTGACTTGTACAATTTCTTCAGTATTTTGTCTCCAAGAATGTATTCGAGAAGTGACTAAGTAAGTGATTCGAGAACTAGAATTGACTTGATCGATAACTCTGAGTTCTCGAATACTGTTGTAGTGACATATCGAACCACTTCTCGAATAGCTCTTTTCCATCAGGATTCCTTGAGTTGTCGAATAGAGCATTTGACTTATCGAATCCTCGAGTTGTCGAATAGCTTTCTGAGTCTTTGAGATATCGAATGGAACTTTGACTTGTTGACTCTTTGAGAACTCGAATACCATCTTGACTTGTTGACTTCTTGAGTTCTCGAATAGAGTAGTAGACATATCGAATCCCTGAGATATCGAATGAGATATCGAACAGTGTATTCAGAGATATCGAATAGTGTCTTGAGATATCGAATCTCTGACTTCTCGAATGCTGGACTTCTCGAATAGACAAATATACTTCTCGAATTGGTACTTAGGCAAATTCTTCATTTCTTCAAATCCCAACTGTGATTATTTGGCAGTCTTTAACTCCTTGCTTGAGGCATGAACCATGGAACTTCTTTCAAGCATTATTCTAGACTCTATTTGTACAGTTACACAACTAGGATTTGATGCCTATTACAAGTACAATACAAACAGAAACTCTACAACTAGAGGTTCCCTCAGTTAAGAGGTCATGTAAGTAATGCAAAGCATTACAAACAATTAGGCTTGTTATTAGATGTATACAGGCATGCCTCTGTAACTAACACATTATTCATTCTTTAAAGCCAGTATTACATTGTAGTTGTAACCACTGTTCATTCTTACATCAATACATAATAAAAAGTTTTAATTCTACCCAAAAATCTGGGTTCTTACAGTCTCCCCTCCTTAAAAGGATTCCGTCCCGGAATCAGGTGGAAGACAGTTGGGTACTTGTTGGTTATTTCGCTTCCCAATTCTCTGGTCGATCCTTACACATTCCAATCTTTTTAAAGCACATCGTACTGGTGTTGCAATACACCCTTTATCCGTTCTACCAATTCTTTGATACTTTCGCACAACACATTATCCGGTATAAGCTCTTGTCCGGTATTATACTATTAACCTTATTGGTACGTGCAGTGACTTCGGTATCACTAACGTGCTACGAATTTGGATCGCTTTTAATCTTCGCAATCTCGATCAATATATAGAATTAGAGGAATTTGTTGAGAGATCACTATGATCAATGAACATTTGTTATATTGCATAGTTAGTACAGAAGGGGGCCAGCCTTTAGTACTTGACAAGCAATTAAACAATTAATGGCAATCCACTTAGACTCCTATCACACATACAGAGAGTCACGTAGCGTTACCTCCCCTCCTTAAAGGGTTGTTCTTCTCAATTTAGAAGAAGATAAATAAGGGAGAAGAAAAGGAAAGAATTTCAAAGAATTGTATAAGAAAACTTTCAAGATTGTCAAAAATATCATACTTAGAATTTACCTCCGAACTATAGAGGTTTATTAGAGAAGAAAATAATCATATTCGTATCAAATTCCACTTTTTCGTAATCTCACATATCACATGTCCCTGCTATTCTGTCCATCATTCTATGGACCTATACTCTTGCTTGATATTAGCACCACTTACTTTTTTTTGGAAAATCCTTCAACCTCCCAGGTTAAATCTTGGATTTCCCGCTTGACATTATTATTACTCACATTTCACACCCCGACACTGGCTCTTTCATACTCATAATTCTAACACTATCAGGTTGTCATTCCGAGTGCTCGTTAGGAAAAACCCATTCATCAATCCATTCATAACATTTCTTGCTTCACATTCCATAATTATTTCCCATTCTTTTCTTTATCAATCACATCCATCTTATCATCTAGTTCTCATTCACTTCTGTTATTGAACTCCACCGTCGCCTTATTAGGGGAACGCGTGTTACCTTTATTCAATATACGTGGCACGTTTGTGGTCAAACTTTCCTTTGTTCAACCATCTCGATTTCACTTTCTCATTCCATGAGTCTCTTTTATTACTCAATCAAACTATTCCATATTTCCTCGGATTTTCCAAACTTAAAAGGAGTCAATTCAAGATCCTCTAGGAAAACAAAATAATCACTATTCCCTATCCATAGGGAATGCTTCCTGAACTTGACGTAGATATTACATGAAGCAGATAAAATTGCAGGAAAGCTTCCAGCATCGCAGCTGGAACAGGCTGGTGAGATTATTAATCATATATCTCCGGTAGAAGACTAAAAGCTTAGCGGTTTGCTTAATCGCTTGCCAATCTCA
Source organism: Kitagawia praeruptora (assembly GCA_037693485.1). Taxonomy (NCBI): domain Eukaryota; kingdom Viridiplantae; phylum Streptophyta; class Magnoliopsida; order Apiales; family Apiaceae; genus Kitagawia; species Kitagawia praeruptora. The sequence goes on from CM075345.1 coordinate 81,077,944, forward strand.
TAATTCTCTATCTTGTTTGCACAGAAATACACCAACATAAACTTGCTTGTCATTCAACATCGTGCCATTTGGCTTATCAGTATTTGTACCATCTCTGTTTTTGGTCATCTACTACCAATTCCTTGTTACTTAACTTTCCCCCACTCATTCCAAAGGGAAGGCGAGTCTCTTGGGGAATTTGGTCTGGTCTATCGTAGAGCCTCATAATGTCGATGATGTGCTACTGGCAACATCAGGAATCGAATCTTTACTTAAACTATTCTTATAGTTGATCCTGACACAATCATTAGACGGGATGTAACTTCTTCTACCACATTATGACCATCGAGGTCCTTACATTATCATTCTATTTCTTTGGTATGAGCATTTATACTTACTCCCCTATACTTAAAGTGTCGGCCACCTCGTTGGCCTTTCCTGATTATAATAATTTCTTGAGATCCATGTTTTCTGGATCTATTCCAACTCAGGGTGGAAGCATTCTCCCTTAAATTCTGCTGAATGAGAGAAAACATCTATCAGTCTTTTCCAAAAGTCATTGCTTCCACCTTTCTAGTGTGAACTTTACTACCAGTACTCCCAATCATACCTAGGATATTTCCTTACTTAAATCCCTTCTTGTTTTAGGATAATCTCAACCTTATTGGTTCAATCCATACTTTCTCATGGTTTCACACCTACTTCCTCTGGCCGTATTGTTACTATGTCATACATTCCTTACCAAACTTCCCTTTCTGAAGTTCAGAACATTACCTCTTCCCTTATAGGGTTTCTTAGGCCATCCTCATCATTCCTCCTGCATCTCCTGGTTACAGGGTATATCAAACATCATCAATCAATTCTATAACAATTCTGTCTATATACTTTTCGAGACTCCTTTCCACCAATCCTTATAGGTTATTGATACCTTAGTCGATTCAACTTATATCTTGTACTTGGCAATTCAATCATATATCCTTAATAAGGGTCTCTTTTAATCATTCTCATCTTGATAGTCTATAGGTAGACTAATGCTAACCTCTTCTTTCAGACGAATGTTAGTCTATATGACCTACCAAAAGACAACACATGTCTATCTGCTCTTTCTTACAGAACTTGGTAATGGTAGCAAGGATGTTCTGGAAGATATTGGTCGTGTTCAACGTGAATCTCTTAATGCCTAATGCTCCTCTTGAGGACACTAAGTTTCAGATAACATTTTTGCATCATACTGCACCATCTCTGACAATCCTCATAACCTTTACTGGTCACCATCCTCATTCCTAACACATCCATGGTATTTATAAAATCCATTATCATGTATCTCAATTCCTTTTATATCAAAAGTCCTTGCGGTTGGCGCTTGATTAGAAGCAACCCCGATATATCCTTTCATTGCTGGTCTAGTTAATTGTTAATCCTTTGTGACTTGGCCTCAACTTGCCGTACTAAAACACGTGAGTTAGGGGTCGGCTAATAGCATTACTTTTCTAGCAATTGCTGGCATAGTGCCTTCTACTTTGATACCTTTTGATCTTTTCAAAACCCTTCTCCATATAAGTCTCAATCGACTTCTCGGTACCGTCTACGGTCACCTTTCCTTTATTATTATTATTTTTTTTTTCAGTTAATCTTATCAATTCCACGTACCACAAAAGCTTAACACTTCTGGCATAACAACCTTTTCATTTAAGTCAATCCCAGAATTTCTCAGTCCGGCTTGTTTCTTAATTACATTCAACTTCATAATTTTATCCCTACATTCAACTGTAATAATCGGGGTATGTCTACCCACCTGTATAGCGGCTACTTTACCCAATCCACAGGGTTCGCTCCAGTTTCCACTCTCTTCAATGACGTCTTTTGATAATCAGAAAGACAAGGTTTGCCAAAATTCGTTGAATTCCTTTCCAGAATTTGGGGAAATTTCAGTTAATCTATTCACATCTTCCCGATACATATTCGTCCTATTAGTCGATACTACCAAATACCAGTCTTCTTAACAACTAGTCTCAGAAGGAACACTACCGTCGGGGTTAGTCGTTCCTCAACATTGGCACTACCAAGGCCATCCGAATCCGATGAACTGCGCTGTCTAAGTGTATTCGAAATTACGCTGTCGTGCTGCATAAGCGCAGACCTATACCTGTATGAGTTGCATCATAATATCTCCAAAAGTTTCCTTCTTCCATTAGGCAACGCCAACCCTGGTCATCACCAACTTTACCTTTAGCTCCAGGAAGATCTTCTCACGTTTATCTTGTCCATTCAAACTTTTATTCTTATAATAAGTCGGGTTACGGGACTACACTTTCTGTGAAGTCCTGAGCAAATCTTTGGTAATACCTTGTGAATTTTATGAAATTTCTCACCTTTGCAGTGTGGTTGGCCAATCTTCATTTGAAACTGTCTTTAACTTGGTAGGGCCGACCAACACTACTCTTATTGATCATGTGTCCTATTGCTGGACTTCATTTTGCCAAAACTCTTATTTCGAGAACATGTCCTACACCTGTTCTATCAGGTTGCACCTAGAAGCATTCTCAATTACATCTCGACCACTGCTCGCCTTGCCTAATCCATTTATGATTCAGTGTCAGAATAAACTTAAGGTAACTACCATAATCCATTCAAGGAAAAGAAGGAATTTAATATTCCTTTGAATCACATGCATCTAATGTTTCTAGTTCATCATTCCACTGAATTGAATTAGACTTTACTTGGTTTCTTGACGATAGCCTCATTACTAGTTTATCATAGACTCACTGGTCTTTTAGTCTTGTAGGTTCTGAGATCATTGTCTTGCTTACTATTTCCTTATATACTTTATTCAATCATGCCATCACCTTTCAATGTCTTCATTTTCTAAGTTGATCCATTCATAAAATGGACATTTCCTTGAACCCAACCACCTCATCAATCTAAGTTTGACTTTACAAATTATCACTCATGAAATCTGCCTTCTCATGGCGAATTATCCTTAACCACATTCACACTAATTCATTTATCTGAAGATATGGCACTTGCCACCTATGTCTTAACTGTTCCTAGGGACTCTGCTCCCCGTCCTATATCAATGTCTTTGATAATCATGCATCATTCTAATTCCTTTCTCATTAATCTGAAAGTCTCCAAGGATTCTTATATATCCTTACATAAGATCTTGAGTAATTCCTCAAATCCATCTTACTTGCTGGCACTTCATCCGGTAGTCCGGCTATGAATCCAATATGCCTCTTTAATTCTCTTAATAATATCTCAATTCTTTAAGCTCACTTCTCTGAGCACTATACCTTAACTCTTACAGTATCTCTGGCTGTAGCCCTTATTTCCTTAAGGGTAAACTCCTTATCCTTATCAGGATTTTCCTCCTTTGCTGGAACCTCTTCCGGGTCCTCAGTAGGGTATTCTATCGAATCCACCATCTGACCTTCAGCATCAAACCAAGCATCATTGTGTTACTGCTCGTACACCTCAAGGTCTATCGCCTTACCAGTCGGTACGAGAACGAGCTTAAGTTACTATCATGATACTTAATAGTTCCCATAAGGGTTTTATATGTCACTACTATATTAAGTAGTCCGACTATGAACTTGGCAAGAGTTCTTATTATCTTAGTGAATTTATTGTTTTAACGTCGCATCATCTCTGGGATATATAACGCTCTCTCTGATACCATTTCTGTAACACCCCCAGATCCGGGGTCAGGGATCTGGTCGTTACGGTCTCAATAACCATCCACAAAACCAACATAATTTAAATTACAACCTTGTGACCCAAAACAACAACATAAAACACACCCGTTATAGTCCCAGAGATGAAATCAGAGTAACCAACAATATTATTAATCACAAGTGTGAGTTCTTACAACCCAAAGAATTACAATTGTACAATTACATACTCTTTGCCATCCATTAATAGATACCATAATATAAATACATTGAGGCTCAATTGCTAACAACTAGCCTACCAGTAGTTGCATCCTCAACAAAGGTAGCCAAGACCTTAGCGGTAAACCTCTGACGGTTGACACCTGCTTACGCTGTGTGCGCCTTGCGCGGCCATCTGATCTAGCTGTTGTTGTGATATAAATAAATAAAGCAAGGGTGAGCAATAGCCCACCAGAAATATAATTGAACAGTGATAATATATAACAGTCCAAAATATCTTTGAAACCACATGCCATGCATTAACGATGTAGTACCAATATAAGGTATGAGATGAAGTTACAAGGTAACTCAAAATATATTTGTTTTGAATAAATATCTGCTATGTCAAAGATGAGCAAGATATTCTCAATTATCATAAAAGAGGAACTTGCAGGAAAAATATTGCAATTCCGGTTTCAACACTTTTTCACCTTGCCAACACCAACAGTGTTGCAGAAATTTCTCACTTTTAGAAGATGAACTAATACGGGAGCATTGCCGCGCCAGATGCCCTGACGTTTACGATGATCAGTCGTATGTCATGCATCTCATCAGTCGTTCTCTATATGTAGAAGGTAGCTCCGACGGAATTACTTATCTACCGCCCTCTGGAACTCCTCAGCCAACGGTTGGGCTATTGCTGGACCGGCGCCACTCGGCCACTTACGCGTCTCCTAGTTCGAATATCATCCATGACTCTGAAACGTAAAGTTCGTTCCCCTTTTCCCCAAGTGTAACACTTGTTGATAGGACTCCACAAAGTAGTCGTATCTAATTGGAAAGGAAAATTCACCAATATTTCCCAAGCTGATGCTTGTTAATGGATATAAACTTGTTACATCAATCATACCCCTCGAGCGTTGAGGAGGTAACCAAAAGACTCATATCGATGCTTGAAAGAATCAAGATGTGAGTGACAAGATAGTTTTAGCAAGTATAGGACCGGGCAGTCCAATAAATAACATCGCTCAAGTGAGGTCCCCTTATATACGTTTGGAAGTTGAGCGAGTATTTAAATCTTCTTTAAGATAGATTTAAATGAAATTAAAGTTTAGGAACCTCCCCTTGATATAAATAGTCATAAGATATTCCGAAATATTTTACACCATATCTGAAGGTGAAAGATAATCTTTGAGTAATATGAATTATTATAGAAAGAACTTAAAAGAATTTAAATAAATATTCCAAGAATATTTATTTTATCAATAATAATTAAGGGATATGATTAAATCATAATATTTCTCGTAAGTAATCCTCAAATAAATATATAGAATCGTTTACTAAATAATTCTCTTCTTTAAATGAATATTCAATATAATATTCATTAATTAAATAAAACTCAAGTAAATATTTAAAATAATATTCACTAAATAAATCAAACCTTAAATGAATATTTGAAAATAATATTCATTTAATAAATAATATTCTAAATGAATACCCAAATAATATTCTTAGTAATCAAAACTTTAAAGGAATATTCGAAGCAATATTCCTTAAGTAAATAGAACTTCAAATGAATATTTTAACATAATATTCATCAAGTACATAATATCTTAAATGAATATTCAAAATAATATTCATCAAGTACATAATATCTTAAATGAATATTCAAAATAATATTCATCAAGTACATAATATCTTAAATGAATATTCAAAAAAATAATATTCATTTAATAAATAAATTCCAAATGAATATTCAATTGATATTCATTAAACAAATAATATTCTAGAAAAAAATATCCAATGATATTCATTTAGTAATCGAAACCTTAATATTCGAAATAATATTCCTTGAGTAATTAGAACTTCCAAAGAATACTTTTGAAATAATATTTATCAATTACATAAAACTTAAATGAATATCCGAAAGTGATATTCATTTAATGAATAAAATTCCAATGAATATCAAAGTAATTATTCATTAATAATCAAATCTAATGAATATTCAAAAATAATATTCATTTAATATTTCTCGACTGAGATAATACTCAACTAACATTTCTCGAAAGATTTCCAAGTATTTGATACTTTTATGGAAATATAAATAATGTTTAATAATAACATTCCTCAAAAGGAATACTAATCTGTCGCTGGAATCCCTCCGGGTTTCCACGACTACATCTATATCTCAAAATACCGACTCCCGGTCTATATTTAAAGAATACATATCATATGCCCTTCACTAAGGGTCCTACCAAAACAATCATGCTTATATCTGATAATCCATATTTAGTCTATAAGCGAATATTAATTCAGGGAACAAGTATTCCAATATACTTGAAAGTAGACATGCATGCTATGGCATATGTATACAACAATCATCATATATATATTATCACAACAACAGTTCCAAGTATTGGAAACTTGCCTGAGAATCGAGTGCGGGTAGGGTAATGTGTCCCGGGTCAGCTCGACAATCTATAAACAATCAGAATATTTAAGATTAACCACTTAACGCTTATTAAAAGGCTAAGTATAAACTCCACTTAAATCGAAACATGTTTTCGAGTTATCTCGTTACGTCTCTTTTAGTGTAACTCTTTTTATCACCGATACGATCCGACATTCGTTCGTTATCAAGACATGTCATCATGCTTATACTTGGTATATAATTAAGTCGTACAAGTTCTAAGGTTGGTCGTTTACGAATCAAGATTATACCTCGAGTGTTATCGCCCGTTTTCTAAGTTATAACCAAAGTCATACCTTTAAGGGGTTCGTTCGCGTTTAATCTCGATTCGAACATTTTTATAAAATCGAAAAACGATCTTTTTAATACGAGGTATTTTATCACACTATCCTTATGATCTCTAATTTTTAATTATCAAGATTCGCCACTGATTTCGTGGTAATAAAGGGATCCAATTTCAGTTACGAACTTTCGTTACGGTTTCGAACCACTTTTACGAATTTAATCATAACTCCTAAACCGTACATTGAAATGCTTCAATTCTTTCGCCAAAGTGATCTATGTTCAAAAATATAGCAGTAGGGTTCATTATCTTGCCAAGAACAGAGAGTTATGGCTACTGTCCAGTTCGGGTTCTTAGTGTTAATGAAAATCGGGCATTACGACGGCTATAAATCGAACGTTCCAAAATTTACTACAATCAAACCAAGCCACACCGGGCATCCATAACACTTATACACATGGTTATTATCTCAAAAAGTCCAGGAACACCATGCCTTACTACCATATGCCTTATATTACATAAATCACTAAACCACTAACTAAACATGCTTATAACATCACCATAATCATAACTACACTAAGATCATCAAGAACATCATCAAAACTCAAAGTAGGCCTAGGGTTTCAAGATCATTATACCTTCTTGAGAGTGTGGTATGGCCTTACAAAGCTTGGTATGGTCCTTGTCTAGCTTTAACAACCCTAAGATCAACCAAAGAAACATGAAAATCAAAGTTAGTTCTTGAAGAACACTATTCACCCTCCTCTTTAATGATTTTTTTGAAAATGGAAAAAGAAGAGATTGAAGCTAGGATTTTGAGGAGATCATTTTTATGAATTATAGGACTCACATAAAAAGTTTCAAGACCAAACAATGGTTGGAAGTGGGATTTTGATCCTTGAATTCCCATGAAAGCCGAATGGGAGAGGAAGAGAGAGTTTGGTGTTTGTTGCTTGGTTGCCTTTGAAAAATAATGCATAAAGTGATGTGGTTTGATAATATCTCATGTAAAGTGGCTTTATTAAAGGTGTGATGCATGAGATGATGTCTTTAGCAAGCCATGTGTTGATCTTTTTTGGTGGTTTAAGGCTAACTTGTAGTTAGATTGCTAAGTACTTAGTTGATTTCCTTGATTCTAGTTACTCTTGTAACTATGTTGGTTACTAGATATTTTCTAGTGGCTTGTGGATGACTCTTGCTTCCTCTGCTTGTTCCTTTGTCCGTTTATTGCTTAATTCGTTGATCGTTCGAGGGAATAACTCATTCGTTTCTAACTAGGGTTTTACCGAAAACCTTCTTAATATTTCTAATACTATTCTTCATCATTCTTAATTCTTCTCGAATTTAAATTCCTTAATTCCCTTTTATAAATCCTTAAGTCATGCAGTGTCCAGGGAAATCTCGGAGAAAATAAAAGTGCTCTTTTTCTGAATCCGACAGCTTTTACATACACTTATTTTCCTCCTGGATCAATAATACGAACTCAGAAATCCGTTCCGAATACCGGGTATAACATTATTATAATAATATTCCAAATTCCACCAAAATCACTATTCATCACTTATTTTTATTTAATTCCTATAATTAGGAAAACGAACCTGGTTCACCCTCGAGTGTTCCTTAACCTTTTTACGGAACCGCTGGGCTTATAATAGATATTGATTTGGATGACATGAGGGTATCTATTTCTCTCTAGGGAATCTTATCTTACTTTCTAGGAGATAGATTATTCTAATCTAAGTTATTATCCAATAGCATCCTTCAGGCCATATAACCTTGGAGTATATACCCTTTCATTATTCATTCTTTAAAGCCAGTATTACATTGTAGTTGTAACCACTGTTCATTCTTACATCAATACATAATAAAAAGTTTTAATTCTACCCAAAAATCTGGGTTCTTACACTTTTGCTTGGTTCGAGCAAAAGCCCCTCATAAGTAAGTTAAGGCAGCTATTTGATTGTACGTAATACTTTGATTGATTTCTTTTTAAGCATTGAGACCTGGAAGGCTAGACATAGTTTAGCACTAACAGATTTTTAGTCAATAGAGTTGATTTTTCTGTTTAACAGTTTATTCGTGGAACTAGGACAATTCCGGAGATTCAAGGTTCTGTTCTAAATTTAAGTTTTAGTAACCTGAAAAGGACGTTATTTGTGGCAAGTAAAAAAGATTGAAGTCGTATATTTATTATTAAATTATTCAATTGTGTAAATTCTATTTCTAACCATACGAAAAAAGAACATCAGATTCAATAGTCAAGCAAAGTCTGAATTAATGACAATTTGGTAGTTAACATATATTGTATTGTTTAATAAGCGAAGTCCAATACTGGGTATAAATATCTATATATATATATATATATATATATATATGTATGTATGTATATTATGATTTTACCTATGCTAATTGATGTCAAATAAAAAAAGGTTTTATTCATTCATTTGCAATTAAAAATGTATATTTATATTTTCGTTATATTGATTAAACAGAAATGTGATTGACAAAAAAATTGTTCCTGGTGCATACGGTAAATGGTATTATATAATGCCTCCCTGACAGTATTTGATTTCTCTTGTAGGCCGGCACAGTTGTGAAATGGTTGGAAGACTTAAAGGAGGCTATACTAAATAGCGAAAAGGGAAGAGGTGGATCAAGAGTATGATCTTGAAAAATATACTTGCATGCCCGAGTGAAAGAGGGCCGAGTAATTTGTTGCAACTGCTCCTTCTGTAATCAGCTTATTATAGGGATAGGCGTTATGCCTATAATAAAATTGATTGAAAATTTTGTTCGGGAACTTTGGAATAGGATTTCACTTATCTATTTTTCGTGCAGGCGATTTAAATAAAATTCCATGATCATGATGTAATTTATGAAGCATCAAGGGCTTATAACTACTTGATGTAATTCTATAGGTATCACATTTTTTTTCTGTTTTTCTGAAATGTATATCAAACTATGTGTTACCCCCTAAAAGGGTTTGATGCTTCCAATTATCTCACTTTTAACAATGTGTACGCAGATATCCTAATCATTTCATGCCAAATTAAGAGCAATATATTCATAACTAGAACATGCCCGTGCCTCGCACGGGCTATAAAGCTAGTTTTGTCAGATTCTACAAAGGCTTGTGCTCAAAATTTTATTTAACTAAAGTATAAAGATTGGCGCACACATGAAGATTTTTGAGTTCTTGTTACAAGGATAGCTTACGGCTTCTAGAGCTACGTATGCTATGAACGTTTCAAAATAATTGTAGAAAAAGGATGTCTTCCAGAGATGATCCATGGAAGGGTTCTGAGTAAAAAAAATTTATACCATAGTTCCTTATAATGTTGAGTGTTCTTCTTTAATTTTGAAAAACACTTTAAGAAATCTCACTATTTATTCGAGAAAATTTTGAAAAATATTTTATATTGAAATTCATTTTAAGATTCTTTTAGGTGTTTTGTTAGATATTTTGTAACCGTAGTATCATTTTATTAGATATTCGTATTAAGAATTATAGTAAATATTTTATAGATTTAAAACAAGTTTCAAATACAGTACAAGTACATCACTATAAATAATTTATCTAACTTTTAAGAAAGCCTATAAAATACTTTTTTGAATTAAAATTGAAATGTAAAATATTTAATAGAATATTTCAATATAAATTTCCAAATAATTTAACTTTGAAATGTAAAATTCAATGTTAGGTCCGATAAGATTTTAGAAGGGGGGGTTGAATACAATCTCAACCAATTTATCGAAATTTGTCCTTTAAAAAAATTTAATTTAGACAAATTTGTGCGTAATAAATTGAAACAAATTTCAAGTTGAATATAACAATATATTAACTTGATGGGTGTTACAATTTCAGTACAGATTAATTATCAAGTTGATAAAAACAAATTAGAAAATTCGACATGAACTTTTCTAGATTTGTTAATAAAAATTAAGATAAGTGCTAGGAGTAAAAACTCGCGAGTAGTACAAGAGTATCAAGTAATCAAGTTCCACCGGATTAAATATTACAAAGGTGTTGAACTGAATTTTCTGGGAATTTATTGCTCTTGTAGTTCTTGAGAGAGAATGAGAGAGAATGGAGCAGCTGGGTTTCTTTTGACATTATGTTGTAGTCTTTTTTAGTTGTTGGCCGCCTTTGTCTTTTAACAAAGCTTCTGTCCTTTTTTTACTTGACAATATGCCTCAAACTAACTTTCAAGAGAGTGGCTACTACCTTTTTAGAAAGGCTACTACCTTTGTAAGTGTCGGTACTACCTTTGGTACTACCTTTGCTGTCATCCACTTGGTACTACCTTTCAGTTGTACTAGTACTACCTTCCTGATTTGAACTTGTATTACCTTTGCCTTGGTTGGTACTACTTTCTGAAATACACTAGTACTACCTTTGCTGAGAAGGCTATACTACCTTTGGCTTGGTCGGTACTACCTTTCTGTTGTGCTTGTACTACCTTCGGTACTACCTTTCTAAAAAGGTAGTATCAGTACAATTTTCAGCTTTAATCAATTAAATGATTTTCTGATAATCATTTAATTAATTTTCTTTTACATAAAATTTTAATTTAAATAATTAAGTAATTATTTTAATGAATAAATTAATTCTTATAGAATTAATTTATTAATTAAATTAATCACATAATTTAATCAATTAAAGTAGAATAAATATGAATCCTTTAAGTAGCCAAATCTTTTCTTGAACCACTGAAATTAATAAAGAAACACCATTGAATTTTCTGTTGACGTTCGATGTACTGTCTGGTTCATGAACGACTAACTCCAATGATTATTCTTCATTTCTGACTTTAAACATGTGGTCCTTTTTCTTGTCTCATCTCTCTTTAATTTTCTGTACTGTCTCTGTCACCTTGAAATCTCTGTCACTTTAAACGAATCAACTTCTTAACGAATTAAACAAGAAAAAGATAAAGCATTAAAGAACTTAGTAAATAATAAAAAAAATCTCTGGTTTAAGTATAACAATTCCAGAATCCTCAGTTGATGAAATGATAGATGATTGTTCCTCTAGCACTGAACTGATCTTCTATAGATAACTCGTCTTCATTTCTGATTCTTCATATCTCTGCCTGGTAATCCTTCACATCTTACTTGGTGATTATCAGCAGTTCTTGATTTACAATCACTTCCCTTTTCTGACACAGCTTTTCTCACTAAAGAAAAACAATTGTTCATAATATGTAGACAATGGTGAATCAATACCATTTATATAACTTCTAGGAAATCTACTACTCCTCCACTTAGCCTTTATACATAGTAAATTGAAAGACTAATAGAATAGGATTGTGATGTAACTCTCCTTATATCTCCACTTTCGAAAGTCCCCTTACTTCTCCATCTATTTCTCCCCCTTAGTAACTTGACTTGCTTCTCCTCCTAAGCATAGTCTTTAAATGCTCCCCCTTTCTAACATACTTTCCTTTTTTTCTTGTACCCCTTAGTTCTCCCCCTTAGTTGAGGAATCCTCCAATCAACTAGTTGACAAAGTAGTTGATACCAATTTTTAGAGATTTGTTAGAAAGGAAGTTTCATTTACTTCCTCACTATGAGTGTGTGATAGTGTTTAGTGTACCTCACAAGTGTTTCACTCTTCTCTCCACTCATTTGTGTTGAGTGTCTCACTTCTCTCTGTGTTTACACTCTTGCTCACTAGTGTATCACTCATAGCTCCAACATCCAATAGTGTACCTGCAAGGAAAAATCACCCTAGCCCCTTCAAGAGAGATCAGTGGTGGTGCAATGGGAGTTCGCAAATCCTAAATCCTCGTTGGACTCGTTAGACGAATCTGAGTCATAATCTACAAGTTGCTAGTTTTCCCTTTTTAGGGTTTTCAGATTTGAATTCTGAGAAGATAAACAATGATCTATAAATTTAGCATTGAGATCAATGTTCCCTTCTAACGTCTGTGAAGACATCACCTTGTTAAACTCATCAGGTAAATCTGAATCATAGTCTACAAGTTGCTGATCCGCACCTATGTCGGACCCGTTACCCGCAGGATCCAGAGATGTTCCCTCTGGGGAGTTAGATAATGATCTTGTTGAATTTTGCATTGAGATCAATACCTTCTCTCGAGGTCTGTGAAGACTCTTGGTTCATTAAAGAACCTTTAACTTATAATCCTAACCGTAAAATGGTTGGATTACAGGTTTCCGTCAATTCATCCTTAAGTGTGTGCAATATCAATTTGTGCATATGAAATATTTTTGTTAGTGTATAAGGTAGTGACTCTCCAACTGAATATCCCACACATCCTTATTTGCTGCATCAAGTGTAGTTACTCCCTGGTGACCTCTAGTCTGATAGGTTACTTCCATTTAGGGGGTAAGATAGATTGTGTTTGAGTTTGACTGTAGTCTGGGATAAAAGTTGTTGGGTTTACAACCTCATGACTAAACATGTGAGAATACAAAACTCTAAATAGATGAACCTGCATCAAAGAATATAAGCAATAGAGATAAAATGCATTTTTGTTAATGAAAAGTTTTCTAAGAAAATATTGCATTTTATCTTAAGAGAAATGATATACAGTTGTGATTTCAAAAGGTTTACAATAGAAGCAATCACATCTGTAGAAAGAAATTTTGAGTTAGGAAAGATATATATCTTGAGTCAGTTTTACTAAACAAAAACAAAGGCAAAAATCCAATTATAAAAATTAATCGAATTAATGTAAGTTAATGTTCAAACCAATACAAACAAAACTATTTTATCATGTTTTAGGTCCTGTAAGATAGATACCAACTATTAAAAACTGTTAGCAATTGATAGGTCTTGTTTTCCAATTGTTAGATCCTAAAAATCAAACGTTAGTTCCTAAACAATTGAATTGACATATACCAATTTGATACCAACAATGGTCCAATATAAGAAAGTCTGTCAACAACAACAACAACAACATAACAAAGAATTAGAATTAAAACTGCAAGTTATGTGTGTGTTAAATAGAAGAATAGTAAAAGAACCAAGTACAAGGACCTATTTGTAAGTTTTGAAAGAATAGTGACTAAACTGTAAAAACTATTTATATTCACATGAAAAAGAATATACAAAATAAGAAAAAATATACATAAAAATTATATAAAATAAAAACTAAAAAGAAAAGAAAATTTTGAAATAAACTAAACAAAGAAGAAAAATTTGAATTAAAAATAAAAATAATAAAAATAGTAGAACTATGCATAAGTTAATAATTTACATAAGTTGACTTATAAACAGATATAAGACTTTAATAGAAAGACAAACACTACAAAACATGTTAACAAAGATTAACATCTGAGAATTACAATACCTGTACAAACATAACTATATTTATAATATTTACAAATTATTAGAAATAAAAGAAAATAATTTACAAAATATTAACCTAATAACAAAAGATAATTTACAATATAACTACTTAAAAATAGCTAAACAAAAATTAGAAAATACTAAAAATACCATAGGTTATCCTTTTGACGAAAATTAAACATTAATAACAAAAGGACAAACACTACAAAATATTGAATATAATATTATATATATTTTCAAGAAATATTTATAGTTAATTAATAAATCATTATATTTTCTAATAAATAACTTTCTACTAGAAAATTATTTAAGGAGAAAATATGACTTATTAAGATAACACAAATATTGAAAAGTGACTTTTAAAATAATGAAATTTTCAACAAAAATAGGTTTCTCACATATTTCAACTTGTAAAATTTGAGAAAAATATTTTTAGAGAAAATAAATTATTCTAAAATTAAAAGAAGTAAGTAGGAATATATTAAGAAGATAATGACAACGATTTGAGAATTAGCAAGCAAGAAAGTAAGTTGATAAAATAATTATATAAGTGATATTAATAACAAATATTAACAAAGTAATCACTTATAAATTATTAAAGAGCAAACCTCAGATATTAACTAGTTTAATTACTAGAACTATTTAACATACCCAATTCACCAACAATTCTGGTGAATGTGGATTCGTCAAGAAACTTAGTAAAAATATCTGATGTTTGTTCTTCCGTGGGTACAAAATGTAACTCCACGGTACCATTCATGACATGCTCTCGAATAAAATGATACATGATGTCAATGTGCTTGGTCCTTGTATGCTGCAGAGGATTGTTGGAGATTGCTATGGCACTTGTATTGTCACACATGATAGGAATCCTGTCAAGTATAAAGCCATAGTCCCGTAGCTGATTCATAATCCACAAGATCTGAGCATAACAGATTCCAACAGCTATATATTCAGCTTCAGCTGTTAAGTTGGAAACTGTTTGTTGCTTCTTGCTGTACCAGGAGACCAACCTACCACCTAGGAATTGACAACTCCCAGATGTGCTTTTTCTATCTATAACACTTCCTACATAATCCGAATCTGTATATCCAACAAGGTTAAAACCAGATTCTTTAGGGTACCAAATACCTAAGTTAGGTGTACCCTTAAGATATCTCAAGATTCGTTTAACAGCAATGAGATGCACATCTCTAGGATCCACTTGGAACCTTGCACACAAGCATGTAGCATACATAATATCAGGTCTACTCGCAGTAAGATAAAGTAATGAACCTATCATACCTCTATAGCTTGTGACATCTACCTTGGCAGAATTTTCACAAGCTCCAAATTTGACAGTTGTAGATGATGGTGTCCTTGCTGAAGATGAGTCCTCCATTTGATATTTCTTAAGGAGCTCTCTGACATACTTGGATTGACAGATAAATATTCCATCTGTCCTTTGACTTACTTGCAATCCAAGAAAGAACTTCAGCTGACCCATCATGTTCATTTCAAATTTACCCTGCATTAACTTAGCAAATTTCTTGCAAAAAAGATCATTAGTAGACCCGAATATTATATCGTCCACATAGACTTGGACTAGTATTGTATCATTCTTATGTTTCTTTGTGAAGAGAGTTTTATCTATGACACCTCTAACAAATCCATTTTCAAGTAAGAATTCAGATAGAGTGTCATACCATTTCCTTGGTGCTTGCTTGAGACCATAAATTGCCTTGAAGAAAAAGTAGACATAAATCATGAATTCTGGATCTTCAAAGCCAGGGGGCTGTTCTACATATACCTCTTCATCTAGCTTACCATTCAGAAAAGCGCTCTTGACATCCATTTGATAAACCTTAAAGTTTGAGAATGCTGCAAATGCCAAGAATATTCTGATAGCCTCAAGTCTTGCCACTGGAGCGTAGGTTTCATCATAATCAATGCCTTCAGCTTTTGAATAACCCTTTGCTACCAGTCTTGCTTTATTTCTTGTCACTGTCCCATCTTCATCTAGCTTGTTTCTGAATACCCACCTCGTGTCAACCACTTTCCTGTCTGTAGGTCTTGGTACCAGCTTCCATACTTCTTGTTGTTTGAATTGAATGAGTTCATCTTGCATAGCAATCACCCAATCAGGATCAGAAAGAGCTTCCTCAGTTTTCTTAGGTTCCATTTCAGATAGAAACCCTGAATAGTTACATTGATTTTGAGTAGCACTTCTAGTTTTGACTCCAACACTGGATCACCAATAATCAGCTCAAAAGGATGAGCTCTATTCCAAACTGTTTGTCTTGGAAGATTTAATCTTGATGATTCGCCTTGTTCTTTATTGTGATGTTGAGTATGACTAGTTGATC
The DNA here is from genome assembly GCA_037693485.1 of Kitagawia praeruptora. Lineage (NCBI taxonomy): Eukaryota > Viridiplantae > Streptophyta > Magnoliopsida > Apiales > Apiaceae > Kitagawia > Kitagawia praeruptora. The sequence goes on from CM075345.1 coordinate 81,094,205, forward strand.
CTTCATTATCTCCCCCTGAGTTGTTGCCATGTTGACTGGATGAATGTTCAGGAGTGTCAGGTGTATCTACATTATTATCATTATTTTCACCACCATTACCCTGATCATCATCATCACCATTATCATTGTTGTCATTAGCATCAGCAAAAACATCAGGTGGATTGTCATCATCTGAATCTGGATCTGTCATGTCATCAAAAGATAGCTTTTCAGATGGATCCTCAGTTTGGATACTAGGGAGTTTAGTGTCATCAAATGTTACATTGACACTTTCACTTATTTTCTGCTGATCAATCACGTACACCTTGTAAGCACTTCTTGTATAACCAATAAAAATTAATTCATGTGCTTTGGCATCGAATTTTCCACCTTGATCATCTCCTTCTTTAAGCACAAAAACATTTTGCTCCAAATACATGAAAGTATTTGAGTGTTGGTTTCTTTTCAATCATAGCTTCATATGGTGTCTTCATCAAGTCTTTGTTGATAAGAGTTTGATTCTGGGTATAGTAAGCAATGTTGACAGCTTCAGCCCAAAAGTACAATGGAAGCCTTGATTCACTTAACATAGTACGTGCAGCTTCAATCAAGGTTCTATTCTTTCTTTCCACTACCCCATTTTGTTGTGGAGTTCTTGGAGCCGAGTATTGTCTATTGATACCCTTCTCAGTGCAGAAATCACTCAGAACTGCATTCTTGAATTCAGTTCCATTATCTGACCTTATAGCTCTAACTGGATATTAGAATCCAGCTCAATCAACTTGATGTGATCAATCACTAGTTGTGGAGTCTCATCTTTAGAATTCAAAAATAGGACCCATGTATACTTTGAAAAATCATCAACAATCACATGAGCATATCTTTTCTTTGACATCGACATCACATTAACTGGACCAAACAAATCCATGTGAAGTAGTTATAAAGGTTCAGTTATTGAAGATATGTCAGTGCTCCTTTGAGTTACCCTTTTAAGCTTGCCTTTTTGACATGCATCACATAGTCCTTCCTGTGTGAACTCTATTGAAGATAAACCTCTCACCAACTCTCTCTTAACCAGAGAGTTTATTGTTTTGAAATTTAGGTGAGAAAGTTTCTTGTGCCATAGCCAGCTTTCATCTGTGGATGCTTTATAGTAGAAGCAGTTTATTTCTTCAGTGCTTCCAGTGTTCATATTGGCTACGTACAAGTTTCCTTTTCTGACTCCTGTAAGAGATGGTTGTTCATGTCTCTTGTGTGAAATCAGACAATTCTTCTTGTTAAAGTAGACTTCAAATCCCTTATCACAGAATTGACTGATACTGAGCAAATTATGCTAAAGTCCTTTTACAAAGGACACTTCCTCAATGATAACATTTCAAGCTTCAAGTCTGCCATATCCATCAGTTCTACCTTTGCTGTTATCTCCAAAGGTAACTACTGGGCCGACCTTCTCCACCACATTTGTCAGCAGGGTTCTTTCACCAGTCATATGCCTTGAACATCCACTATCCAAGATCCAGGTTACTCGTTCCACCTGCTCAACACCCTGCAATGACAAATGGATTAAACTTTCTTTGGAACCCAAATTTGATTGGGTCCAGAATACTTAAAGAATTGGCCTTTGTCAGGCAAAACAACATTTTTAACCTTAACACCAATTTTACCATTAGTCAACAAACATTTTACCCTGTAAACAGATTTGACAATCTTTTGTTTTATTCTGGGTATCCAAGTTTCTTTAGCAGCAATAAAACTTGTTTCATTAACTGGACATTTGACCTTGTAAACAGCCTTAGTAAAACTTTGTTTAGTCTTAGGTCCACATGTCTCTCTCCTAACATGAGGAGGACTAGCAGTCGTTGATCTGACATTTTTGTTTCTATTCATATGTTGTCGAGGGGCAGTCTTATCAGCACATGCATGATTACCATTAAAGTAAGCAGACATGACATTAAAAGCACAAGACATACAATTGACAACACCACGTGCTTTATGAGAAGAATCAATAATAGGCATGGTATGCATGTTAGACATGTTATTGTTCTTTTTCATCTTATTATCACTTAACCCAATTTTTGAAGAACTAGTTAACTCAACAACCTTAACTGGTTCCTTAAAAGATTTGACATTATCAAGAACTATGCCATTAGCACTGTCCTCATTTCTCATTTCTTCCTGAATAACAATAGAAAGCATATTTGGTGGTTCAGCAACAAACTTTCTAAATATAGGTTCTTTAACATTCTTGAGCACATGTGGTATACCCCTTTCTTTAGCACTAACAAGATTAGGAGTATTTATGCCCAATGATCCAACATCTTCGTTGTAGCCAAACCCTATTCCTACAGTTTGATCTACAGCTTGTCTATTGAAGAACTCTTTAGAAACTTTACATGAATTATAGCAAGCCCTAACCTGTGTTTCAAGTTCAGCAATCCAAGCAATTTGTTTAGTCACTACTTCTAGAATAGATTTCTCTCTTCTATTGAGTGTGGCTATTTCTTCTTTTTGCTGATCTTGATTAACATGCACCTTTTTTAGTTCTAACACTTCATTTTCAAGATTAGTGTTTAACGGATTTATTCTACCATTTTCATTTTGTGCATTAATCAAGGAATCACATAAACTACAAATCAACTCAGAATCAGTAAGTTTTACCGGAGTTCTAAAAATAGTGGATGTTTCAGCATTTGCCACCAGTGCAAAATTTCCATATTCTTCATCTTCGCTATCTGTGTCATCCCAACTTTTACCAGCAACTACATAAGCTCTTCCAGTCTTCTTCTTTTCAGAAGCATAATCTCTTTTCTGTGATTGTTTGGGTTTCTGACACTCAGTGGCAAAGTGTCCCAATTCATTATAGTTAAAGCAACGAATCTTGCTTCTGTCAACAGTTCCAGTTTTGTATCCTCCCTTGTTACTAGAGGATGAAGAACCTCCTCTCTGGAATCTGTTATTAGACTTAAACCTAAACTTGGGATTTCTTCTGAACATGAAGTTACTGAATTGCCTCACCATCATTGCCATGGATTCATCTTCCAACTGATCTAGCTCTTCTAGTGAGTAAAATTCTCCACCATCCCGAGTAGCTGGTGTCTAACCATGTTCCACTTCAGTTTGTTCCTTGTCAGAGCTGTTAGGTTGAACAACCTTAGCTTCCACTTCCTTAGGGACCTCAACTACTAGAGCTGTAGAAGAACTTGCCACTCTGCCTTTACCAGAGATCTCCTTATGCTGTACTTGTTCCAACTCATAAGTTTTCAGAACCCCAAACAGTCTTTCAAGAGCAATCTTATTTAAATCTCTAGATTCTCTGATGGCAGTTATCCTATGTTCTAGGTGAGTAGGCATAGTCAGCAAAAACTTCATGTTAATCTCCTTTTGTGTATAGTGCTTGCCATGGATTTGCAAGTTGTTGATTATTTTGTTATACCTTTCAAACACTTCCTGAATGCCTTCATTAGGGCCAGATCTGAAGTGTTCATATTCAGAGGTTAAAATCTGGAGTCTGTTTTCCCGGACTTCATCTGTTCCTTCATTAATGGTTTCAATAGTTTCCCATATGTGTTTAGCAGTTTTACAGTTCATCACATGGCTATACATCACAACATCCAGGGAATCTATTAAGATGAGTCTTAAATTTTTGTCTAGTCCAGCATCCTCCTTTTCATCAGAAGTTTAAGAAGCAGGGTCCTTTTCATAGGATCTAGCAGGTGTTACAACAACTCCATTAGTAACAACTTGTTCTTCATGGACCATAGGAGTTTTAGGTCCATTTTTCAGAACACCCAAATATTCTGGATTTGTAACATCAAGAAACAACTCCATTTTATTCTTCCATATATCATAATTATCTTTATTAAAAATAGGAATCTTAATAATGGCTTTAGAAGACATAATGAATTTTTAAGTGAGTTAAAAATTTGAGATAGATTTTTAATTGAATAAGGATAGGATCTTGATTTGTATATCAATCAAACGGCTCGGATACCAATTGTTAGGTCCGATAAGATTGTAGAAGGGGGGGTTGAATACAATCTATACCAATTTATCAAAATTTGTCCTTTAAATAAAATTTAATTTAGACAAATTTGTGCGGAATAAATTGAAACAAATTTCAAGTTGAATATAACAATATATTAACTTGATGGGTGTTACAATTTCAGTACAGATTAATTATCAAGTTGATAAAAACAAATTAGAAAATTCGACATGAACTTTTCTAGATTTGTTAATAAAAATCAAGATAAGTGCTAGGAGTAAAAACTCGCTAATAGTACAAGAGTATCAAGTAATCAAGTTCCACCGGATTAAATATTACAAAGGTGTTGAACTGAATTTTCTGGGAATTCATTGCTCTTGCAGTTCTTGAGAGAGAATGAGAGAGAATGGAGCAGCTGGGCTTCTTTTGATATTATGTTGTAGTCTTTTTTAGTTGTTGGCCGCCTTTGTCTTTTAACAAAGCTTCTGTCCTTTTTTTACTTGACAATATGCCTCGAACTACCTTTCAAGAGAGTGGCTACTACCTTTTTAGAAAGGCTACTACCTTTGTAAGTGTCGGTACTACCTTTGCTGTCATCCACTTGGTACTACCTTTCAGTTGTACTAGTACTACCTTCCTAATTTGAACTTGTATTACCTTTGCCTTGGTTGGTACTACCTTCTAAAATACACTAGTACTACCTTTGCTGAGAAGGCTACTACCTTTGGCTTGGTCGGTACTACCTTTCTGTTGTTCTTGTACTACCTTCGGTACTACCTTTCTGAAAAGGTAGTATCAGTACAATTTTCAGCTTTAATCCATTAAATTATTTTCTGATAATCATTTAATTAATTTTCTTTTACATAAAATTCTAATTTAATTAATTAAGTAATTATTTTTATGAATAAATTAATTCTTATAGAATTAATTTATTAATTAAATTAATCACATAATTTAATCAATTAAAGTAGAATAAATATGAATCCTTTAAGTAGCCAAATCTTTTCTTGAACCATTGAAATTAATAAAGAAATACCATTGAATTTTCTGTTGATGTTCGATGTACTGTCTGGTTCATGAACGACTAACTCCAATGATTATTCTTCATTTCTGACTTTAAACACGTGGTCCTTTTTCTTGTCTCATCTCTCTTTAATTTTCTGTAATGTCTCTGTCACCTTGAAATCTCTGTCACTTTAAACGAATCAACTTCTTAACGAATACTCCACTGAGGCTTGATCAGATGTCTGAGCTTCTTTCAATGCAGTAATTCCTCAAGTCCGTAGATTGACCTTGATTTTTTTCTTCTGACAGATAATACAATCTGAGATTCCTGTGACAGACTATATTCTATTTACTATTACAATCTTGTTTAAGTTGAGTTGTATCCTCGAAATACAAATAGGCTACATCATAGGCCTTTCATTCAAATTTAACTTCCTTGGAAGGGTCTCAAAATAGAATAATTTAATTATTAGTGAAATACACAAGAGAATCTTAAGTTTTCCAGAATCTTAATTAAAATTTATCAAAACACATAATAAAATCTAAATCTTAGAAACTTTTAGAATACAACATACGATAAAAATCTTTACAATATTTCGAAGGAGAATCCTTACATTAGAATACAATGTTGATAACTTAGTAAGATTCTTGCCATATTTCTTATTAAAAATATGTAGGAGAATCGTAAAGGTGTTTTATTTTTAGATTATGGCTATTCAATTTTTTAGATTATTTTTAGATTATGGCTATTCAACTTATAACATCTTAAAGAATTTTAGATTTTAAATTAGTAAAAAAAAGATTTTGAAACTTTACAAGAACATCTTAAAGTATGTTTATTAAATTTTAAATGAACACTTTATCGAATTTTATGTGAACACCTTAAAGAACCTTAGGTCTACATGAACACAACAAAAATTTGTGGAACTTTACAAGAGCCTTAAAGTATTTTATTCTCATCGTTCTAAAAGAGCTGCCCTGTGACTCCTGATAGAACAAAAAGTTCCTAAGTCCTAGCATCCGACAATAGAAAACATTTTTTATATCGCGAGAAATACACACAAAAGAATAAAAATAACATCTAACTAATAAACCATAAAAAATAATAAAACTCAAAACTTAAAGCTTAAAACAGAACTCCAAAGAAAAAAATGTTGTACTCTAACTAAAACAAAATATAACAACTCTTGCATGTACACTCCATAAAACAACAAAGAAAACAGAAATAATCCATATTCCGTGTATTTTCTTTGACCATAAAGAACCTTGATGTTTCTTATCACTAAACCAAAAAAAACCGACAATCGATAATTTAGATCCAATAGAACTACTCCAAGCTGTAATAACCATTCTTAATCATCACAACTAGATCGATCATACTAGTAGAAATGATCAGTCATTCCCTTTCTAACTATTATTATATACTGGCGTACTGCCTTATAATCCTTGGTGGTAGACTAGTAGTTTTGGCATAATATTTCACTTTTAGGAAGAATCAGATACATGTTTAGATAGTGGTATAAGTTTTTCCAACTCATTACATCGTTTTTGTTGCATAAAATTTCAATTGCACATGGACGATCTCATAGAATCATATGGTCTTAGAACCAAATAGCACATGGGTTGTTGTCTAAGAACATATAGCAGAATCTGTATTATATATTCCAGTTGTTGTCTAAAAATATTCATTACACACTACATGAATTACAACATAATGAATACTCCCTCCGTCCCTTCCATTTCTTAACATAAAAAACTCCGTGTCTGTCACGCATTTTAAGGTGCATTTTAAGGTGCATTTTAAGGATAGTTCTATAACTTATTTTTGATATTTTCTTTTTTTGTATAAAATAGTATTGTTCTAATTTTATACAAAAAAAGAAAATATCAAAAATAATTTATAGAACTATCCTTAAAATGTACTGTTAGGTCCAGAATAACGTAGAAGGGGGGTTGAATACGTTATTTCGAAATATTTGGATTTTTGAGATGTGAAAAATAAGGTCAACAACTGAATCGAAATAACACAATCAATTCGGGAAAATATCTTTGAATTGATAAAAACCGAGAGGTGTTACAACTTCTAATCCAGTGGATTAGTTTCAAAAACCAGAACACTCCTAAGGATAGTTTAGGCACGAGGACCTTCTACCCGACACTTCCTGAAAGCGGGCTAAGCCAGCTTTCCTACTAGATGGACTGTCTAGCAGCTTACACAGAGAAGATATAAGAGAGAGAAGAGAGAGTTGTGTGTTGAGGTGTGTTTTGAAATGAAATACAGAATGCCTATTTATAGATTATAGAAAGTTACTATGCTGTAATATTTCAACAACCCCCGTGGGCCCCTCGAGCCACTTTTTAAATAGTAGCCGCCATATGAATAGTAGCCACTTTTTGAATAGTAGCCGCCATATGAATAGTAGCCGTGAATAGTAACCGTGAATAGTATTACTATTTTTGGCTGCTTCTTTTGGGCTTCTCTCTTTTGTTTCAAATATTCTGCTGAATTAATTCTTCTCTGAAAATAGTTTAAGTACCAGATTAATTTAATTATTTATTATAAATAATTAATTAATCTGTTACTTAGTTAATTTTCAGAGTAAATTAGTTTTTGACAATACCTTGAGATATTATGTTTGTCCTTGATCGTCAATAGGCTTTGGAAATTCTTTCTGTGAATTAATGTGTTGATCCTTCTCGTATGTGCTGACACTTACTGCACTGGTCTGGTTCACAAGTGACTAGCACTGATCTTGATCTTCACACCTTCGTTTTATTCTAATTGATTAGCCTGCAGTAGTATCTTCAATAAATACATGGAATCTTTTGGCCCTTCAACTGAATCATCTGTACATCTTATTCTGTCACTGAGGCTTGATCATGTTAATGAACTTCTTTCAGCGACTTGATCCATGTTGGTGCCTGTTCTTCAAATTTCACGATCCCTGTATAGAGTTAATATTATTTATCTTTTATCCTGGTTGAGTTATATATGTCCTCTATTACATATTACATTACATTATGCTTTACAATCTCCCCCTATTTGATTGTTAGGGTTTGACAAGCAAATTTCTAGAGGATAACTCAACTGATACAAGAAAAATGAAATAAAAAGATAAATAATATTAAAGTGCATTCTGGATCATATATATACATTTTCCAGATTTCTAAAAATTAACCAAGTGCAAGACAATTGTTCTTGTAGACTGAACATATCTTCAAGTTTGCCTTTGCTTTCTTTCCACATAGCACTAATACTCCCATTAGCTTTTTCTTTCCCAAAATAAAGTTAATTCCGTGTCAACAACCTTTTCTTTGCCCTTACGCTTAGTAGATTTTTCTTGGTCATCCACCTTCTCCCCCTCAGTTGGGTTATCCTCCAGAGTAGTAGGATGTGGAGTTGGTAAATTAGACGAAGCTATCTTCCCCAAGGAATGAATTGCATGACTAAATTGGGATGCCATGGAACTTAATTGAACCTGGAATGCATCATGTTGAATAAGTTGCAAATTTTTGATTTCTGCAATGGACTTGCAGATATTTTGCAACTCTTTCTCCATTGTTTGGACCCGTGTAAGGAGTCTGCTGTATTCCTTTCTGGTTACAGGTGCATGTGGTTTAGTAGGTTGCTCACTTGTACGTTCTGCAGGTGTTTCACTCAACACTCTATATTCACTCGGTTTAGTGGTTTAGGTTACACTTACATGTTCTGTTTGTGTTTCCCTCAACTCTCCTCTAGAGCTTCCACCAATATGTGTACCTGCAAATGAAATCATCCTAGCCCCTTTTTCAGAGGTCACAGATGGTGCAATGAAAGTTCGTGAGCTTTCGTCCTCACGTGAAGTGAGTTGCCGACCACTGGTAAAGAGTGGTAAATCTCGAAAGAGATCCAGAGATTTTTCCTCTGGGAGGTTAAACTTGAATCGATTAAATGGCACAAAACCCAAGTTTCCCTCGTATGTCTGTGAAGACACATGGTTCATAAAAGAACCTCCTACTAATGGATCTTTCCATAAAATAGAAGATTCACCAGTTGCTCTCGTCAATTCAACCTTATTTACATTTTCACTCATTGGATAAGAAAGAATTGTTTCACTAACAGTTGCCGTTACCTCAGGTTTATTGGGTCTACTCCGTTTAGAATGAGGTAGAGCGGCTGATGTAACTAACTCCTTATGTGGTGCTGCTGAGGCACTATCTCCCTCAATAATGTGAATGACTGGCCGTTTAAGTGACAAATGAGGTGTAGGAGTTTGTTGTGTTTGTGTTTGCATTTGTAGAATGGGCTCTTCGACCTGTGTTAGAGTCGGTGGGATTTCCTGCTCTTGGTCGGGTAAGATGGCCACTAGGGGCTGTAGAAACTGTATTTCCTGTGACATAATAGGGAATACAGAGGTTGGAATAGCAGGGATTGAAATATTACCTTGTCGTATACCTGCTCTCACTGGTCGTGATAACAACGGAAGTGGGATAGTCTTTAGATATTCAGTTAGGACTGTAGGCACATTCGTATATTTCTTTTTGCTTATGTAATTAATTACATTCGTCTTCATGGAAGAACATTCCACCTTTTGACCATTTTCCAAGCATACCCTGTCTTCATCAATCAAAAAATCATTTAATATTAACTGTAGAAACCTTGGATATAGACATTTGACATTTTGAGTCCGAACATCTCTTGTTCCCAAGCGTTTCATTTTTAAAATGATTTGACCAAGCACTATTTTTCCAAAATTAATCCTCAAATTATTGGCGACCGCATACCCTATTATTTGAATAAATTCAGGTATTCGATCTTGATTTGTTCTATCTGAGGAAAAAACATGGTTAAGAGTGTGAAAGAAGAAATTCCAGTACTTGGTTAGAAACGTTCTAGAAAGATTACCAGTATTGAAATTGCCATCTTGGTACCTTATAAAACGAAAGAACATTTCAATATGTTCAGGTGTAGGATCAGAAACGAGATTTTCCATAGGAAAATGAAGAATTCCATTAACATCTCGTTCAGTGACCCTAATCGACCTACCAAATAGTCGATATGTGATTGCACACCCGTCCTGTCCAGAAGTGTTAACCGCACTGCAATATAGTTCACACAATGCATCATGGTTAAGCTGCACATGTGTAACTAAAGCATAACGAATTAATGAATGTTCATTCAGAAATTTTGTCCAAGCCCGAAATTGTTCATCCGGAATGGTTTCGATTTGCTGAATGGAAATAGGATTAACTTTAGCAATTAAAAAGCTTCCCTGCAATGCCATTTTCAAAACTTTGAGGAAATTCAAAAACAAGGGTTAGTGCGTATAACAAGAATATGAAATCCGCTCTAAAAACCACCAGCTAGATTGTGAGATTTTTCCGGTCAAAGCTTGAAATATTCAGCAATTGTGTGTATATGCTCTGTATATCTGAAAAATGATGATGTTAAACACAAACAAAAACTCATCATTTATAAGGTTTCAAGTATTAGTGGGTTAGGTGTAATAGTGACATGTTATGTTTGAAAAATAACACCGCTCAATAATTTCTCACCTAACTACCTAATTAGCCGAAAAAATATCTTATCACCAAAACATGTCGGCCGAAAAAAAATCTTATCGTCGAAACCTATCAGCCTATACACATACACATTTTTAATACTTCTAATTATTATGGATTTAAAAATAATCACACAGTAAATCAAGAATTAATCCACAATAATCAGATAAACTCACAATTAACTAGACGTAAAATTAACAAAATATCATTAATTGATATATGTCAATAAAATATTTATTTAATTATGCTACAATTTATTTTAATAATCAAATATCAGAACAGGTGAGATCCAATCTTGAATTGCTTCAGTCATGATATCAATTATTAAAATAAATATCGAGTACACGAGTATTACACAAAGATATAACATACAAACCTGTTAATACTCAAGTATCGCCTCAGTAGTACCAACTAATTACCACAAATTTCTAACATTTAAACACATGGCAACTAATTAGTAGATAAAATCATGAAAATGTACAACAACTTGCATTTGTTGACTTCCTGTTAAGAGGACAAGTTTAACATGCCAAGTTCACTAACCAACCTGTTGAATGTAGATTCATCAAGTGGTTTCGTGAAAATGTCTGCAAGTTGTTGCTCAGTGGGAATGAAGTGAAGTTCCACAGTACCATGCATAACATGTTCACGAATGAAATGATACCTTATGTCGATGTGCTTGGTTCGAGAATGCTCTACTGGATTATTCGAGATTGCTATGGCACTTGTGTTGTCGCAGAATATGGGTATTTTGTTCAGCAACAGACCATAATCCATGAGTTGATTCCTCATCCACAAGATTTGTGAGCAACAGCTACCAGCTGCAATGTATTCTGCCTCTGCTGTAGATGTGGCTACTGAATTTTGCTTCTTGCTGAACCAGAAAACCAATCTCCTTCCAAGGAATTGACAGCTTCCAGAAGTACTCTTTCGATCAATCTTGCAACCAGCATAATCAGAGTCTGTATAGCCAACTAGGTCGAAACCCGTATCCTTAGGATACAAAATACAAAGATTCGGAGTACCCTTAAGATATCTGAAGATACGCTTCACAGCTATCAAATGTGATTCTTTAGGATCATCTTGGAACCTCGTACATAGGCATGTTGCGAACATTATATCTGGTCTGCTTGCAGTGAGGTAGAGTAGAGAACCTATCATGCCCCTATAGCTTGTTATGTCAACTCGTTTTCCAGATTTATCTTGATCAAGCTTAGTGGCAGTGGCCATGGGAGTCTTTGCAGTTGCTGAATCTTCAAAATGATATTTTTTAAGAAGATCCTTGATATACTTGGATTGACAGATAAAGATACCATCTGTTCTTTGGCTTACTTGCAATCCAAGAAAGTAGTTCAGCTCTCTCATCATGCTCATCTCGTACCTACTCTGCATTAACTTAGCAAACCTTGTACAAAGTGCATCATTCGTAGAGCCAAATATAATGTCATCAACATAAACTTGCACAAGTAGAATATCATTTTTATGCTTTTTATAGAACAGAGTTTTATCTATGACACCTCTAGTAAAACCGCTTTCCAGTAAGAATTCAGCAAGAGTGTCATACCATGTTCTAGGCGACTTCTTAAGACCATAGAGAGCTTTGAATAGAAGGTAGACGAAGTCCTCACATTCAGGATCAATAAAACCATGAGGCTGTTCAACATAGACCTCTTCTTCAAGCTCACCATTCAAGAAAGCACTTTTCACATCCATCTGATATACTCTGAAGTTTGAATGTGCAGCAAATACCAGAAACATCCTGATGGCTTCTAGTCTAGCAACTGGTGTGAAGGTCTCATCATAATCAATACCTTCTTCTTGAGTGTAGCCTTTGGCAACCAGTCTCGCCTTGTTCCTTGTAACTATTCCATTCTCGTCAAGTTTATTTCTGAATACCCATCTTACATCAATTACATATTTGTCCTTTGGTCTGGGTACCAGCTTCCAAACTTTCTGTCTTTCAAATTGATTGAGTTCCCTTGCATTGCAATCACCCAATCCGGATCTTCCAGAGCTTCTCCAACCTTCTTAGGTTCAATTTCTGATAGAAAACCAGAATACAAGCATTCGTTCTGAGTAGCTCTTCTAGTCTGAACTCTTGAGTCAAGATCACCAATGATCAGATCAAAAGTATGATCTCGATTCCAAACAATTTGCCTTGGTAGATAAGATCTGGATGATTCCCCATTATTAGCATTCTGACTAGTGGATCCTTCTCCTGCTCCCCCTGAGTTGTTGCTTGTCTGATCTGTAGATTCTTCAACTTGAGGACTAGAACTAGAAATAGTCTGACTTTGAGATCCTGTGTTCCCACTGCCATTACCAGAATCTGGATCATCATTATCATCATTACCATTATTATTTACATTATTAACAGCAACCTCAGGTTCAGTTTCATCATCCTCATCATCAGAAAGATTCTCAAAAGCTAGAGATTCATCATCATCTTCTTTCTGAATACTAGGAGATCTTGCATCATCAAATCTCACATTAAGGCTTTCCACAACCTTCTAACTATCGATCACATACACCCTGTACGCCTTAGACTCCAATGAATACCCTAGTAAAATGCCTTCATCTGCTTTAGCATCAAACTTACCAAGATGCTCATAGCCATCTTTAAGAGCATAGCATTTTCCTCCGAACACATGAAAGTACTTCACGGATGGTTTAGTGAGGGCCATAAGCTCATATGGTGTCTTCTCATACATTTTGTTGATTAGGGTTCTATTCTGAGTATAGCAAGCTGCATTGACTGCCTCAGCCCAGAAATAGGTAGGAAGTTTAGCTTCATTCAGCATTGTTCTGGCAGCTTCAATCAGTGTTCGATTCTTCCTCTCAACCACTCCATTCTGCTACAGAGTCCTGGGTGCTGAAAACTGTCTTGAGATACCCTTCTCAGTACACCAGCTATTGAGAACTGAGTTTCTGAATTCAGTCCCATTATCTGATCTGATTTTACGCACGAGCACTCCAGTTTCTAGCTCAATCTTCTCCATATGATCGATAATCATCTGCGCTGCTTCATCCTTAGACTGCAAGAATAACACCCATGTGTATTTGGAATAGTCATCCATAATTACTAAACAGTATCGCTTCTTGGACATAGACATGACATTAACTGGACCAAACAAATCCATATGCAGAAGTTGCAGTGGTTCAGTGATGTCTGATATTGTCTTCCTTTTGTGTGATGCTCTCTTGGACTTTCCCTTTTCACATGTTGCACATAGTCCGTCAGGACTGAACTCCATATCGGGTAATCCTCTCACAAGTTCCCTCTTGACTAGAGAATTCATAGTCTTGAAGTTAAGATGTGAAAGCTTCTTATGCCATAACCAACTGTCTTCTGAAGATGCTTTACCATAGAAGCACTTGACTTCATCATTGCCAGAGTTCCAGTTAGCTACGAACAAATCACCCTTTCTCACTCCTTGCAAAGCGAGCTTCTCATCCCTCTTGTTACTGATCAAAAACTTCTCCTTCTTGAACAAGTCTTCATATCCTTTATCACAAAATTGACTTATGCTCATAAGATTATGCTTTAGACCATCAACAAGAGAGACTTCTTCAATGATGACATTCCCAAATTCCAAACAGCCATATCCCATAGTGAATCCTTTGCTGTCATCTCAAAAGGTAACCACTGGGCCAGCTTTCTCAACCACCTTTGATAGCAGGGCTCTATCACCGGTCATATGTCTCGAACATCCACTGCCCAGAATCCACATGACTTGCTTTTTCTTCATGCCCTGTATTCAAAGGAGATTAAGTTTTCTTTGGTACCCAAACTTGTTTGGGTCCAGAGAGCTTAGACACATTTGCATATTTAACAGATTTCTGTGCAGATTTAGCATTTGCCTTGACTGTCTCCTTTTCTCTTACAAAGGCCTCAGCAGAATTGCTTCTAGGCTTGGGAGAAAAGGATTCTTTCCTAGATTTAGGTGGACTAGCAGTCTTAGGTCTGTTATTTCTATCATGTTTTGTTTTCTTACTTTTATCATCATGTGAACAATTATTAACAGCAGGAGATGCATGTGTCACATTTAGAAAAGCAGTCATAAGATTAACAGTGCATGATATGCAACCAGTTGAAGCACACTTAGAATGAACAGGCATGGCAGACATGTTATGAACATGAGCATTAATATTATGATTATTCACTACTTTAACATTCTTACATGCATGAGTAAGATGAGCAGCAGAGTTGCAGTTGTTACATAACTTCCTAGGACCATTTTTGTCTATCCTTCCATTTCTGTTCTTCTTAACCTTAAACTCATTTTGATCACCTAGTTCAGTTTTAGGTTTTACAAATTTGACAAACTTACTAGGTGACATTGCCTTTTCATTTCTTTGCTTTTTAATGTTCTCAACAAGTATTTCATTTCTAATTAATAAAGCATCAACATCAAAGGGCTCAGAGGTAACTTCCTTATATAGGGGACTATCTGCATTCTTAAGAACAGGTGGTGCATTACTGGATGTAGCCTTAGCTGATTCAGGATCCACCACTTGTTTCTTACATTTCTTAACATTATAGTCAAATCCAATAGCAACTCTTGGACCAGATATTTGACTATCAAACAATTCCCTAGCAAGGTTAGCTGAATTCTGAAAAGCATATAGCTTACTATCTATGTCAGCTATTTTCTCTTTAAGTTCATTCTCTGTCTCGACACTAACCTGTAATTTGTTTTCTAGATACTCATTTCTTTCCTTTAGATTTTCTATCTGCATATTAGTGAGTTCTAGTTCCTCATTCCTGGCTTGTATCTTACTAAGTTCAGCCCTAGCATTTTCAGTCTCAGATTTAGCAGTTGTTATATCTTTTAAAGCATATTCTAAATCCCATCTAAGATCACTTATAGATTTGCTAGAGTCTATCACATGCTTGACACAATCACGATTACGACATTTAAATCTATCAGCCATAGAAGCAGGCATGTTTTTTACCTCATATCCATAAGTAGGATCATAGTCTGCCATCAGCACAAGATTTCCATACTCCTCTTCATCGTTAGTGTCATCCCAGCTTTTGCCCTCGGCAATGTATGACTTGACAGGATACTTTCTCTGAGAGCTAGAGTCCCTTTTCTGAAAAACGTTCTTCCTTTCATTTGCTTGCTTGGGTTCTCTGCATTCGCTGGCAAAGTGCCCCGTCTTATCACAATTGTAGCACCGAAACTTGCTACGGTCTACCATCCCTGTCTTGTTACTCTTTCCTGATTCAGACCCAGAAGATGAACCAGTTCTCTGCGATCTGCTGCTACTTCCAGAGGATCCGTACTTGGCATTTTTCCTGAATCTGATTCGGCTAAAGTTAGCTGCTAATGTAGCCATAGTAGGATCCTCCAGTTGCTGCAACTCTTCAAGAGTATAATACTCACTTTCGTCACCAGGCTGATCATCATTGTCCATTTCAGCTTCAAAGAACACATCCTTCTTGTTCTGCGGTTTCACAACCTTTGTTTCAGGTTCTTTGTGGCTGAATGCAGTAAGAGCAGTTATCTTCAATAATTCTTGCTGTCCACTGTTCCAGCACCATATATAATTTTCCTTTGCTCTTGCTCCATCTCATGAGTTCTTAACTTTCCATACAACTTCTCAAGAGTCATTGTAACAAAGTCATCTCTCTCTCTGATGGATGACGCTTTATGTTCTACATGGTGTGGTAGAGTCAATATGAATTTCCTGTTTGTCTCTCTTAGAGGATACTTCTTCCCGTGAATGCTCAACTCATTCAGTAGCTTATTGTATCTCTCCAAAACTTGAGTGATACTTTCACCAGGAAGAGATTTAAAAGCTTCGTAGTGAGACGTTAGAATATCCAGTCGATTTTCACGAACTTCATCAGTTCCCTCCATTATCATTCCAATTGTATCCCACATATGTTTCGCACTAGTACAGTTCATAATTTGATGATTCATTTCATCATCCATGGAGTCAACTATGATTAGTCTAAGATTGGTATCCAATCCATCTTTTTCAGTTTCAGCAGCGGTATACTCCGATGGACGTTTTGGAATCATTCCTCCAACAGCTGCACTACTTTCACCATCCTCAGTACTTTCAGGAGCAGCTTTCATTGGTCTAGACCAACCCTCAGTCAACGTCTCCATGTATCTAGGATTTGACGCTTGCATGAACAGTAACATCTTCATTTTCCACATACTGTAATTATCACGCTTAAATGAAGGAACCTTAATACATCTACCTTTTTGAGTACTCGTGATTCTAGATGACGAACGCGGATCTGATCTGTATGTCGATCAACAAGCTCTGATACCAATTGTTAGGTCCAGAATAACGTAGAAGGGGGGTTGAATACGTTATTTCGAAATATTTGGATTTTTGAGATGTGAAAAATAAGGTCAACAACTGAATCGAAATAACACAATCAATTCGGGAAAATATCTTTGAATTGATAAAAAACTGAGGGGTGTTACAACTTCTAATCCAGTGGATTAGATTAAAAAACCAGAACACTCCTAAGGATAGTTTAGGCAAGAGGACCTTCTACCCGACACTTCCTGAAAGCGGGCTAAGCCGGCTTTCCTACTAGATGAACTGTCTAGCAGCTTACACAGAGAAGATATAAGAGAGAGAAGAGAGAGTTGTGTGTTGAGGTGTGTTTTGAAATGAAATACAGCATGCCTATTTATAGATTATAGAAAGTTACTATGCTGTACTATTTCAACGACCCCCGTTGGCCCCTCGAGCCACTTTTTGAATAGTAGCCGCCATATGAATAGTAGCCACTTTTTGAATAGTAGCCGCCATATGAATAGTAGCCATGAATAGTAACCGTGAATAGTATTACTATTTTTGTCTGCTTCTTTTGGGCTTCTCTCTTTTGTTTCAAACATTCTGCTGAATTAATTCTTCTCGGAAAATAGTTTAAGTACCAGATTAATTTAATTATTTATTATAAATAATTAATTAATCTGTTACTTATTTAATTTTCAGAGTAAATTAGTTTTTGACAATACCTTGAGATATTATGTTTGTCCTTGATCGTCAATAGGCTTTGACAATTCTTTCTGTGAATTAATGTGTTGATCCTTCTCGTATGTGCTGACACTTAGTGCACTGGTCTGGTTCACAAGTGACTAGCACTGATCTTGATCTTCACACCTTCGTTATATTCCAATTGATTAGCCTGCAGCAGTATCTTCAATAAATACATGGAATCTTTTGGCCCTTCAACTGAATCATCTGTACATCTTATTCTGTCACTGAGGCTTGATCATGTTAATGAACTTCTTTCAGCGACTTGATCCATGTTGGTGCCTGTTCTTCAAATTTCACGATCTCTGTATAGAGTTAATATTATTTATCTTTTATCCTGGTTGAGTTATATATGTCCTCTATTACATATTACATTACATTATGCTTTACATGTACCTTAAAATCCGTGCCGAAAACTGGTCCGCAAACGTTAACAATTCAAAGGGACGGAGGGAGTAACAATTAATTATTATTACTTACACACTTTGATGGTATAGTTATCTGCCATTTTTCTTGATCTGGTTTTCTTTGAGCTGCATATGAATATTAGTTTAGAATCAATGAGATATACTATAACCGTGTTTCTATAATTATTTCTAATGTGATTGATTGTTACCATCGATCTTTAAGACACTACTAAAAATCTGTTAATAGACATCACCGTTTTTAACATCGATTTCAATAAAACCGATGTTAAAAATCAATTTAACATCGCTCGTTTTAAAACCGATGTCTTTTACACTGTGTTCCCGAAACAAAGAAAGAAAAGAAAAGAATAGAAAATGAATAATTTTCTTTTCTCTCCAAATCTTTCCAAAAGTGGGAAGAAAATTTTGGAGACAAATATACATGAAATTTCTTTCTAAATCTTCAGAAATCAATTATTTTCTTTCATAAAAATCATTCATGAACAAGTTGAAGAAATTAAATTTCTCGCTTTCTTTTCTTTTCTTCCTATAAAATGTTTCTGGAACACAGTGTTAAACATTCAGACAACACTTGAGTTACCAACCGATGTTTAAATGTTTCCTTAAAAATATTTAGACATCACTTCATTTATGAACCGATGTCTAAATGTCTACTTAAAAAAATAAACACGCGGATTATTCCCCCCTTAGTTTTATTTTCCCCCTTTCTAGGTTTCATTTGCCGCTCTTTGCCAAATCTATTCCCCCTTAACCAAATTTTTGTATAATTTTCCCCCACCCCCCAATTCTATTATTACATTCTGACAAAATAAAATCAAAAAAATTCATTAAAATCACTAAAAACAAAACCCAGTACCTCTCTCTCAGACAGACCTAATTACCTCACCTTTCTCTCTCGACTCTCACCTCTCTCTCTCTCTCTCTCGCGACTCTCATCTCTCTCGACTCTAACCTTTCTCCACTCTCACCTCTCTCTTTCGACTATCACATCTCTCTCCACTCTCTCTCTCACCAGCCGTCTCTCCTCTCTCCCTACTCTCTCTCAGTTCGAAGAAGCTCCAAAGCTCAATACATTTGTTTGAAGCTCGAAAGCTTGAATTGGTAAGCTCGAAAGCTGTAGTTGTATGTATGTTAATCGTTTCAAAGCATGCATTTTGTTTAAAATCAATTAGGGGTTGTTAAAAATCAAAACCCTAATTTTTAAAATTTGGGGTTTTGTTTGTTGGTGTTTGTATTTGTGTTTTTATGTTCACATATGTATGGCCTGTTTGAGTTTATGCGTTTCTCTAAATATTAATCTTGTAAATGTGTAAATACTAATTAGTTATTTATTTTTTTGGATGTAGTTTAGCCGATTCTTGATATAGGTTGGCTGATTTTTGGGTTATTTAGTGTTGTTGATGATGTTGAAGTGATGGGTTATGATAAAGATTGGATTTTGATTGGTGGGCTTTTGTTAATTTGTAGTTTTATTTGTTTAAAATGTTGGATGTATTGTTTGGTTTGCTGCTTTTTTGATTAGGCCTGCTTAGATTTTTAGAACTTGAGTTTTGATTTTGTTATTTGTGTAAATGGTGTATTCATTTTTATGCTCATTTATTGAAGTGTGTGTGTGTGTTTAGACCAATTCAAAGTGATTTAGTCTTCAAATTATAATATGATTGATTGGTATTAGTGAGATTGTTGATTTGTTAATGTATTATTAGTGCAGCTGATGAGGCTTTGCCTCCACCTACTCCCATACCTGCAGATGTTGTACCGCTTCATGTTGAAGGAGATTCTGAGCCTGTAGTCAAGAAGCCGCCTGCATGAGTGCCTATAGCCAGGCGTGGCCTGGCATCGAAAGGGAACAAAGTTCAGTTTCTTACTAATCATTTTAAAGTAAATGTGACAATGTTGATGGACATTTCTTTCACTACAGTGTAAGCTTCTTTTGATTAGGATTCAAACATTTAAACATACTCACTTTTGCATTTCACTTTGAATTGTCTTATATCTTTGTTTGTGCTGTGCATTAAGGTAAACTTCTTATGTAAAATTTAAGCATATGTACCTCTGCATGTTGTTTTTTTCTATGAAGATGGTCGTCCAGTCTTGTTCACTATTGTGCTCGAGGATATCTCATCAAATAGGTATGCTCTTTTTAAATTTACATACATGCAGTGGCTCCTCTCTGTCATCGCCTAATTGTTGTTTTTATTTTGAAAGAGCAATGGAAGTGGTAGTCCTCACGCTGATGGAAGTCCCAATGAGACTGACCGGAAACGGATGAGAAGACCATATCAGTCCAAAACATACAAGGTGGAGATATCCTATGCTACAAGGATTCCTATGCAGGCTATTGCAGAAGCCTTGCGTTTTAGATATTATCCTCCGACAGCATTCAGCTAAACAGTATGTTATTGTTATTGTTCGAGATCTTATTTAGGACTGTCATATTAATTTGGCTAATAATATGGAGTACTGCAGGGGATGCCTGCTTGTACGTCAATCGTTCTTTCATATGATTTGAATAACTTCACTTATGTTGGTGGTGGAGTTCTTGTAAGACTTTTCCCTAGACATATCAGATCGTAAGAGCACGTCAGTAACTATTAAACTGTACAGGCATTTCAAAACCAATTACTCACTAATCAATGTTAAACAACTAGCTACATGTAGAGCAGTAGCATGGGCATCATCGTTGGCTCATTGCGAACTGTATGATATATTTGTATTAGAAAATAGTGAGATTGAAAGTTAAAAACAACATAAACAGATCAACTTTCTTATGCCAGTTACTGACGAGGCATACTTATGGGACGTTACATTGAGAAAACTGTATTTTTTTTAGTGGCCATACACTTGCAGTATCTTGCGTAAAATGGGGGTGTAGATGGAATTAAATTTACAAGGAAGTGATGCCTCTTTTCGAATTAACATTTAATTGGCATTTTTTAGCATGGCATGTTGATAGGCGTGCTTACGGTTTTAAATTAATTCATGCTTCGTGTAGTTGTACACTGTATTCCTGTGTTACTTACAAACATTTATTGTGGCATAAACTTTATAATCCTGCATATAAATTTACCTTTTCAGTCAAGCAAGATCTACTACACTTGATATATGGTGGGATCTCACAGTTTTGTTGCATTTGCAGTTTCCCTGCAGAAGAGTTTAGATCCTAAAAAGAGTTCCTTTTTTAAAGTTCTGAGAAAAATGGATTTAAACAAGGTGGGCACCCAACCCAAAACCAGGAGCATTTTGAAGCTAATAATTTGCTAGTTTGGCGACTTAGACGAGGAGCCCACTTCAGCGATCCTTTCCATTTCGAACTCTGGGTTTGTTTTTTTTCCACTCTTTTAACCTTTCAATAAAATTATTCTTAACCTCATTTCCAATTTCATGGGTTCCTTCTTTTCCTTTTAATTGTTGGTATCGTCGTATCGAGTTAACTCAACGAAAAACAATAATTATATGTTTTGATCTGGCTGGTAATTTTTGCTTCTCATTGTTTTTTGTTTTGATTCTTGTTTGTTTTACACATAATACAATAGTGCTGAAAAGAGGTGTAATCTTTGTGCTGAAAAGAGGTGTACCTTGAATCATCTAGAGATGCTTTAACTTATTGTTCTTGTGTCTGTTATTTTCTGCATAATTTTCACTTTTAATTTTGGGGCCTGTCAAACTGTATTTTTACTTTATGCAAGTTTAGGAATGTAATTACTTAAAAGGACTGATACATTGATATCTGTTGTCTGTATTAAGTTGGCATGTTTTTGTTTCTGTACTTTATATTATCTAAGAGATGTTTGCCTTCCCTGTTCTGTGCATAATTTTCATTATAAATTATGGGGTATATTACCATGTATATTTGTTTGATGCAAGTTTATTCAGAAGACTGATACATTGACTTAGTAGTCTCAGAACTTTACAAACATGATATTATAATGTAATTTTAGAATATAAAATATGTTAAAGGTAAAGTGATCTGATATGTGCTATGTGGGGCATGCAGGAATGCTACTGCAACTGCTGATTTCATATTAATATGATTATAGATTGTAAAGTGAAGTTATTTATCGTTTTAAAACTTCTGAAACAATTATAGATTGACGCATCTTTGTTTTATGAACTTTTGAAGTGTTGTGGAGATTTTTAAAGACATTGACCATAATTACGATGTCTAAAAACAATATAACATCCTAAAATTATTTTCCGATTACTATCATGAGTCTATAGCTGTCAATTTTGCTTATGAGAGACTAGTTATTCATGTCTGTTCAAGGTTTTCTGTTTGGATGGCTGGAAGACAATGAAGTTCAACAATTTTTTCTCATCACTAATTTGTTTTGATCAGATACTATGCATTGAATGTTTCATTATGCCAGTTCGTGTGCGGTGTGCCTACCATGACATTTTCGATAGATATAGCTTGAAACTAATTTATACATAGGTACAAGGTCTTTGGAATAGCTCTTAAGTCTTCTCTGCTGCTAACTTGTGCTGTCTTGTACTCTTAAATATTAGCAAGTATGTTGCAACCATTTGAGTTCTTTTAAACTGGTTAGTGTGAGAATATGCTCCTTTTAATTGATGTTTTGACTAATTATTTTATTCAGCAAATTCTAGTTCTTCAACTGACTGGAAAGTTAATGAATTCAGGAAACGAAAAAGAAAAGAAAGAGATAAACTCTGATAAAGTAATAAATACATACTCTTGGAATAGCTGGTTTTGTTCTCCTTTTATGATTTTTTAATATAACAGTATCATACATCTATATCTATATTGTCCTTTACTATTGCACTTTATTCTATATGATTTCATTTTCTATTCTCATTAAAGCTGACATTTGATCATGTGTGATTTACATATTCTATTCACAGAATTTGCTATTTTTGATACCGCTATGTTATAGTCTTATGTCGAAATTAATTAGTTATCTCTGTTTCACTACCAGCAACATTTCATGGATTTGCTTTCTGTTTCGATGTCGAATTTAGTAGCCCTGTGACATCCCCTGCTGATCGTAATGCACCACCCTCGCAGTCTTCAAGCAATCATCCCTCTAGAAGTGGTCAAAAGAGAAAGCGTGCTAATTTCAATGAAGCAATTGTACTCTTAACGGCACCTGACAAACCGCCTACACACTTGGAACATGTATTAGTTGTATAATATTTTTCCCATTGTCTTGCTACCTTTTCCTTTCGTCACTCTTGAGTCACACTCTTGTTTCATGCTTCTCCATGGCTGAATCTGGTACTATTTAATTTAGGAAACAGTTGTTTTTATGATTTTCCAGAACTAGCATTGTCTAAAGAAAGCTTCTTCTGCAATTTGATTACTAGTGTAATCTCTTTGACATTAGTATGAACCATGTTCCCTGTTGACTATTCTTTTGTGAGGGAAGCAACAATGCGCCGATTTCTTTTTTATGCCTGATAATGTTTAGTAGATTTCCCTGAATTTTTCTTAATGTTAATAAATTTTTGTGTTGTTGGTTTAAAGCTGAGACAGATAGGGAAGTAGGAGGGAACACGGGTGTTTCAGACAAGCAAGTACTTTTGAATATTTTTTCACCAATGTTCTTGATATCACTCTGGTAGACTTGCCCGGTATAACTAAGGTTCCTGTTGGCGACCAACCTTCTGACATAGAAGCTCGCATTAGAACAATGATCAAGTCATATATTAAGCTTCCCAGTTATTTAATACTAGTTGTTACACCAGCAAATTCTGATCTTGCCAACTCAGATGCCCTTCAAATAGTTGGAAATGATGATCCAAATGGTAATTTTCTAACTTGTATGTCATTTCTTGGTTTGGGTTCAGCTAAACTATTAGAAGTAAATGTTATTATAGCGTGGTACTGCTGCTAGCTAAATATTTGTTCATTTAAATGCAGGTGATCGAACTATTGGTGTAATCTCGAAGGTGATTTTGAAATCCATTACATTTTCTTCTATGTTTGAATTTGGATAGTTAATTCCGTCATAGACATTCTAGATTGGTTATGGTATGGTTATGCTTGTTTTGGATTATGGCCGGTAGGAATGTATGTTTGAATGAACTATGGATGGTTGTAAATGAATGACTTTAGTTGGTTGAATGTCTATTTTTGTTGATGGCAATAGCTTTTATAAAAATTTCTTGTTTGCAACAGTATCAAAAACATTAGTTTTAAATGTCAGACAGAGAAAAGTGATGTCTAATAACTACATATACAGCCAATTGTCAATAAAAATTGATATCTAATGGCAACTTACACATCGATTAAAGACATAAAAAACGATGTACTAATGATTACACATCGTTTATCTTTATAAAAAATTGTTATATTATAAGTCTTAAACATCAGCTAAAAACGATGTCTGAGAGACCTCAAACATTGGTTTTAAAAATAGGTAACCAATGCAATAGATATCTTCAACATCGTCTAAAACCGATGTCTATGATCACATTATACATCGGTTTTCTTTATATTTACCGATGTTAATAAAGGCTTAGACATCAATATTTGGAAAAAAACAGATGTCTATGTCGAATTATTCTATGTTTGCTACATGTTAAATAACAGCTAAGACCTCTAATATAACAATTCAAAAGATAACCTCATGCAGTTAACCCAAGAAGATAGTTCTTAAACATCAGAAATATGTTTAAAACTGATGTATTATACGCTAAAAGACATCGGCCAGAAACTGATGTCTAAACGTTCAGACTTTAGACATCACCGACAAAGACATCGGTCTGAATTTTTCAAAGACATCGGCCAGAAACCGATGTCTATTAGCGTTTTTTTAGTAGTGAGAGAATCGTGATCCTTGGCAAACAAAAATTGATTATAGATATTTCCATACTTAGGAGATTCTTTAGTATATATTTTGTTTATATTGTTGCATATTTACCCTAAATCATCAAAAAAATAACAAGATTGCCCTTGTTTTTTATTTTATTATTTTAATAATAATATCAGATCTAACAGTCTTAGATAAGGTCTCCTAGTTCTCTTGATAAAGAGGTTCTCCCTAGAACCCTACTCTTAAGTTCTATGGAGACCAATATTTTTAGTGAAGACCGGAGACCAATATCAATCAAAACATTGTAAAAACTTATTCATTGAAAGTTATGTTCTGTGAAAATCACTGTATCATTTATTTCATTGATAATCTTGAAAATCATATATGTTTTACATGCAAATTTCATTTAAAATCTTGAAAATCACGTATGTTTTGCAAACAAAATATTGCAGAGTGTATTGTTCTCCAAAACATGTTCTGCTTGTAAATCATATATGATTTTTAAAATTTTGAATGAAATAATAATGTTCATTGACCATTCTTTGCAAATATATATGTTTTGCAATGTTTTGAGTGCATAATGTATATGGTCTCCACTCAAATGTTGGTCTCCATAGAACTTAACTCTATATATATATATATATATAGGTCATTGCTCCATAAAAACACTCTTATATAAAGAACAATAAGGAACACCAGAGAATCAATCTAAACCATTGAATCAATTATGCTCTAATAGCCCCGCCAAGGACACCCATATAATTAAAATGCACCCTCACATACAAGATTTTCAAAAAAAAAAATCGGATGAATAGTGTCTACCACGTGGCACTACCACGTCACCACCCGCCACGTGGCATGCTGCCGTGGCACTGCCATGTCAACAGAGGAAACTTATCCTGCCACAGTGATCATGGAAGTAGCGAATTGAAATGAGAGTGGCAAGGAATTGACCAAGCAATCGGGATCCGTACTTTGTGCACTGCCATGTCAACAGGTGACCTTCCAGGTGATGACGTGGTAGTGACGCGTGGCATGCCACGTCAACATTTGCCACGTGGCACTACGACATCATCACCTGGGAGGACACCTGCTGGCGTGGCAGTACCACTACTTCACTTCACTTTTTCAACACTTTACACTATTACACCCACTATTTCACTTATTTTAACAATAAAATCACTATTACACCCACTACTTCAATTATTTTAACAATATTACACCCACTATCCTTGGTCTCCGTGCCCAGCCCCCATGTAAAGAATTGGCCGGGACGGAGGGAGTATTATTTAGGCTATGTGTGTTTTTTTTTTGAATTTTATTAATAATAGAGATTTAACCAAACCAAAGAGTGACAAAAAAAAGAGTACCAAAAAAGAGTGACCAAAAAAAGAGCATCAAACCAAATATACACTGTTTTGCTTATATTTTGAATTATTATAGTTGTATTTTGAATTATTATATTTGTGTATGTGGTGCATATTAATATTAATACATATTATTTAGGCTATGTGTGTTTTTTTTTAATTTTATTAATAATAGAGATTTAACCAAACCAAAGAGTGACAAAAAAAAGAGTACCAAAAAAAGAGTGACCAAAAAAAGAGTACCAAACCAAATATACCATATTTTGCTTATAATAGTATAGTATAGATAGTATAGATATATTAGAGTTCTAAAACTCTCATGGCTTCCCTAAACACAGCCCTTTTTGCTTTTGTACGACATAAATTAATTTAAACTAAAATCTTGTATAGTTAAGGAGAATATTACTAGTATATTAGGAGTTTTAATTGATGGATTCTACGTGAAATTTATTGTATTAATTATTCTATCAATTAATTATAGAAAAGACATGTGACATTTCGGATTGGAAATCTATAATAAAAGTAGCTCGGGTATAAAGTCCCAGCTTAAAGTGATTTTTGATTTTTAATTAAATTATCTATCTATTTTTGTAATAAAGTAAAAAATAATTTAAAATAAAAAACGTAGCTTAAAGGTAGAAGTTGGTATGAATTATTTCTTTGAACGATTTATTTTATTTTGATACTTTTATTTGATAGAAGTTATTATCCTCATTCAAATTAATATATTAATAAATTTATTTTTAATTTATATTTTTAACAATTCATGAGTACAAAATTATACTTAAAATTTTCTTTTTTCAATTATCACTTTAAGTAACTTTAAAGTACTAGCGCGGTTGCTTTTATCATTGTTTTTTGTTTGGTTTTTTTTTTTGGATTATCTTTATATATTTATATTAAAATATTTATAAATTTATCTTGCAAAAACAAAAAATTTATGTGAACTAATATTAATAATTATTGAAGTTTTTGATTTTTTTTTGTTAGTTTTCATTTTTTTTCTCGGTTAAGGAATTTATTTATTTTTATAATTTTTAAGTTATTAAATTATTGTAGGGATTTTGTTGAGATAGTATTATTTTTAGTTAATAACTATGTCCTTTTGTGTGTTTGGGTTTTTTTGTTTGGGTTTTCTTTTTCTTTTTTTTTTTGTTCCCTATTTTTAGTATGATTTTTAGAATTTTGTTTGATATTAATTTTTTTTATTTTTTTGAAATATTCTTTTCCTTAAAGGGTTTTTTTCGGTTTTAATGTAAATTACATTTTAAAATTTACGATTTTTTTTATTATTCAAATATTTTTTGTTTTTTCTTATTAGGTTAGATGTGATATAGTTGAAACATGTTATCATCGTACTTGTGTAATTAAATTTTTAAATTTTTTTCCATTTTTTTTATGTTGGTTTAGATTTCTTTATGTGTACTATTTCAATATTTCATATTTTTTGGGGTATTTTTTTTTCTATTTCATTTGATTATATATAATATACTTGAAACATGTTGGAACTTATTGGTATAACTATTTTATTTTTTTTTATTAAGTAATTTAAAAAAATGTGTGGTTACTAAAAATGTAACATCCCTAATTTTCGGGATATTAATTCTAAATTTCGAAACTTAAATAAATGGAATTCTTTATTCATATAATCCAAAATTAACAAAAGTCAAAGTAGCGGTCAAATTCGATAATTCAAAATCATAAAGACGGAGACGCAGCTCCACAAATCCAACATTCAATATCTAATAAAGTACTGAAAATTTATTCAATAATCCGATAAGTCTTTTTCTATAATTTATTCAATAATAATTAAATTAATAACCACATAAGCTTTCGTAAAATAAATTAATTAATTAATTACAATTTACTAACATGATTTTATATGCGGACCACTATACCAAAATATATGCATAAATGCTAATTCTTATATTATTCACAAGGCATACAAAATGAATATTTATAAACATTACAGAAATTCATCAATTAATTATATATTTTTTTTCCAAGACTTCAGAGTTAACCAACTATATTCATAAATCATAGTCATGTACAATAATTCGCTGCTAGCATGGATGAATTGGTTCTCCTCTTTACTTTAAAATCGACAACAAAATTGCATGCTATAATGATGAACATGCAGTAACACATACATGTAGTATGAAAATATTCTAGGGAGACATGCGAATAATAACCAAGTAATCATATAAGATATTGTGAAGGTACAGAATGAGACGTACCACTACTAAAATTGGAGTTGTACGAATAATTCTTCTGCTAAGGGGGTCTTTATATACTTACACAAACCCTAATTAAACAAGGCAATTCTAAAAATTGATCCTAATAATTTTACAACCTCCCCAAGTAATTGCCTAAAATAAAAAAATATTCTGATACACATTATTAACTTAATAAAAAGATATTGATTCACTAAAATATTCTTACACTTCTTTCCGATAATAACAAATCTTATCCTAAATCGAATAACTTGTACGCAAAGAATTCTAGATTTTTTTTTTGATTAATACAAATATCAAATCAAAAGTTACTTTAATATCTATAATTAAATAAAAATAAAATACGGGATTTTACATTCTCCCCTCCTTAAAAGAATTTGGTCCCCAAATTAACAAAAATAAAATAAAAACAAATAAGTTACAAGTGAAATGAAATCATACCTTAATTACGATTGTTCGCGCAACTTTCCATGAGCATAAATACACGTCCAGTGGTCTTGTTATCTGCTTCTTTCCTTGGTGGTGGATTATGTGGGCATTGAGCAATCCTTTGTCCGACTTCACCACAATGAAAGCACGCACCTCTATTCCGACCACACTCTGTATCAAAATGGTTCCCGCCACACCTAGTGCACTTATCTTGATTTCCTTGTCCTCCAATTCGATCATACACGTAAGGTTTCTTGAGTGGTCCTCCTTGAGAAGATTGTCCACCAGTTGGAGCGAACCGTTTCTTGTTCCAATTGCCTGCTACTTTTTCGGATTCTGCTAAGCCCCTCTCGATAACCAAAGCCTTGTTGATCACAGCCTCGTACGTTTGAAGTTCAAAAGATGCCACCGAATTCCTGATGTCGGTCCGAAGTCCCTCTTCAAATCTTCTTGTTCGGCTGCTTTCATCTGCAACTAAGGTCGGCGTGTACTTCGAGAGCTTTGCAAATTCTGCTTCATATTCAGTAACAGTCTTTCCACCTTGCTCGAGCCGAATGAAGTCCCTCTCCTTTTGTAGACGAACTGTTCTCGGAAAGTACTTATCTTCTAGAGACTTCTTGAACTTTGCCCAGGTGTATGGTTCCGGTTCCCCTTCAGCGGTTGCGGTCTCGTTCTTTCTTTTCTCCATGAGCCACCAGTCATAAGCACTGCCTTGCAGTTGATACACAGCTAAGGTGACCTTCTGCTCCTCGTTGCTGCTGAGAAGTCCGAAAGCTTTTTCCATTTCCTGTATCCACATCTCGACTATGGCCGGATCAGTTGCCCCATCGAAAGTTGGCGGGTTCAAACGCTTGAATTGAGATACGATATTCTGCTGCCTAGGTTGCTGATTCACGAGCGTAGCTAGAGTCTCAGCTAGCTGGTCGAATACATTTCCACCATCACCATTATTGTTGCCCTTATTGCCATTGTTGTTGCCATTGTTGCCTTCTCCGTCCATCTTTCTAAAAACAACAAACTTTCAAACTTATACTCAATGATCAAAAAGCACAAAAGTCAAACTGGTCAAATAATCACACAAAGTGCCCTAAATTCAAAATAATTTACTAACTTAAAGTTCAAAACCTATACGATAGTCTGTAGGACCGCATCCTAGGGAATGTACTAGTCCCATACCTAATACACTCCGAAGGAAAACCTAGGCTCTGATGCCAACTGTAACATCCCTAATTTTCGGGATATTAATTCTAAATTTCGAAACTTAAATAAATGGAATTCTTTATTCATATAATCCAAAATTAACAAAAGTCAAAGCAGCGGTCAAATTCGATAATTCAAAATCATAAAGACGGAGACGCAGCTCCACAAATCCAACATTCAATATCTAATAAAGTACTGAAAATTTATTCAATAATTCGATAAGTCTTTTTCTATAATGGCATCTAAATCAAGTAGCACGAAATCCACACAGTTCAAATCTTTAATCTTATCAAGCTTCCAAAAAGTCCAAACCTGAAACATATTAAAACAATGAGCTGCGAAGCTCAGCAAGTAACTATCGCCCAACGGCTCAAAAATAATATTTTAAAAACAGAACAAAATTTTCGAAACTTTAAATCGATACAAAAATCAAAACAATAAAATCATAATTTATTCCCACAGTTCTAAATTACGGTCACACTAAACCAGTGACACGGTTCTATGTTCGATGGGGCCAGTTTACGTATCTATGTGTTCCGGAACGTGCGTAAACTAGTTCTATGATTCTATATGCCACACTATCCAGTGACCGGATTCTATGATTCGATACGCAACTAAAACTGGGGAATTCTAAAATAATTCTTTTCTAAAATCAATTTTCGATATCACAATTTTCGATAACCAAATCAAACAGATATTTTGAAACAGAATATAAAAAAACAGATTTTATAATATTATTGAGCAACGAAAAGTCACTTACCTCAAAGTCGACTGAATATACCAAAATTAATTGAACGAATAAATCCTAAATAACATTGTAACCAAAACATCATTAATCATTTATACTATAAATATATTTTATACATGTTTTGCAAATAAACACTCACGGTAAATCATGTATTGACTGAACAGTTAATTCATAACACAATTTGGATGACCTTAGAATTTATGAACACAACAGAAGGATCAGAAACTTTAAGCAAAACAAAATTAATAAAAGAAAATCTAATGGGCTTTAAGGCCCAGCATGGCATACAAGACAGGTCCACTAACATGTAAAACTTTGCCATATTAACATGATATCATATTAGCCTATATATTAGCTAATGCTATTTAATACTGCTAGGTGTACATTACTAATATAAATTTATGAAAACAACATGGCGGTCAACGAATTCAAAAACTAAGATGATTTTAAACTTTTTTTCTTTTACTAAAGTAATAGCACAAATTTTACCAATTAATAATTAAATTAATAACCACATAAGCTTTCGTAAAATAAATAAATAAATTAATTACAATTTACTAACATGATTTTATATGCTGACCACTATACCAAAATATATGCATAAATGCTAATTCTTATATTATTCACAAGGCATACAAAATGAATATTTATAAACATTACAGAAATTCATCAATTAATTATATATTTTTTTCCAAGACTTCAGAGTTAACCAACTATATTCATAAATCATAGTCGTGTACAATAATTCGCTGCTAGCATGGATGAATTGGTTCTCCACTTTACTTTAAAATCGACAACAAAATTGCATGCTATAATGATGAACATGCAGTAACACATACATGTAGTATGAAAATATTCTAGGGAGACATGCGAATAATAACCAAGTAATCATATAAGATATTGTGAAGGTACAGAATGAGACGTACCTCTGCTAAAATTGGAGTTGTACAAATAATTCTTCTGCTAAGGGGGTCTTTATATACTTACACAAACCCTAATTAAACAAGGCAATTCTAAAAATTGATCCTAATAATTTTACAACCTCCCCAAGTAATTGCCTAAAATAAAAAAATATTCTGATACACATTATTAACTTAATAAAAAGATATTGATTCACTAAAATATTCTTACACTTCTTTCCGATAATAACAAATCTTATCCTAAATCGAATAACTTGTACGCAAAGAATTCTAGATTTTTTTTTTGATTAATACAAATATCTAATTAAAAGTTACTTTAATATCTATAATTAAATAAAAATAAAATACGGGATTTTACATTCTCCCCTCCTTAAAAGAATTTGGTCCCCAAATTAACAAAAATAAAATAAAAACAAATAAGTTACAAGTGAAATGAAATCATACCTTAATTACGATTGTTCGCGCAACTTTCCGTGAGCATAAATACACGTCCAGTGCTCATGTTATCTGCTTCTTTCCTTGGTGGTGGATTATGTGGGCATTGAGCAATCCTGTGTCCGACTTCACCACAATGAAAACACGCACCTCTATTCCAACGACACTCTGTATCAACATGGTTCCCGCCACACCTAGTGCACTTATCTTGATTTCCTTGTCCTCCAATTCGATCATACACGTAAGGTTTCTTGAGTGGTCCCCCTTGAGAAGATTGTCCACCAGTTGGAGCGAACCGTTTCTTGTTCCAATTGCCTGCTACTTTTTCGGATTCTGCTAAGCCCCTCTCGATAACCAAAGCCTTGTTGAGCACAGCCTCGTACGATTGAAGTTCAAAAGACGCCACCGAATTCCTGATGTCGGTCCGAAGTCCTTCTTCCAATTTTCTTGCTCGGCTGCTTTCATCTGCAACTAAGGTCGGCGCGTACTTCGAGAGCTTTGCAAATTCTGCTTCATATTCAGTAACAGTCTTTCCACCTTGCTCGAGCCGAATGAAGTCCCTCTCCTTTTGTAGACGAACTGTTCTCGGAAAGTACTTATCTTCTAGAGACTTCTTGAACTTTGCCCAGGTGTATGGTTCCGGTTCCCCTTCAGCGGTTGCGGTCTCGTTCTTTCTTTTCTCCATGAGCCACCAGTCATAAGCACTGCCTTGCAGTTGATACACAGCTAAGGTGACCTTCTGCTCCTCGTTGCTGCTGAGAAGTCCGAAAGCTTTTTCCATTTCCTGTATCCACATCTCGACTATGGCCGGATCAGTTGCCCCATCGAAAGTTGGCGGGTTCAAATGCTTGAATTGAGATACGATATTCTGCTGCCTAGGTTGCTGATTCACGAGCGTAGCTAGAGTCTCAGCTAGCTGGTCGAATACATTTCCACCATCACCATTATTGTTGCCCTGATTGCCATTGTTGTTGCCATTGTGGCCTTCTCCGTCCATCTTTCTAAAAACAACAAACTTTCAAACTTATACTCAATGATCAAAAAGCACAAAAGTCAAACTGGTCAAATAATCACACAAAGTGCTCTAAATTCAAAATAATTTACTAACTTAAAGTTCAAAACCTATACGATAGTCTGTAGGACCGCATCCTAGGGAATGTACTAGTCCCATACCTAATACACTCCGAAGGAAAACCTAGGCTCTGATGCCAACTGTAATATCCCTAATTTTCGGGATATTAATTCTAAATTTCGAAACTTAAATAAATGGAATTCTTTATTCATATAATCCAAAATTAACAAAAGTCAAAGCAGCGGTCAAATTCGATAATTCAAAATCATAAAGACGGAGACGCAGCTCCACAAATCCAACATTCAATATCTAATAAAGTACTGAAAATTTATTCAATAATCCGATAAGTCTTTTTCTATAATGGCATCTAAATCAAGTAGCACGAAATCCACACAGTTCAAATCTTTAATCTTATCAAGCTTCCAAAAAGTCCAAACCTGAAACATATTAAAACAATGAGCTGCGAAGCCCAGCAAGTAACTATCGCCCAACGGCTCAAAAATAATATTTTAAAAACAGAACAAAATTTTCGAAACTTTAAATCGATACAAAAATCAAAACAATAAAATCATAATTTATTCCCACAGTTCTAAATTACGGTCACACTAAACCAGTGACACGGTTCTATGTTCGATGGGGCCAGTTTACGTATCTATGTGTTCCGGAACGTGCGTAAACTAGTTCTATGATTCTATATGCCACACTATCCAGTGACCGGATTCTATGATTCGATACGGAACTAAAACTGGGGAGTTCTAAAATATTTCTTTTCTAAAATCAATTTTCGATATCACAATTTTCGATAACCAAATCAAACAGATATTTTGAAACAGAATATAAAAAAAATAGATTTTATAATATTATTGAGCAACGAAAAGTCACTTACCTCAAAGTCAACTGAATATACCAAAATTAATTGAACGGATAAATCCTAAATAACATTGTAACCAAAACATCATTAATCATTTATACTATAAATATATTTTATACATGTTTTGCAAATAAACACTCACGGTAAATCATGTATTGACTGAACAGTTAATTCATAACACAATTTGGATGACCTTAGAATTTATGAACACAACAGAAGGATCAGAAACTTTAAGCAAAACAAAATTAATAAAAGAAAATCTAATGGGCTTTAAGGCCCAGCATGGCATACAAGACAGGTCCACTAACATGTAAAACTTTGCCACATTAACATGATATCATATTAGCCTATATATTAGCTAATGCTATGTAATACTTCTAGGTGTACATTACTAATATAAATTTATGAAAACAACATGGCGGTCAACGAATTCAAAAAGTAAGATGATTTTAAACTTTTTTTCTTTTACTAAAGTAATAGCACAAATTTTACCAATTAATAACCACATAAGCTTTCGTAAAATAAATAAATAAATTAATTACAATTTACTAACATGATTTTATATGCTGACCACTATACCAAAATATATTGCATAAATGCTAATTCTTATATTATTCACAAGGCATACAAAATGAATATTTATAAACATTACAGAAATTCATCAATTAATTATATTTTTTTTTCCAAGACTTCAGAATTAACCAACTATATTCATAAATCATAGTCGTGTACAATAATTCGCTGCTAGCGTGGATGAATTGGTTCTCCTCTTTACTTTAAAATCGACAACAAAATTGCATGCTATAATGATGAACATGCAGTAACACATACATGTAGTATGAAAATATTCTAGGGAGACATGCGAATAATAACCAAGTAATCATATAAGATATTGTGAAGGTACAGAATGAGACGTACCTCTGCTAAAATTGGAGTTGAACAAATAATTCTTCTGCTAAGGGGGTCTTTATATACTTACACAAACCCTAATTAAACAAGGCAATTCTAAAAATTGATCCTAATAATTTTACAACCTCCCCAAGTAATTGCCTAAAATAAAAAAATATTCTGATACACATTATTAACTTAATAAAAAGATATTGATTCACTAAAATATTCTTACACTTCTTTCCGATAATAACAAATCTTATCCTAAATCGAATAACTTGTACGCAAAGAATTCTAGATTTTTTTTTGATTAATACAAATATCTAATTAAAAGTTACTTTAATATCTATAATTAAATAAAAATAAAATACGGGATTTTACAAAAAATTATTTAGAACTTTTTGTTATAAGTGTTATATATATTTTGTTAAATTTTGGTGTTGTTTGTTTATATGTTTGTTTTGTTTGTTTATTTTTGAAAAATGATGTTACTTGTTAAGTGTTGTACGATTTGTGCTATATATAACAACTCTTTGACTCCCGTGTGTTTATCTTAAGTGTATTGAATTTACAATAATGCCCATAACGACCAAATCATACCATCAAAATCTCATTACGCTAATTATATATAGGATATAATAAATTTACTCAAACAATCTCATAATATATTTTATTTATACTGATACATCAAAAGGAAAGCTGCACTTAACCCATCCCAAATACTCCTACTTATCCGGTTGAGATTGTGAATTTAAAATTAGTTTTTTTATGATTTAAGTTCGATTTCAATTTGATACTTA
This sequence comes from Kitagawia praeruptora, assembly GCA_037693485.1. NCBI lineage: Eukaryota > Viridiplantae > Streptophyta > Magnoliopsida > Apiales > Apiaceae > Kitagawia > Kitagawia praeruptora. The sequence goes on from CM075345.1 coordinate 81,129,894, forward strand.
AATTTAACTAGGAAATCGTGACGATGGAATGCCGTACTGATCTCTATCAAAATTAGTCGATATGTACGTGCTGGTGATTCTGATTCTTGACACGGCAATAACAACGTCTTGAAAAATTAACACGTCTCTTTTTCATAGTCGTATCACGTAGTATCTTGAAGCAAAAATTTATGAGATTCCTAATATCAACAGCTATTTTTTAAAAAGGGTTGAGTTGGCACAGTGGTAAGTGCCTAATCCGTGAACCGTAAGGTCACGGGTTCGACTCCTGCTGGGGGTCAAAAATCGGAAACAGTCTCTTTACCTTTGTGTAGGGACATGATTGCGTACATCCCAGTCTCTTTACCTTTGTGTAGGGACATGACTGCGTACATCCTACCCACCTTGCTCATGCGGGATATACTGAGTTGGTTTGGTTTTTTGGTTTTTATACTTAAATTAAAAATAGCCTCCATGATGATACTTGTACAAAATAATGAAAAGAGGGGTTGATATTAGGGATGAGCAAAGAAAAGGAAAATTCTCATTGGCACCCTTCTACGATTAATTTTTCCAAATGTTCCAAATGTTATCATTTCAAATTTTGGTCTTACGAGTGGTATCCCTAAAGTAAGTGATTACACTTGTCATACCCTCTCATTAGTGAAAACGTTAGTAAAACGTCATGTCGTTAATTATTTTTGGATAATCCTTATTGATGCTCTTCTACAATTGGACTTTTTCATATGGTGCCATTTCATTGTTAATGATATGAAATTACTGTTTTTAATTAAAAAAAAAAAGAATAAACACAATAAAAGAAAATTTTAAGTCGGGTAGAGATCATCATGAGAGTTAAACACATACTAACACAACAATTCATATGAGTGAATCGAATTGCAAGTTCAGATGGGATGATTGTAATGATAGTGAGAAAACCCTTTTTTTACTTCTTTTCTAATTCTTACTAACTAATTGAACCCGATTGATATGGTCTCCACTCGAGTTAATTTTTTTTAATTACTTTTTTAGTCTTTTATTTTAATTAAAAAAAATCATTTCGTTTAATTAACAATGAAATTGTACCATCTAAAAAAATCAATTGTATAAGGGCACCAATGAGAATTTTCCAAACAAGATTAGTGATTTAACGTTTCATTAACGTTTTCACTAACGGAAGGGTATGACAAGTGTAATCATTTACTTTAGGGGTACCACTTGTAAGACCAAAATACGAAATGAGACCATTTGGAAAAGTCAATTGTAGAAGGGCACCAATGAGAATTTTTCAAAAAAAATAGGAAAATTTAAATCAGATCGAAAAATTGAAAAGTTGTATTTGAAAAAAATTGAAATCGATAGAAATCGGAAAAACTGTAACCAAATTGAACCGACAGAACAATTTGGTAAATATTACGGTTTTATCCCAATAATTGAAACGAAAAACTGAACCGTTTATAATCCGTATATGTATTTATTTATTCATATTAATATAGCATAATAAATAAAAGCTATTGTTTATTCTTTTTACTCTAATTTGTTTTTAATCCTTTTGATACCCATGTCCTTATGTAGTAATTACTACTGATATTGTAGTCTTTAATTCAAAATTTGAATATAAACTCACCTATAATTTTATGATAAAAAACAATATTATTGTAAATTCTATTCTTTTATGTTATAATATCTTAAAACATATTTTGTTTAATATGGTGTTTTTGTTAATTTTCGTTATAGGCATAGAGGGTGTTTGGGATTGCTTAAAATAAGTTACTTTTGACTTAATGGAGGTGTTTTTAACTTAAAGGAGAAAGTAAAGTTGTTTACTTTAAGTTGAATGAATGTGTTTGGGTAATTTTACTTAAAGTTAAATGGGAATTTAATAATTTTGACTTAAAATGATATTTGACTTAAAAAAATTTTAAATTCATGATATTTAAGCTTTATAAGAATTTTGAAAAAAAAAAAAAAAAAAACTCCATAAGTCATAAGTCATAAGTCAAAAGTACCTAAATGTAACTTCTGACTTAAAGCAGTTTTTTAACTTAAAGCCGGCTTAAAGCCACGTTACACAAACACACCAAAAACTCCTTAAAGGAGCTTTTGGCTTAAAGTAACCGTAGCCAAACAGGCTCATAGTCCAGTGTTGGTAAGATTTGTGATCGGTTTAGTATCACCTCGTTTTTCTAATGAAGTTTTAGCTTATAAAAAAAATACATATATTACTATTTAATTTGTACAATATTTTTTAAGTAGAAAATTAAAAAATTGAAACTGATAAATGATTAATCGAATCGAAAAATTCAATTGCGATTAATAAATAAAAACCGAATTAAATCAACATATACAATTTGATAATAATTTTGAGTAAAAATCAAGGTGAACCGACCCATACACGGTCTTAATAGAGTACTCCCTCTGTCCCACAAGTAAGTTTCATTCTTGGTGGGCACGGAGACCAATATATATATATATTAGTAGTGAATTAATGAAAAGTGATGAAAAGTGGTGGGAATCAATATTTAATACTCCCTCTGTTTTTTTCTTTTCTTTACGTTTGTTTTTTGCACGGAAACCAAGATAGTGGATGTAATATTGTTAAAATAAATGAAGTAGTGGGTGTAATAGTAATTTTATTGTTAAAATAAGTGAAGTAGTGGGTGTAATAGTGAAAAGGTGGAGTGAAGTAGTGGATGTAATAATGTATTTTATTGTTAAAAGTTACTATTTTTAGTAATGTAAAGAAATGGAATGGACAGCCCAAAATAGAAAGTGTAAAGAAATGAAATGGACGGAGGGAGTACTCCCTCCGTCCCAATGGATTCTTTACACTTGCTATTTTGGGCCGTCCCATTCATTTCTTTACATTCCCAAAATAGTAAGTTTTAACACTATTACACCCACTACTTCACTTATTTTAACAACACTTTACACTATTACACTCACTACTTCACTTATTTTAACAATAAAATCAATATTACATCCACTACTTCACTTATTTTAACAATAAAATCACTATTATATCCACTACTTCATTTATTTTAACAATATTACACCCACTTTATACCCACTTGTCTTGTCCTCCGTGTCCACCAGGAACGTAAAGATCCCAGTGGGCCAGAGGGAGTAGTAGATTTGAGAAAGTGGAGGAAGTTAGTGGGTGTAATAGTGTTTTATATTATTAAAAGTTTACTATTTTTGGAATGTAAAAAAATGAATGAGACGACCCAAAATAGTAACTATAAAGAAATGGGTGGGACTGAGGGAGTACTTAGAGCATCTCCAAGGGTAGAAAACTGTTAGCTAAAATATCTATGCGTCATCCCATGTGTCATCTAGGTGGCCATTTTAGATGATATGTAAAAAATATTGCACTCCAACCATCACCCCTTAGCAAAAATAATATAGATAAACTTGTATGATTCGATATATATGTTGAACTAAAAAAGCTGAGCATCTCCAAGGATACACTCTTTCCTTAGCCCCTAAAATAAGGATTATTAATAATATAGAAAATCAAAATGATATTTCACTCCAATGATAATCCCTATATGGATACCCTATATTTTAAAAGTTTAATTTTTAAAATTTAAATAAATCAACCAATGGGAAGGGGAGCAGATGACGTGTAGAAAGATAGGGGCTGATATTTGGATCCTCACATGTAGGGATCTATTTTCTCTCCCTTAAAATATATTGGGAAGGGAAGAAGTGGTTGGAGAGTATTTTTTGGAAGAAAATCCCTAAAATTGGTAAGGGGTGTGCATCCTTGGAGATGCTCTATAATTTTAGCTTAACATAATTATACATAACATTATTGGAATGTATATCTACATTGTTAGCAAAAAAATTATATAATCCATTTAAATAATCATTATAGCTAACAAATTTAAATTTCACCCTCGGAGATGCTCTTAGGCGATACTCCCTCCGTCCCAAAATGTAAGACCCTCTGACTTTTTCATGCATTTCAATGTGCTCGGATCGGGTACTTATGAATTATATTTTTAATTTTTTTTCGATTTGTATAAAAATATAGAATCTATATTTTTATACAAAACAAAAAAAAATTAAAAATATTATTTATAAGTACTCCATTCAAGTACGCGTGAAAAAGAAGAGTATCATACAAAAGGAACGGAGGGAGCGTTTGACTTTACAGCTAGAGAAATTATGGTTGTGGTGGGGTCCCTAAGGCTGGTAAGAAGGAATCTTCTCTCAACAAACACTAGGCCTTCTCGTTCAAAAAAAAAAAAAAAAAAAAAAAAACAAACACTAGGCCTTATATAATAGGATACCAAAGAATCACAGAATATATTATGTACTTGTAATAAACCCAAAAGATTTGGCCTTTCCTCTACCGTATACTTCTATCAAGTACTCCCTTCGTCCGGTTGGGTACGGAGATTAAGGATAGTAAATGTAGTATTTTTAAAATAAATGAATTAGTGGGTATAATAATGATTTTATTGTTAAAATAAATGAAGTAGTGGATGTAATAATGTAAAGTATTGAAAAAGTAGAGTGAAATAGTAAATGTAATAATATATTTTATTATTAAAAATTACTATTTTAAATAATGTAAAGAATTCAGTAGGATGTCCCAAATTAATAACCGTAAAGAATCCATTACACAGAGAGAATATTTGTTGTGGAATTTACAAGAAATCATATTTAGTTTATAAACACAAGGCCGCCCCTTGAGACTACTTAGGTAACTAGTACTAATACTACTGTTGGGTATTTTAGAGATTCATTGTACTCACGAGGGAACACACACCTCTTTGGTTTTGGAATATCCAAGAATCTTCCTTCCTTCTTCTTGCTCTGGTATCTCTCTCATTTTAATCTTTCATTTTCATTTCTCTCTCTCCTTTTGTCTCTCTGTTTTTCAAGATTTTCTTAGGTAGTTTTAGTCTTTTAGATAGTGTTTCTTTAACATCCTCTCTGCAGACCCCCTTTTTATTTTATGTATTTTTTGTCTGTCATTTCTTTAAAGATTCTCCGTTTAAAGTAGGTGGATGGGTTTGACCATATATAGGGAATCTGTATACATCACAGTTCATAGCTTTTATAGTATTCATTTTTAATCCGGCACCTCCTGTTTACTTTAAAGTTGATTCTTTTGTACTATTCTTAACCTCACTATGTTAACTGTTTCTTGATTTGTACTGCAAAAGATGATGTATGTGTGTTTAAAGTTGTACTGATTCAAGTATTTTAGATTTTATTCATCTTCTTCTTTATCAAAAAAATCTTTTGTTTTTTTGGGTCTGGATTAGTACACTTTCTTGCTATTATTTAAGAAGTTATCACTGAGGATATGTTGGTAATCTGACAGATTTGCTGTTGAGGTCAAGAACGTTGGTCCACTTTTTGCTTGGATAAGCTTTGTAATTTGTGGTTTCTGAACTTATGGGAGATGCTTCTTTTCCTCCAAACAATAATAACATGTTCTGTACTTCTCCTGATCCAGTTATGGATTTGGATTTAGATGAGCTACTCTTGGATGGATGTTGGTTGGGGGCAAATGATGGATCTGAATTCTTGAATCAGAGTCCTACTATGAATACTCCTTTTGACCCTTCCTTTCTGTGGAATTCTTTGGAGAACAACAATGGTGATTTGAATTGGAACTTGTCAGAGAAGGATAACCAAGAGGAGAGGCAAAGGTCGTCTTTCTCCAGGAATTTATCTATTAGTCAACCGCCTAACCAAATTCAGTGTGTAGGCAATAATATGGTTAGTCCTTCGAACCAAATTGGAAGTTATTCTGTTGAAGGTTCTGAATTTGGCAGTAATTGGTGGATTGGACCGAGGCCAAATCAGGGTCGAGCAATGTCTGTCATGGATAGAGTAGTTCGAGCACTTGAGTTTTTTAAAAGCTCCACAAGAGATAGAGATGTTCTCCTGCAAATATGGGTTCCCATTGATAGAGGCGGTAGACGTGTTCTGAGTACTTGTGGTCAACCTTTCTCACTCGATAGTAACAGCCCAAGGCTTGCAGGTTACAGAGACATTTCTGTGAAGTATCAATTTTCTGCGGAGCACGACTCCAAGGAGGTTGAAGGAATGCCTAGTCGAGTTTTCATGGGTAAGGTTCCTGAGTGGACTCCTGATGTTCGATTTTATAAAAGGGAAGAGTATCAACGAGTTTGTCATGCTCAAGAGTATGATGTCCGTGGAACGCTTGCTGTTCCAGTTTTTGAACAAGGTAGTAGCACTTGCTTAGGTGTTATTGAGATAGTTACAACTTCTCAAAAGATCAACTATAAACCAGAACTTGAAAGTGTTTGTGAAGCTCTGAAGGTATGTATTTTAGCCAGCTGCTATGGATTCTTTATAGCTTGCAATCATGTCCATCAGTCCATGTACATTTATATGTTTTGTTTGGGTGAAATACTGTTGATCTGATCCTATATTTTCATATTCTTACCCGGGTTCTAATGTTTGGTAGTTTAGTCTTCTGTTAACTGCACCAACCATTTGTTATCGATAGGCATTACAAATGATTAAGCTTGTCTGCTGTGGGTAATAGGAAACTAAGTTTAAGGCTTATTCATTGCAAACTTATTCTAAGTTGGCTATTTATAAATACTAGCTTATAACCCGTGCAAAGCACGGGTTGCTTTTAATTTTTTGTAATTTGTTTATAATGTAATATAATATTATAAATATTAATTTTAATTTGTTATAGTGTAATTTGTTATTTGTTTAATATGGTTTTTAATATTAAAAAATAGGGTTGAATCAAACTACCAATTATCCCCTAGTTTAATACTATTATAAGCAAAATAGGATATTTTTGGTTGTCGGTTTGGTACTCTTTTGTTGGTCACTCATTTTGGTCACACTTTGATTTGCTTAAATCTCTATTATTAATAATAAAAAAAATGTAAAAAAACACACAAAACACTCTCCTGTTAATAAAATTAAAAAAAACACGCACACACACGCCACTCCTCTCGGTCAACACTCTCGGCTAAATCTTTGCTTACCCGGGAATGTTTTTAGGTAGATAAAATATTAATTAAATTTATTTTTAATTGAACTAAAATTATGACTAAAAAATAGGGTTGAACCAAACTACCAATTATCCCCTAGTTTACTTATTATAGTATAGTATAGATATGGTTTTTAATATTAAAAAATATGGTTGAATCAAACTACCAATTATCCCCTAGTTTAATACTATTATAAGTAAAATAGGATATTTTTGGTTGTCGGTTTGGTACTCTTTTGTTGGTCACTCATTTTGGTCACTCTTTGATTTGCTTAAATCTCTATTATTAATAATAAAAAAAATGTAAAAAAACACACAGAACACGCTCCTGTTAATAAAATTAAAAAAAAACACGCACACACACGCCACTCCTCTCGGTCAACACTCTCGGCTAAATCTTTGCTTACCTGGGAATGTTTTTAGGTAGATAAAATATTAATTAAATTTACTTTTAATTGAACTAAAATTATGACTAAAAAATAGGGTTGAACCAAACTACCAATTATCCCCTAGTTTACTTATTATAGTATAGTATAGATAGTATAGATTCAGCAGTAGCTCTGTGCTGAAGTAAAGTGGACTGAATATGGAACAGAAACAATTGACACTATTCATCATGATTTTGGTGTGCGCTACTAAATGAAGTATTGTGCTTTTCTTATCTTGTTACTTTTTGGCAAGTCCAGTGTTTTGTACAAAGTCAGTTTAATCAATTAAGCTGAAAAACTCACTTTACAAGAAGAACTTCAGTTTTTATATTCTCCCTTTATAGCACTGAAGCTTAAATTTATGTGAATCCAAAGATCACCGTCAATATAAAGCATAGAACATAAATGACACTTTGAAATACCAGCTTCATTTCAGTCATGATATGCAGCTATTTACTGTGGCAGCTTCCTGTAGAAGCTGGCTTCTATGATTGGGGCTGTTAATCAGCTTCAGGGTAGGTGCAACATTTTGATGGACACAAAACAGTGTTTTCTTTATCTCTCACCATAGTTACATGGAAGCTTTTAAATGGGTTACATTAATACTTGCACAGTTGGTAATTAGACTAGGCACAAGGTTATGACAAGTGTGTACAATTTGCATGCTATATGATGCATGAGCACTAAATCAGTGAGAAGATACAGTGCTTATGAGTTTCTAAATTTACCTTATTTGGATCCTTTAGGCTGTTGATCTTCGAGGTTCTGAAGTGGCTTCCACTCGCACTATCAAGGTAAAACTATTTTCATAGACTGTTTGATTTTCGGCAAACAGGGTTACTTTCCAAATGTATTTTTGTGGGTGGAGTACATAACAAATGTATTTTGTAATGGATGCCAGATATCCAATGGCTCCTACCAATCTGCACTACCAGAGATTATGGAGGTTCTAAGATGCACTTGTGAAACAAATAGATTGCCGTTAGCTCAGACATGGATCCCATGTGTCCAACAGGGAAAGGAGGGTTGTCGCCACTCTGATGAGAACATAATAAATTGTGTTTCCACTTTGGATTCTGCTTGTTATATAGCGGACCCCTCCATCAGAGGTTTTCATGAAGCTTGCTCTGAGCACCACTTGTTGAGAGGTCAAGGTGTGGTTGGAAAAGCATTCATGACTAACCAACCATGTTTTTCTCCGGATGTAACCTCTTCTAGCAAGACAGAATACCCTCTTTCACACCATGCGAGGATGTTCGGGTTGTGTGCTGCCGTAGCTATACGCCTGCGGAGCATATACACTGGCACATCTGACTTTGTTCTGGAGTTCTTTCTACCTGTGAATTGCAGGGATCCAGAGGATCAGAAGAAACTACTGAATGCACTCTCCATTGTCATTCAAAAGGTTTGTCATAGTTTACGGATTATTACGGACACAGAGTTGCATGAAGAAACAGTAATGCATGCTGGTAAGATAGAGGTCCCTTCAGAAGACAGACTCAGCAAAAAGGAAATGGCAGAAGTTGAATATTCAGCAAAATCTTCTCATGAAGTGTCATTTAGGACCTCCAGTAACATGGAGATGCGGGACAGTAAACCAAGGGACTCGTTGATGGAAAGTGCCTCATGTCCAAGCCAGTACCAACCGATTTCTCCAGACAGACATGTTACCTTCAATCACGATCTCTGTGCTTCAGGTCAAGGTAGCTATTCAAGTGTGGGGAAAACAGGAGAAAGAAGACGTGGCAAGACAGATAAAAACATCACACTGGATATGCTTAGGCAATATTTTGCTGGCAGCTTAAAAGATGCTGCAAAGAGTCTTGGTGGTATGATATGATTAACATCTTTTTTACATATTCTAATAGATTGAAACATCTTGTGTATTTCCTCGCACATACATTTGTTAACAGGTCTAGTTTTCATTCCTCTTGTATTTTGCAATTGCAGTTTGTCCTACTACCTTGAAAAGGATATGTAGGCAACATGGGATAACACGCTGGCCTTCTAGGAAGATCAAGAAGGTTGGTCACTCCCTACAAAAAATCCAAGGCGTGATTGATTCTGTTCAAGGTGCCTCTGGTGGTTTTCAAATTAAATCCTTCTACTCCAACTTCCCAGAACTGGCATCCCCAAATTCGTCAAAAACTAGCCCACTTACAGCTTCAAAGCCAATAGGTACTAATAGTCAGAATGAGGGTAGCACTTTAAGCCCAGAAGCTGTTGCATCCAAATCACCACCCTCTTCCTGCAGCCAGAGTTCGAATTCAAGTCATTGTTACTCCAGTGGGACGCAACCTCAATCTTGCAATCTAAACGTAGTTAATAACGAAGATCTGGTGGGGTACAATCCTGGTGAGAGTGTTATGAAAAGGGCTACAAGCGCGGTGCACTTGCATGCCTCCACTAATGATGTGCCAAGGGTCCTTTCAAGATCCCAGAGCCACAAAAATCTTATTCAACACCCAAGAACTGAGTGTCCTCCAAGGTTGCCTAATGACATCGGGGAAAATATTCCAGAAGGGGATAGTACTAGTAGAGTAAAAGTAACCTACGGTGAAGAGAAAATACGATTCCGTATGTTAAATTCATTGAATTACGATGACTTACTTGGGGAAATCTCAAAGCGGTTTTGCATTGATGACAGAACTGGGTTTCATCTCAAGTACTTGGATGATGATTCTGAGTGGGTATTATTAACATGTGATGACGACCTGGAGGAATGTCGTGAAGTATGCGAGTCAGCTCATAGCCAAACAATCAAGCTCTCACTCCATCAAAATCCTACACAACACCTGGGAAGCTCTTTTGGCAGTAGTCATTTGTGATTGTACCTATACATGACTCGGTCATGTTATAGTGATCCCCCCCCCCCCCCCCCCCCCCCCACTTTCTCCCTCGGCCTTCATAAGTGTTATTTCAGTCTTTCATATTTCTGGAAGTCATTCATCTTGAGTAGGAACATATCTCACAAGAGGTTTGGAGTTGAAGAACATCTAAAATGGTATAAAGATAAATCGATGTAAAGGCACAAGGAACACATCGCTAAGTGATTCGTGATCATGAATCCTGGGGGCACAACTGCTCCAATAAATACAATAAGTTTTAGGCAGAGTTGGGGTCTCTCTTGGTTAAGTTAAAGAAGATGCATGGTTTATGTAAATGTAAACCAAGAAAGCTGAAGATGCTTTTTAAATCAGGGAGCGGCCGCAACTTCTGTTTCCTGTAATAACTAAAATGTACACGAGGAAATTAGATGGACTAGAACTTTTGCCCATGTGAAGAGCAAGGGCCCTTGTTATCTTGTACTCCCTCTGTCCCTCCCATTTCTTTACATTTCTTTTTCACTACTCGACACGCATTTTAAGGCTCCTAAAAAGTATAGTTCCATAACTTATTTTTTAAATTTTCTTTTTTTGTATAAAAATAGAACAATTCTATTTTTATACAAAAAAAGAAAATTTAAAAAATAAGTTATGAAACTATCCGCAAATTGCACCTTAAAATCCGTGCCAGAATTACGTCCCCCAAGGTAAAGAACCAAGGGGGACAGAGGGAGTAATATATTAATATATAGTTTGGATCATAGACTTTAGAAGTAGAAATGAAGTTGTCAAGTACTTTCTTTAAATTTGTTAAATGTTTAATGCGAAGTTTCATTGTCGACATTCCATTTATATGTTGTATATATTACTCCCTCCGTCCCAGTTTTATTGTCCATTGACCAAAAATCAACATTTTATTCAATTTAATTAAATAAACTGAGAATTCCCTAAAATAGTATTTAATTTCCAAAATTGTCCTCTATTTATATGGTTTAATTTAAATAGTTGGGGGTAGAAAAGGAATTAAGGTTACAAATTTACCATAAATATCAAATGTGGACAATTTTTATGGGACAAGTAATAATGGAAATTGTGGACAATAAAACTGGGACGGAGGGAGTATGTTTTACAAAAAAAAAATGTTAGGTAAGAAAAATACAAAATATCTTTTAAAATGATTTTCTAATATTGTTTCAAAAATGCAATTTATCATCCTCATTTGTTTTCTTGTAGTTTGTTATTTACTCCAAGATACTCGAACGCAATGATTTTCTTATTTTTAAATCAGGAAGTACGTTGTATTTAGCACGAGATTCCAAGAGTTGATCGACATATTCAGGAAGCCTGTTAAATTCTCCTCATTGAAGAAGTTGATTCAGAATAATACAGCCTTTTGCTAAACAAGGAAACACCTTAAAAATGTAAAATCACTCGTTCTACATAACTTTACCACACATGTCAATGACATTGCTAACTTTACAAACTCGTATGATGGTTTTTTTTGCCAAAATTAAAGTAGATTTCATTGAAAATTTGAAAAGCGTGCAATTGAGACAAATCCTCAACTGTTCATGTAAGCAGGTTAAAAAACAAATAAATAAGCTAAATAATTAATCGCTTTGTTTTCGGATCGCGTAACAAACTGAATACAAATTTTCTGAAAATTAAAAATGATTTCAATGGTTTCCCTAACAATCCAGCCTACATCTACTCTGAAAATAGCAGATTCACAATTGATCCTCAATGTTCAGAGGACTCAGTTACAAAAACTGAGTTAAGAAACCTCATGTTATGAACAAACTTTTTTTGTGAGAGGTTAGCACATGCGATTTTCACCACCGTTTCAAGCGCACTCCAACTATCTACATGCCAGACACCAGCTATAGACATGTGTTTGCACTAAATCACGCAAGCGTACGTGGTCACAAGTAATATATGAATAAGTCAAGTTCGTTCCCACAGAGATCTGGTTTTTAATTCAGTTTAGTACCTATGCAACAATGTATGATTATTATTCACTACTAAGACAAATAACAATTTGAGATTTAATAAACTAAATTAACTAAGAATTAAATTAACAAGTTAAGAATTAACTAACTAACGAGAATTGGAATCGAATTACTTCTGCAAGAGAAAACATGGAATCCTAACTTCATTAAATACTTTGCTTAGATCTGACGCCTTCAATCACTATATGCAATGGTTATGATATCTGATCGGACAACACGAAACAAGTATACGCTACTTCTCAGTATACGAATACCAAACTAAACATACATCCACAAAAGAGATAGAAGATGAATAGACACCAATTATGCTTAGACCTTATATGTCTATAGAATTTGAAAACATAACGGTTGAAGAGCAAGTTATCCATAAAGATCACATAGGGCAATACAAGTATTCTCATCTCATACTACGAATCATGTTGATAAACAATCATGAACCTATGCTAGCATGACAAGTTCTAAATCTCAAGATCCACTTTCACTTCACAAGAGATTAACAAATTAGATGTTAGCTACGCATCTAACAAATAAGCATAACCATACGAGGATATCAGATATACATCACACATAGATCTTTAAAGCATCAAGATACTAAAGCTCCATAAATAAATCCGTCAGAATCCCATGACAATGATTAGCTCATAATTGAACCTCTTGTCATCATGGGATCTGATGAAACCATGATAAAACAAAGTATGAAAAGATACAAATAAACCTAAGTAATTGATATGTAATGGTTATCTCCTAATGATACAAATTACAGGGGTTGGATGTGTTTATATAGGCACTCCAAGTCTTGCCCAGCAAGAAATTACCTTCTATTACAATTAGAATTAGAAGAAACTACTTAAAATTCAATCAGAACTCGAACAGGGGCAAAAGGGTAATTTTCAGCAATTCTGGCCGCACCTGGCGCACCCTATCATTAGGAGATAACCATTACATATCAATTACTTAGTTTTATTTGTATCTTTTCATACTTTGTTTTTATCATGGTTTCATCAGATCCCATGATGACGAGAGGTTCAATTACGAACTAATCGTTGTCATGGGATTCTAACGGATTTATTTATGGAGCTTTAGTATCTTGATGCTTTAAAGATCTGTGTGTGATGTATATTTGATATCCTCATATGATTGTGCTTTATGAATTTAGATGCGTAGCTAACATCTAATTTGTTAATCTCTTGTGAAGCGAGAGTGGATCTTGAGATTTAGAACTTGCCATACTAGCATAGGATAGGTTGATGTTTTAACATCATGATTTGTAGCGTAAATAGAGATATTATGCTGCCCTATGTGATCAATGTGGATAACTTGTGCTTCAACCGTTATGTTTTCAAATTCTATAGAGATATAGGGTCTAAGCATAATTGGTGTCTATTCATCTTCTATCTCTTTTGTGGATGTATGTTTAGTTTGGTATACGTATACTGAGAGGTAGCATGTACTTGTTTCGTGTTGTCCGATCAGATATCATAACCATTGCATATAGTGATTAAAGGCGTCAGATCTAAGCAAAGTATTTAATGAAGTTAGGATTCCATGTTTTCTCTTGCAGAAGTAATTAGATTACAGTTCTTGTTAGTTAGTTAATTCTTAGTTTGTTAATTTACTTCTTAGTTAATTTAGTTTATTAAACCCAATCTTGTTAATTGTCTTAGCAGTGAATAAAAACCATACATTGTTGCATAGGTGCATTAAATGAATTGAAACCTAAACCAGATCTCTGTGGGAACGAACTTCGGTGTTTTATTTTTGGTTTATGTGCTTGTCAATAGTGGTCGTTAGAGTTCACTAACTCGGATTGCTTTTTCTCATCTATTCTTGTATAGTTCGTTGGTGTTTCAGGTACTTGTCAAAGAGCGTTGACGTTGAAGATGGATTTTCTAACTTACTATGGAGTTCAGCAGGTGGCTAGTGTTTGTGAGCTATGTGCGGGCGCACATGAGACGTATCAGTGCTGGAGCAACCAAGGTGGTATTCAACAGCCTCAGCAAGGTGGTATTCAACAGCCTCAGCAATGTGAGCGGTGTTTGGGCGTTCATGATCCCTCACAAAATTGTTACTACGAAGGAGTTGATCCATATGTCAGTTATGAGGAACAACCATATTTTCAATACCATCCTCAACAGTACCAGCAAGATGTTCCAAATATGTCATATTTCTTTGGTAGTGAAGAGTTTCAACCTCAGCAACCTACTCCTACTTTTCAGTCAGATGAGGTTGATGCTATGGAAGAGATTAGGATGCTTGTAAAGAGTACTGAGGAGTCTGTCAATTCTATAGGGACACTAGTTGCTCAAGTTTTGAGTGCCTTGGAACAAGAGAAACAACAATTCATATTGAGGCAATTCCAGGAAATAACGGTGACTTGGAGCAAGGTACTGCATGCATAATTGAGGAAGACAAATTCCAAGGTGAGGTTAGCGTTCGCAAGCCATGTGAGGAATTTGATCATGCTAGTATGGTGGATGATTTGGAAGGGGCACTATTTGAGACAGACACTAGTGAGCTGCACAAATTTCAAGAATTGGTATGTGCGTACCAAGAGGCTGATGAACATGGGAAAGATGCAGGTCTTCTACTTGTCTCAGAATGTAAAGATGGAGGTAGCGCATTAGAGCCAATGAAGGAAGTTCTCTTTGAGGAACCAAAGGCTTCAGCAACTTACATTTACCCTCCTCCATTATATTCAATCGAAGCCCGCGAGTGTGTGTTGTTCTACAAATTGACAGATTTTGGTTCAACATGAAGGCATTGGAATAGGACATAGTTGTTACACGAATAGGCCAAGCGTGGGAGAGGTGGTCCTAGTATTGTGAAATTTTCGTCTCCGATGGCGGAAGTTGAATTTAATCGGTTGTTGTCGAGGCTAATTACTACAAAAAGGGGATTTTTTTGCTGAACAAGCATGTTGAGTTGCGATGGGGAAGGATATGTAAGACGCCTTGTAGGTATGTTTTCTGCTATCCCTTGTATTTACTTCCATTCAATGCGGACATTGAATATTTTAAGTTTGGGGGTGATGGTTTGAGGGATTAGTAGTTGTTGTCGTATTATGTGTTCATGTAGGATTTCATGTTTTGCATATTAGTAGTAGTAAATTATGCATTTATGTTCGTGTTATCTACGTTTGTTTCATATAGGACATTCTATTTTTATGTTCGTATTTCATGTGAGTCCATAGTAGTTTGCATTTGCACTCATGCTTGATAGGAATTTTGTGTTGTTGACGCTTTTGATTGAGAAGTGATATGCTTTGTTCTTGTGCACACACATACACTAGTAAGTTGAAGCTAGTAGACTTATTGAATGTTGTAAGTGATTAAAAGGACATGAATATGTGCAAGATGATTTAGTTTGCATGCTTTGAATACAAATAGGTGCGTTAGAGAGATTTTTGCTTGGGATTGAGTATGTTTTTCCACCAAGTGAGCTTTTGAGCCATATTGCATATTTGCAATTTATTCGTTTGCTTGTGTGTCCACGAATTGTTTGCATTGCTAGCAGTTGTTTGAGATCTTTCTTGAAACGCATGACATTATTTGACGATTAAAAGGATAAAGGCATTTAGGAATAATCACATATTTTCCCATATTATCATACTATGTTTACATGATCAATTAGTTAACCCGTTGAGCTTAATCCTATTTTTTCGATGACATACCAAATTACTTGCCTAGACTTTTTCTTGTATTGGCTTTACATTAATTTACCCACATTGTCAAAGGCTAGTAGAGTGCTTAAGGGAGTAATAAGGTGTGTAAGGAGGGTTTTATTGTTGGTCATACTTTTGGGGGAAATATTGAAAATTAGGTTTGGTTGTTTACTTGATAGTCGGCATGTGTAATAAAATTGTGGGATCATTATTATTGTGTATATTATTGTTTGTGTTATATTTAGCTCTCGAAAAAAAAATTATGAGAGCATGTTTGTGTTTGTTGTGATCCTATTTTAGTCGACTAGTCGATTGTTTTTGTTGGAAGAAAAATAGAAAAATTATGTGGGGGGGAAAATATGGTGTTGTGTATGATTTATTATGGTACTTACTAGCTTTTGACACTTCACCTGATTTGGCTTATTTGACATACCTTGTCCCTAGCCCCGTTACAACCCAAATAAAGACCTTTTGATTATCGTCATTGATGTATGTTGTGTTAAGAGTTAGATTGATACCAAATGTCAAGCATGCTTATGATTTTGTTGGAATTGAGTGATACACTTACCCTTGTTCTTGAGTGAATATTCTTTTGTGAGTGGATTGTGAGTGTTTGCTTGTTTTTGCGTATGAGATCCCGAGTTTTGTCTCAAAGATGTACTCTTGTAGGCTTAGCATGATTACTAACTTATTCTTACATTTGACATGGGCTTGTGAGAACTTATGCATGTTCATTGAGTAGACTATGTGAATACTTGCACTTTCGACACCAAGGCATTGCGTGTTTACTTTGATTCTTGAGTTGATATGGCATGAGAGGATTTGAAGGTATGGTAGGATATTAGTACTAGATTATTTGCATTTTCATATTAGTTGCATTCATGCATTGCATTGCATTAGGTTACATGGATTTTGTGTGTACATTCACTATAGGCCCTCACGAGACCTTACTCGTCCACTAGGGCTGCCTAGGGGTTTAAAGGGCTTGTTGCATATGCCAAATGCAACCGTGATCACCTACGGAAGTGGTACTAATTAGTTAGTTGTAATTGTTAATGCTTGAGGACAAGCATCGGTTTAAGTTTGGGGGTGTGATAAGTGGATTTTATATCCGCTTGAAGCGTTCCAATCTGCTTAAATTGATTGCTTTGGCCTCAACTTTGTTGTAGTTTTGATGTGTTTTGCTTAATTGCGCAGGGTTGAAGAAATGTCGATTAAGGGTGTAGTTTCCGTCGTTTTGGAGTTGATTTATGATATGGAATGAAGAATGGAGGTTATGTCAGCTACCAAGAAGTATACAAGTCAAGAAGGATTAAAGACGGAAGCTCATGCAAAAGGAACGGGAAGAAAAAGCTAAAAAATGAAGAAAAAATAATTCCAGCAGATTGCAGCCACGCAGGGTGCGCCAAAACCGCGCAGGGTGCGCCAGGTGCGGCCAGAATTGCTGGAATTATTTTTTCTTCGTTTTTCAGCTTTTTCTTCCCGTTCCTTTTGCATGAGCTTCCGTCTTTAATCCTTCTTGACTTGTATACTTCTTGGTAGCTGACATTAGCCTCCATTCTTCATTCCATATCATAAATCAACTCCAAAACGACGGAAACTACACCCTTAATCGACATTTCTTCAACCCTGCGCAATTAAGCAAAACACATCAAAACTACAACAAACTTGAGGCCAAAGCAATCAATTTAAGCCGATTTGGAACGCTTCAAGCGGATATAAAATCCACTTATCAACATGCCGAAAATGTTGTCAATGCGGGATATCCAGATCTCCCAATACACCATATAATTCATTTTTAATGCAGCAAACATAAGAGCACTCGCATAAAACGATACAACTAATAACATAACAAAAGAAAACAAACTCGCACAAAACGATACGAAATCCTAAGAATTCAAAGGATATTATTTAGAAATTTTTGGATCAAAAGCTCGATTTTATTGAAAAAACTAGAAAATAGAAGAGAGGATGGAAGAACGAAGGGGCTTAATTGGTGAAAGGGATGAAGAAGAATGAAGAATAGAAGAAAAGATGGCTAGAACCTACATCTGAAAATGGGAGTCGACTCTCGTTAGAGAAATAGAGAGAAAGGATAGTTTTCTGTAATTTGGACTCGTATGATGGTTTTAATATGTTCTAAAGTGTTCAATACTTCATTCATGGAGGGTCGATCTTTTGGACTGTGTACCTGACATTTGAGTACAAGTGATGCTGCTTTATATGCTGCCTTAATTGGGTATCGGTTCTTTAATCTAGGATCCATAATTCTCTTGAATGTGTTTTAATTGTTCGACCAAAACTCTCTAATATTTAAAATTTTGTATTTCAAAATTTATATACATAAAAGTTATGTGATACAATTATTAATTATGTATGATTAGACAACTAAAATTTACATATTTCTTGAAACCAAAACTTATTTTTTATTTAAAAAATTTAACAACTCACATATTTAAAATTTTATATACGTAGAAGTCATGTGATTCAATTATTAATTATGTATGCTTTGATAACTAAAATTTACATATTTCTTAAAATTAAATCTTATTTTTTATTTAAATAATTTAATATCTACATAGAGTTGTAGAGATGTTTGTAAATAACTATTTTTTCTTTTTGGACTCGGTTACATTATGTATAATCTGTTTTTTTTTCTATATCAATTATTTAAAATGGCAAAAGAGAATTGTAGAGTATGCTCAGTCGATTAAAATATTTTTATAATTTTATCTATCCTACTGATAAGTGGATTTTATGTCCACTTGGAGCGTTCCATATCGGCTTAAATTGATTTACTTGGCCTCAAGTTTGTTGTATTTTTGATGTGTTTTGTATATTTGTGCAGGATTGCAATTATCGGCTAGGAGTGGTGGTTTTCATTGGTCTTGAAGTTGAAATTGAGCAATGGAATGAAGGATGGCGTATTTCCCTAGGCTACCATGAAGATCATAATGCTCAAGAATTGAAAAACGGGAAGTGACGGAAGAATCGGAAGAGGAAACGGAGGAGAAAGGTGCAAATTGTGGAAAATTCGGATTCCCGGGTAGGTTGCGCAGTCTCCACTGTTTTGGCCATATCTGGAGTTCTACAAGTCCGTTTGAGGCCCGTAAGCAGTCGTTGGAAAGCTCGGAAGAAGACGAATCTGTTTTAAGAAAAATCAAAACTCTGGGAAGTTTGAGCAGAGCAGGAAGCGCCTATACAGCGCAGGCAGCGCTCCAGAACAGACATCACAGCGCAGGTTGTGCCCTAATCAGCGCAGGCAGCGCCCGGAATTGCTGAAAAATCCTGTTTTTGCCCTAATTCGAATTTAAGTTGTATTTTTAGGTAGTTTCTTGTAGTACAAGATATCTATGGTCTATTTAAACACGTTGTATCATTGTAATATGCATCAATAACTTAGAATAAACATAGAGGGTGAAGAGAGAGACTTGGAGAAGGATTCACCAACGCTCGTGACAAGCAACGGAGATCTAGATCCACTTCATCTTTTATTTTCTTCTATTAGGATACTTTGGATCTTCAGATTTTGGATTTGTTTTCTTAAACCTTTATTCTAGCATTATTATATTCATTCGGTCTTTGTTTATTATCATGGTTTCATCAGATCCCATGATGATGAGCGGTTCGATTATGAACTAATCGTTGTCATGGGATTCTAACGGATTTATCTATGTAGTTTAGTAGTTTGTTTGCTTTAAAGATTTGTGTGTGATGAATTCTTGGTATCCTTGTATGGTTGTGCTTATTCTTCTTGGATGCGTAGCTAACATCTAAGTTGTTTTGTTAATCTCTTTTGAAGCTAGAGTGGTTCTTGAGGTTTAGAACCTGCCATGCTAGTATAGGTTCATGATTGTTCATCAACGTGATTCGTAGTGTAAGATGAGAATACTTATACTGCCCTATGTAATCTTAATGGATAACTTGTTTTTCAACCGTTATGTTTTCAAATTTTCTATAGAGATATAGGGTCTAAGCATAATTGGTGTCTATTCATCTTCTATCTCTTTTGTGGATGTATGTTTAGTTTGGTATTCGTATACTGAGAAGTAGCGTATACTTGTTTCGTGTTGTCTGATCAGATATCATAACCATCACATACTTTGATTAAAGGCATCCACTCTAAGCGAATTATTTAGTTAAATTAGGATTCCATGTTTTCTCTTGCAATAGTAACTCGATTTAAATTCTTGTTAGTTAATTAATTCTTAGTTTGTTAATTTGCTTTTTAGTTAATTTTAGTTAATCAAAACCCAAATTTGTTTATTGTCTTAGCAGTGAGTAAAAACCATACATTGTTGCATAGGTGCATTAACTGAATTGAAGCCTAAATCAGATCCTGTGGGAACGAACTCAACTTTATTCTATACTACTTGTGAGCACGTACGCTTGCGTGTATCAGTGCAAACAAGTTTTTGGCGCCGCTACCGGGGATCATCGGTGTTTTATTTTTAGTTTATGTGCTTGTCATCAGTGGTCGTTAGAGTTCACTGACTCGGATTGTTTCTTACATAGTTGTTGTTTCTTGGTGTTCAGGTACTTGAACGTGTTGCAGCAGTTAAGGAGATGGGTGATCGAGCAGCAGCAGTAGTTAAGGCTTTGAAGGACTACTCTCAGTCGAAGATCAATGACATCCAATCTAGTATTGTCAGGCCAGCTGTTACAGCTAATAACTTCAAAATCAAGCCTGGCACGATTCAGATGGTGCAGAATTCAGTTCAGTTTGGGGGTACTCATACGGAGGATCCTAATATGCACATCCGGGACTTCATCGAGATCTGCGACACTTTCAAGATCAATAGGGTGTCGGAAGATGCTATCAAATTGAGACTTTCCCATTCTCTTTGAGGGATAAAGCTAAGGGCTGGTTACACTCTCTACCAGCCGGTTCAATTAATACATGGGGGGATCTTGCTCAGAAGTTTCTCACTAAATTCTTCCCTATGGCGAAAACTGCAGCAATAAGGAACGCTCTAACTCAGTTTTCACAACAGTCTAGAGAATCTTTGTACGAGGCTTGGGAGCGATATAAGGATATGCTAAGGAAGTGTCCACATCATGGGATGCCTAATTGGATGGTGATTAACTGCTTTTATAATGGCTTGGGTGCACAGTCAAGACCCATGCTAGATGTAGCATCAGGTGGAGCTCTATGGGCTAAGAGCTATGAGGAAGCTTATGAGTTGATTGAGATGATGGTTGCGAATGAATACCAGAATCTAACTCAGAGATTATCACAAGGAAAGATAGCAGGAATTCTGGAAGTTAATACAGTCACAGCTCTAGCAGCTCAGCTAGAGGCACTTAATAAGAAATTGGATTCTATGTCAAAGCATGGGGTGCCTCAAGTTGCTAGTGTTTGCGAGCTATGTGCGGGCGCACATGAGACGACTCAATGTGCCATATCTATTGAATCGGCACAGATTGTGAGCATTTCGGAGATTGCAGCAGCTAGCTCCCAACATCTATCATCCTAATTTCAGTTGGAGCAACAATCAAGATGGTTTGCAACAGCCATAGCAGCCTTATCAACCGTTTCAAGGGCAATAATTTGGAGCTAAACCGTTCAATCCTTCAGGTTTTCAGTAGCAGCAGGGGCAACAGTTTCATCAGCAGTATGCCCTAAGGCAACAGTTTCAGTCACCAGGATTCCATCAACAGTCTCATGGGAATGCTGGTCAATCTTCGAATGAAAAATCTGATTTGGATGAATTAAGGTTGATGGTTAAAAGTCAGGCGGTGTCTCTCAAGACATTGGAGAATCAGATTGGGAAAATTGCAAGTGCCTTACTCAACAGGCCGCAGGGAATTCTTCCTAGTGACATAGAGGTGAATCCAGGAAAATAAGTGTTGAGTATTGAATACAGTAAAAGAATACAGAGGGGGGGGGGTTGAATGGATTCTTGAACCTTTTTTTTTTTTTTGCTAATTAAAATTTTATACCCAAGGGAACAACAAAAACACTTCTAGGGGCATACCCCACGAGTCATCATTCAACCCAACAAATGCCTAAACAATTAGGACATTTGAAGGTCAACAGAGCCAAATAACTAATATAAACAGAACAAACATAACACAGCAAAACAAAGCAGCATTGCTAATTCAAGAAGCAATGACCACCCCTGGTCATTCTCCACTGCCTAATCCCGGATTTAGTCCATCTTACTTTAGGACCCTGCATATGGCTATCTTGACGTCTCTCCACGTGCTCTCCATTTCTCATCACCTTATCCTGGACTTGACCCACTTCCATGTCTACCTCCATGTGCTCCTCCGCATTAATCTCCAAGACAATAGAAGGGAGAATACTAACAGTAGGATAACCCTCCCATGGGATATCATCCTCCGTATGCTCCTCTCCCAAGCCAGTTCGCACCGCAGTTGCAGTACAAGTCACCGCACTATCAATCGACATTGCATCAATACCCTCATTTGAACTATTTCCCATCAGGTAGTCAAAAGCTTCATCAATCTCAGCATCAATTTGAACAAAACCCATCTCCTTCTCACGGTCCTTCATGTGTAGCTCCAACTCAGAAGCAACCTTGCCCTTCCCATCATTCATTACCTCACTACCATTAAGATCAGTTTCATTTTCCAGGGCAGCAGGAGCATCCCTAGGGTAGCCCTTCTCATTAACAAGCAGCTCAGGCCGGATGCCTTCATAAGGAATTTCGATCCCTTCCTTAGCAGTAAACTGTTGCAATTGGATAACATTGTTGAGGGCTACACACAGCTCCTCATCATGTACACAGTCCGAAATGTCAATATAGAAATTCCCCTCAACTGTGATCTCCGTCTCCTTCCTCCTCATTAGAGTAGGCACCTCCAATCCCATGTATTCAATATAGAGCTGTAGCACTTTTTGCATAATTCCTGGTATCCAGCAAGCGCTTCTCCGTTTCCAACTTCTTCCAATGTACAACATCAGATTTAATTGTACTCTCCTTTGCAACTCCCACTTCTGACCCAGTTAGGTTAAAAAGGGATACACCTTCCTTTGCCACAATCTCAGAGTTCTTATTAAAGTCAGTGGTAGCCCCCCATTCTCAGACCCCGTTGTCATTACCTCATGAAACGCCCCTTTCTCCAGACATAAATCATGGACAGACAAGGTAGGGTTTCCATCCCAATTGGCCTCAACCACAATTCTTCTTACAAGGTCTGCCACCAACCCTGAAATGACTTCATCATCCTCCGAATCCACAACAGGACCCAAGACGTCCCCCAAATTCATAGAATCCGCCATCCTTTCGTCATTTGAGATCTGTAATCCTCCAATTAACCCAGTAGCATTCGGGTTAGGGTTTGGGGAACCCTCAACATTCAAAGAGGGGTTTGAGGAACCAACAATTTGGGTCTTAACCTCCTCAACATCATCCATAGCAATAACAGATCTCAGATTCTCAAAATCCGATAACTCAATCAATGGATCAACTCCTACTTCATGTAGACTGAAAGATTTCTTTTGAGATAGAACCTTACCATCAGTTAAAAGATGCTTGACCCGGCTACGATTGCAAGCAGCCACCCCAGGGCCAGGATTCTCTGGAATCATCGTAACAAGGCATTCAATAAAGGAGACCCGCGCGTCTTCCTTCTTGCCATCAATCTTTATGCTCGACCCTTCCAAATTCTTGGATCGAGTGTCAACAGAAGGTATCACCGATACCAAATCAACCGCAAAAGAAACCCTTTTTGGGTTCGGAACTGAATCCAACCCTGCAAGGGCACTTTGTGAAAACGCACGGAGAGGAATCTCCGTCACAAGGTTCTCCGCAAAGGAAACCCTCTTCGAACTCATAACAGGCCTAAGAAACTGATAAGAAATTTGGTGTTTAGGAGAGGGATTAGAGATGGAAAATGGATTTATGAAGGTTGATTGTATAGATCTGATGAAAATATGTCCGAGAATTAGAGGCGGCTAATTAAGGGTTTCTAAAGAGAAGGAGGAGAATCTCTCTCTAGACTCTCATTTTTTACTGCATAAAAATGTTTTGCATTAGTTTAACTTTTCTTGTTCTTGAGTCTATGTAGCAAGATAGGTGTTTGTGTGTGCAAGGATATGAGTGCGGATAAAAACAACACAAGACACGATATCACTTTAATCTAATATTGTATTAGATAAAGGTTGCTACAATCTGTGAATACAAATGATAGTATTCTCAGCTTCGTTTTTCTCAGAGAGATATGACTTACAATGTATGAAAAACTTGACTCCTCAAAAGTTAACTACTAAGGAAGTGAGGCTGTATCCTTATAGAACATGGATACAACCTACTTACTGCAAATAAGGTAGCTAAATAAATTACTTTCTAGTCTGTCTATCCTTTTTGAGTAAGTGTCCAAATGGTTACAGATTTGACTTTGCAAAACCTGTTCAGATCCACTTCTTTAGCCCTTTGTCTCTTCTATATCTCTCCAAGCTTCCTTGTAGGCTTTCCAGACCACATTACAGATTGTGGTCCATAAAGTGCATTGGCTTGTTGCAGGCTTCTGACTTGTACAATTTCTTCAGTATTTTGTCTCCAAGAATGTATTCGATAAGTGACTAAGTAAGTGGTTCGAGAACTAGGATTGACTTGATCGATAACTCTGAGTTCTCGAATACTGTTATATAACATATCGAATCACTTCTCGAATAGTTCTCTTCTCTGGAAATCCTTGAGTTGTCGAATAGATCATTTTGACATGTCGAATGCCTGAGATATCGAATAGCTTTTTGAGTCCTTGAGATATCGAATGGAACTTTGACTTGTTGACTCCTTGAGAACTCGAATACCACTTTGACTTGTTGACTTCTTCAGTTCTCGAATAGAGCAGTAGACATATCGAATCTCTGAGATATCGAATGAGATATCGAACAGTGTATTCAGAGATATCGAATAGTGTCTTGAGATATCGAATCCCTGACTTCTCGAATGCTGGACTTCTCGAATAGACAAAACTACTTCTCGAATTGGTACTTAGGCAAATTCTTCATTTCTTCAAATCCCAACTGTGATTTATTTGACAATCTTCATCTCTTTGCTTGAGGCATGAACCTTGGAACTTCTTTCAAGCATTATTCTTGACTCAATAAGTAAAGTTACATAACTAGAATTTGATACCTACTTCAAGTACAGAACAAGTAGAAACTCTACAACTAGAGGTTCCCTCAGTTAAGAGGTCATGTAAGTAATGCAAAGCATTACAAACAATTAGGCTTGTTATTAGAGTTAAACATGCATGTCTCTGTGACTAACAATCTCCCCCAAATTGTGAGTAAGACCCTTAGTCACAATTTCATGTCTAATAACAAGCCTAACATACATAAAGATAAAACTTTAAAAAGTACAGGTATGTAGATTGATTGAAGAAAATACATAAAAGTTTTCTTACAAGTTATGAGGAACAACTAGCCATATCCTTTTGGATTCATCTCTTGAGCTTTGGCTTGCAGATTCTCATTTTTCATTTTCTTTTTAGCTTCTTTAGCTTTCTTCTTTGCATTTTCTTCCATGGCAAGAATAATATCTTCCATTGCAGTGAGTTCTTCAATTAGAGGGGAGCCTGACAAATCCTTGAGTACTTCATTCAGCTGTTTCTCAGAATAGGAACTGATGTAGTCCATTCTAATCTTTACATTTCTACCATATTTCTTGTACTCAATGATGTAAGGATTAAACTTGACTCTACACAGACCCATAACCCTCAATTCATCAGCCTTAGCTTCCATTGCAGCAAACTCCTCCTCCCTTTTCTTTAGTAGCTCTTCACTATTCCTTTTCATTTCTGCCTAGTGATCTCTCTTCATTTTAACAAAGTCAATTAACTCCAGCTTCCATACCCTTTCCACTCTGTCTTCAGAATCCAACATTGCAATTATTCTTTCTCTGTCATATAGCCTGCCCCAGTGCTGACATGTTCCTTGTCTGAATTTCTTCTGTCTTCCATCAGTATATTTAATTTCAAGAAAATCATCAACAATGGCAACATGATAGATTCTTTGAGCCCATAGGAACTACAGTTTGTCTTCATCATAGTTTTCATCCAGAGGTGGTAGGTTTAGTCCTGGGATTATTGTCAGTGCCTTTGACTTGGATAACTTCACCCTTCTTGCAGCATGCTTGAATTTAATCCTTTTTACATGGTTGCTAGGTAGAAACTTATGACCCTTGCTTGTAGACCATTGTAGTATTCCATTAGCAGTTTGCTTTCTGAAACATACACATGATTTCTTGGCTTGAATCTCCTTCTCTTCTTGAGGTAGTAAAACATTTGCAGAGGCCATGGAATTTGACTTTTGTAGGTCACTACTAATAGTATTCACCCTAGACTTAGAGTCTTATGTTGTGGTGAGGTTACTGTCAGCAATGCCTATGGCTTGCTGTTTCACACTTGTCCTCTCATAGACTTTCCCTTGGTCATTACTATCTTTCTTCTCTTTGTCATCCCTCTTCTTTTTCTTATCTTCATCTCCCTTATCACTCCTGTGATGTCTTCTCCTCCCATCACTTTTATCCTCATCTTTGTCATCCTTATTTCTCCTAGGCTTGGCAATTTCTGGAATTACACCAGTTACAATAAAGGATCTGAGAATTTGCAGTGCCTCTAGTTCTTCAGCATTTCTGGTTCCACCCTTATTCTGTAGTTGCTCAATGATTGCAATAATAAGTCTTTGATTTTGAGGTATGAGATCATGAGGAATCACCAGTTGTTTAATGTCTTCAATTCTGGTGCCATCCTGATAGACAATTGTCCATGGCTTCTTAAACACTTCTAGGAGCCTAGAAGGTTGGCCATTTCTCAGGTCATCATATAGACTTTTATTGTTTTCATTTACATCCCTCTTCTCAATAAGCCTGATCAGTGCACCTATCTCTGAATGTTTCAATGTTTGTAGAGTGTTGTAGGTTAAATGCCAGATACTGGATTTTGCCACCATCATCA
The DNA here is from genome assembly GCA_037693485.1 of Kitagawia praeruptora. Taxonomy (NCBI): domain Eukaryota; kingdom Viridiplantae; phylum Streptophyta; class Magnoliopsida; order Apiales; family Apiaceae; genus Kitagawia; species Kitagawia praeruptora. The sequence continues at coordinate 81,156,731 of CM075345.1, forward strand.
CTTCCTTGCGCCATAAGCCATTGACTCTCCTAGGTATCACAGTGAAGTAATTAATCTGATCCCTCAGCCTCCTTAGATATATTTGGGTGTCATCAGCCTGTTCCCTTGAGACTTTCAGAAACTTCAAGAATGCATCATCATGGTAGACATTAGGGTTTGCAACTTCTTGTAGCTTGGCTTCAGTAACCACTTTTACTTCTACAGGTTTGACACTTTCAACTTTAGTAGATGGAGAGTTATCAGATGGCATACTCCCTGCAACCACTGTGGTTATGATGGATTGCTTCTGGCCACTTGAAGTGATGACATGCACAGTTGGTAGACTGACAACTGGCAGAGTGGTTGGGGGCTCATCAACTTTAGATTTCCCTTTTCCTGGCACATGAGTTAGGGATTTAGATGCACTTTGGTGGCCACCCTCCGTTATCTTTATACCTTTCTCCTTAAGTTTCTCCCCCTTTGTATTTGAATTCCTTGATGTCCTCTTCTCCCCCTTAGGCTTGTTGTCAGGCATAGAGGCTATAGGAGTGACCTTAGGGTTCGAAGATTCTTCAGGTAGAGGGAGACCCATGTGCTTCATCATGGCAGCCAACATAGATTGTTGATGCAGAAGAACATCAGCTGTGGTGGTGGCTTGAGTGTTCAACTACTCAGTAAGAGTTTCAACTTTCTCTGTCAGATGAGCATTGGATTGTGAGAGAGTAGCTACCTCCTTTTCAAGTACATCTACCTTGCTGAACAATTCAATAGATTTGAAGCTAGACAGGGATTGTTCTTTAAGTCTCTGCACTTCAAACCTAGTCAAATCATGCACTGGGACTTCAGTAACCAGCTTGTCTCCATATAGATTTTTGAACATGGTCCTCAGCATGGCATTGGCATCTGTGGTCTGATCAGATAAAGCTTGAAATTTATTCCCCAGACCTGTGACAGTGTCATGGTGTAGAGCTAAGCCATTATCCATCTTGGTACAGGTAGACTTGCATGCCAGAATGTCCTTGAGTACAGTCTCCAATGAAGGGAATTTGGCATCAAAAGCTCTCTTAATCTCATGCACCTCCTTGGTTGTGGCTGTACACACTTCATGAATTTCTGTTTTGAGACCCTTTCCAAGGTAGTGTGCAGCCTTGAGAATGCCCTTGTAGTTGTCATTCACTGCTTCATACACATCACTAGGGGTGAGAGATTTGGCATTGGACCCTAGTGAAGTGATGTACTCTTCTCTGAGGTACTGGAGACTGTCTGAGAGAGGAATATCAAATTTTCCTTGTAGCCAGGCATCTACATTGCCATCTCTCTTAGAATCATATATTATCTTTGACTTCTATAGCTCCACATCATCTCTGTGGCATAGGAAAATGGCTTCATAGTCAGGATTGGGCAGATTTGTAGTGAGAAGGTTTTGAGCAATCTTTGTGAACTCAGGGATCTGATCCACAATTAAGCTTTGAAGTGCTTCAACCGTCAATTGTTGTGGAACAGACCCTGATCCTGAAGCACTGTCATGTTGCACAGGCTTCAACCATTGTGACATGAATTCAGAGCTAGAGCTAGGCAAGCTAGACTCCTCAGTTACAGATGCAACTTCTGCAACCGGATGGATTGACCCTACTACTGGTGTCTCCACAGAAGTGGGATGAGTTATACCAGCAGTTGACACAAGCACAGAGTCTCTAGTAAAAACCAGTGAATCCTCTGTGTTTATGATGGTGCCATCAGGACATGTCCCAGCATGCATTCCCTCACCATCTAAATGTGGGTCCTGGGTGGTGAGCACAGTGTCAAGCACCATGTCACTTGAATTCATCGGCTCACCAAGAGAAGAGAATTCTTGGTGATCAATGCCTTGTTCTTCAATTTCTTGAAGTACATGCTCCAAAGAAATATGAGTGGTAGATTCTGGAAGAGAAGTGTCTTGTAGATTAGATTTTGGCAACTCCCCCTGAGAGATAGAGGGAGTTTCAGTTGTGATGTGCTCTCCACTCAGTGTTGTGCCGGCCTTATCACTCCCATGTGCTGACTCTGTACAATTAGGTGCATTGGGGAGGATGCTTGATTCTATAGATGCACCCTGTTGAGAGGATACATCTAGTGAACTGTGTGCCCCTGATTTTACAACTTCAGCCATTTGTGTGACTGAAGAGGTGGTCCTAGATTTCTTCCTCTTTGGCCTCTGTAAGAGTGACTCAGGTTCCTCACTACCTATACCTAATTCCACAACCAATGTTGTTTCAGATAATATGTTCAGGGGTGCAGACATTACCTCCTTTCTCTTCTTTTTACTAACATCACCCTTTTGAGAGGATGATGTAGTTGGCTCACTGTGTGGTAGAGTGTTTGGTTGAGAGGGTTGGTTAGCAAGCCTTGGGTTAGCATCTTGTACTACTTGCTTAGGCTGTGCTAACTGTGACTTTGAGTCAAATGTTGGCATATTGTGGGGGTAAGTCCTAAATAGACTCTCCATATGGGGAGTTATTTTGAGTCTTACATCCACATCATTCCTAGTTTCCAAATTACCAAAAATAAGTTTGGTCATGGACCTAGGGTAGCCTATTCTACTGTTATCTACTCCAGGCAATTCAATCAATTTAGCATTTTTAAAGCTAAGTACAGATTGAATAAAGCGAGGAAAGAAAATTTCAGTACCTCTCTTGGCTGTGTTCTTGCCAAGTCTCCCATATAGCTCCTGTAGAATAATTTGACCAACATCTATCTTTCTCCCATAAGCCAAGGCATAGCCTATTTGCTGTGCAGGTGCACTAATCTGATCGAAGCTTGACTTCCTGTATGTGAAGACTTGAAGAATGGTGGCAAACACTTAGCTCCACTCTTTCTGCAGATGCTTTCTGTTTAACTTCCCAAGATTGATCACATCTGAGTAGTTGATGAATTCAAAGAATTCTTCCAACTGTGTATTTGTGGCCAGTGTGTCATATGACTCTTGTTGTAATTCCAGTGCTTGATTCATGTTTGCTGTAGTGATAGAAATATCCTAGCCTTGAATCTTGCAATAGACTACATAGGAGGTTATAGCATTCTCGAGGGCAATGACTTCCACAGTGGTAGTTCTCCAAAACTGTTCTAGGAGGTCCAGATACAGAGTTGGGTTGGCTGATAGTGCACTCTTGATGTATGATTCTGACATCCAGTGTACAAAGCACTTGAAGTTTGCATTAGGTGCTTCCACATCATTAGTTATTGCGATGAAATTGGTTTGAGTGGGTATGGTGAGTTGGGTGTTTGCCATTTGTATAAAGAAGAAAAGAGAATGAAGGTTGAAGAAGAAATTAAGCTTTTGCAGTTAGGGTTTTCAGAGGTTTTGGGGGTTTAGATGCTTGAAAAATCGAATAAAATGAATAGAATAGATATAGAATTGTATAAGTATGAAGTACTTGAATTGTCGATTAGGTATATGTTTGTATCGACAAGTCAGGCATTCGAGAAGTAGAAAACACCTATTCGATAAGTCAAGAACGGCTTATTTGATAACTCAAGCATGTTGTAACTCACAGCTGGCAGTTGTCTAACTTAGAATAAATTCTAAATGAGGTTAGATATGTTTTTATGAGTAATTATGAATTTTGAATAAAAATCCAAAATCGGTTAAAATTCAGCGAGAAATCAGCCTTTCCAAATGATTCGAGAACTCAAACATGTTATTCGAGAACTCTGTCAATAGAGAACTTAAATACCTTATTCGAGAACTCACTCATGTCTCTGTTCGAGTTCTCTAAAAGACACTATTCGAGAACTCAAGAGTGTCCTGAATAGGCTTGTTAGAGAAGTCGACCACTAACAATGAAATGAACCATTAGAGAAGTCTGACTTATCGAACTGTTCTTTTTACTCATAGAAACTCAATTTCCACTATCTTTTAAAATTTACCAGTCATATTCAATGAAGAATATTCTAGCAAATTAAACAGTGATTTTCTCAAAATTTCATAGAAATTTCAAGTTGACAAAATATGATTTTTCAACATATGCAGAAGATTTGAAATATTTATAAATCATATTTCAGCCAACACTTACTTCAAAAATATTGAGCATTTAAATAAAGTATGTGTTTACTGCTGCAACAACTCAGTTGATATATTCACTTAGCCAGAATTTGAAGAATTCAGCATTCCAATCTCACTGACCAACCTTGTGAAGGTGGCTTCATCTAATGGTTTAGTGAATATGTCAGCTAGTTGTTTATCTGTAGAGACATAATGCAACTCAATGGTTCCATTAGCTGCATGTTCTCTAATGAAATGATATCTGATGTCAATGTGCTTTGTTCTAGAATGATTGACAGGATTGACAACTATAGAGATTGCACTTGTGTTGTCACACATGATTGGAATTCTTTCCAACAGAAGTCCATAATCTCTAAGTTGGTTTCTAATCCAAAGCACTTGAGCACTGCAACTTCCAGCAGCTATGTATTCAGCCTCAGCTGTAGAAGTTAACACAGATTGTTGTTTCTTGCTATACCAAGAGACTAACCTTTGTCCAAGAAACTGGCAGCTACCTGAGGTGCTTTTCCTATCCACTCTGCATCCAGCATAATCAGTAGTAGAATAACCAACCAGATTGAACCCTGTGTCCTTAGGATACCATAAACCCAAGTTTGGAGTGCCCTTCAAATATCTAAAGATCCTTTTTATAGCAATCAAATGTGATTCTTTTGGATTTGATTGAAACCTTGCACCCAAACATGTAGCAAACATGATGTCTGGCCTACTTGCAGTAAGATAGAGTAGAGAACCAACCATGCCTCTGTAGAATGAGATATCTACTTTCTTGCCTTTAGCATCTTCATCTAATTTAGTGGCAGTGGCCATGGGTATCTTTGCAGGTGAGGAGTCTTCTAAGTCAAACTTCTTCAATAGATCCTTGATGTACTTGGTTTGACTGATAAAGATACCATCCTTCCTTTGACTGACTTGCAACCCAAGAAAGAATGTCAACTCTCCCATCATACTCATCTCATATCTGCTCTGCATGAGCTTAGAGAACTTTTCACACAGCTTCTCATTATTAGAACCAAATATGATATCATCCACATAGATCTGAACTAAGATAATATCATCACCATGTTTCTTGTAAAACAATGTTTTGTCCAATGTGCCTCTAGTGAATTGATTTTCAAGAAGAAATTGTGATAGAGTATCATACCATGCCCTTGGAGCCTACTTAAGTCCATACAATGCCTTAAGCAATCGGTAGACAAATTCTGGGAAGTGTGGATCCTCAAAGCCAGGTGGTTGTTGCACATAAACTTCTTCTTCCAACTCTCCATTCAGAAATGCACTCTTGACATCCATTTGATAAACTTTAAAGTTTGAATGAGTAGCAAATGCCAAGAAGATTCTGATGGCTTCTAATCTAGCAACAGGGGCAAATGTCTCATCATAATCAATGCCTTCCTGTTGAGAGTATCCTTTTGCAACCAACCTTGCTTTGTTTCTTTTGATTACACCATTTTCATCCATCTTATTCTTCAGAACCCATTTTGTTCCAACAATGGTTCTACCTTTTGGTGCAGGCACAAGTTCCCATACTTTGCTCCTTTCAAATTGATTCAGCTCCTCTTGCATATCAATTATCCAGTCGGGGTCCATCAGTGCATCATCAAATTTCTTAGGCTCAACTTGATATAGAAAGCAACCATAGAGGCAGTCATTTAGAGTTGCTCTCCTAGTTCTTACTCCTGCATTTGCATCTCCAATGATTTGATCTGCAGTGTGTGATCTATCCCATTTCCTTAAATGCTCAGTATGATTTCTCACTCTTGATGTTGCTTCATCATCCAAGTCATGATCATTCTCATTTTCTCCCCCTGTGAAGTTGCCACTATTCACAGGTGTGTCCTGGATGCTTGTTTCTCCACTATTGATTGGCAAAAATTCTTCTCTTGTATCATCATTGATGAGGATCAGGGAATGAATATGTTAATTGGTAAATATTTTATATTATTATTCATGAAGGGATTTGAGTTAAAATTTGTGGTAGAGTTGGGTCAAGAAGCTTACTTGGACAAGAAGGAATAAAGGAGAGACGAATGAAGCTTGGACAAGAAGCTGATTATTATCTATAAGTATTAAGTAGATTTTGGCTTGCAAGTTTTTACCTTTCACTTGAAAGGGTTTTTCTTGTTTTAAGCACTTAGGATTTTATTTTCCTGTTTGGATTCGGTTTTATGTATTTTTCTATTTGGATTTGGTTTTAAATTGTGTTTCCTGGATGGATTCAGATATTAACTAATCTTCAAGCTGGTATTGGATTTCTCTTGGATTCCTATTGGGTTTAGGTTATTGTCTAAGCCTATATATACCCCTCTCATGTAATGTTTTAAGAGATATAATGGATGATATAAACTTTTGTTTTGGGATAAACTATGGTTAGTTTTTCTTTCCTCTAAGCTTCAATTACTGGATTGTTTTGAAGGTTAGATTCAAATTACTTAGTTTCTGGATTGATCTAAGTTATTTGAGATTCAAAGTTCACGTTTCTGGATTGATCGTGTTCTTTTGAAATATCCTTTTCTTCTTGTTTTCTTTATTTGTGGGGCGATCCACATCAATTTGGTATCAGAGCCAAGGTTTCTTCATCAATTTCTTAATTGTTGGGAGATCTAGGGTTTAAAAAAAAAATTACTGTTCATCGGGCACTATTCACGTGCACTATTCATGGGCACTGTTCATCGGATACTGTTCATTGGCACTGTCCACGGGTACTGTTCATCCAGCATTGTTTTCTTTTTTTTTTTCAAATCTCGATCATGGCAACGGATGAATTGGTTAAACGCTTGCTGAAAAAATTGGATGCGATGGATATACGAACGGAGAAGCTAGCTAATTCAATGGAGTCTAGATTTGATGCGTTGGGTAAAATTCTTACGGTGAAAGATAGAGATGAAATCTATGATCCCGGAATAGAGCTTAATTATTTTACGGGTTTGGGTAGCATTGAAGATTTTGTTGAATGGGTAAGACAAGTTGACAAGATTTCAGATTATACGGGTTGGAGCAAGACAAAAGTATTCAAGATTGCAGCGATTAAGCTTACGAAAAAAGCAGGCTTATGGCCGGTTTGACAATCTTAATACAAGCAGAGCTAAATCTGGAAAGGAGATGATCATGACTTGGACGACTTTAAAGAAGAAACTTCGTGCAAAATATATTCCTTGTGATTATGAACTAGAAAATTTCTTGAAGCTCACATCTTTGTCTCAAGGTAACATGAGTGTTTCTGAGTATACATCTGAATTTGATAGATTATGCTTTATTTGTGACTTGAAGGAGAACGAAACAAAGAAGATTGCAAGATTTATTCTTGGATTGAACTTTCCTGTATACAAAAAGGTTAATCAAGTCCATATATCTCGTTCAGTGATGTGTGCAATCTAGCTTTGGAATTTGAATTTCATCAATAAAAGGAGCAAGAGGTGAAACTGAAGTCTTCTTTACAAAGGTTTGATGTTTCGAAAGACAATCAAGAAGACGTCGTTGTCATGGAGAATGATGTTGATTTGGTTGTTGATTCTGCGATGTTACCTTTGGAGTCTACACCAACTTTTGATGCAAAGGAAGAACACGTTTCAATGGAAGTTATAACGGAGAAGCATGGAGAAAGTAAGTCATATCATGAGAAAGTCTTGATTGTTAAAGATGATCAGATGGATACATCTCTTGAACTTGTTTGTAGCGATATTGACGAAGAGAAAAAGGTAGTCAAGGAGACGTTTCAAATGGAAAAAGTTGTGAACAAGGAGAACAACATGATCATGGTGGAATACATTGATTTTCTAGGAGCGGATGACTTATTGAAAGCAACTACTTCATCAAAGTATCTTGTTCTTTTGGGGTTGCTTCCAAAGATCTTGATCATGAGGCTAAAATTTGATCTTTTTGAGTTCTACAAGCAATTATCTCATTGTGTGCTTATTCTTAAATACTTTAGAACTCGAGGACGAGTTTTCTTCAAAGGAGAGGAGAATGATGAGGATCAGGGAATGAATATGTTAATTGGTAAATATTTTATATTATTATTCATGAAGGGATTCGAGTTAGAATTTGTGGGAGAGTTGGGTCAAGAAGCTTACTTGGACAAGAAGGAATAAAGGAGAGACGAATGAAGCTTGGACAAGAAGCTGATTATTATCTATAAGTATTAAGTAGATTTTGGTTTGCAAGTTTTTACCTTTCACTTGAAAGGGTTTTTCTTATTTTAAGCACTTAGGATTTTATTTTCCTGTTTGGATTCGGTTTTATGTATTTTCTATTTGGATTTGGTTTTAAATTGTGTTTCCTGGATGGATTCAGATATTAGCTAATCTTCAAGCTGGTATTGGATTTTTCTTGGATTCCTATTGGGTTTAGGTTATTGTCTAAGCCTATATACACCCCTCTCATGTAATGTTTTAAGAGATATAATGGATGATATAAACTTTTGTTTTGGGATAAACTATGGTTAGTTTTTCTTTCCTCTAAGCTTCAATTACTGGATTGTTTTGAAGGTTAGATTCAAATTACTTAGTTTCTGGATTGATCTAAGTTATTTGAGATTCAAAGTTCACGTTTCTGGATTGATCGTGTTCTTTTGAAATATCCTTTTCTTATTGTTTTCTTTATTTGTGGAGCGATCCACATCAATCATTCACTTGAGTTTGTTGAACATGAGTTTCAACTTCAGTTTCATTCTCTTCATCAGAATCATCTAGATTATCAAACTTTAATGGATCTTTATCTTCATCATTGGCTTCTTCTAATCCAGGTAGTTTGCTGTCATCAAATGTCACATCTGTGCTTTCCATAATTTTCTTTTGACTGATGACATAAACTTTGTATGCAATTCTTTCCATAGAGTAGCCAAGAAAAATTCCTTCAAATGCCTTTGCATCGAATTTTCCAACATATTCTGAATTATCCTTCAATACATAGCATTTGCTTCCAAAAGTATGAACATACTTTAGAGTAGGATTCTTTCCAGTCATCAAATTGTAAGGTGTCTTTCCAGTGTTTTTGTTGATGAGGGTTCTGTTCTGGATATAGCATGCAGTGCTCACAGCCTCAGCCCAAAAACATGTAGGCATTTTTGCATCAAGTAACATTGTTCTAGCAGCCTCAATCAGAGTTCTATTCTTTCTCTCAACAACTCCATTTTGTTGTGGAGTCCTTGGAGCTGAGAATTCTGAGAAATTCCATTCTCTTTGCATAATGCTTCGAGTATGGCATTTCTGAACTCTGTTCCATTATCACTTCTTAATGCAATCACACTTGCATTGTTGGCCTTTGCTTCCTTGTCAACTCTCTTTATGTGCTCAATGATTACTTGTGGAGCCTCATCTTTTGATGCCAGAAATTCCACCCATGTATACCTTATAAAGTCATCAACCATCACTAAGGCATACTTCTTTCTTCCTAGTGACATAATATTGACAGGCCCAAACAAGTCCATATGAATGAGTTGTAGGGGCTTGGTTATTGATGTCACTGTCTTTGACTTGTGGCTCGATCTTTTCATTTTTCCTCTTTGGCAAGCCTCACACACTCCTTCTTGACAGAATTCAAGTGTGGGCATGCCTCTCACTAACTCTCTTTTGACCAGAGAATTAATGGCTTTGAAGTTCAGGCGTGATAATCTCTTATGCCACAGCCAACAATCTTCATTTGATGCTTTTGAGTAGAAGCAACAAATTTTATCCTTGTTTGCAGAGTCCATATTGGCTATAAACAGGCTTCCTTTCCTTACTCCAGATAGAGCAAAATCACCAGTCTTCTTGTGGGTGATCAAACATTCATCTTTGTCAAAATCCACTTTGAATCCCCTATCAGTAAACTGACCAACACTTAGCAGATTATGCTTGAGTCCCTTGACTAGTGCTACATCTTCAATGATGACATTACCAACTTTAAATTTGCCATATCCCAATGTGTTACCCATGCTGTCATCTCCAAAAGCAACCATTAGGCCAGCCTTCTCCTCATACTGTGATAGCAGGGCCATATCACCAGTCATATGATTTGAGCATCCACTGTCCAAAATCCACATGACTTTCTTTTCACTTTCTTTGCCCTGCAAACACAAAGGTATTACTTCTCCTTTGGTATCCAAACAAGTTTGGGTCCATGTGACTTAGAAACAGTTTTATCATAAACAACATGCTTATCAACTTTCTTGGTGTTAGTCTTCTTGTCACTGTTAGAAGTCTAAGAGGCTGAGGTCTCAGACTTTGGTGACAAAGGTACCTTCCTAGCTTTAGGAGGACTTGAAGACTTTGACCTTGTGTAGTGTGTGTGAGAATTGTGACTGATACAACCATCAATGAATTGCCTTCTCAAATTGAAACAACTGGTCATAGCATTCATATTGCATGGCATGCAGTCAAATTTATCACAAAATGGTGCATCTCTATGTCTTAGAGGCACAGAACAATCATAGAAGGGTTTGGGCACACTACCAACAGGTTTCTTGCATGCATGAGTTAGATGATTGGTACTGAAACAGTTCGGACAAGTTTTCCTAGGGGCATTAGGCATATAAACATAGTTGTTATCTTTATTAATCCCTAACTTGCCATTTCTGTTCTGTTTCTTCTTAGTCATTTTCTTTTTAGATTCATGATTTCTAGCTGAAATGAATTTCACAAACTTTTCAATCTTAGGTCAATTACCTACTGGCTTCTTGGCTTTGGCTTTGACACTCTTACTCTTGGAGGATGCCTGTTGTTCACTGGACTGTGCCTCATCCTCATCATTCAACATTTGCTTGATGAGTAAGGCTTCCGCATCAATTTCAAGTGTTGGATATTTAAAAATAGGAGTCTAAGTCTTTTTCAAGATGTGAGGGACTTCCTCTTGAACAGCAGTGTCATCTTCAATGACAGCATACCCTTTTCTCTGGTTAAGAGTGTCATAGTCAAGTCCAATAGCAGTCTTGGGTTTTGCTTGAATTTTCTCACAGTAGGATTGCACTAGACCAGATGATTTCTTAAACGTTTTCAGTTTGAATTCATTTTCAGCTAATTCATCCCTAAGAGCCTTTTCCACTTGACTAGCACATAAAACCTTATTCTGCAAATATTCAACTTCTTTCTTAAGGTTTTCTACTTGCATAGCAGTTAGCTCAAGTTCCTCATTCTTTTTGATTAACATTTCATTTCTAGTAGACAGTTTAGCAATCTCCTCATTAGCAGCAGTCATACTAGTATGAATATTAAACATTTCAACAGATAGTTGTTCAATCACGCATTTATACTCAGAAACAGACATGTCTATAGTAGTGAGAGATGGCACCTGAGAGTCTGATGGAGATGTGTCATCCTTGGAATTGGCCGTCAAGGCATAGTTGCAAAATTCTTGTTCCTCTCCATCACTATCAGAATCATCCCAACACTTCCCTTCAGCTATGTAGGCCTTACCTTGTGTTTGCTTTTTCAGAAGGGCCTCATACTTAGCTTCAAGCTCTAGAAACTCTTTATCCTTCTTTTTAGGCTTCTTGCATTCACTGGAAAAATGCCATAGGTCATTGCATCTATAACACCTTACAGATGACCTATCCACATAGCTGGTTTTAAATTTGTTCTTGTTTGCTTTCACAGGTGCCTTGCTCTTGTTGAATGAATGGCTTTGGGTTTTAGGTTTGAAGGGTTGGTTCCTCTTAAATCTGATGTTGGGAAATTTTCTGGCCATGAAAGCATATGAAGTGTTTTCCATCTCATCTAGTTCTTCAAGAGTGTAAAACTCTTCTTCCTTCTTCTCCTCAACAAGTTCACTAGCCTCAGCTTCATTTTCTTCATCATCTACTATCTCCTCTATCCTCAGTTGGCTTGTAGATGCTTCTAGGTCTTGAATAGATTTGTTGACAATCAAGGCACATGATGTGTTTATCATCCTGCCTTGGTTGGCTTGGATAGCCCTTTTCTGAAGCAACTCAAGCTCATGAGTTTTTAAAACCCCATAGAGCACATCATATGTAACTTTGTTCAAATCTCTCTCCCTTAAAGAAATGACCCTTTGCTCTAGATGATTTGGTGAAGATAGCAGAAACTTCATGTTCAACTCCTTGGTGCTGTAAACCTTGCCATTCATCTGCAACTCAGTGACTAGCTTGTGAAATCTCTCAAACATCTCAGTGATGCTTTCCTTGGGCTGTGCCATGAAAGCTTCATATTGTGTGACCAGTATCTGTTTCTTGTTTTCTCTGACCTCATCAGTTCCTTCACATAACACCTCAATGTGATCCCACATTTCTTTGGCAGTGGTACATGATGCAATGTTTGCAAACATTGACATGTCCATGGAATCTATAATCAGCAACATGAGATGACTGTCAAGGGCAACCTTCTCCTTTTCTGATTCTGTCCATTTGGATGGTTCCTTGGCCACATAAGATCTTGGAATTGTTGTGGTTCCAACAGTCTTTTCAGGAATCTCCTGTTGGGGAACAAAGGGACCATTCTTGAGAATCTCAGGATATAAAGGATGAGAGGCTTTGATGAACAACATCATTTTTATCTTCCAGAGGTTGTAATTCTCTTTGTCAAACTTAGGGACTTTCACTGTTCCTGTAGTCTTTGGTGTATACGAACTCATGATCATTTTTCTGTTTTTGAATAAACAACCCGCTCTGATACCACTTGTTGAGTATTGAATATAGTAAAAGAATACAGAGGGGGGGTGAATGGATTCTTGAACTTTTCTTGTTCTTGAGTCTATGTAGCAAGATAGGTGTTTGTGTGTGCAAGGATATGAGTGCGGATAAAAACAACACAAGACACGATATCACTTTAATATAATATTGTATTAGATAAAGGTTGCTACAATCTGTGAATACAAATGATAGTATTCTCAGAGAGATATGACTTACAATGTATGAAAAACTTGACTCCTCAAAAGTTAACTACTAAGGAAGTGAGGTTGTATCCTTATAGAACATGTATACAACCTACTTACTGCAAATAAGGTAGCTGAACAAATTACTTTCTAGTCTGTCTATTTTTTGAGTAAGTGTCCAAACGGTTATAGATTTGACTTTGCAAAGCCTGTTCAGATCCACTTCTTTAGCCCTTTGTCTCTTCTATATCTCTCTAAGCTTCCTTGTAGGCTTTCCAGAGCACATTACAGATTGTGGTCCATAAAGTACATTGGTTTGTTGCAGGCTTCTGACTTGTACAATTTCTTCAGTATATTGTCTCCAAGAACGTATTCGATAAGTGACTAAGTAAGTGGTTCGAGAACTAGGATTGACTTGATCGATAACTCTGAGTTTTCGAATACTGTTATATGACATATCGAATCACTTCTCGAATAGTTCTCTTCTCTAGAAATCCTTTAGTTGTCGAATAGAGCATTTTGACATGTCGAATCCCTGAGATATCGAATAGCTTTCTGAGTCCTTGAGATATCGAATGGAACTTTGACTTGTTGACTCCTTGAGAACTTGAATACCACTTTGACTTGTTGACTTCTTGAGTTCTCGAATAGAGCAGTAGACATATCGAATCTCTGAGATATCGAATGAGATATCGAACAGTGTATTCAGAGATATCGAATAGTGTCTTGAGATATCGAATCCCTGACTTCTCGAATGCTAGACTTCTTGAATAGACAAAACTACTTCTCGAATTGGTACTTAGGCAAATTCTTCATTTCTTCAAATCCCAACTGTGATTTATTTGACAGTCTTCATCTCTTTGCTTGAGGCATGAACCTTGGAACTTCTTTCAAGCATTATTCTTGACTCAATAAGTACAGTTACACAGCTAGAATTTGATGCCTACTTCAAGTACAAAACAAGTAGAAACTCTACAACTAGAGGTTCCCTCAGTTAAGAGGTCATGTAAGTAATGCAAAGCATTACAAACAATTAGGCTTGTTATTAGAGTTAAACAGGCATGTCTCTGTGACTAACAATAAGATGGCATGGAGCAGGTTAATGCCATAACACTCAGACTTGGAAAAGTCACGAACGATCAGAATTCAGCAATTGAGGATGAAGAAGAAATTCAAGATCAGGACCCTACAGAAAAAGAAGAACATTCTGTTTTGACAGAACATGTGGTGGATAGTGATTAGGAGGAAGAGTTTGAGTCACTAGGCTTGGCTAATCTCTGGGATTCTAAGGTGCTGATTGATGAGGTTGTTCCATGGTCGAATCTTGAGGATAGTGCAATTGAGTCTTTTCTTGAGAAAGATGTTTTGTTCGAGTATAATGGTAGTAAAGATCTTCATGAGATATACAAGAATTTTACTTCTGATGAGATGTTAGAAGAATTGAAGGTCATTTGTTCCAAGCATGAAGGTCAACATGAGGATAGTTCTTTTGATCCTAAGTCTGTTATTAAGACTTCTGTTAGTGAACCACACACTTCTGTTCCTAATTCGTCTATTTCCACTCTTGATTAGTCTTTGGTAGTTAATAATGAAAAATCATCATATTGAAGAAGCTTCCAAACTCGAGCTTAAACCACCAGATCAATTGAGTTATGTATACTTGGGTCAATCATCTACTTTGCCTATTATTATTGTTGCTAACTTGTCAGGTAGTGAAGAGAACAATGTTACTAAGACTTTTGAGGAGCAAAGAAGGTTGAAACTTGTCATCAAGGATGTAGCCCCGGAAAAGATAATTAAATGGCCATATAGATATACGGTGTAGAAATTTTCAAGAGAAAAAGCCATTGCCATGTCTAGCTAAAGACTTTAAACAAAGGCGCTTCGTGGGAGGCAACCCACGTGTTTCGATGATTAGGTATGTTTTCTACTATCCCTTGTATTACCTTCAATTCAATGGGGACATTGAATATTTTAAGTTTGGGGGTGGTTTGGGGATGAGTAGTGTGTAGTATTTACTTGTGTGTTTTTGTGTTAATATAGATTGCATATGTTGCATGTTAGTGTAATTCATTCATGTTTTGTTCGTAGTATTGCATGTTTGTTTAATATAGGACATTCTGTTATTTTGTTTTGTTTTACCATGTGAGTCCATTTTAGTTGCATTTTCGTAGCATGCATATTTCATGATCCCTTAGGATGAGTTAATTCTGATTGGTAGGTAGATGTCTAATTGAGTGTGGTAATGATGAGTGGAGGGTTGATTTATAGTTCTTATGGAATTGACTTGCATGTTTTAGAAAAAAATTTCAGAATCAAAATTTTTTCACAGTCACATCGTTTGCTTTTGGGCTAGGTCATGCTTGTTTGGTTGTTTTAGAATTTTTTTTTTTGACAAAGGTTGTTTTAGATTTAATCACTTGATTATATTTAGAATTTTCGTTATTCCCTTGATGGCGTAGGAGCACTAAAGTCTAAGTTTGGGGGAAACTAGGGATTTCATGCTAGTTGTTAATAGTTGTTAATAATGGTTAGGCGTCAAATGGCTAGTAGCCGGCTCATATTTATATGAGTAGTCTAGGGTTGGAATTGAGAAATTCTCATTCTAGATTGCATATAAAAAAAGAGAAAAAAAAGAGAAAAAAGAAAAAGTGTTATATAAATTGTTTTAGTTGTTTTAATGAAAAATTAACCAGGGTGAGCTCTTTAATACTCGAGCAATTAAGTTCTAGGGGATTTTGTGCTTAGTGACCTAAGACTTTTCCGGTTTGGGATCCACTAACCCAACGCTCGCTACATGGGTATTATTGTATAAGCCTTTTGGGGTCTCATCCATTGCATGGTTAAATAAGCATGCGTTGTTGTGTATAGTATTATGTGTTGTAGTTGTCGTAATAAAGCATGAATTCCTGTCTAACTTGAATGAAGATAGAGGTGTTCCTAGGTTATGAAGTGTTTACAGTCTATTCTATTTATAAACCTGTGATTGTCTTGGCGAAGAATGTGTATGATTTTTGATCTAGTTTTAGGAGTATATCTGATGAGCATCGCATACACGCACGTTTCGGTTTATGTATGGTTAGTATACGGGGACTTAGTCGAGCACTACAAGAAATATGGGCTATTGCAAGCCCAATATATATTTGTGTTACAAAAAGTGTTACAATAGACACAAAATTTGGTAATCTATTGCAATATTTTAAAAAATGTTGCAATAAATACGAAAAGTGTTGCAAGCAAAATGATATTTTGAAAATTTAGAGCAATTGCAACACTTTAGTAAAAACGTTACAATAGACTATACACTTTACCCAAAATTGTAGGCGGGAACTTGATTTTTTGGATGAGCGGGATAAAAAAGCATACCAAAATATTTCATACACAATTAAAATAAATAAAAAAAACACAACACCACACATCACACCACTGTCTCTCTCCACGACGGTCTCTCAACTCTCTCCTAAATTTCAATTAAACATCAAGTCAATTAGGGTTGTTCTCTACTTAACTCACACACACAAACACAAACACAAGCTTAATTCGGATCACTAAAATTCATAACTTTTTGCAATTGGTAAGCCCCGATTCTCGATTCGTTCATTTTAGATCTAATTCTTTCTTGGTTTTTAACAATTAATTGTTGTTTAATTGTTGTTGTAATGATGGATCGATACCAGAGAGTCGAGAAGCCTCACGTAGAGAGTCCCATGAATGAGAATGAGATTCGTATTACAACTTAGGGTAGAATGAGAAATTACATTACTTATCCACCATTCTCCTTCAGGTTTGGTTTTTTTAAATAAAAATTTGATTTTTTTATGCTGCTCACATTTGTGTATTGTAAATTGATTGTCTATATTTGTGTATTTTAAATTAGCATTCTTTTTTGGATAATTAGATTATTTTTACTATGTAGTGTAGATTGATTTTGTTGATTTATGTTTTGGGGGTTTTTTGTTTATTTTGTTTCGCGATTTATGTTGTGAAATTTGTTTAATTTTTAGGAGAAAGGATCTGATGAAATTGCTCTTAAAGCCATGTGCAGAGCTATCAGTAAAACTGTTATGATTGCGGAGCTCATTAAGGTGTTTTACCTGCTCTAGATTTGTTGTTGTTTCTTAGTTCTTTTTGCATTTTTTACAGACTGTTTTTGTTTGGATACACAGCGGCGAATTGCGGGTCTTCATAGAAACTCTGCTATTGGTTCTACGGATATAACAGGTATGTGGGAGCTGCTAGAAGAAGGCCTTCTTCCGTATGAATCAAGTCTATACATTTGTGTTTTACAGGCTTCTTGTTTCTGTTTATGGTGGTTAAAGTTTTAATTTTGTGCAATGTAGGTTAGAAACTACTTAACTTCACTTGTTTTCCATAAATCGTTGTCATTATTCATAAACAAGTTGATTCATCTCAAGATGTTACTTAAATAAATAACCATTGAAAGTACTTTTTTTTCCCAAGTGAAATCTATTACTAAGTTCTATTCTGACAGTGATGCTTGAATATGTTGCAGGTTGTTCGTACCTCAGTTAGATAGCTTAATAACTGTACTAAGTCATAGTTACACGAAAAGGACATGTGATGCATTAGAATTAAAATGGGAATGGCACTCCTCTACGGCTGAGCTTTACCTTCTGTTCGTACTTTGTATGATTGATTCTACACCCACAGTTTATATATAAACAACAACTATTATGAGTTTCATACATGTTAATGATTTGGTTATGCACCTAGGGGCTTATACACCAGCTGGCACATTCATTCATTCCAGAGAGTTTAAGAATCAAAGCTGTTTTTTAAATCCTCTTCACCCATGTGCTTTTCTGAAACTTGAAGTCTTTTGCATTCTAACCAGGCGCCTTGTATGTGCACTATATCAAAGCTCTGTTTATCATAAGTGAATAACTTATCTTCTAAGATTATTGGCAGAGTTGGTCCTTGTATATGCACTATATCAGCATTTTCTGATAAGCTCTGTTTTTTTTGGTATTATTGTGATATTTTGGTTTATAGATTTCCACACATAGTGCTAGGTGAATTTGTAAGGGATCCTCTATCTCGCTTTTCTCGATTTTTTTGGTTATTTGTGTTGATGAATTTGTGCTATATTTCAGTGTTCAGTTCTGTAATTTGTTTCTATATCTAAGGTGTTAGTGTTTTCAGGAATTTTGCACAAATAAATGTAGTGGAATTAGGGAAGTAATCGAAATGTTAAAAAGTTTATGCCAAATTGCGGTTAATTTTTAATAAGAAAGAAGGTATCTAAAGAAACTGAATCATTATCGTAAATTACTAGTATATCTAGTAGATGAGTAAGCAAAAATCACTATTAGCGTATTAAGATTCCGAACTTTCTGAATCATTAATCGTATCTTTCTTAAAAAGCAAACAATGTTGATACAAGTGTCTTGATGAAAAATGCCATATATCCTATAGTAGTAGGCATGTCTGTAACTTTAAATCTAAACAGCTCAAGTCTTACATATGCAAGGGTCACGAATTTGTTGTAGCACCTGTTAGCATTCTACCTTGTGTGACTTATCTTTACTGTTCGTGTTAATACATCTCTCCGGTATTTTCTTTGTTTGGTTATCCTGAATCATTGCACTGGTTATCATCATCAACTATGTTTAGTAATTTACGATATTTTTTTTTGAACTTAAGCTAGTTGACATACAAATTGAGTACACAGATAAAACTTTATTAAGAGCAAGCTCTTTTTGATGATTTTCTTGAATTCAGTTATAGCGAATGGTATTTTAAAACGGATTTCTTTCAACGCAGGGACTTGGAAGATAATAATCTCTCCGGAGAGTTAAAAGACTTTCTTGGCAGCATGCCGTAGCTACAAAATCTAAAATTCTCACAGAATGGTTTTAATGGCTCAATACCATCATCTTGGGGACAGCTCTCTAATTTAAAGCATGTCAGTTCTTCTCTCTACTCCCTGACAAGTTAAACTCTTGTTTTAGAGTTAGAAATGCCTTTCTAATAGTGGAAAAGAAAAACAGAAAGAAAACTCTTGTTCCAGACCTTTATACATGCAAAAAAGATTGTTAACATTGATTACCACAGATGCTCCTGGTATTCAGGTATATGTTTCTTATATAGACATCCGTTATGGAGTTATTGTCCGTGAAGTTAATTGAACATAGATCAAAACTACTTAGTATAGCCTGTCTTTTAAAGTCAACGTAGTTTCTTGGCACTGTGACCGGAATACGTTCTGTTGAGAAGTTTGCACAAGCACCAATAACGTTTCTTTATATGTCCGGTGAAAGACCTTTTTTTTATAATCACCGGTGAAAGACCTTTGATTTAAACTTTGAACAGGTTTTTAGATTGTTATATTTAAGTAGAAAAATAAATATATTGGAACAAGAATTTATTTGTGCCACTTCAATCTAACAAATTAAATTTCTATTAGGATAAAAAACAAAATTATTAATTAATTTCAATAGTTTACATAAACTAAGCTTAAAATGACTAAGCTGACTTGATTTTTGCATATCCGTCTACAATTTTATTGAAGTTTCTCATGACTTGTTGACTCTTAATGTAGGCCGTCAATTTAAGAAGATAGAATTGGCTGAATCTAAGATATGCATCTGGTGATCCCATTGAGTCTTGGATTCACACATTACTTTGTTTGCATGAAACCAGCTATATTCCTAACATTAGCAGGTTTGGACTTTGTTTTCTAAGACCAGAAGCATAGGGTACCGGCTTATTTTTGACAACCTCACTTCCTGTGCAAGTAGGTTCAATGGGGTGTTTACCATTGAAGAGAGCTACACATGCGCTTCAAGGGTTCGGAGATTCATGTATTGAAAGCTACAACAATAGCATCATGGAAAAGGTGGTTCATGGAGAATAGCTTGGTACTTTAATAGGAAAGACCAAGTTTTATTTAGATTTATGGTGTGTAAGTTTCGAATTTGGATTTAAGTACTCGATGTAAGATGATTTATGGTATAAGCCGACTTTGGACTTTATTGACATGTATTCTGTAGGATTTGCCATTTGGGAAATTTGAAATGTGATTTCCGGTTTGATTTGCTTTTGTGTTGGTTTATTGACATTTCAAACAACATATTTCAAATTGGACTAATACAAAGTGTTGCATATAAATGTTGCTAAAAAAACCAAAAGCATTACAATAGGGGATAAAATGTTACATAAAAATGTTGCAATAAATTGACTTTGCAACACTTTTAACTAAAATTTGTTACAAAATGGTGTTGCAATAGTCTACTGCAACATCATAAAAGTGTCACTAAACATGACAAAAGTGTTGCACTAAAGGGGATATTGTAATACTTTAAAAATGTTGCAATGAGTAGGTAAAACGTTGCTATAGGGGTCTATTGCAACGGCAGCAGATGCAACGCTGAATTTTGGCAAAAACGTTGCAAAAACCTCTATTGTAACACATTTGGGGTCTAATATGACACTTTTTTGGCGTTGCAATAGCCCATATTTCTTGTAGTGGTTCTATTTGGATTTAGTTGCATTCTTTGAGATATTTGCTTGCTAGTTGGTTTTGGTTAGCTCGAGGGGCTCGTTGCATTTAAATATTAGTTGCATTCATGCATTGCATTGTTTAGTTAGACGGATTTTGTGGGTACATTCGCTATAGGCCCTCACGAGACCTCACTCGTCCACTAGGGCTGCCTAGGTGTTTAAAGGGCTTGTTGCATATGCCAAATGCAACCGTGATCACCTACGGAAGTGGTACTAATTAATTAGTGTCTAGTTGTTTATGCTTGAGGACAAGCATCGGTTTAAGTTTGGGGGTGTGATAAGTGGATTTTTTATCCACTTGGAGTGTTCCATATCGGCTTAAATTGATTTATTTGGCCTCAAGTTTGTTGTATTTTTTATGTGTTTTGTATAGTTGTGCAGGATTGCAATTATCGGCTAGGAGTGGTGGATTTCATTGGTCTTGGAGTTGAAATTGAGCAATGGAATGAAGGATGACATATTTCCCTAGGCTACCATGAAGATCATAACGCTCAAGAATTGAAGAATGGGAAGTGGCGGAAGAATCGGAAGAGGAAACGGAGGAGAAAGGAGCAAAGTGTGGAAAGTTCGGATTCCCGGGTAGGTTGCGCAGTCTCCACTGTTTTGGCCATATCTGGAGTTCTACAAGTCCGTTTCAGGCCCGTAAGCAGTCGTTGGAAAGCTCGGAAGAAGACGAATCTGTTTTAAGCAAAATCAAAACTCTGGGCAGTTTGAGCAGCGCAGACAGCGCTCCAGAACAGAAATCACAGCGCAGGCTGCGCCCAAACCCGCGAAGGCAGCGCCCGAAATTGTTGAAAAATCCTGTTTTTGCCCTAATTCGAATTTAAGTTGTATTTTTAGGTAGTTTCTTGTAGTACAAGATATCTAGGGTCTATTTAAACACGTTGCATCACTGTAATATGCATCAATAACTTAGAATAAACACATGGGGAGAAAAGAGAGACTTGGAGAAGGATTCACCAACGCTCGTGACAAGCAACGGAGATCTAGATCCACTTCATCTTTTATTTTCTTCTATTAGGATACTTTGGATCTTCATATTTTGGATTTTTTTCTTAAACCTTTATTCTAGCATTATTATATTCATTCGGTCTTTGTTTATTATCATGGTTTCATCAGATCCCATGATGACGAGCGATTCGATTATGAACTAATCGTTGTCATGAGATTCTAACGGATTTATCTATGTAGTTTAGTAGTTTGTTTGCTTTAAATATTTGTGTGTGATGAATTCTTGGTATCCTTGTATGGTTGTGCTTATTCTTCTTGGATGCGTAGCTAACATCTAATTAGCTAACAACTTATAAGTTGTTTTGTTAATCTCTTGTGAAGCGAGAGTGGATCTTGAGATTTAGAACTTGCCATGCTAGCATAGGTTCATGATTGTTCATCAACGTAATTCGTAGTGTAAGATGAGAATACTTATACTGCCCTATGTGATCTTAATGGATAACTTGCTCTTCAACCGTTATGTTTTCAAATTCTATAGAGATATAGGGCCTAAGCATAATTGGTGTCTATTTATCTTCTATCTTTTTTGTGGATGTATGTTTAGTTTGGTATTCGTATACTGAAAAGTAGCGTATACTTGTTTCGTGTTGTCTGATCAGATATCATAACCATCACATACTTTGATTAAAGGCATCAACTCTAAGCGAAATATTTAATGAAGTTAGGATTCCATGTTTTCTCTTACAATAGTAACTCGATTTAAATTCTTGTTAGTTAATTAATTCTTAGTTTGGTAATTTGCTTTTTAGTTAATTTTAGTTAATCAAAACCCAAATTTGTTAATTGTCTTAGCAGTGAGTAAAAACCATACATTGTTGCATAGGTGCATTAACTTAATTGAAACCTAAACCGGATCTCTGTGGGAACAAATTCAACTTTATTCTATACTACTTGTGACCACGTACGCTTGCGTGTATTAGTGCATACCTACATTTTAGAAATAATATGAAACAACAATTAATTAGCAAAAAAAAACTATGAACCAACAATTCATTTACTCAAAAAAAAAAGGATGAGACAAAAAGAGAAGAAATGTTGTTTATACAAAACTCAGAAAACAATTGGTTAAGGCATGAGTTTGAGAGTAGAAGATTAGTGATTCAAATCCCAACACAAACATAATTTCATTACTTTTTACATAATTATTAATGATGATATTTTTGTAATATTTTAAAAAATAGGGGTAAAAACATAACTTTACACCCACTAAATTGACAACCTTTACACTATGTTGAAATTTAATATATATTAATAGATTATAACACCTACAGGCCCACCTATTAGAGCATCTCTAACCACCTAAAGCTTTTAGATAAAATCCAAGATAAATTACCTTGAATAGATTTTAAAAAAAAGAAAAATTACCTTAAATGAAAATTATAAATAATTTGTATAATTTTATCCACTCCAATGGGACAAAATCCATAGGTAAAAATTTAGACAACCACAATATGTTGACTATATTTGTCGAACATTTAGCAACATGTAGTAAAACTTCACATCATCAATTATCATATTGAAATTGTTGGGTTCCGAGGCATAAAACGCAGCGGATAAACGTAAATAAAACAAAATTTTCGAAAACCCAAACCAGGATCCATGTATAATTCCGGGCAGATAATGGTGAAATCGAATCATACCTTTATAAGATCTTGTTTCACGAACTCAACGGAGATCCTTGCTTGTAATCACCACACACAGTCCTTGCGTCAAGATCCGTGTCTCTAAGGTAATCCACACGAACGTCCGACCGTCCGACGATCCGAGGAGCCAGGTACTAGCCCGCGAAGAACATCCTCTCTCTCTCTCTAGCCTCTCGAAGATGGAGCTGCTAGGGTTTTGTCAAAAACAATTTAATGACTCTTGACCCTAAAGTAATACATCATTATGTATTTATATGAGAGAGATAATGGGCTAAAATCAAAAAACCGAATTGGGCTTCCTTAAACCCAATTCTATTTCTATTCTGATTTTATTATTGGACTTCCTTAAATCCAATTTTGTTCTTACTTTATTAAATTCGAATTTGCTTAGATAATTAATTAGGACCAGTCCAATTAATTAAATAGCCAATTCTCAATTTAATAATGATTTAATTTAAATTCTTAATTTAAACTAAAACTCCTTTTAAGACGTTCTAAATGTGTGACCCTATAGGTTATTATTACGTTGGAAATAATTTTAATATCTAATAAAATTATAAACAATGAGCGGTATCTAGTAATACATCATTGCTACCCAAGTAATAATAATAATCGGTGATCCAATTTAAACTTTTTGTGATTAATGTTTCTGTGTAATATAATCCCTTTAACCAAATATTATAAATTAAACTCGAGGCATGTGTTTAGTCATCCTCTTCAACATTTAATCCGGGTTTACTTGATCCATGAGTAGACTATTAAAACAAATCATTATTTGAGCACAGCCATGCATTTTATAGTCTCACTCAATCAAGAGGCCAATAATACCTCTCCTAATTCTAGGAGGGTTAAATCATTTATCTATCATTCATATTTCTCATACGACTCATGATATACCCGATGTCCACTTTTATCATCACCCGGTCAAAGGTAACTTTTAATGTAGTCAAAGTATATTAATCCTCGTATAGAAATATAATGATCTCAAGTCAAAGGACCATTACACCATATCACTGTGAGTCTTTCTTATGACTTTATTAAACATGAAGAATCTCACTGTGGGTCTGTCCAGTACCATGTACCCCTACATGTACCTATGTTTTTGACTTTAGTATCTCCATACTTATAACCAATGAGATGTAGTTATCTGTCAAACAACATACTAGTCTATTTACGTATTTTTATTGCCCTGTAATAATAATACTCGACTAGGGACCTTTAAGAATATGATATATTATATAATCTCAAGTTTACGTCATGTACTTAAACTATACAATGTGTATCATGATTCTAAGGACATTTATTATGCTAACAAATATATCGCAGTAATTAAAGTCATAATAAATACGTTTAATGAATAATCAAATGACATAAGGGTTTATTAAAAGAAACAATGTATTGCCTCTAGGGCACCTACACTAACAATCTCCCACTTGCACTAGAGCCAATCACCCATGTATCTAATACCCATGGAACTAGTGTGACCATCGTGCTTCTACTACGACAAGCCTTTGGTCAGTAGGTCTGCAATGTTATCATTTTTGTGCACTTTACATATGTGTATGTTACCTCCGTTTAGACAAAACACAAAACCAGACTGTGATACAGTATCATCCCTGTCTGTTTGGAAACTTGCATCGGTGTAACCTTTTATAACCAGTTTCTCCTCTCCTCCATACACCAAGAATGAATCTTTAGTCCTGTTCAGGTACTTTAGAACATTCTTGACTATCGTCTAGTGACCTTCACCTGGATTATACTGGTATCCGCTCGTCATGCTCAAAGCATACGAAACATCTGGGTGAGTACATACCATTGCATACATGATAGATCCAATTGATGAGGCATATGGAACCTTACTCATGTGGTCGTTCTCATCCAATGATTTCGGACACTGGTCTTTAGAGATTGTTATCCCTTGAGACACGGGGACATATCCCCTTTTTGCATTTTGCATACCAAAACAATGCAAAACCTTATCAATGTATGTGCTCTGACTTAGACCGATCATCCTTCTAGATCTATCTCTATAGATCCTCATTCCTAGAATGTAGGTTGCCTCTCCTAAGTCTTTCATAGAGAAGTTGCTCCATAACAAAGTCTTAACAGCCTTTAGAGAAGGTATGTCATTCCCCATTAGTAGTATATCATCAACATATAGTACTATGAATGCCACGTGGCTCCCGCTAACCTTCTTGTAAACACACGGTTCATCTTCGTTTTGAACAAAGCCATACTCTTTGACTATTTCATCAAAACGAATATTCCATCGTATAGAGGCTTGCTTCAATCCATAAATGGATCGACATAATTTACATATCTTGCCAACATTCCTTGGATCGACAAAACCTTCAGGTTGTGTCATGTACACATCCGCTTCAAGGCTTCCATTAAGGAAGGCTGTTTTGACATCCATTTGCCAGATTCCATAATCATGGAATGCTGCAATGGCAAGCAAAATCCTTATGGACTTGACCATAGCCACTGGTGAAAAAGTTTCATCATAGTCAATACCATGAATTTGTTTGAAACCTTTTACAACCAGCCATGCTTTATAGGTCTGAACATTTCCATCCATGTCAGTTTTCTTCTTGAAAACCCATTTGCACCCTACGGGTTTTACCCCTTCAGGTGGATCAACCAAAGTCCATACTTGGTTTTCGTACATGGAATCCATCTCGGATTTCATGGCTTCAAGCCATCTCTTAGAGTCTGGACTGTTCATACCATTTTGGTATGTGAGAGCCTCATCTTCATCTATAAGCATCAAATCATCACATTGAGTCAAGAGAAATCCATATCTCTCTGGCTCATGGCGAATTCTACCAGTTCTACGAACAACCTGTGTTTGTTAAGCATTATCATTATCCTGCTCTTGTTCCACTTCAGGTTCAATGCTATTTTGTGGTTCTTGATCTTCATCGAGATCTATAGTTCTCCCACTGTTTTTTTTTTGCTAAATAAAAATAAATACCACTAGAAAAAGATTACAATTCTAGAGGCATACCCCGCGAAAAGCAAAATATCCCCTCAGCGGAACAGCAAAGATATGCTAGATAAGCTAGCAAACAACATCAAAGGAAATACATAACGATCAATACAAATAAATCAGCTTGGTCAAATATCACCCAACTGCTAATAGAGAAGTAGCACCAGCGACGGATCATTCCGAGCCCACATTTGGAATGAAGCACAGGAGAACAGCTTCTCTCGGACCGTGGTCTTAACAATCAAGCTAAGTGCAATAGTTGGATGTCCAGGCCCTGGGTTGTGCACTTTATGGTTCCTCTTCTTCCATACATTGTAGATACAAGTTGTAAGATAAACCCCCGCTATCCTCTTCAACTTTCCAGAAAGGCCAAATGAGAAGAAATCACCTTGCTGCCACCTTGTCCAATCAACATTAACACTGAAAGGAATTACGCTACTTAACAGCCTAAAATACGGGAAGTTCATAAACAGATGGCCTATAGTTTCTATCCCATTCCCACAAAGTACACAACTAGGGTCCACCTCCATACCAAAGGAAATCATGCGATCTCTAGTAAGTAACCTGTTCCGCATAGCAAGCCAAGTAATGAAGGCACACTTTGGGATATTGAAAGTGTTCCACACCATTTCTCCCCAGCATACAGGTTAACCATTGTCCCGAATAGAAGCCCATATCGATGCCAGTTTAACCAACTTTGCCTGCTAACCATCCCAAGTAATACCATCATTGTCATGAATTTGCACTTGGGTCACACGCCGTCGAACCTCAATGACATCCATATGGTTGGATTGAGGAGGCCTCCAAACTCCATTGTGGAGATAAGTGCTAATGGGAGCCAGGCCAGTAGACTCAGCATTTGATATAACAAAAGGCGAGATAAAAGCTAGAGGCTTCTTATCAGCCCAAGGATCCTGCCAGAAGAGAAACCTAGAAGAACGGCCCACCCTATATCCAACGAGAGGCAAGGCTTGTTGTCTAGCATTGAGAATCTTTCGAGCAATCCAACAACATTTATAGGGCATGGCAGCAGTCCAGAAAGCTTTATTACGGAGCAACACATTATGAAACCAGGCAATCCAAAGAGAATCACGAGTGGGTTGGAGCAGGCGCCAAAGCTGATGCAAAACAGCTGCTTGGTTCCATTCGAAAATATTTTTGATCCCCAACCCTCCCTCCGTTTTCGGTTTGCAACAATCCTCCCAACTGACCTTGTAATGACACCTCCCTTATTGCTTGTAGAAGCCTCCCCATAAGAATTTAAATAAGAGTCTATTGATCGCCTTTAGGACTAACTTGGGAAGGAAAATGTACATGCTCCAATATCCCACAATACTAACCATGATAGCTTTGATGAGCAGTAAGCGACCAGCAAAGTTTAAAAACCTCACCATCCAGGATTCCACACGCTTGCATAACTTTGCCACTAGGGTATTGCAATCCATGCTATTGAGTTTGCCAGTGATAAGAGGAAGACCCAGATAGGAGACTGGAAGAGTGCCTCTCTGAAAACCTGTTACCATTAGAATGTTCTCAGCAGCATCAGGACTCACATTTCCAAAAAAATAGACCGATTTGGCTTGGTTTGGGACCAAAATCATTACCAAAATCATTAACATTCTAATGGTAACAGGAAAACCTGTTACCATTAGAATGTTCTCCCACTGTTTCTTTTGGAAACAAAATCTCTTTCAATGAAGATAGCATCTCGAGCAATAAACACTTTCTACTCAGAAGGACTATAAAAATAATACGCATTTGTTTCATTAGGGTATCCCACAAAATTGCACTCTTCGGATTTAGGTCCAAGCTTGTCAGATACTTGACGTTTCACAAACGCCTTGCATCCCCAAACTTTCATAAAGTTCATGCCTGACCGTTTCTCCTTCCATATTTCACATGGAGTCTTTTGAACCTTCTTAGTAGGAACACGGTTAAGTCTGAAAGCCGCTGTTTCTAGAGCATAACCCTAGAAACTTATTGGAAGATCTGCATGACTCATCATCGATCGCACCATGTCCAACAAGGTGCGATTTCTCCTCTCTGAAACTCCATTCCATTGAGGTGTACCTGGCAAAGTAAGTTGTGATACAATACCACACTCTTTTAAATACTCTTTTAAATCGGTGCTTAAGTATTCACTCCCACGACCGGATCGTAAGATCTTAATACTTGCACCTCCGCCAATTTGCTTCTCTACTTCAGCCTTGTATTCTTTGAATTTTTCAAAAGAATCGGATTTACTCATCATAAGATATACATATCCATATCTACTGAAATCATCAGTAAATGTTATGAAGTAGTAGTAGCCTCCTCTAGCCATCACACGCATTGGGCCACATACATCACTATGTATTAGCCCCAGACATTCAGTGGCCCTTTGACCCTTACTAGTGAAAGGGGCTTTAGTCATCTTACCAAGCAAACAAGATTCGCATTCTTGGTATGATTCAAAATCAAACTTATCCAAGTATCCATCCTTATGTAATTTGGATATGCGTTTCTCATTTTTATATGGCCTAGACGACAATGCCAGAGGTATGTTTGATTTGAGTCATTGACTTTAAGTCATTTATTTTCTATATTATAGACAGGATTATCTAAATCAAGAACATATAAACCATTAAAAAAACGCACAACACCATAGGTTAAATCATTCAAAGCAAAAAAGCAACTATTGTTCTTTATTGTAAACGAAAAACCTTTCTTATCCTCTTCACCCTTAGCCAAAGTCCTACTTCTCTGCAGTTCCTCCACATTTATACAAATATGAGAAGCACATCCGGTATCCAATACCCAAGATGTAGAAATAGACAAATTGACTTCTATAACATAAATACCTGATCCAGAAATCTGAACACCCTTCATTTTCTTCAGATCCTCCAAATAAACAGGACAGTTTCTCTTCCAGTGACCAGTTTTCTTACAGTAGTGACATTCACCCTTAGCAACACCACCTTTAGGCTTTAAAGCCTGTTTGGGACCTGACTTTGGCATGGGTGTAGAATCAGATCCAATCTTCTTCTTACCCTTCCACTTGCCTTTCCCCTTGGTCTTACCTTTATTGCCCTCCATCAGTATAGGAGCAGGTTCAGCTGTCTTCATGTTGGTTTCATATGTCCTCAACATAGCCAACAATTCAGTAGGTGTTTTGTCAAATTCATTCATATTGTAGTTCACAACAAACTGAGTAAATTTGATGTTCAAAGAATTCATGATTAGGTCAATACCAGTTTCCGGACCAATCGGGAAACCCAAAGTAGCAAGGTACTCAATGTAACCAATCATCTTCAGAACATGTGGGCCAACTGGTTCACTTGCCCCTTGTTTGCAATTAAAGAGTGACTTACTCGTGTTGAACCTTTCTTGACGAGTTTGGTTTGCAAACATGCTTTGCAAGTGCTCATTGATAGTATATGCATCCATATGCACATGATGTCTTTGAAGCTCAGCACTCATAGTTTCCAACAAGAGACATGCAACATCATTTGCATCATTCTCATCCCCTGTGCGGGCCGCTCGTTCCTCAACAGTAGCGTTCTCAGGAAGGGGACCTGGCGGAGGGATATCAATGACATGAAGCTTGTGCTCCTGCCTGAGGACAATCCTCAAATTCCTCTACCAGTCTAGGAAGTTGTTTCCTCCTGTCAGTTTGTCCTTTTCAGGGACTGATCGTACGGATAGTGTGTTTGTGTTGTTTGCCATTAGTATCTACAATGATAAATGCACAAAATAAACATTAGATTGTCTGGGTTATAAATTATTATGTTCAAATGATTATGATATATTCATAATATATCTCCCACTATTTTTATCAAATTAATAGCCCTTACTATAAATTCGGAAAGCATATCCCATAAATCTTTCTAGTGAGCCAGGATCCATATTTCGTCATGTCCTAAGTCAACCACTGGTAGTCCTTAAAACATGATTATTTAGGTAGACAACAGTTGTCAATTATATCATATATAATTCTTGGATAGTTTGGTGAACAACGATTGATCTTATCTATTTAATAGATTTTTAACCAAACTCTATGCTTCTAAGTTCATAATAGTTGAATATAACCGTTTATTTTCACCTCATTATGACGACTCAGTTAAGTTAGACCCAATGATACAACGCCCGAATATAACTGTTTATATTCGTCGCATCTCACCACGATAGACAGGAGTCCCCTGCCACTGGCAGTCATTCCCCTTGTCGATCTAGGATTCGATGAGTGTTCATTCATTGGAAAGCATCTTATTAAAACTTAATATTTTGTTAAGGGGTTTAGAAAATTTATAACGATCATGATCACATCATAAAGAGATCCTTAATTTTCCTTGAACCAAATATTTCAAGTTGACATCTTCAATTGTTCATTTCCCAGGTAGATGGAGGATCCCAATGGTCACACTTAATACCCATTAACCTTACGAATACGCATATCTGCTTTTGATAGAAAATCCAAATTTTATTTATCAAAAATCCATATTTAATTCCGTGTTTTAAAAATCCATATTTCATAAACACAAGAATCTCATGATCGTTTGTTAATTTTAAAATCTTGAATCGTTACCGATTTTATCTTGTTTAAGCAGGCATGGCATGGGTGATGTATCTAATACATTCATTCATACATGATTAATCTAATTAAAGCATGCATCTCTATGTATCCTACACATACATTCATACATCATATGTAAAGTAAGTGCAGTATGTAAACGTGATTGGTTATGGCCTTTATCCTATATGATCCTCTTAAGCTAATGAAAGGATCAAGGTCAATCTATGGTGGAATAAACATAAATACAAATTACATGTCTTCATTCTTCAATTCTTGTCTTCTTGGTTGCTCATTCTCTTGGACCATCCTTCAATCTTCAATTACATTACATTGAATAATTGAATACAATCTACACTAAAGTACTTACATAATAAAACTCGAGTTACATTCGAGGTTCAACAATTACAAGAATGAAGAAAACGACATGCAAGTCGTATTTATAAAACCAAAACCATTAATCTAAGGGTCTTAAGGCCATAACCATCACCATGCTCAAGTAACAATTAAATAACATGTCATATTATATAATCATGTTATACCATATCATATTTTAGATGATCCAATCAAAGAAATCATATACCGCAAAAATCAGAAAATCAGAATCAAATTCTGAAAACAATAAATCGTCTTTTTCATGTAATAAACGGCGTCAAACGCCTTACAGACGAGTCGCTGATAGCTATGCTATCAGTTTTGTTCAGACGCTCGTTTTCAGTCAGAAAATGCATATCGTTTGCGAAAATCGGACACTGGACAGATTTGCACAGCGTATACAGAAATCGTATCGTATACAATCCCCATATCAAGAACAAACATTAATCATATATATATATATATATCAATATAAATATATACAGATTATATAATCATCATATGATCATCTCAATCATCTTAAATCATAACAGAACCATATATATGCATCATAACATATTATAAACAATATATATAAGAACATAAACATGGCAGATTCGCAAAACATGCATACTCGCATCATAGACAGTAAACACGTAACCAAATCAACCCCTTATACACGTAGCTCTGATACCATTGTTGGGTTCCGAGGCATAAAACGCAGTGGATAAACGTAAATAAAACAAAATTTTCAAAACCCAAACCAGGATCCATGTATAATTCCGGGCAGATAATGGTGAAATCGAATCATACCTTTATAAGATCTTGTTTCACGAACTCAACGGAGATCCTTGCTTGTAATCACCACACACAGTCCTTGCATCAAGATCCGTGTCTCTAAGGTAATCCACAAGAACGTCCGACCGTCCAACGATCCGAGGAGCCAGGTACTAGCCCGCGAAGAACATCCTCTCTCTCTCTCTCTAGCCTCTCGAAGATGGAGCTGCTAGGGTTTTGTCAAAAATGATTTAATGACTCTTGACCCTAAAGTAATAAATCATTATGTATTTATATGACAGAGATAATGGGCTAAAATCAAAAAACCAAATTGGGCTTCCTTAAACCCAATTATATTTCTATTCTGATTTTATTATTGGACTTCCTTAAATCCAATTTTGTTCTTACTTTATTAAATTCGAATTTGATTAGATAATTAATTAGGACCAGTCCAATTAATTAAATAGCCAATTCTCAATTTAATAATGATTTAATTTAAATTCTTAATTTAAACTAAAACTCCTTTTAAGACGTTCTAAGTGTGTGACCCTATAGGTTATTATTACTTTGGCAATAATTTTAATATCTAATAAAATTATAAACAATGAGCGGTATCTAGTAATACATCATTGCTACCCAAGTAATAATAATAATCGGTGATCCAATTTAAACTTTTTGTGATTAATGTTTCTGTGTAATATAATCCCTTTAACCAAATATTATAGATTAAACTCGAGGCATGTGTTTAGTCATCCTCTTCAACATTTAATCCGGGTTTACTTGATCCATGAGTAGACTATTAAAACAAATCATTATTTGAGAATGACCATGCATTTTATAGTCTCACTCAATCAAGAGCCCAATAATATCTCTCCTAATTCTAGGAGGGTTAAATCCTTTATCTATCATTCATATTTCTCATACGACACATGATATACCCGATGTCCACTTTTATCATCACCCGGTCAGAGGTAACTTTTAATGTAGTCAAAGTATATTAATCCTCGTATAGAAATATAATGATCTCAAGTCAAAGGACCATTACACCATTATCATTGTGAGTCTTTCTTATGATTTTATTAAACATGAAGAATCTCACTGTGGGTTTGTCCAATACCATGTACCCCTACATGTACCTATGTTTTTGACTTTAGTATCTCCATACTTATAACCAATGAGATGTGGTTATCTGTCAAACAACATACTAGTCTATTTACGTATTTTTATTGCCCTGTAATAATAATACTCGACTAGGGACCTTTAAGAATATGATATATTATATAATCTCAAGTTTAAGTCATGTACTTAAACTATACAATGTGTATCATGTTTCTAAGGACATTTATTATATATGCTAACAAATATATCGCAGTAATTAAAGTCATAATAAATACGTTTAATGAATAATCAAATGACATAAGAGTTTATTAAAAGAAACAATGTATTGCCTCTAGGGCACCTACACTAACAGAAATAATATATTTTATTTTTAACAACTTGAAATAATAATGACATATCATTTTTAAAATATAGTCAACCAATATAGTCAATCCCGTTGGACTAAAACACGTTACAAGTTCAGCAAATTTTACATAATCTATACTATTATATAAAAGCCGAAACATTAAAAGTTTGGTCGGTCGGTTGATCGGTACGGTACTTATTGATTTTACTTATTTACCCTTACTCAATTACTACTAACTAATCAATTTTCTGTTTTCATATTAAACATATTATCTTTTCTACTTTTCAAGAATTAAATAATTTACTTTTTCAAGTAAAATACAATATCTTATATTTTATCTAACTAAAATTTCTCCTTTATAAATCAATTTTCTTTTTCAGGTTAAACATATTATCTTTTTTATTTTTCAATAATTAAATAATTTCCTTTTTCAGGTAAATTAGAATATCTTTTACATTTTATCTAACTAAAAATTCTCTTTTTAAAAAAACACTACGAGCAATTTTGTTCAATAAAATAACATAATTATATTATAATTACTATTAACTAATCAATTAACTTTTTCAGTCAAAACACGTTATCTTTTCTCTTTTCTCTAACTAAAATCTTTCTTTTTCCAATTATATCATGGACGGTTACCTTTTTAAGCCAATTTTCTTTTCTCTTACTAAAAACTCCTTTTTTCCAATTATATCACGTGCGTTTCTATTTAATAAAAATAAAATAATAATATTATAATACTAATAATTAATCGATTACATTTTCAACTAAAATATACCATCTTTTCTATTTTTTCAAATTAAATTTCCTTTTTTCTAGAAATATAACGGGCAACATTAATTTCTCATTTTCTAAAAATTATGAGCAATTTTATTTAGTAAAATAACATAATTAAATTATAATTACTATAAACTAATCAATTGCCATTTTCACATATATCATGTCATCTTCATGTTATCTTTCTATTTTCTCTAACTAAAATCTCTATTTTTCCAATTATATCACCGATGGTTCTATTTAACACTATTAGCAATTCTGTTTAATAAAATAAAATATTATAATTACTAATAATTAATCAATTACCTTTTTCAGCTAAAATATGTTACCTTTTATATTTTTCTATTTTTTTCAATTAATTTTATTTATTTACCCTTATTTAATGGTACATGTTATTTTACGTAATTATCCTTACTTTTTATATTTAATAATAACTAATAAATTTCCTTTTTTAGGTAAAACATGTTACCTTTTCTATTTTTCAATAACCAATCCTTTTTCCACATAAAATATGAGAAATTCTTTCCTTTTGCAAGTAAAATATGCTACATTTTCTATTTTTCAATAGCCAATTTTTCTTTTTACGTAAAATACAGTTTATCTAGCAAAAATTTTTCTTTTCCTAAAAAAACTATGAGCAATTATGTTTAATAAAATAAAATATTATAATTATTAATAATTAACCAATTTCCTTTTTCAGCTAAAATACATTAACTTTTCTATTTTTTTATTTTTTTTCAGAAAAACATATTTGGTTTGCTTTTTTTAATTACAATAAAATAATAACAATATAATAACTAATAACTAACCGATTATGTTTTTCAGCTAAAATATTTCATCTTTTCAATATTTTCAAACTAAAATCAATCATTTTCTAAGAATATCACGGACAACATATATATAATTATATCAGATCAAATTTTTTAAATTTTAAGCCAAGAAAATTTATGTCTTAAAATTTTTAATTCAAATTAAAAAAAATTCTGTTATATTAAAGAACATCCGTGCATCGCACGGGTTTTAAGCTAGTCAATATTAAATTTTACATAATCAATATTTAGCCAATCATATTAATCATGTTAATATTTATGAAAAATAAAATAATTATTTGGTAAGTATCAAATTATTTAACACGATTGAATACAAGGTGGATAAAAATGGGACGGAGGAGTTACGAGAATATTCATATAAGTTTTATTTGAAAATTTATCTTCTGTTATGAAAAACTCTCGACAAATCTTCTGGCTTGGGTCGCATATATTAAAACTCTCAACAAATTTTCTGGCCTGAATCGCATATATTACATCATCTGTTATTCTAATAACCAAAGATAGAGTCAAAGAAAGCAAAACAAACAAACAAAATCTGATGATGTTAAGCAAAACATAATCACAATTTATATATCAAAGGGATCGAGCCAAATTTCAAAGTTGGGAAAATATATTATGACAGGACAGTTATAAGAAATGACTAGGCACAAGTGAAAAATGTGGGTAAGAGCATCTCCAAGAACCTCTTAAAACGAGGCTCTTTGGAATTTTTCTTGAATAAATCAATAAAAGCATGACAAAAACCATCTCCAACAAACTCCTTGTGATTCTTCAAAAATTTAAGATCTTCATCTTTTTCTTCAATTCTAGGAGCTCTTTACTCCCTCTTAAATTAATTTTTTATTATATCTTTCTTGAACATGAATAACTCTTGTATAAACAATTAAAAAAAATTGAAGAAGGAGTTAGTTTAAGGAGGATTGTTGGAGATAATGTACAATTTTACCACCTAAATACTTAAGAACCTATTTAATAATATTTTTTTTAAAGAGTATATTTAAGAGCTCTTGGAGTTGCTCTAAAGTGGGTGTGGGAGGCCACATCAATCATCACTTATCAGCACTAAGGATTCCCACATTTTGCAACGGAATTTAGCACTAACAACATTCCTAATTTTAAATTATGAGTGACTTATGAATAATTAAAAATGTACACATAAAAATAAATTTTATAAATTATCTATTTGAATGATGCTATTAACTCTAATCAAATAAAATCTTCAAAACAAAATAAGTCATTCAAAAAAGTACTTTCTACCAACTTTTGACTTTAATCTTTTTTTTTAATTTTAAACCAATTTCTAACTTATTACACAAACATTTTTTGACTTAAAGTAAAAAATGGCTTTAAATGAAGCTTAAAGCCCGTTACCAACCGGGCGCTTAAAAAACATTGGTCACAGATTAATAAACAAGAATGAAATGAGAGTTTCTTTAACAAAACTTCTGCATATTGGCATATTGCCTTGACTCATAACACCAAAACTAACTCTAGCTCCGGGCACGGACGCACCCAAGGGGTCGCTGGCCACTGCTGAGATCCTGAATTTAGAACATTTTTTTAAAATTATTACTCTATTAGTTAGTAACTTAGTATTCATTACAATATTAGTATTGCTCAGAAAGGCTCAGTAGGACAAGCTAATTCAAGTGGTTCAACTCGTTTTTCTCTACTGGTATGGTTATTTCGTTTGAAGGCCCAGGTTGAATTACTAATATATCTCCTGATAATGCTTAAACACACAACATTCGGCTGTCGGTATGAAAAAATTAATGTATTATTCCTCCATCCCATTTTTATTATTCCAAATTTTCTATTTGACTTGTAACAAAATAAGTATCCATAATTAGTTAATATGGTAAATTATATATTAATCATTGTTATGGCTAAATCTTGGCATAAGCCCTAAGCAGGCCTAATGGGCTTGAATATAGGTCCACAACTCATAATGGGCCTAGAGATGAAGATTGGGTCACTAAAACCCATCACCAGGAGTCAGTCCAATATACTATCAAGCACAATGTGAAAGTTTGCGACCCCAAGCGTGGCGGGTCGAGTTCGCCAGCAAAGTCCCTAGTATGGGATATCATCTATCATGCACGTCTCTCTACAAGGTCCAGCGTGGCGGGTCGAGTTTGCCAGCAAAGTCCCTAGTATGGGATAGCATCTTTCATGCACGTCTCTCTACAAGGTCCAGCGTGGCGTAGAGGTCCAGCGAGGCCTAGAGTATATGTATTATGAAGGCTTATGGTCAGGCCCAGGGAGGTCGCGTGAGTGTGATTATCTCCGTACAGCGTGAACCACCTCGCATGACTAGCCCGACGAGGTCGCATGCCTGTACCGACGAGGTCGCATGCCTGTACCGACGAGGTCGCATGCCTGTACCGACAGGGTCGCATGCCTGTACCGACAGGGTCGCATGCCTACACCCATAGGAGGTCGCATGCCTGCACCCACAGGGTCGCATGCGAGGTCCTTGCTACTATCTCACCAAGGGATCGCTTTATCTCTATCATCATATCTATCAATCAAAACGGGATCGCTATCTCACTTTATACTAGAAGGCTCATAACTAGACCCCTCGAGATCTTATGAGTATCTGTACGCTCGGGATCGCCTCGCATGACTCAATCCCTCAAGGTTGCATGCTACGTCCTTTTTACTTTTCTATTAGCCTCGTCCAAGAGGCCACGGTTCTAACCATGCGAGACCATCTGCTTCCTTCTTTGGACCATGGATCATGGATAGAATCGATGACTCATTGCCACATCAGCCCTAAAACTAATGGGCTTGGGCCATGACTTATCTACTAAAACCCTAGCCCGTCTTGGTAACTTCTTCTTTAAGAACTACGTGTGACTTGATCCCTGTAAATAGGGTACGTAGGCATCTTGTAAAGGATGATTGACAGCTCACCCCTGAAAACACCATACAAGATCAGCCACAAAAAATATCAATCTCCTTCCGTGTTCTTCGTGTTCTTAGCAAAATATCCGTATTTTGCTCCGTGATTCCAGAAAACCTCCAAAATATTGTTATACAATATTCTCCCTATAACATTTGGCGCTAGAAGGAGGGGAAAGTCATCATATTGGGAGAAGGATGACTAAATCGAACAAGAAGAACGGAGGGAACAACAACGGGGAGACCCCGGGTCTCACAAGACACCCAGGAGCGAGGCGAAGATAGGGGCCGAGGTTCGGAATGACCCCCATCTCTTCGTAGAGAGCGTGAGTGGTCTTATCGTCGCGAAGACAGACCCTCCTCTCTTCGTAGAGAGCGCGAGCGGTCCCATTACCGCGATGAATGACCCCCCTCTCCTCGTCGAGATTGTGAGCAGTCCCATAAGTACGAACCCGAACCCCGGAATCGCAAAAAAGGAAGATCGCAAGGAGGATCAAAAGGAGTCAAACGCTCCCAAAAAGACTCAATCTCATCATGGTAGCACTGGAGAGGGACAGAAAAAAAAGGTTGAGAATAAGATGATCAAGATTGGGAGCTGAAGAAGGCCTTTAATAAGATACTACTAAGACAAAGGAGGGATCTCAGCGTGAGACCGCCTCATCTGAGAGGAGGTCAGTAAGTGTCTTTAGTCACACTGGAAAGAAATTAATTCTGCACGATTTTCGCCCTAAGCTTGAAAAGCTCACTTCTAACAAGAAGGATAAGTGATCCCATGGTAGAGGCCAAGGCAAGGGTCAAGGTTCTAAGTGGCCCCCATCTCCTCGTCGAGATCGTGAGCGGTCCTATTGTCATCACGACAGACCCCCTTCTCCTCGTCGAGATTGTGAGCGGTCCCATTGTCGTCACGACGGACCCCCTTCTCCTCGTCGAGATTATGAGCGGTCCCATTGTCGTCACGACGGACCCCCTTCTCCTCGTCGAGATTGTGAGCGGTCCCATTGTCGTCACGACGGACCCCATCTTCTCGTCGAGATCGTGAGACCCCCTATATGATGTAGCTAACGAGGCTCCCTCTTATGTGACCACTGAGTCCCCTATATGATGTTGCTATTGAGATCAAATAGATGTCTCTTTGTGATATTCCTCTTCGTTGGATGCTTCTACATGAGATGATTCTTGGTGGAATACCTCTACGTCGAGGAGAGGGGGGATGCCCCCGATCCTTGGGGAGAGGGGGGACGCCCCCGATCCTTGGCGGCAATGAGGAGGTCCTCAACTACCTCAGTACACCAGGAAGATCATCTATC
This sequence comes from Kitagawia praeruptora, assembly GCA_037693485.1. Lineage (NCBI taxonomy): Eukaryota > Viridiplantae > Streptophyta > Magnoliopsida > Apiales > Apiaceae > Kitagawia > Kitagawia praeruptora. The sequence goes on from CM075345.1 coordinate 81,195,684, forward strand.
AAACAAGGCCCCTGCTTGGTATGGACTTCACTAATATCAGCGTACATTGCCCCAATTTGAAGGAGAACTCATAGTGGGGTCACATTAAATTCTTTTCATTACAAATGGTGTCAACTCCAAATAATACAAGAAGGTTGCTGAAACATGTTGATTCCTCATCACATCTACAATTATAATAAGGATTCGGGGGGTAGTGGCATTACATAAACACCACTCCTAGCAGGACATTTGAAATTTGCAAGACAAGGCTAGCATCTAGCGTTGTGAGGCCGGCACCTAGCATTGCGAGACCGTACCTAGCGACGCGAGGCTACAAACTCGACACCTTGCGATGCGAGGCCTCTCGGCCCCATAGGCGCAATCAGGATCATTTGAAGGCCCCATCAGCTATTCTAAAAGACTTGGGAAAAATTTAACAGATATGGAGAGGCGTTATGGAAGAATCTATACATGCAAAAATCATGCAACATGAGTCCCTTGTGTAAGCAGATACGAGGCCTATGGTACTTTGCAATATCATAAACATCAAATAAAGGAGCATCAATAAAGAAAGCCAATCCAGGTTCAAGGAGTATCCAAATAAGTAAAAGAAATTAAGTCTACAAGTGCGAGGCAAATAAAGGGAGTGCCCGCATCTCCACTAAGTCTAGCAGATAAAGTTTAAAAGCAATAAAAAGGAAGTCATGGGGATCCATTTACCGCTTCCTCATTCATCTCCATCTTGAGGTTATTAGCAAACTTCCCAGTCTCTTCGCCCAACCGGTACCAATCAAAGTCGTCAACCTTTTCAAGGAATTTTTTCATGAAGTCAATAGATCCTTGGGTCTCGGCCTCCTCAATGATAGTGGGAAGAGCATTAGTAGCATCTTTAGCTTCCTTCTCTAACTCAGCGATGCGGTCTCTAAGCTCCTTGATTTGGGAGTCTGACTGCTCCCTCTCAACAGCAGGATCCAGCTTAAGCTTCTTTCGAGCTAACTGCTCCTCGTGAAGCTCTCTATTAAGCTTCTCAGTCGTGCCTTCAAATTCTTTCATCCAACTATTTTTTGTGTCCTCGGCATCAGCCCGAGCCTGTGCAAGTTTGGATTTGAGATTCACAATCTCTTCGCTCATCTTACTATTGGAAGAAGCCAAGGCTCGAACTCCTTGTGGTGACGCAATTGATGGAAGAAAAGCTCAGCTATAGCTTTAGTCTTGTAAGCATTGGACTTCTCCAGAGATTGTAGGGACCAGGAATACATATCAATCTGTAACACCCCCAGATCCAGGGTCAGGGATCTGGTCGTTACGGTCTCAATATCCAACCACAAAACCAACATAATTTAAATTACAACCTTGTGACCCAAAACAACAACATAAAACACACCCGTTATAGTCCCAGAGATGAAATCAGAGTAACCAACAATATTATTATTCACAAGTTTGAGTTCTTACAACCCAAAGAATTACAATTGTACAATTACATACTCTTTGCCATCCATTAATAGATACCATAATATAAATACATTTGAGGCTCAATTGCTAACAACTAGCCTACCAGTAGTTGCATCCTCAACAAAGGTAACCAAGACCTTAGCGGTAAACCTCTGACGGTTGACACCTGCTTACGCTGTGTGCGCCTTGCGCGGCCATCTGATCTAGCTGTTGTTATGATATAAATAAATAAAGCAAGGGTGAGCAATAGCCCACCAGAAATATAATTGAACAGTGATAATATATAACAGTCCAAAATATCTTTGAAACCATATGCCATGCATTTAACGATGTAGTACCAATACAAGGTATGAGGTGAAGTTACAAGGTAACTCAAAATATATTTGTTTTGAATAAATATCTGCTATGTCAAAGATGAGTCAGATATTATCAACTTTTCATAATAGAGGAACTTGTAGGAAGAATATTGCAATTCCAATTTCAACACTTTTTTACCTTGCCAACACCAACAGCGTTGTAGAAATTTCTCACTTTTAGAAGATGAACTAATACGGGAGCATTGCCGCGCTAGATGCCCTGACGTTTACGATGATCAGTCGTATGTCATGCATCTCATCAGTCGTTCTCTACATGTAGAAGGTAGCTCCGACGGATTTACTTATCTACCGCCCTCTGGAACTCCTCAGCCAACGGTTGGGCTATTGCTGGACCGGCGCCACTCGGCCACTTACGCGTCTCCTAGTTCGAATATCATCCATGACTCTGAAACGTAAAGTTCGTTCCCCTTTTTCCCCAAGTGTGACACTTGTTGATAGGACTCCACAAAGTAGTCGTATCTAATTGGAAAGGAAAATTCACCAATATTTCCCAAGCTGATGCTTGTTAATGGATATAAACTTGTTACATCAATCATACCCCTCGAGCGTTGAGGAGGTAACCAAAAGACTCATATCGATGCTTGAAAGAATCAAGATGTGAGTGACAAGATAGTTTTAGCAAGTATAGGACCGGGCAGTCCAATAAATAACATCGCTCAAGTGAGGTCCCCTTATATACGTTTGGAAGTTGAGCGAGTATTTAAATCTTCTTTAAGATAGATTTAAATGAAATTAAAGTTTAGGAACCTCCCCTTGATATAAATAGTCATAAGATATTCCGAAATATTTTACACCATATCTGAAGGTGAAAGATAATCTTTGAGTAATATGAATTATTATAGAAAGAACTTAAAAGAATTTAAAAAAATATTCCAAGAATATTTATTTTATCAATAATAATTAAGGGATATGATTAAATCATAATATTTCTCGTAAGTAATCCTCAAATAAATATATAGAATCGTTTACTAAATAATTCTCTTCTTTAAATGAATATTCAATATAATATTCATTAATTAAATAAAACTCAAGTAAATATTTAAAATAATATTCAATAAATAAATCAAACCTTAAATGAATATTTAAAAATAATATTCATTTAATAAATAATATTCTAAATGAATACCCAAATAATATTCTTAGTAATCAAAACTTTAAAGGAATATTCGAAGCAATATCCCTTAAGTAAATAGAACTTCAAATGAATATTCAAAATAATATTCATCAAGTACATAATATCTTAAATGAATATTCAAAATAATATTCATCAAGTACATAATATCTTAAATGAATATTCAAAATAAAATTCCAAATGAATATTCAATTGATATTCATTAAACAAATAATATTCTAGAAAAAATATCCAAATGATATTCATTTAGTAATCGACACCTTAATATTCGAAATAATATTCCTTGCGTAATTAGAACTTCCAAAGAATACTTTTGAAACAATATTTATCAATTACATAAAACTTAAATGAATATCCGAAAGTGATATTCATTTAATGAATAAAATTCCAATGAATATCAAAGTAATTATTCATTAATAATCAAATCTAATGAATATTCAAAAATAATATTCATTTAATATTTCTCGACTGAGATAATACTCAACTAACATTTCTCGAAAGATTTCCAAGTATTTGATACTTTTATGGAAATATAAATAATGTTTAATAATAACATTCCTCAAAAGGAATACTAATCTGTCGCTGGAATCCCTCCGGGTTTCCACGACTACATCTATATCTCAAAATACCGACTCCCGGTCTATATTTAAAGAATACATATCATATGCCCTTCACTAAGGGTCCTACCAAAACAATCATGCTTATATCTGATAATCCATATCTAGTCTATAAGCGAATATTAATTCAGGGAACAAGTATTCCAATATACTTGAAAGTAGACATGCATGCTATGGCATATGTATACAACAATCATCATATATATATTATCACAACAACAGTTCCAAGTATTGGAAACTTGCCTGAGAATCGAGTGCGGGTAGGGGTAATGTGTCCCGGTTCAGCTCGACGATCTATAAACAATCAGAATATTTAAGATTAATCACTTAACGCTTATTAAAAGGCTAAGTATAAACTCCACTTAAATCGAAACATATTTTCGAGTTATCTCGTTACGTCTCTTTTAGTGTAACTCTTTTTATCACCGATACGATCCGACCTTCGTTCGTTATCAAGACATGTCATCATGCTTATACTTGGTATATACTTAAGTCGTATAAGTTCTAAGGTCGGTCGTTTACGAATCAAGATTATACCTCGAGTGTTATCGCCCGTTTTCTAAGTTATAACCAAAGTCATACCTTTAAGGGGTTCGTTCGCGTTTAACCTCGATTCAAACATTTTTATAAAATCGGAAAACGATCCATTCGACATGTGGTTTTCTCCCACACCTTCCTTTTTACCTCTAATATTTAATTAATAAGATTCGCCACTGATTAAACGACATTTAAGGAAATCAATTTCAATTACGAACTTTCGTTTACGATTTCGAACCACTTTTACGAATTTAATCATAACTCCTAAACCGTAAGTCCATTTCATGCGATCTTTATATCAAAACGAAGCTTGTAACATGATCTAGCTAATCATGGCATAAGTCGAAGCTTAACAGTGAGTTAAAGCTACTGTGATGCACGGTTACTTAAGGTTTAACGAAAATCGGGCATTACGACGGCTATACAACGAACGTTCCAAAAATTACTACAATCAAACCAAGCCACACCGGGCATCCATAACACTTATACACATGGTTCTTATCTCAAAGAGTCCAGGAACATCATGCCTTACTACCATATGCATCATATTACATAAATCACTAAACCACTAACTAAACATGCTTATAACATCACCATAATCATAACTACTTAGATCCATCAGGAACATCATCAAAACTCAAAGTCAAACTAAGGGTTCATAAGGTTTATACCTTCTAGGGCTGTCAAACGGATATTTCGGATACGGATACGGGTAATTTTTTTCGGATACGGATAATATCCTAATTTTTTCGAATACGAATACGGATATTTCGGACGGATATTCGGATATTTCGGATATTTCTTTACAGCAATATATAAATGATGATATATATCATATTTAAAGTTTATTAATATAATATATTAATATATTAATATGATATATGATATATTAATACAATATATTAATATATTATATAATATGATATATGATATATAATATATTATATATTAATATATTAATATATCATATGATATATAATATATAATATATTATATTAATATATTAATATAATATATTAATATATGTCATATAATATATTATATATTAATATATTAATATATTATATTAATATATTAATATAATATATATTAAAATATTAATATAATATATTAATATATGATATATAATATATAATATATTAATATAATATATTAATATAATATATTAATATAATATATTAAAATAATATATTCATATATCATATGTATAACATATAAATCTTTTAAAAATGTCTACACTTAAATATATCTAACAAAAAAATATATATCAGTTATTACATTTTCGGATACGAATATGTCGGATTCGGATACGGATAATATCCTAATTTTTCGGATACGGATAATATCCTAATTTTTCGGATACGAATTCGAATATTTCGGACGGATATCCGGATATCCGGATTTTTTTGACAGCCCTAATACCTTCCTTGTAGAGTGTTAAAGACCTTGCTAAGCCTTGTATAGACCATGCCTATCCTTAACCATGCTTGGATCATCCAAGAAATCAAGAAAACCAAGATTTGTTCTTGAAGAACACTATTCATCCTCCTCTTTAGTGATTTTTTTGAAAATGGAAAAAGAAGAGATTGAAGCTAGGATTTTGAGGAGATCATTTTTATGAATTATAGGACTCACATAAAAAGTTTCAAGATCAAACAATGGTGGGAAGTGAGTTTTTGATTCTTGAATTAATCAAGAAGCTGAATGGCTTGTTTTCAAGGGGGGAGAGAGTGTTGCCTTGTTTTCTTGCTTGGTCTCATCTAATAATGCATAAAGTGACTTCTTTGGATAATATCTAATGTCAAGTGGCTTTAATAAAAGTGGTGTGTCAAGGAAGTTTCCTAATCAAGTGGACAAGTAGCATTTTAAGAGATAATATCTTGTATGCTTGGTTTAATCCTAAGTGTGCTAGTTACTTCTTGCCACTAGCTTAGTTACTTACTCCATCCACTTGCACATGTATGTATCTTAGTCCTCTGCTTGTTCTTTTGTCCGTTTATTGCTTAATTCGTTGATCGTTCGAGGGAATAACTCCTTCGTTTCTAGTTAGGGTTTTACCGAAAACCTTCTTAATATTTATAATAACATTCTCCATCTTTCTTAATACTTCTCGAATTTAAATTCCTTAAATCCCTTAAATAAATCCTTAAGTTTGGCAGTGTCCAGGGAATTCTCGGAGAAAACGAAAGTGCTCTGTTTCTGAATCCGACAGCTTTTACATACACTTATTTTCCTCCTGGATCACTAATACGAACTCAGAAATCCGTTCCGAATACCGGGTATAACATTATTATAATAATATTCCAAATTCCACTAAAATCACTATTCATCACTTATTTTTATTTAATTCCTATAGTTGGGAAAATGAACCTGGTTCACCCTCGAGTGTTCCTTAACCTTTTTACGGAACCGCTGGGCTTATAGTAGATATTGATTTGGATGACATGAGGGTATCTATTTCTCTCTAGGGAATCTTATCTTACTTTCTAGGAGATAGATTATTCTAATCTAAGTTATCATCCAATAGCATCCTTCAGGCCATATAACCTTGGAGTATATATCCTTTCATTATTCATTCTTTAAAGCCAGTATTACATTGTAGTTGTAACCACTGTTCATTCTTACATCGATACATAATAAAAAGTTTTAATTCTACCCAAAAATCTGGGGTCTTACACAATCTCAGAAACATGGGCATGTGCCAATTTGCCATATGTTTGGCGGACTAGTCCAGGAGAAGGATGAAGGGGAGAGAGACTCATGTCGTCCTTGTTCTTCTTTAGTGGTGGTTCTTCATGAAGACTTGTTATCTCAGTTGATTTTTTCCTGCTAGGATGAAGGGAAGAAGATGATTGTCGAAGAGGCATTGTGAGAGTGGTTTGCTTAGGAGGAGGCATTACAACATCAGACTTGGTAGCTGAACCCCCAACAAGGGAGGAATGGTGAGTCAGATCGCCAGAAGGGTTAAGAGAGGTACTCGCAGCTTTGTCCTTCTTCATGAAAGGGATCGCGGAATATTTCTTGGAAGCCATGCCTGTAAGTATACGGAAGAAAATACCTCAATACAAGGCAAAATGGAAACCAAAACATACACACTTAATATTCAAGCTGGTGCGAATTGGTTTGCGAGGAGAATTAAATTTATGAAGCAAGCAGACAGCTTGTATGGCAAAAAAATAAAGCATAGCGAGGTGGCCAATACGAGGAGACATGGGCTCGTATTAAATTAAAAATTTGAAAGTTGTCAAGCGAGGAGGCTTCCCGACAAATCAAATAATTATTTTGATTTTATTTTTGAAGAAATTTTGAAGATTAGAAAAAATAGTTCTCCGCTACATCTGCGTGCACCGAAGAATTGGGGGGTAGTTGCTATGCTTGAAAATTGATACAAACTCTAAGCAGACTCATTACAAGAATTGAGGAGGTCTCGCGACGTATGAGGCTGCGAGGAGGCCCCGCAACGTATGAGGCTGCGAGGAGGTCTCGCGACGTATGATATAACGTCTTAGAGAAATTCGCAATTATAAATATTATTATTCATTATTAAATATGAATTATATGATGTGAATTTTTTTTAAAGTTAAATATATGTGACATCATGTTTACATGTTTATATGATGATTTATATGTGGAATGTGAGTCCGTGTATTTTTTTTTATTTGAATTTTGTGATTTAAAATCTATTTAAATCACGCATTATTGATCTTCTGAGAATTTTAAAAAATCATCGGATTATTTAAAAATCCCGAAATCTTTTCCAATATCATATTTGTATAGTTATTTAGTTTTTAAAATTATTGGGTAAATTATTTTGAGTGTTTAAGTATTTTAAAATGATTTTATGAATTATATTGCGTTTAAAAGATTAAAACTTGTAAAATCCATATTTAATTCATTTTTTATCCTAAAACTATTTTAAAAATATGGGGAGATAGCTAATTTCATTTTCTACATTTTAAAAATAATATTGAGATTTTTCTTTAGATTTGTTCATTTATTTTGTAATTTACACAGATGGGTTAAATTGTTTTTAGTCAGAAAAATTCTTGTAAAACTCCTAACTACTTTTATTTCCTTTTTTGATCCCTAAATACGCAGCCTACTTCCCCAAATCAGTACTAACTTTGTTTCTTCTGGATAATTCTTGAAGCCTCTCTAATCCCTAGAACTCTCTCTCGTTAAATCTCTCATTATTTCTTTCTCGACATCTCTCTCTCCCTCTTCTCTCCCATTTCTCTCTCGCAAAATCACTCCCCCCTGTTTTTCCAGCCATCCATGTTCCTGCTGTGTGAGTTGCTGTGTTACTGTGTGTCGTGCTTGTGAGCTGCGTGTGTGTGTTTGGACTATGAGTCGAGTTCTGGGAGTTTTGCTGGCCAGGAGTTTGATTTATCTTTGTTGGTTAGAGTTTGGATGGGTTCTGGGTTATATGCGTGTGTGTGATTGTGGCGTATATGTATGTATTCGATGGTGTGGAAGGGTGAGTTTTTGATGATTCCATGTAGACAACACTGTGAATTGCTTCTCTCCTTTGCGTGAGTTCGATCCCAAGATCGATGTTTCAGCAGTGGTTCTAAAGTTTCACAATTAGCTATGAATCTACATTCTTGAAGAAGAAGAAAACAAATTGTATTGATGAAAAAGTAAAGTGATTACAGAATGGTTATGACTGGTAATATATACAACTGGCCAAGTCGTTACAAAATGATAAAACCGTTATGATAAGTACGGTACAATATCAGCTAAAGAAGTAATAAGCTAACTGTGATATCTGATTATCTGATAAGTGCAAGATTCCCCCCTCAAATTGAATGTGGTTGAATGACATTCAATTTGGAGAGAAGTTGCCAATGAGCTTGTCGTCCAAGGCCTTTAGTAAAAATGTCTGCTAGCTGATGTGAACTAGGTAGATACTGTGGAGAGATGAGCTGTGATTGTACTTGTTCTCTAACAAAATGACAATCTAAAGCAAAATGCTTTGTTTTTGGATGAAACACAGGATCTGCAGCAATGTCAAGAGCAGCTTGGTTGTCACTATGAACTGTTACTGTCATAGATTGAGGGATTTGAAGCTCAGAAAGTAATAGATTGAACCAAGAAACTTCACATGCAGTATCTGCTAAAGCCCGAAGTTTTGCTTCAGCGGTAGAACGAGAAACAACCTTCTGCTTAGTTGAATGCCAGACAACAAGAGAAGATCCAAGCATCAAACACATTCCAGTAATGCTTCTAAGCATACCAGATGAATCCATTACAGAACCCCAATCACTGTCACAAAAGGCTTCAAGTTGAAGTGTAGAATCAGCAGAATAGAACAATCCTTGAAAAGGGGTAGACTTCAAATATCGCAGAACACGTTGTACTGCTAACATATGAGGAGCACGTGGAGACTGCAAGAATTGACTGAGATGATGTACAGCATAAGTAATATCTGGTCGAGAAACTGTCAGATAGAGTAATTTTGCAACAAATTTTCGATCGATGGAAGGGTCATCCAAAAGGTCCCCATCAGTAGGTGATAACTTGACATTAACATCAATTGGCAGTGATAAAGGTTTGGAATTTTCCAAGCCTGCTTCAATGTGTAAATCATGCACGAACTTGTGTTGATGTAGAAATATACCATCATTAGTTCTGTGGATTTCAAGACCAAGATAGTATTTAGCTAATCCCAAATCTTTAATGGTAAAAGCTGTGTGTAGAACATCCTTCACATGAGCAATGAATTCGTTACTTGTACCGGTAAGAAGGATGTCATCGACATAAACAAGAGCTGTAACGAAGATATCACCAGACTTGTAAACAAACAAAGAATAATCAGCAACAGTTTGTGTAAAACCAAGGTCAAGTAAAACAGAAGCTAACTTCTCAAACCAGAGTCGTGAAGCCTGTTTTAAACCGTAAATCGATTTGATTAATCTGCAAACATAGTCTGTGCCATGTAGAGGATGTCCTGGTGGAATCTTCATATATACTTCCTCTGGTAAATCACCATGGAGAAAGGCATTATTCACATCTAGTTGGTGAATATCCCATCGTTTAGAAGCAGCTAGAGCTAGAATAGTACGAACTGTGGCCATTTTGGCTACTGGTGAGAAAGTGTTGTGATAATCCTGGCCTTCGACTTGGGTATACCCTTTAGCAACCAGACGAGCCTTAAACTTGTCAATGGAACCATCAGGGAAATATTTTACCCTGTAAACCCATTTGCAGTCAACAACCTTTTTGTTAGATGGAAGTTGGACAATAGTCCAAGTGTTATTGATTTCTAAGGCATGTAATTCTTTGCTCATAGCTTCAATCCACCTTTCATCTTTGATAGCTTGATGATAAGTATATGGTTCAGAAATGGCTGTTTGAGGGCTAACAGCACAGGCAAAGATATTGTTTGGTGGAGAATATTGAGAAAAGTCATACTTAGAATCAATAGGACATTGAAGCAAAAAAGAATTGGCTTTCACAGAACCAGTATTGGTAACAAAATCCTTCATCCAAAGTGGTTGAGTTTTTGTTCTTAGAGATACTCGTTGAGGGAGTACTGGTTGAACAGTAGGACTAGTTTCGACAGATGAAGTAGAATTAGAAGTAGTGTTGATGGTGTGGTTACTAGATGTATGAGTAGAACTGGGACCAGAAAATTGATCAACAGTATCATTATTGTCAACATTGTCAACAAAGTGAACATTGTCATTGTCAACAGTATCAATAGTATCAATATCAATAGTGGTGTCAATATCAGCAAAATTATCAAGAGGTGTAAAGAACACACTGTCATCAGAAGAAAAGGAACTTGGAGGAGGTGTAAAAGGAAAAGTATGAGAATTCTCAGACATGTTAGCAAAAGGAAAATTATTTTCATCAAAAGTAACATGTCTGGAAATATGGAATTGCTTTGTGACTGGGTTAAAAAGTTTATATCCTTTCTGTGTGAATGAATATCCAAGAAAAATAGTGCTAATAGCTCGAGGTGATAATTTGTCAGCGTTATGTATGGACATATGTGCTGAACAACCAAAAACCTTTAAATGAGCATAAGATGGGGCTTTGTCAAAAAGTTTTTCATATGGTGAAATGAAACCAAGAACAGTAGTGGGAATACGATTTATTAGGTATGTAGAAGTAAGCAAACATTCACCCCAAAAATAAGTAGGTAAGTGAGCTTGAAAAAGAAGTGCTCGAGACATTTCTAACAGATTTCGGTGTTTTCGTTCAACACGGCCATTTTGTTGAGGAGTATTTGGACAAGTAGTTTGATGGATAGTACCATGGGATGAAAGGAAAGAATTTAAATTGCTATTTATAAACTCACCACCATTATCTGTATGAATACATTTAATAGAGGTATGAAATTGAGTGTTAACAAAAGCAAAAAAATCCTTTAAAACTTGAACAACATGCTGTTTAGTAGGCAACAATATAGTCCAAAGAGCCCTTGTACAATCGTCAACAAGAGTTAAGAAAAATCTACAGCCATTATAAGTGGGAGTCCGGTATGGTCCCCAAACATCACAATGTACTAACTCAAATGGTTTTGTAGCTTGTGACTGACTTAAAGGAAAAGAAAGTTTACACTGTTTTGCCAAAGGACAAACAGTACATGGTGTAGAAAAATTATTACATTGTGTAGAAACATAATCTTAGACATGATTTTAGTAGGAATATGGCCTAAACGCTTATGCCAGAGAGTCTTGTCTGCAGAAACATGAGTGACAGCAAGAACAGATGAAGAGGATGAAATGTTGATAAGCTGATAGAGTCCTCCAATGATGTTACCAAGAACCAATCCCTTCATCTGGCATTGGTCATGCAGATAACATTCGTTAGAGGTGAAAAGAATGGTAGAATTAAGTTGTGTAGACAATTTACTGACTGATAGTAAATTAAAGGTAAAAGAGGGAACATAAAGAACCTCATGAATAGATAAAGATAAAGGATGTAGAAAAACAGAACCCATATGAGTAACAGAAGCACTTTTACCATTAGGAAATTGAACGGTTAAAGGGTTTGGCAATAGTAAAACATTATGCATTACAGTAAGATCACAACACATGTGATTAATAGCTCCTGTGTCAAGTACCCATGCATGTGTTGGTATATAGGTTGATGAAAAAAGGGATAAGGCTGTACCTGCTAAATGTGTAGCAAGGCTGAATTGCCCTGTAGTAGAAGAGACAGACGGCTGTGGTTGTGAAACAATACCAGTACCATTCCCTTTATTTAAACACTGCATGATAGAGTTTAATTGTGATTGCAGAGCTTCCATCTGAGAAGTAAGATTTGATGAGTCATCATTAGGAGTTTCAGAAACAACAACATTCGACTTAGCAACAGGCTTTGAATTTGGAGTAAAACGACGTTTGTCTCTGTTGTTTGGATGATGAGGATGATCAATAGGATAACCTATCAATTTGAAGCATTTTTCTTTGGTATGTCCTTTGATATGACAATGAGAACATTCCTGTACTGGATGCGGGGCTCTGTCACTAAATCTATTAGCCAAATAAGAAGGGTTAGATTGTGACCCTTTTGACACATTAACCATCATAGCAACAGGTGAAGGAACAGAATTTTGAGTTTGTCTCTGCCTTTCTTCTTGCTTTATTAACATAAAAGCATGATTAACTGTAGGCCAGGGAGACATCATCAATAGTTGACCTCTTGCTGCTGTATAACTAGAATGCAAACCCATCAAGAACTGAATTAATCTGGTTTTTTCAGTTTGTGCAGCCCATTCTTTATTAGCATTGCAAGTACACTGAATTGCAGGCTCTAAAGCTTTAAGCTCGTCCCAAAAACCTTTCAACTTATGAAAATAAAACTCAACGGAATCATTTCCTTGTTCAAGCCTAAACAAATCTCTCTGTGTTTCGTAATACTTATGACCACTAACTGCAGAGAATCGTTCACTGAGCTCATTCCAAACAGTAAAAGCACTATCTAAATAGTTCATACTATTACTTATCTCATCTGAGACAGTGTTCAAGATCCAAGTGATAACCATATCATTTACACGCTTCCAGTGCACAAACAACGGTGAAGAAACATCCGGTGGAACAAAATCACCACTCACAATAGCAAATTTATTCTTTGCAGAAAGAGCAATCTGCATAGATCTCTTCCAAGATGCATAGTTTTCAGAACCAAGTAATTTCTTAGAAATGAGAATCATTCCAGGCTGATCATTATTATGAAGATAAAGTGGATGTGAATTGTTATCGATTTGTTGTGTGTAAGTTTGATCAGGAGTTGAATTATTAGGTGTTTGTGCCGGTGTGACAGGTGAGGATGTGTTTGCAGAACGAGTGTTATTCATGGTGGAATTGCTTACAACAGCATTAGCATACGAAATTCGTTGATTCATTCAAAGAAAACAAGAAAACAAGATCGAAAGGATCAATATCAATCAACAAATGATGTGTAAATATAGAGAACAATCGATAATCAAGTGATCGATATACAATCAAACAATCGATACACGCAATCAAAATGATACATACAAACAAGATGATGAAGATGAACAATTACCAGTAACGAATCAAGAAGATGAAGAAGATCGATTACCAGCAATGGAGAATGAAAGAGACGATGAAATGCGGAAGAAAACGCTCTGATACCATCTAAAGTTTCACAATTAGCTATGAATCTACATTCTTGAAGAAGAAGAAAACAAATTGTATTGATGAAAAAGTAAAGTGATTACAGAATGGTTATGACTGGCAATATATACAACTGGCCAAGTCGTTACAAAATGATAAAACCGTTATGATAAGTACGGTACAATATCAGCTAAAGAAGTAATAAGCTAACTGTGATATCTGATTATCTGATAAGTGCAAGAGTGGTGTTGTGTGTGCGTGGGTGTGAATTGCAAGTGTGTGCGTGCGTGTGTGGTGAGGGTATGATGCCGTGGGTGTTTGTAAACAGCTATGGTGGCGTTAATTGAGCTCTATGTGCTGCGTTTGTTCACGTATGTTAGTGCTGTTGTGTATGTTATGTTCGAGTATTTTCATTTAAGTAATTTTTGTACTGACCTGTGATGATTGTGCTGAGTTACAAGTTGTATTGGATATTTAAACAACTTCAAAAGCTGGGTGTTAATTACCAGCAAGAGTACTGAAGTTTTATATAAATTTTGTTTAAGTCGAAAGTGGGAGTTTTGCTTGAATTGGATTGAGTGCGTGTTTAGTGATTGTGATATTAGTACTGTATTTCTTGCGTTAACACGAGTCTATAGTATGTCCTTATGTAAATTTTGGTTGAGTTTTGAGTTATGAATGGAATCTAATATTAATGGCCAGATTTTTTATGAACTTTTCGATTAAAAGTTTTGTTGTTTAGAGTTGCAGATTACTGGTATAAGAGTGTTACTTGTTGAGGATTTTATTTTTCTGTTGATTAATTGTTGAAATGGTTGTTACTGTCGGGTTTGATTTGGGTTATGGTCGATCATTTATATGCTGTGAGTTTATGTGTGTGGGTGTGCATAAGAGTTTATGTATGTGTAGTTGATTTCTGTTTATTGAAGTGATCTAATTCGGATTGTTAATTTTTATAATTAGTATAATTCGAGAATTGTGAATTTTTAGTAAGACAAATAGGTGAGCTTGCTAATTGTTAATTGATAATTATTATTACTTTGATATGATCGTAATTCTGGAGTATTAGTTTAGATTGATAATAAAGCATGTTGTATATTTGGGTCAATTTTAGTGTAAAGGTAGAATTTGGGGTGTATATAGAGAGAATTAATAGGATCTTTAACTAGTACATGTTGATATGAGTTGTAAATGATTTGTTGTGGTTATATTGAAGCCAATGATGGCTTAAGTGGTTGTTTGAGCTGTTTGAGTCGATGGTATCCCGACAGGTTAGGTCATTTTAGAAAGGAAGTGCTGTCGAATTTTATTAGAATTATTAAACGATTCTTATAGTATTTAAATAAGAATTACCTGTATATCTATGTTATATGTGGATTGTAGATCATAAGTATTAATTGGTAATACGTGCTATGTGCTTACTTGGATTAGCTGGTTATAATAAGACTATTTTTCAAGTATAACCTAATATGTTATATGATTGTGTGTGTAATGCGAAATAGGTATCGTATGGGTAGACTAGATTACGATAAGGTTTGATTGGTTTTGTACTGAAGTAGTACTTTACCTGTATATAGGTACGAATAGGAGGCCTGTTAAGAGCCAGTGCACGTGTAGATGGAATATAGAGGAAGGAGATAATTATCGGGATTGAGGAGTGTGTTCGTATAGAGACTGACAAGTGATAAAGGAAAGATGGATGTGTGATCGACGAATGTTCTACGCATAAAGAAGTATAGACAGATGTAAAGTGATAAGGAGTTAAAGTATCGGAAATGGAAACTCTGTGTATTGAGGCAAGTATACTATCCCTCACTTATTATTGAAGTGATGTGAAACCTTTTGTATTATTTATTTGTTCTTTCAAAAATCCCTTCTTGCAAACAATTATACTCTTCATGTTTATTTTGAATAATGTGAACTTGTTCTGTTAATTACACGATGTTTCTTTCAAATCTTTTTGCTAGTGCCTAAACTCTTCATTTTGATTGCAAGTGACATTCTTCTTCTATTAATTTACAAACAATCATTTTCAAACTATTCTGTAATTGTTTATTCTTTTCCTCACCTATCGTTCAGGTGTTGAATTCTTTTAAAATTAATTTATTTAAATATTCCTCGCTTATGTTAATATTTTTCAAAGTATGTTTTCTTTCAAATTGAGATAAACTAATTCGAGGTTTATACGGTTGTTGAGGCATGTGTTGCTCAGTGACGGTTAAAATCGAGAATGAATTGAGATTTTCTTAATTATTCAAACTCAATATTGTCATGCCGGTTCTGGCAGCTAAAGCCCATGGGTGCTTTGCCGACAAGAGTGAGACTTTGTATAATTGAGAATTTCTTAAATCTTCTCTTGAACTTCAGATTTCTTTATTGCATTATTTCCTTATAAATTGTTGTTCAATTCTATAACCTGAATAATTGCTCTGTTCCTTAATTGATTAATGTTTCTATGTTGATATATGATCCTGTTTTGCTGAATTATACCCTGCTTAGTTAAATATTATTGCCTTGTCGTTATTGATCCCTTAATATGTTATTGTGGCTCATTAAAAAGGTTTAATTAATTGAAGATATTTTTAAAATTCCTTATACTGGGCTGATCTGTTATCAGTGAGTATAAGGACATGAAAGTGAAATGTTTTAAATGGTTAATAAACTTGTTTATAGATTAGAGAGCGTAAGAGGCTAGGGTGGTCCTAGTCCAGCACTTTTATTTAGCGTAACAGGCTAGGGTGGTCCTAGTCCAGCATTAAAGGCTAATGTGTTGCCTAATTGGGAACCCAATTTTAAAGGAAGGGGGACTTTACGTGGCTGATCACCCGTATTGTCCGATGTTAAGGGAAAAACTCTAATCAGCTTAAATGTTTTTAAAAAGGTTTTATGAAAAGTATGTTTTAATGATGAAATGGTTTTAAAGAAAGGAATGCTTTGACAAGATTTATATGTTTCAGGGTAAATGGCTATTGTTTTGAATGTACTCAGTAAAACAATGAGATTAAGGATGGATAGAAGTTTCCCAATTATTCCCTTCGCGAGTAACATTGTACGTTGAAAGTGGAGTAAGAATGATTGGGGGATTTCTTGATATTCTTTTTCTCAAAGTTTTATCTGAGGCAGTGATGGTTCGTAGTAAATGGAAAATTTTACTCTATCATGGAAATTGATTGATCTTTTGAGATAAAGTATTCATTGATATTATTCATCAATGAATTATTGTAATATCGTTGTTTCACTATATTATTAACTTGCTGAGCGTTTGTTGGCTCACTCTTGCTTTGTTTTACCTAACCCTTTGCAGTTAGGTTTAAGGATGATCTACTACATTTATCCCTGCGAATGAGAGCGATGAGACATTCTATACAGGATAGATTTCGGAGCTAGAGCGGGTAAGCACGGATTGAGATTGAGCTACGAATTAGGTGGTATAGTAAATTTGTATTAGAGCAGAGATAGAAGTTGTAATAATTTGTATTGATTAGATTCTTGTTTCATACCATAACCTGGAATCGATCCTCGGTGAGGAATCGTTGGTGTATTAAGTTTTAATTGTAATTTTCAAATTGGAATTTGGTTTGGGTTGAATTACAGGTGGATAGTCCGATTTACGAATGCTTCATGCCGAAATTTTCTGAAATTCCCTTATATCAAAGTCTATTTTATTATAAAAAGTATATTTTCAGTATTGGGAAGTCAGGGCGTGACATATGAGGCTGCGAGGAGGCCTAGCAATGTAAGAGGCTGCGAGGAGGCCTCGCAATATATGAGACTGCAAGGAGTCCTCTCAACTTATGAGGAGGCCTCTCATCATAATAATAAGGAACAGCGGAGAGTCATCTCATCATACTTTAAGAAGACCTGAAAATATTGGTGAGAGCCCGAGCTCACATATCAGCATGACAAAAGATATAGTTGTACAACTTATGACTGCAAGGCCCTATGGGGTCACCTCTCAAGGTCCCTGCAGGACCACATTGCGCTTGAAAGGACCCTTCGAGGTCACCATCACTCACTTATACATGGCTTTGCATTAATTGAAAGAACCACAACACATGTCATCATCTTAGCAGCTGGGAGAAGATCTCGAAATACGGCAGTTGTCTGCAACCATTAAAATTCATTGGGATCGCGATGCAATTCCAAGGCACTTGATATAGCTATGCTTTCATCTACAAAAATATGTAGCGAGCACAGGCCTCGCATCGAAGTTTTGACAAGCAGTTTTGACTCCACATCGCATTTTCAATGGCAATATGGACTCGGGGGGTAGTTGTTATGTCCAAATCTTGGCATAAGCCCTAGGCAGGCCTAATGGGCTTGAATAGAGGTCCACAACTCATAATGGGCCTAGAGATGAAGATTGGGTCACTAAAACACACCACCAGGAGTCAGTCCAATATACTATCAAGCACAATGTGGAAGTTTAAGACCCCAAGCGTGGCGGGTCGAGTTCGCCAGCAAAGTCCGTAGTATGGGATAGCATCTATCATGCACGTCTCTCTACAAGGTCCAGCGTGGCGGGTCGAGTTCGCCAGCAAAGTCCCTAGTATGGGATATCATCTTTCATGCACGTCTCTCTACAAGGTCCAGCATGGCCTAGAGGTCTAGCGAGGCCTAGAGGTCCAGCGAGGCCTAGAGCATATGTATTATGAAGGCTTACGGTCAGGCCCAGTGAGGTCGCGTGAGTGTGATTATCTCCGTACAGCGTGGACCACCTCGCATGACTAGCCCGACGAGGTCGCATGCCTGTACGAACGAGGTCGCATGCATGTACCGACGAGGTCGCATGCGTGTACCGACGAGGTCGCATGCCTGTACCGACAGGGTCGCATGCCTGTACCGACGAGGTCGCATGCCTACATCCATAGGAGGTCGCATGCCTGCACCCACAGGGTCGCATGCGTGGTCCTTGCTACTATCTCACCAAGGGATCGCTTTATCTCTATCATCAAATCTATCAATCAAAACAGGATCGCTATCTTACTTTATACTAGAAGGCTCATAACTAGACCCCTCGAGATCTTATGAGTATCTGTACGCTCGGGATCGCCTCGCATGACTCAATCCCTCAAGGTTGCATGCTACGTCCTTTCTACTTTTCTATTAGCCTCGTCCAAGAGGCCACGGTTCTAACCATGCAAGACCATCTGCTTCCTTCTTTGGACCATGGATCATGGATAGAATCGATGACAAATTGCCACATCAGCCCTAAAACTAATGGGCTTGGGCCATGACTTATTTACTAAAACCCTAACCCGTCTAGGTAACTTCTTCTCTAAGAACTACGTGTGGCTTGATCCCTATAAATAGGGTACGTAGGCATCTTTTAAAGGATGATTGACAACTCTCCCCTTAAAACACCATACAAGATCAGCCACAAAAAATACCAATCTCCTTCCGTGTTCTTCGTGTTCTTAGCGAAATATCCGTATTTTGCTCCGTGATTCCAGCAAACCTCCAAAATATTGTTATACAATATTCTCCCTATAACAATCATGTTAATATTCATATAAGAAATTTATCTTCTGTTATGAAAAACTCTCGACAAATCTTCTGGCTTGGGTCGCATATATTGAAACTCTCAACAAATCTTCTGGCCTGGATCGCATATATTACATCATCTGTTATTCTAATAACCAAAGATAGAGTCAAAGAATGCAAAACAAACAAAAAAAATCTGATGTTGTTAAGCAAAACATAATCATAATTTATATATCAAAGGGATCGATCCAAATTTCAAAGTTGGGAAAATATATTATGACAGGACAATTATAAGAAATGACTAGGCACAAGTGAAAAAAGTGGGTAAAGTGGGTGTGGGAGTCCTCATCAGTCATCACTTATCAGCACTAAGGATTCCCACATTTTGCAACGGAATTTAGCACTTACAACATTCGTTGTCATGGGCCAACAGATTACTTGTGTGCAAAATATCAGCTCTGTCACCAACAAGACAGCAATGGAAGTGCAACATAGGGGGTGTTTGGGGGAACTTTTTTCAAAAATAAGTCAACTTATTTTAAGACAAAGTTAGAGATTCCTAACTTTTTTTTGAAAAAAGTTAATTTTTTTGCAACTTATAGAATCTCAAACATATATTAAATATTTGTATAAAAAAAATTATCAAAATATGAAATTTTTACCCGAAAATAAGTCCATAAGGACTTATTTTAAGGCACGCCAATCAGGGCCATAATCTTTTCGTCGCTAATGAAGGCGCCAAGACATCTTACCAACATAGGATGACAATGTAATACCCCAGTCCCACATCGAGTAGATTTGGGACTTTTGTTCAGTTTATAAGGCAAAGAACTACTACTAAGAACAAGTCCAAGAGATGCCCTAAACAGTGTTTCAAGTTAAAATTTTGGGCAATTGATAAAAAAACTACTCCAACAATGTCCTAGTGATGGCTTAAATCACTAGGACACTCTCTTCAATCCTTATTTTTAAGTCATTCCTAAGGTTGTCCTAACTCATATTTTATGATAAATTATTACAAACTCACTCTTTCTCTCTCTATTATATATTGTATTGTAATGATGAAAGGTGATTTTAATAGTAAAATATTAAATATAAGGCATATTGTTGGAGATGAAATTAGCTAATCATGTCCTAAGTTACTAGGACCTAATTATTTATATTATATTTAAGGAATGAGTTAGGACATTGTTGGACTTGCTCTAAGTGCACCAACAAATCATGATCTTTTGGGGGCTTGTGGACTACCCAAGTTGGTTACATTTAAGCAAGTTTACTTTGACTTATTTCGGATTCGTGATCGGGACTCGATCTAATTTTCAAAAAATTCTCGGGATTTGACCTGGGTTGTCACATATGTTATCAGAGCCGACTCTCGAAAGCTTGATTCGCCAAGTTGCCGGAGGTGGGGACACGAAGGCTGGTGGTATTATCCCACAATGGACAAGAGGTCCGGAGGATATAAGATCCATATAAGGCCTCCCTCTAATACCTTAAGGTTTTAGATGAGTTGGTTACTTAACATGGTATCAAAGCTCAGGCACGCAGAGGTCACGGGTTCGAATCTCTGCGACCCCCAATATTC
The DNA here is from genome assembly GCA_037693485.1 of Kitagawia praeruptora. NCBI lineage: Eukaryota > Viridiplantae > Streptophyta > Magnoliopsida > Apiales > Apiaceae > Kitagawia > Kitagawia praeruptora. Next base: position 81,216,440 of record CM075345.1, read on the forward strand.
TCACAATTTATTATGGACACGAAAGGCAAATTATGCTCCAAAGATGAGCGCCCGTGAACCACTCTTCGACCCAAAAATGGGCTTTCGAGTGAGGGGGAGTGTTAAAATATAATATAAGATCCATATAAGGCCTCCCTTTAACACCTTAAGGTTTTAGATGAGTTGGTTACTTAACTTGGTATCAGAGCTCAGGCACGCAGAGGTCCCAGGTTCGACTCTCTGCGACCCCCAATATTCTCACAATTTATTTCGGACACGAAGGCAAATTTATGCCCCAAAGATGGGCGCCCGTGATCCACTCTCGACCCAAAAATGGGCTTTCGAGTGAGGGGGAATGTTAGAATATAATATAAGATCCATATAAGGACTCCCTATAATACCTGGGACACGAAGGCTAATGGTATTATACCACAACAGACAAGAGTTCCGGAGGTGGGGACACGAAACACTACGCCATAGATGACTTTACACAACATTTTTCCATGGTGTTGCCATCTAAAAAAGTGATGCCGTAGCTATTTTCAACATTACCTATTACAACACCGAGTATTTGTGTTAGCCTAGACATGATAAGTGTTGGCGTAGATTTTGTATATGGTTAACTATAATATAAATTAAATAATCATTTTACATAAAAGTGATAAAAATTCTTAAAAAATAATTTATTTATTTTGTTGGAATTTGAACTGGAGTGAATGGTATTTTTTTTATAGTGATGTATTTTTCAGTAATTTTAAAAATAATAAATTTAAAATTTTTACGTTTTTTAATTAAGAAATTGTATATATGTATTTAAAATAATTTATAATAAACACTTTACATAAAAAGTAAAAAACTTTATGAAAATGAATTTATTTATTATATTGAAAATATTAAATTAAATAGGAGTGAATGATTATTTTTTAAAATAATTTTAAAATGAACAAATTTTGTAAAATATTTTTTTTCAAAAATTAAATAATTATAAAACTTGTGTAAACAAAATAAATAAATAAGACAGCTACATATTTTGATGAAAGCTCCGGCAGCAAATTCTACCGCCTCCCCTTTTCCCCAAATTTTAACAAATTAAGAGCAAGTCCAACAGCTTCAATCCTTAATCAAAAAATAGGGAACTTAATCAAAAACCTTGCTCCAACAGCTTCCTAGTGATTCCCTAAGAGCAACTCCAAGAGACTACTTATTCATGCTCCTAACTTGAATTTTAAGGAATGAGTGTAAAAATAGTGCTCCAACAATGTCCTATTGATTCCTTAAATCACTATGATACTCCTCTCATAACTTAAAAATAAGGATTCTCTCTCCTATTTTAAGGTTCCCCTAACTTATATTTTATTATAAAATATTGCAAACCCTTTCTATCTCTCTCTATTGTATGTTGTACTTTTAATGATAAAAAGTACTTTTAATAATAAAATATCAAATAAGGAATGAGTATAGGGAACATTGTTGGAGATGAAACTACTTATCTATATCCTAAGTTACTAGGATATAATTTTTTTATATTATATTTAAGGAATGAGCTAGGATACTGTTGGAGATGTTCTAAATCACTAGCCACCACTAGCCATTTCCTGCTTTTAGGGAATATCTAGTCATTCCTACCTTTCTTTTTATCAATAAAAAAATCTTTTCCCTCCTTTTCACACTTCTTTTCCTCTCTTGATTGAAATTCAAATAAGTTAGATTTAAATTTATTATTATAATCTATACTATTATATAAATTCCGAAACATTAAAAGTTTTGGTACCTGTTTTTTGGTATCAGTTTTTTGGTACTTCGTGAATTTACTTATTTACCCTTTTTAAAAAGAAAATAAATATATGATATTTATACTTTTAAAACACCTATAATAAATAATAACATAATACAATTAATGGTAATTAGTCGCTTGCCTTTTTTCCCATTTACTTTTAATTGAAGATAATACCTTTTATAAACACCTAAAAACATCAATGAAACATTAAAAGTTTTGGTACCTGTTTTTTGGTACCAGTTTTTTGGTACTTCGTGAATTTACTTATTTACCCTTTTTAAAAAGAAAATAAATATATGATATTTATACTTTTAAAATACCTATAATAAATAATAACATAATACAATTAATGGTAATTAGTCGCTTGCCTTTTTTCCCATTTACTTTTAATTGAAGATATTACCTTTTATAAACACCTAAAAACATCAATGTATCTTCCAATCATTAATATTTCCTTTCGAATTAAAACACGTTACCTTTTTAATTTAAAACTAATCTTCATTAATATTTTCTTTTGAACTAAAACACATTACTTTTTTTATTTAAAACTAATTTTACAATCATTAATATATACCCGAAAATATCACACCATATTTTTCAATTGTTAATAAAATATATTAAAAATCTGCATATGTTGTTTATAATAAGGAAACATTAGTATAATCCGTAAACATTAGTATATTAAAATTATATTAAATTAAAATTAATTAATAATTATATAATTGTCGAAACATTAAAAATTTTGGTACCTATTTTTTGATATATGTTTTTTGGTATTTCGTGAATTTACTTATTTACCCTTCATTATAAAGAAAAATATGTATGATATTTATACTATTAAAACACCAAAAATAAATAATAACATAATACAATTAAAGGTAATTAGTCGATTGCCTTTTTCACATTTACTTTTAATTGAAGATATTACCTTTTATAAATACCTAAAAACCTCAATCATATCATATTTTCCAATCAATTCATATCTAGCAATAATTAACCAAAAATAAATAATAACATAATACAATTAAAGGTAATTAGTCGATTGCCATTTTCACATTTACTTTTAGTTGAAGATATTAACTTTTATAAACACCTAAAAACCTCAATCATATCATATTTTCCAATCAATTCATATCTAGCAATAATTAATATATACTCAAAAATATCACATCATATCATATAATCAGTAACAAAATATAATAGAAATTTGTATTACGAATAATGACCATTAAATTTTTAGTAAAAAAATCAGAATCATTAGATCTAATTATTAAATATAATTTATGATTAAATTAATTTACTAAGATTTCAAAAAAAGTTTCAAATTTTATCAACGACATATTTATTTTAAAATTTTATAATATAAGTTTTAAATCATGCATATCATTAACTAATTTTATATTAAATTATTAATATTAAAATAAAAAAAATTTAAATAATGATTATATAAAATATAATTATGACATAAAATAAAATTTAATACATATCAACAAAAATCCGTGCATCACACGGGTTATAAGCTAGTAATAGTAAGGAATGAATTTAGGGATGATTGTTGGAGTTGATATCCAAAACAAGGTTCTTAAATCATTAAGAATCATTATTTTATTATATTTTTAAGAATCATTTAAGGAGTTGTTGGACTTGGTCCAGGATCCCTTTTTTTCATTCTATCTCTTTCACTCTGGCCTTTCATTCCCTATCTCTTTCTCTCCCTCCATCTCTTTCTCCATCTTTCTCTCCCTCTCTCTCTCTATCTATCCATCCCCTCTTTCAAGCTTTCAATTTAGGGATTTAAGCTTCGATTTAGAATTTAATTAATGTTTTGGTTACAATTAGGGCTGCAATTGGGATCCAAGCTGTCATTGATAAAATCCTAAGTCGATTCAATCCTACAAGCATATCAAAATGTATCGAGAAGATAATCAAGAATATGCAAATTTCAAGCTCCGTCGCTGGAGACGTGTCATGATCTTAGACAGTATTTTTGGGTTTTTTGTAAAATTAAACTAAGAACAAAAACGTAAGAACAAGAAGGAAATTGCAAAGAAATAAAAGATAAAATAAACGTTCATATCATTTCATTTGATAGTCCCAATCTGAAGAAGGAAGTACATTAATATAGGCATAAGCTCTCCCGGAGACTACATTATTGGGCCGAACCCAAAACCTATTAACCAAACTATATTCGGCCCAATCCTTATATCAGGCCCAACAATGCAACTCAGCTGAAATTATGACATATTCCACTCCTTCAAAAAAATCCTTGTCCTCAAGGATGTAACTTAGAGAAATCTTGTACTTAGCTTCCACCGATACTTTTCCAGTTCCCTTAACAACATACCTCATCCCCAGCATCAAACCAGTTACTAGGACGGTGTAGTGAAAACTCAGAAGCATTAGTTTCAGCTCAGTCATTCGGAAGATTTCTTTGCGTACACTAGCTCTGTCAACATGCAATTTATGAATTTCCTGTTGCTGATTTGTATTAGGGTTACGTTTTGTGTGAGCATCTTTTTGTTCAGCACTATTACCACATCTGATGCCACTTGATGAAAATTTAGACCAAATTCTTGTGTGATCAGATGGATGCTCAGAAACATTCCCCCTTGTTTTCTCTTGCAGCAATGGCCTGACTCGAATAGATTCATCATTTGTTGTAGCTACAGCTAGTGGTGCCCCTGTATCTGTCTTTTCTTGCTACTGAAAAACAAGCATCATTGCAAGTACCAGTGTAGCATGAAAATTTGAAGTGGATCCTTCATCTAGGCCAAATTTTGGTGCCATAAGAATGAGCTCTCCGAATTTCTCAAAGTACAAGTGAATATTAACTTCACATCCTTTTAATTCTTGCATACCAAATGTGACATTCTCAGTGTTACCAATGTGACTATATTGCAGAAACTCTTCAGAAGGATCTATACACGGTTGTGTGTGCAATGATGAATCATTAACTTTATTTGGGTTTATGTAACTTCCAAGTTCAACAACTTTCCTCATAATTTCACTTGCAACTTCAGCGGGTATAGAAGTTGGATCAGTTACAAAGAAGGTAGTGTCCTGAAGGATTGACTGAAAATTAGCTAATAATTTGTTCAAATCACGAGGCTTAACAACAAAGCTGCTCAGAAGTGTTCTCCTATCAAGAGATATATGTTGTATGCCAGGTTCAACTTTACAACCAATCCAATAGGCTTTCTTCAAACTCTTGTTGCGGTCTAATGTCCATTGTATTTTTTATGCATCAGGACAAGGCAAGTACACTCTTAAATGGTCAATACTTGCAATTGGCATCCGAAGAACAGAATAAATAGCCTTGAAGAGTATGTTGCACTGAATCTGAGCACCACCATAAATAAGGTAGGCATTGAAGAAATCCAGCTTGAGTGAGATAGATTGATAGGCAGACCGTGATGAGTTCAAACTGTAAAATGTCAGTAGATAAGTATTTAGTGTATTATCAAGATGTCCACTTATCAATATCCTGCCTTTTAGAAAATGAAGACAATTGACCACATCCTTAGCATCCCACTCAGTAGAATAGATAGAACTTTCAATGTTTGTAGAAACTACATCTCTTTTGCTAATTTTGGTAAGGACAAGTTCTACGTTGTTGTTTGCAACTACCACCTTCTCCTTTCCTGGATGAGCAATATCAAATATTTAAGATTGCACCCTGCTTGGTATGACACCGAAGTTCCAAGACAAAATGTCAAGAACTTCTTCATATTCCTTCTGAATCGCCAGGTAATCGTTCTTCTACATAAGCATAACTGCTTGATTAAGCTCCATTCCCTCCATTTTTGTGAGCAAAACTAGAGCAACCAGGCCTCTTTTAATTTGACATATTTCTGCCAGCAATTCAATATAAGACACTATTTTCTTTTCTGGAATCCATTCATGACTCTCCACCATTTGATCAACAAGTCCCCTTGTTGTTGAAGCCATTATCACTCCGTCAAGTAACTTCCGATCATTTTCAGATTTCGTACCTTCAGCAAGAGCCTCAATCTTACCGTACTCATCTTCATGTAACTTATAACACATTATTTTATCATCACCATTCCAAACCGTTAAACTCCTGTTGGGCTTATTGACAAACAATTCACATCCTTTTACATCATCAGAAGTACTTACCAACCCAAACAAATCCATCATCCAAACAACATTTTCCTTAGCAGGCAATTCAACAATTTTCATTACTCCTTGCATCATCTCTTTATAAACCCGATACAACTCCTGTTCAACAAATTGAAATATAACAGGGCTCTTATTTCTATTGAACTTTATTCTTTTCCTTGTAACTTCCTTTCCTATGATCTTTACCATGCTCATCTTCGTGAATCTTGTAAAATCGATCCTTGTCATACTTCGTCTCGGATCTTACATTACACACATAAGTTGCTTTCAACATATTCTTACAATTAATAGTGAACTTTTCATGAACTTTACCGTATTCATTCTCATGAAGCTTATAACCCATTTTTTCGTCATTCTCAATATGGTCACTACCCAAACCTGACAAACCTCTCTCAATTGACTTGATATTTAAAACTTCAGACTTACGGGAATATAGAGGTGTTGGTGGAATTTGAGCCATATATATTTTCTCAGGACTTTCGTCAAACATTTGAGGGGCATGCATTCCAATTTGTGACACTTTTAACTGTCTCAAATCTTCACCGTTATCATCAATTATTTTCGCAACTCTACTTAATTTATCAGTATCATCGACAATTATAGCAGGAGTAGACGTATTAGAAGGTCGATTTACCTTATTAGAGGGTGTCTCCTTAACTGGTCTTGATACATCAGTAAGCCGCTGATCCATCTTCTCAAGTATTTGAATGATTTGATTGTGTTTGTCCTTCAGGTCCTCATTTGCTTCCGCTTCCATAATATTTTGTTACCGAAGAGTACCTTCACAACCTTCAGGACTTCCTTCACACACATCCGTCTGAACAAGGCTCGACAAACTTTCAACTCTATTCTTCGTATCAATTAACATATTGATTTGAGCCAGTTTTGCATCCAACTTGGTGAATTTATCATCCAAATGGTGTAAATAATCCTTGGTAACATCGGAAATAAGTATCGGAGTGGAAGGTACAAAAGGTGTGTAAGTAGTGGTATATAATTGGTGCGGTGGTTCAACATAGTGAAAAAGATATGGAGGCGTCAGAGGTGGTGTGTATTGAAACGGAGGTGTTGGAGGTGTTGTTGTGTACGGATACGAATAATAGAAATTAGGGTTATGAAATGGAGTTGAAGGATATGGAGCGGTGGGAAAACCAGTAACAGGGCTCGCCATGTCCGAGAAATCGTTGGCTCTGATACCATTTGTCATGATCTTAGACAGTATTTTTGGGTTTTTTGTAAAATTAAACTAAAAACAAAAACGTAAAAACAAGAAGGAAATTGCATGGAAATGAAAGATAAAATAAACGTTCATATCATTTCATTTGATAGTCCCAATCTGAAAAAGGAAGTACATTAATATAGGCATAAGCTCTCCTTGAGACTACATTATTGGGCCGAACCCAAAACCTATTAACCAAACTATATTCGACCCAATCCTTATATTTGGCCCAACAATGCAACTCAGCTGAAATTATGACAAGACGTATCGGTCATACTTTCCTCCACCACGCGTACATCCAGATCTCGTATCTTTCGATCACTCCCCTGCTTCTCTCAAAGTATGTCATCTCTCTCTCCCTCCCTCCCTCCCTCCCTCTCTCTCTTTCCCTCCCTCTCTCCCTGTGCCTCTCTCTCTCTCTCTCCCCTTCTCTCTCCCTCTCCCTCTCTCTCTCTCTCTTTACATTTCCTGTGTATTGCATATATATTTATGTATCTTAAACCTCTTTATGTAATGTGTTACAATGTACTATAATTTCAGGAATCTGATGACAATGAAGACGCCACTCAAGGTCGATCGCATTTCTTATCACTGTGTTTCTTTGTTGTTTTTATAGCCCATCTCATTTTAATGAGATTATGTTTGAGACGTTTAATGTTTCTGGACTTTATATTGCAGTGCAGCGGTTCTTGCTCTAGCAGCAGGATATACTACCTCTAAGGTTAGTGTTAATTGGTGTTTCACGTTTTGTTAACATCCTGCTTATTTAATCTGTTTAATTGATAACTATAGGAAAAGCGTTTACAAATTTAATTGATAGGTTAGTACACCCTCACATCCAAGTTGAGTGGGAAGTCACATGTAATTACAGATATAAATTAATATAATGTATCAGTTTTGTTAAAAAAATTCCTGAAAGTGAATGCTCGTTTACTCAAGTGGCCTTTTCTAACTCTCTAGTTGCAGTAAACAAAGGTCCATAAATCGAAAGCATGTACCTTCTTTTTTCAAGGGACTTCATGCATGTGTAAAAAGAGTACACTCTTTCCAGACTAGTTGAATCTAAAGTAGTACCCATTAATATTGCCAGTAATGTTCATTGTTAGTAGCAAATAAGATTCTAGTTCAAGTTGGACTATCCAATAGAGTGGTTATGTTACACCCTTGCCAATTATGTTACCAACACCTACATCAGGAGATAAAGAACTAAACAACTGGGAGGTTAATTCAGAGATGGGCCCAAGTAAACAGCAACCTATGGTCCAGCCACAACAACCTATAGTCCAGCCCACCAAAGGCCCAACCCGTATCAGGAAACCACCAATTCGGCTTAACGATTATGTGACCTAGAGAAGTAAAACCTTATGTTGATATAGATATCAAAAAGAATTGTAAAGAGTAGACAAGTTTAATGATAATCTCTTTTAGTTCCTTTCCTTTTCTGTTCTTCTTTTCTGTCTAAATTTTGGAGTTAACTCTCACTCAAAGAGAGCTTCTGATATTGTATCAATTGGTGCTTTCATTGAATCTATGGCTGAATCTGACCTTCTTGCGGCCATTAAAGCTCTGCAAACTCAATTTGATAGCCAAACTTTGGCTCAGCATCAAGCTATGCAACAATACATGTCTACAATTGATTCCCGAATTGAGGAGCTTCGTTCTTATGTTCCTTCGACCGATTCCTCATCATCTCAACATCACCATTCAGCTTATAATTCTGCAGAAAAAAAAACATTAAAAAATGATGACGTGGCAGCAGTTTTTTTTATTATTAATTTTTTTTTTATGAATGGATAGAGGGTTGAATTATAAAAATTTTTTGTGAAGGTGCCCCTGGCAGGGTCCTTAGAATAAATGAATATAATATATTTTGTGTTGGTTTGTAGTTATCTTTTTAGGAGTGCTTTGTATTTGAGCAAAAACCTATATATATATATATATGTGTGAATTTATTTTACAACAAATGTGTATCCTATGGCAACACAATTAATCATGTTGGTGTAGGTATAAAAAATGTTGCAAATGACCCATTTTACAACAAATGTGTATCCTATGACAACCCATTTGATCATGTTGCTGTAGGTGTAAAAAGTGTTGCAAATGATCCTACGCCCCAACGTCGAAAAAGCTAACACCCGAAAAGTGTTGCCATAAAGATTTTTGAGGCTACGCCAACAGTTTTTGGGCTTTCGGCAACAGTTTTGAAGTGTTGCCGAAGGCCATCTATGGCGTAGTGAAACCAACCGGTATTATCCCATAATGGCTAGAGAGGAACGATTCGGACCTATGGAATATTCGTTCGGGCCTGACGAGGACGTCAGGAATTAAGTGGGGGAGTTTATAACACCCCAGTCCCACATCAAGTAGATTTGGGACTTCTGTTCAGTTTATAAGACAAAGTATTACTCCCTCCGTCCCTAATTAGTTGTCCAGTTTGACTTTTCAGTGGTCAAATTGACTAACTTTTGACCAAAGATTAAAATTAATCCGTTTATTATTTTAAAAAACTGAAAATCGCATATTAAAATAGATTAGAAGTAGTTTACAATGGTATAATTTTTTAAATATTTTTCATTATGTAATATGTATAAATTTCAGTCAAATTTGACCAACAAAAATAGAAAGTGGACAACTAATTAGGGACGGAGGGAGTACTACTAAGTGCATCAACAAATCATGATCTTGTTCAGTTTTTAAGACAAAGGAATATTACTAAGTGCATCAACAAATCATGATCTTTTGGGAGCTTGTCGTGGGCTTGCGGACTATCCAAGTTGGCTGCATTTGGGCCAGTTTACTTTGGCTTATTTCGGATTCGGAATCAGGATTGGACCCGGTTTTCGAAACAAGACTTGGAATTTGACCCGGGTTGTCACTGACGAGGACGTCAGGAGTTTAAGAGGGTGAGTTTGTAACACCCTAGTCCCATATCGAGAAGATTTAGGATTTTAGTTCAATTTATAGGACAAAGTACTACTACTAAGTGCACCAATAAATCATGAACTTTTGGGGGCCCGTGGCGGGTTTATGGACTACCCAAGTTGGCTGCATTTGAGCCAATTTACTTTGATTTATTTCAAATTCGGAATTGAAACTCGACCTGGTTCGCTTCACAACTTAGAATCAGATTAATTTTTCTTATCAAAGAATGAATAAAAAAAGGGAATATTATTCACATGATAATTTCCTTCTGTACCAATGTCATGTAATGTCATGGAATCAATATAAATTATTAATATTTATATAACTTTTAAAAAAAATTCTATATAGAGTTAAATGATAATATATGATTTTTAAAAGCTAAACAAATCATGTTTAAATGGAATGGGGAGAGTAATGATCCTATAGTTAACTATTAATAATATCTTAAAGTTAAAGTCATATTTTAATACAAATATAAGGGTATTTTTGTAAATATAGGGGTGGGAATTCTATTATTACAAATATGCTATTTAACTTTTGTATATAAAATGCAAATGAATTTAGATAATTTTTCAACAGTTAATTGTAGGAACATTTTTCTCTTTATTATCTATACTATTATATAAAATCCGAAACATTAAAAGTTTGGTTGGTCGGTTGGTTGGTACCTGTTGATTTTACTTATTTACCCTTAACTAATAAAATATGTTATTTTACTTAATTATCCTTACTTAATTATTATTTATAATAATATAATAAATAGTTATTAACCGATTGTCATTTTAACATTTACTTTTAATTGAAGAAATTACCTTTTATAAACACCTATAATTGTACCATATCTTACAAACGCTAATATTTGTTTTCTAACTAAAACATGTTACCTTTAAATTTAAAACTAATCTTGCAATAACTAAAATAAACCCAAAAATATCACACCGCATCTTACAATCATTAATAAAATATAATAAAAATCTATATACATTGCTAATAATAAGAAAACATGAGGATAATCCTTGAACATGAGTATATTAAATTATATTAAAAGTAAAAATATTATTGAAAATAATGATTATATAAAACCTAATTATATTATTAAATAAAATTTATAACATATCAAAAGAAAGGTACATGTTGATTTTACTTATTTACCCTTAACTAATAAAACATGTTATTTTACTTAATTATCCTGACTTAATTATTATTTATAATAATATAATAAATAGTTATTAGCCGATTGCCATTTTAACATTTACTTTTAATTGAAGAAATTTCCTTTTATAAACACCTAAAATTGAACCATATATTACAAACGCTAATATTTATTTTCTAACCAAAACATGTTACCTTTAAATTTAAAACTAATCTTGCAATCACTAATATAAACCCAAAAATATCACACCGCATCTTACAAACATTAATCAAAATCTTTACTATTACGAAACATTAAAAGTTTGGTTGGTTGGTACCTGTTGATTTTACTTATTTGCCCTTAACTAATAAAACATGTTATTTTACTTAATTATTATTTATAATAATATAATAAATAGTTATTAGCCGATTGCCTTTTTAACATTTACTTTTAATTGAAGAAATTACCTTTTATAAACACCTAAAATTGTACCATATCTTACAAACGCTAATATTTGTTTTCTAACTAAAACATGTTACCTTTAAATTTAAAACTAATCTTGCAATAACTAATATAAACCCAAAAATATCACACCGCGTCTTACAATCATTAATAAACTATAATAAAAATCTATATACATTGCTAATAATAAGAAAACATGAGGATAATCCTTGAAAAAGAGTATATTAAAGGATATTTACCAAGAATACTAGATTTAAAGTTTCTTTTTGCAAAAATACCACCTTCCTTAATAAATTGCAATTTTACCTAAACAAAGTTTCAAATTGCAAAAATACTAGGCCCAATCCTCCTCCCTCCTTCCTAGCCCAACCCACTCCCCCTCCCTCCCTCCTTCCTTTCAGCCCACAGTCGACTGCAGTACTTTTTTTTTTTTTTTTTATGGGGGCTATTTTGGTGGATTTGGGTTCCAAGGCCCCGCCAGGGGCAATATTCAACCAAATCAACTGTTTTCAAATATTTTCAACTAGTTGCAACCATTTTCAACTACTTTCAACTAATTGCAACTACATATTATTGGTTTGAGTGATTTTGGGTTCCAAGGCCCCGCCAGGGGCAATATTCAACCAAATCAACTGTTTTCAACTGAATGCAACTATTTTCAACTACTTTCAACTAGTTACAACTAGTTGCAACTATTTTCAACTAGTTGCAACTAGTTTCAACTACTTTCAACTAGTTACAACTAGTTGCAACTACATATTATTGGTTTGGGTGATTTTGGTGGATTTGGGTTGCAAGGCCCCGCAGGGGCATATTCAACTGAATGCAACTGAAATCAGAAATTAAGTTGCTGATTTCAAGTTCCATTTTTCATTTGTCATTTTCGATCTCATTTTTGAACTCTATTATATATATATATATATATATATATATTAGAGTTCAAAAATGAGGTCGAAAATGACAACTGACAAATGGAACTTGAAATCAGAAATTTAGTTGCATTCAGTTGCAATTAGTTGCAAATTTAGTTGAATATGCCCCTGCGGGGCCAGGAAACCTAAATCCACCAAAATATCACCCTTCTTAAATATATATATATATATATATATATATATATATTAGAGTTCAAAAATGAGGTCGAAAATGACAACTGACAAATGGAACTTGAAATCAGAAATTTAGTTGCATTCAGTTGCAATTAGTTGCAAATTTAGTTGAATATGCCCCTGCGGGGCCAGGAAACCTAAATCCACCAAAATATCACCCTTCTTAAATATCTATATATATATATATATATATATATTAGAGTTCAAAAATGAGGTCGAAAATGACAATTGACAAATGGAACTTGAAATCAGAAATTTAGTTGCATTCAGTTGCAATTAGTTGCAAATTTAGTTGAATATGCCCCTGCGGGGCCAGGAAACCCAAATCCACCAAAATAGCCACCACCAAAATAGCCACCACCTTAACAAAAAAAAAAAAAAAAAAAAAAAAAAAAAAAAAAAAAGGACATAAGTCGGCAGCTTATGTTGATGGGGGAGGAGAGAGAAATTGAGGAAAGGGGGAGGGGGAGAATTAGGGTTAGTATTTTTGCAATTTGAAACTTAGTTTATTAAAATTGCAAATAGTCTTTCTTAACAAAAGTAAATGTGCAAAAATTTACTTTTTCCTATTTATTTTTCAAAAGAGCCCTATATTAAATTATATTAAAAGTAAAAAAATTATTGAAAATAATGATTATATAAAACCTAATTATATTATTAAATAAAATTTATAACATATCAAAAGAAAGGTACCTCTTCATTTTACTTATTTACCCTTAACTAATAAAACATGTTATTTTACTTAATTATTCTTACTTAATTATTATTTATAATAATATAAAATAGTTATTAGCGGATTGCCTTTTTAACATTTATTTTTAATTAAAGAAATTACCTTTTATAAACACTTAAAATTGTACCATATCTTACAAACGCTAATATTTGTTTTCTAACTAAAACATGTTGCCTTTATATTTAAAACTAATCTTGCAATCACTAATATAAACCCAAAAAGATCACACCGCATCTTACAATCATTAATCAAAATATAATAAAAATATATATACATCTATACTAATATATAATAAGTAAACAGAGATATAATTTGATTGTTTGATTCAACAATTTAAAACAATAGTCAACAATAAATTTACATTAAAATTTTATATTAATAGTTCTAAATAATACATGTGATTTATTAAATAATTTTAAAAGTTAAATTAATTCCATAATAAATTATAAAACTCTTTTTTGTTTAATAATATAATTTTAAAAATATTTAAAGCACAATTATAAGATAATATTCCTTAATTGGATTCTTTCGTTAAAGTCAAAATATGCGGAGAGATCTTATAAGACAACCAAATATCCGGACCTAATTTTCACTTTGTAACCCCTAAAAAAAACACTTTGGTGGTGTTTTTTTATGTTTAAAACCCATACATGTAATAATCTCTGATCGGAGATACCCAAAACCGAACAATCGAACATCAAAGAATAATTGAACGTAAAGTCATAACGTGTCAATAGAAGCGATTGACCAAAGTTATTAATTAAATTAATGGGAATTTGTATAATATGTCCCAAATTAATAGATAATTTTACAAATATGTCCCATCATATTGATTTATTAATTATATGTTCCATTATTAGTTTTTAGGTTTTATAAAGACTAATATACCCAATTTTATTAATTAGTTATTATTATAAGTATACTACAATTTTAAAATTTTATTAATTGAAAAAAATATTTTATATTTTTTTAGTACAGGACCAGGGGTGCTTTTTTTAATTTTAACCATAAAATAAATATTTTTTTTTATTTTTTTTCTTAAACTGGCCCAGGGGCACCCTTAACCAAATAAAATATTAAAATTTATAATTTAAATTAATCAAATTATGTTCTTATGAGACATTATATTTTAAAATAAATTTGATTAGAAAAGGTATAATGGTCCTTTTCTGTTAAAATTTGAATGAAAAACTGATTTTAGGATAGATTTGAAATTTCAAATATACATAGGACATATTTACAAACCATATTTTAAATTGAGATATATTATTAAAAAACCCTAATTAATTAATTTTCCTAATAAATAATGCACATCCCCACGTACAAGAAACAATAATATTCGTTGAGGCTAAAATAATCCCACAACAGACTTTTGCTAACAAAGAAATAAACTCCACCAACTTTACAAATACATAATCTAACCGGACCGGCGGACCTAGAGACCTGAATATATTGTTACAACAACAACAGTATATATTGATAACAAAAGAATATATTGTTACAACATTCATGTTACATACAAAGTGTAAAACAAATTTTGAAGACCATAGTCTGGAACCGTCTTTTACCAATTTGGCTTAGCGGGTGGTGTTCTATTACCTAGAGCACTGTTACCAGCTGCACCAGCATTTCCATATAAATTAATCCGATGATGATTACTATCCGAGCCTCGACTTTCATTAGAGTCCTTGACATTGGTAGCTTTGGCCTCCTTGGGAGACATATTGATGGTATTGATTTGTTCCAGGGTGTTCAATACATCATTGATGAATGGTCGACTTTTTGGGTCGGATTCGAGGCATTTAAGAGTAAGCGTTGCTGCTTCAAATGCAGCCTTAAGTGGATATCGGTGTTCCAATTTAGGATCCATGATTCTTCTTAATGTACTCTTCTTTTGAAGATATGGTCTGGCCCATTCCACCAAATTGTTCTCCCTATTAGGACGATTCATATCAAGGACTCGTCGTCCCGTTAATACTTCCAGCAATACAACTCCAAACCCATAAACATCACTCCTTACATATAAATGACCTGTCCAGTTGAATACATTCGGTAACATAATCATTTTCAGATTTTAATTTAAATTTATATTGAGATTAATGTAAATTTATATGTATACCTGTAGCCATGTACTCAGGAGCCGCGTAACCATAAGTACCCACGATTCCAGTTGAAACATGGGAATCGCCATTTATTGGTCCTAATTTCGCCAATCCAAAATCAGATAACTTGGGATTGAAATCCTGCAATATATAGGATAATGCTGGAGGTTAAGAATTTTATATAATTAAATAGGAGTAATTAATAAATACATTAGAGGAGGATTTTAAGAAAAAAACTGTACCCAGTCTAGCAGTATGTTGGCTGTTTTGAAATCGCGATAAATGACTTGTTTCTCAGTTGTGTGAAGAAAAGCCAGGCCTCTAGCTGCTCCTATAACAATTTTAAGCCTCGTCTCCCATGAAAGTTGTTCTGCACCATCTGTCAAGTTTATAAATCAGTAGGTGATCTTGATGATCATTAGTTCCAACACGTATATGATTGTTGTGGAATAAAAACTAGGTTATGATTATGACGGCTAGGGTTCGGGAGCTTCGTGCTTTAATGGCTGCTTCTGCGTTCGAGACTAAACGGTCCTCACAGAATGTCTCGAGACTAAACGGTCCTCACAGAATGTCTACGTATCTCTGTATTTAGAGAATCAAGCCAAGAAAACGTAGTTCTAGATGTGAAGGAGCAAGTCCTTATATAGGTGATGAAAACCCTAGAATTAGGATACTTGGTGGGCAAGTCAGAGCTTTGGCCCAATTCTAGAGTCTTCCAAGAGATAAGAAGATAAGTATTGGAGATACATGCCTTGGAGGTAGGCTACTCCTAATGTGATTTGGTTTCCTTGTTAACTCAAATTCGAAGTCTTATTTTTGGCTGACTTTACAGCTACGAAATTAATATCAATTCAAGGGTTTTGGGCCTCATTAATGGGCTTTAACTTTGGACCAAGCTAGGTCTAATTAATGCAATATTAATGATGTCTTTAGGGCTTACTTTTAGCCCATATCATTTGCCCCCCAACTTCTAGGAAAACTGATCAGGTTTTTCTTGAAGTTTTAATTGCCTTTACGAGACTTGGGTCAGGGTTTCTGTTTGTACACTAGTGTTTCACATGTATCGTCTTGATGTAAAGTGTGGAGCGACCTACACGTTTACGACGATGTGCCTTGTTCGAGGCTAAGGAATTATTCAATAACTTAGTTATAGAATTTTTCCTTATCTTTTTGAAGGATTTATTCATAAAACTCCTTGAATTTTTTCATATTTATCCTAAAATTTTTTTTAGGATTTTTATTGTACTCACAGGTATTTTTCTTTATTTTTGACTTATTAATCAAAAATATTTAATCGTGCCTCAGGCATAAAATTATTTTTCTTTATTTTTCTGGAATTTTTGGAATTTAATTTCCAATTTATAACCATCTTAAATACACTTCCAAAAATTTCCTACAGACCCTTGACCATTTCCACCATTTTTAAGAAATTTCCCAAAAATGGCCTCCTGGACGTCAATACCCCCGCCTAGGGGACCCTTTCTGGGCGTAGGTTATCCCATGCCTTCGAATCTCTAAGGTTAGTCTGGGCGTTGGTAACCCCGCCTAGGAGGTACCTGGACAACCAACGCCTAGGGGTTTTAACCTCCTGGGCGTGGGTTCTTTAATGCTCCTTGCTTGTTAATCTCACTTTGGCGTGGGTGCCCCCGCCTAGGAGATGTCTTAAAAATCGACGTCAAGGAGAATTAGCCTCCTGAGCGTGGGTTCTTTCTTCTCCTCCATGTGTTAGCTCACTCTTGGCGTTGGTATGCCTGCCAAGGAAGCCTCTTGTAACCCAACGGCGAGGAGATTTGGTCTCCTGGGCGTGGGTTATTTCTCACTTT
Source organism: Kitagawia praeruptora (assembly GCA_037693485.1). Taxonomy (NCBI): domain Eukaryota; kingdom Viridiplantae; phylum Streptophyta; class Magnoliopsida; order Apiales; family Apiaceae; genus Kitagawia; species Kitagawia praeruptora. The sequence goes on from CM075345.1 coordinate 81,233,838, forward strand.
TTACGTCTTACTTTGACTTAGGCGTGGGTACCCCCGCCAAGGAAGCTTCTTAAAAACCAACGTTGAGGATGTTTGGTCTCCTGGGCGTGGATGTTTTTCTGGGGCTCCCAGCCTTATTTTAAATTCTTTTAACTGATTATTTTCGTAAATCCTTTATTTTGCTATAGAACTCTCTAGAATCCAGCAGAATTACGCTTAAATTTTGAACTTCGTGGGCTTCCCGCCTTTTTAAAGGCCCAACCACTTGTTTATAGCCCATGTACTTTCTATAGCCGGTTGAGTGACCGACTGGGAACTTTATAAAAGGGCAAGTATATTTTTCATTTCTTCATGCTTCATTTTCTCAAAGTTACTCTGCAAGAATTCTCTCTCGTACATTTCTAAAAGTTCTGCTAGGGTTCAACCGTGAGGCGATTCCCGGCGTTCCAACCACCACGGTATTTCCCAGTTTCCGTTTGAGGATCGTTGAATCTTCATCCTTCTTGGTTATTTCTTGAAGCTTTTCTGGGTTCAAACCTTAAATCGGAGAACATCCATGGCGAATTCAAGCTCCTCCAGTCAATCTCAACTAGCTCAGACCACCTCCACCGTCGCTCCAAGGGCAGCTTCTCGAGGTAAAAAAATCTCTTGTCCATGCTCAAGTTTTTTCTCTTGTAGATCTTTTAAATGAGTTTGGTCAATCGTTTCCCAACTTACTCCACTTAGATGCTTATCAATATAAATCTAAGTATAAACAAAGTAAGATAGATGTTTATGCCAGACTATTCGGTATTCATGGGCCTTATAGGGCCGTCGCTCCAGCCATAAATGAAAGGTCTTGTCATCCAAAACCCGGGGCTATTAGGGTTTACAAAGAAGCTTTTTATGGCGATTTTAGACTTCCGCCTCCTACCTTTGTTTGTCGCCTTTTAGCTGAAGCTAGGGTCTGCCCAACTCAACTCATGCCCAACGGATGGCGTTTTATCCATTGTTTTATGGTCCAATGAAAGAGGCATGGGCTTGAGCCCAATGTCTCCATTTTTCGTTATCTGTTCAAATTCGTCCATACTCCAAACAACTCGGGCTGGGTTAAAATTCAAACTCGAACTCTAAACCGTTCTTGTTTTATTTCTGATTCCAACCCTGATTCCTTTCCTAATTGGAAAAAGGAATGGTTTTATGTTTTCTGGGATGGTGGTAATTGGGACGACTTTTTTAGGCCCAATTTTTGTAAGGCCGAAGATGGGTCTATGAAAAGTTTAAAACTTGGTGTGGATGAAGAGGCTGCCATAGCCATGTTGACCAGCGATAATCTGCATCACTGCGCGGATTTACTTTCCGAGGGCTCTCTTCAAGCCTGCGGACTTAGTGACTTAGGCCCAGATGGTAATTTTAACACTTTTCTTTTGTATTCTTTTTCAATCTTTCGACTGTTTATCATTTTCTTCAATATATCAATTTGCTCTCGCAGGTAGGGCTGCTTTGGATGTCATTTTCAAGAAAAGAGAGGAAGCTTCTGCTACCGGGGTTGCAGTGGAAAGACAAAGGACCAAAAGGTCTAGAACCGAGAGTTCCACCCCTGTTACAGAGCAGGTTCCTACCTTTCTTCAAGAGAAACCTGTCCCTGTGGAGGAAGACCTTACCCCTTTCACTGTGGGATGGGGTTTGTGCAATAGGGACACTGCCGTGGGTGACTCAAGGGCCGCAGCTGAATGATCTAGGAGTGTAATCACTCCACGAGATAGGGCTCACATTGTTGAATCTTCTGATGATCTACAGATCGAGCTCCTGGGGTCTCAAGCTGTTGCTTCGGTATACCTGTACCTTTAAATCTTCTACCTTAGCTGTCATTTCATTTTCTTATTTTATTTTAACACTTGTTTCGCAGATGAACGCTTATCTTCAGGCCGCTGTCCATAATCTGAAGAATATGCGTGCCGAGAAGACCATTGCAGAGAGAGATAGGGACAGATATTTTGCTGCCTCTGAAGCAAATTTTGCTCGTTTCAAAGATGTGGAGAAAGAGCTGGCTGAAGAGAAGGAGAAGAACCGAAGGCTGCAGTTGGAGGCGCAGCAGAACAGAGATCATATCATTGCTGACTTTAAAGCTTCGAAGGAGTTTGAAGATATTTTAAATGATGACTATGATGCTAACTTCCTTACTACCTTTAAGGATTGCTGGGAATAGATCATTACCGAGCTGAGTGGAAAAATAGAGGGAGTAACCTTGGAGAGGTTTCCTGTTCCTACTTTTCCAGGACTTTCTGCTACTACTCAAAAGGTAACCGCGGAGACTGTTCCTATGGAGGACTCTCAGCCTACTCAGGATCCACCTTCATCCCCTATTGCGGAAGAAACAGATGCCTCCCCTAAAAAACTTCTTTCCCCTGAGAAGACTGGAGATGACTATATTGATAACCTAGATGATTAGACTGCCTTGCATGGCTTGCTTTTGTAATATCCGTCCTGAATTTTTACCCTTTGGGGTTTTAACTATATCTATTTATGCATCTAGTTTCCTTGGCTTCCAACTGCTTATCTTTTGCTTAAACTCTTAGTTTTTGTAACTCAAATAGCCTTCGGGCTTTTATTTATGCGACTCTTTAACTTAACTATTCGTATAGTAAGTTTCCTTTTAGCTTTTACTTTCTTGCCTTTTGCTTGCTGTCTGTTAAGCTTTAGAGTTCTTCAGGTACTTGGGCCCCTTGGCTTGTACCAAACTCATGAATTAATTCATCATTTATTTTACGTATTTATAATAACAAAACAAAAGAAGTAATTCAGAGAGAAAGCAAAACAAACTTCATTAAGCTGTCAAAGATAAAATGGGCTCAGCCCTTACATAAATCTCCTACTGGGAGCAACATGCTCGGCTATGGTTTCATTCGAACCTTATTTCTATTCTTAATAGGTAAAAGACCAAGTCTTTAAACATAGTAAGTCTTGAGGTTCACTGCATGCCAAGTTCGGGGTACCTCAACCCCGTCCAAGGTTTCCAACTTGTAAGATCCTCGCCCTAGCACCTTCCTGACTCGATATGGTCCTTCCCAGTTTAGAGCTAGCTTCCCTTTTTGGCCAACTCCTGAGGCTTCTATCTTCCTTAGGACCAAGTCGCCTTGTCGAAAGAACCTCTCTTTAACCCTTTGGTTGTAGTGGAAGGATGCCCTTTTCTGGTGCTCTGCATTTCTAGCATTTGCTTCATCCCTGACTTCGTCAATCAGATCAAGAGCCAACCTCATACCTTCTTCATTACTTTCTGGTTCATATGCTTCAACTCGAGGCGAGGCATGCATAATTTCTAAGGGCACCACTGCCTCAGCTCCATAAGCCAGTAAGAAAGGGGTTTCTCCAGTTGTTACTTTGCAAGTAGTGCGATACGCCCAAAGTATAGGCAGTAACTCATCTACCCAAGTATTCCTTGAACGTTCAACTCACTTCTTTAGTCCATCAAGGATAATCCGATTGGCTACCTCAGCCTGTCCATTAGCTTGGGGGTGTGCTACTGAGGTAAAACGAAGCTCGATGGCATTTTCATCACAGTACTTCTTAAACTCTTCATTGTTAAATTGTGTCCCATTATCCGTCACAAGGATTCGGGGAATTCCATACCTGCAAATTACGTTTTCCCAAAAGAAATGGGCAACCTGTTTGGTGGTTATTTTGGCTAAAGGTTTAGCCTCAATCCATTTAGTAAAGTAATCAATGGCCACTATCAAGAATTTCCTTTGTGCTGAAGCTACAGGGAACGGGCCGAGTATGTCCATTCCCCACATGGCAAATGGAATAGGAGAGTTAACTGATGTTAACCTCTCAGGTGGCTGCCTTACAATTGGAGCATGCTTTTGGCATCTATCACACCTTTTAACATAATCTTGAGCGTCAGCCAACATCTCTGGCCAATAGAATCCCAAACGAGTAATCTTGTGAGCTAAGGCTCTTCCCCCCAAGTGCTGCCCACATATCCCTCCATGAACTTCCTCCAATGCTTCCTTTGCCTCCTGGGGCCTTAAACACTTCAAATATGGGATGACAAACGACCTTTTGTAAAGGATGCCTTCAATTAAGGCATATCTCAATGCTCTTACCGACAGTTTCCGTGCTTCCAAGGCATTGTCAGGGAGCCATCCGGTCTCAAGATGAGCCTTGATAGGATCTATCCAACAGCCTCCTATATCAATTGGTGCCACTAACTTTGAAATGACGGTCGGGGCCTTCAAGACCTGGAAGTAAACACTCCCTGCATAATTTTCTATCTCAGAAGAAGCGAACTTAGACATGGCATCGGCCTTAACGTTCTCTTCTCTCGGGATATGCTCAACATAGCACTCTTCAAACTGAGTCATAACAGCTTTCACGACTCTCAGGTATTTCACCATAGTTTCATCCTTAGCTTCAAATTCACCATTCACTTGCGATACCACAAGCCTTGAGTCTCCACAAACTTTAAGGTTCTTGACCCTCATGATTTTAGCTAAACCCAAACCAGCTATCAGAGCTTCATACTCAGCTTCATTGTTGGTCGTTGGGAAGTCTAACTTCAAAGCATATTCAACCATAAAACCATCGGGGCTTTGTAAGACCATGCATGTACCACTTGACTTTGTTTTTGATGCTCCATCAAAATAGAGCACCCAATACTCTTTCAGATCAGGTACAGGTTCCTCTTTCTCAGGGGTAGTTACCATCTCCTGCCCCCCGACTTCTTGGTTGTTAATGGTGCATTCAACCACGAAGTCAGCCAATGCATGAGCCTTAATGGCCGTCCGAGGCTTGTATGTGATATCAAACTCTCCTAATTCAATTGCCCACTTGATTAGCCTTCCACTGGCCTTAGGGCTGTGCAGTATGTTTCTTAACTGCTGGCTTGTCAATACTTGAATCTTATGTGCCTGAAAATAAGGTCGCAACTTCCTCGAGGCTGTTACTAAAGCCAAAGCAAACTTCTGGATGGGTGAGTAATTCAACTCAGCCCCATGCAACACCTTACTCACATAGTAGATAGGTTTCTGAATTTTCTTTTCTTCCCTGATAAGAACAGCACTCAATGCTTGTTCGGATACCGCCAGGTATAAGTAAAGAACTTCTCCGGGAATAGGTTTAGCCAATAGCGGGGCTTCAGCCATATACTTCTTCAGCTGTTCGAAAGCCTCCTGGTTCTCAGGAGTCCACTCAAAATTTTTCACCTTCTTCAATGTTTGAAAGAAAGGCAAGCATTTGTCACCAAATTTGGAGATGAATCTCCCCAGGGCTGCAACTCGGCCCGTTAGCTTTTGCACATCTCTTATAGAACGTGGTTCCATTTCCAGAATTGCTTTGATCTTGTCGGGGTTGGCCTCTATGCCTCTCTTTGAAACCATCAGCCCCAAGAATTTTCCTGATCCAACTCCAAAGGCACACTTGGCTGGATTCAACATCATCTTGTGGTGCCTCAGCACTTCGAATGCCTCTCTGAGGTGCTTAATGTGGTCTACCTTACACAGACTCTTGACTAGCATGTCATTAACATAGACTTCCATGGTTTTCCCAATCAGATGGGCGAATATCTTATTCACCAGTCGTTGGTAAGTAGTGCCTGCATTCTTTAGACCAAAAGCCATAACAAGATAGCAAAAAACACCAAAGTCAGTTATGAAAGATACCTTTGGGATGTCATCCTTATGCATCTTAATCTGATTGTAACCGCTGAACCCGTCCATGAAACTCAACATCTCATGCCCAGCAGTGGCATCTATCAACGTATCTATACTTGGCAAAGGAAAACAATCCTTAGGACAGGCGTCGTTCAGATCAGTAAAATCTATACACATCCTCCATTTCCCATTCGCCTTTTTGACCATCACAGGGTTAGCTAACCATGCAGGGAATTGTATCTCTTCAATGAACCCAGCCTCTAAAAGCTTATCAACCTCTTGCTTAATGGTTTCTTGCCTTTCAGGAGCAAAATTCCTTTTCTTCTGCTTTATCTTCTTCCGATAAGGATCAACATTTAACTTTTGAATTATGAGTTGGGGATCAATCCCTGGCATATCAGCGGCAGTCCAAGCAAACACATCACTATTCTCCTGTAAGAATGCTATCAACTTTCCTTTTAGAGGTTCTTTTAGAGAAGCTCCTATATAGGTGACTTTCTCCGGGTCACCTAACTCCAAAGGTATGGGGATCAAGTCCTCTGCTGGTTTCCCACGATGTTCATCATCTCCACGGACATCCATGTCCTCAATTGGGAGTACCTGCCCCCCAACTCCATCAGCTCTCAGTGCGGACACATAACAACTTCTTGCCATCTTCTGATCACCCTTTTGTTCTCCAACCCCATTACGGGTTGGAAACTTGATTTTCATGTGGTAGGTTGAGGCTACAGCCTTGAACGCATGAAGTCCTGTCCTTCCAAGGATTGCATTATAGGTCGAGACTGCCTTGATTACCAGAAAATTCAGCATCTGAGTAGCCTCCTTAGGCTCCTGTCCAATTGTCATGGGCAACTGAATAGTACCCTCAACCTTGGACTCAACTCCATTGAATCCGTAGATGGGCATGTTAGTCGGGGTCAGCTGAGAATCAGTGTATCCCATTTACACAAAAGCATCATGAAACAAAATATCAACATAGGCCCCATTGTCTATCAAGACTCGCTTTACTTCTGAGTTTCCAATCACTGGGGTTATGACCAATGGGTCATCATGGGGGAACTTCACCCCTTCAAGATCAGAATCATCAAAACCAATTACGATTTCAGTTCTGGCACGCTTCGGGGCCTCTCCCACGATGTGCATCACCTCCCTGGCGTATGCCTTTCGAGAGTTTCGAGTTATATCGGCCGTTGTCGGGCCTCCCCAGATCATGTTGATAACTGGCCCTTGGGGCTGTGTGTTTCGATCGCGATTGTTGTCTCTTCTATCATCGTCTCTTCTGTCATAATCTCTTCTTTGGGCTCCACGATCTTCACCCTTAGTGAATTTATTCAGCTTTCCCTTACGGATTAAAAATTCAATCTCATCCTTCAACTGTCTGCAATCATCTGTATCATGTCCCACATCTTTGTGAAACCTACAATATAGATCCTTGTTTCTCTTCTCGGGGTCTCCCCTAAGTGGTTTCGGCCACCGGAAGTCCTTATCCTTCTCGATCTCCAGCAAGATTTGACTTCTGGGAACATTTAACCTTGCATAGTCAGAAAACCTTGGTCCCAAGCTCTTTTTTGGCGGTGAATCAGAGTCTTTGCTAGTTCGGGGATACTTGTCCCTAGCATCGTACTCCTGGTCTTGCTTGCGCTTTTTTGTATCATTGTTACCCCGACCATTGCCTAATGTGACTTCCTTCTTCGTGTTATCCTCGGCCTTGATGTACTTATCAGCCCTTCGCTGGAGCTCAGCCATATTCTCAGGGGGATGCTTTGCCAATGATCTCTTAAAGTATAAGTCGGTGGTACCATGCTCCAAGGCTACCATTGTAACCTTATTGTCCAGATCAGTGATATTCAAAGTCTCCTTGGTGAACCTCTTAAGATAATCTCTCAGACTTTCGTTCTTCCCTTGTACCACATACATAAGAGATGCAGAACTTTTCTCATGCGCTCTTCCGCTGATAAACTGACTAACGAAAGCAGCACTCAACTCCTTAAAGGAACCAATCGAGTTTGCAGGAAGTCGACTATACCATCTTTGAGCCATACCTGATAGAGTTTGAGGGAAATGCCCTACACTTCAAAGCGTCACTTGCAGGCTGCAACAGCAGAGCATTTGAGAATGTTCTAACGTGGTTTGCAGGATCACCCATTCCATCATAAGCTTTAATTGTCGGCATCTTAAACTTCTTTGAGATACGAGCATTCATCACCTCCTCCGTAAATGGGGGTGTGGGATCATCAGGATCCCCAAGTGGCATCAGATCCTTGGGGTTGCTCTTGGGGGTTTCCATCCTCGTTGTTCTTCCAATTGGGGCGTCGGCCCTTCTCTGCCTCCTTGAAGGCCCCTCTAAATCTATAAAGGGAATTAGTCCCGAGGTTGGAGGAAGCTGAGTTTGATTCATCCTAGCTTCTTCTCTAGCAATATCTTCCTTTATCCTTAAAATTTCGTCCTCGTGAGCCTTGATTCTTTCAGCAGCTGTCAAGGGAGGTCCATCATGGATGGTTTGTGTTCTCCTTCTTCGTTCTCTGCTAGCACGTCGCCTTCTCGGGGCTTCATCACGATCATCATCAGTCGATGAATCATCGGTATAGGGGCCAGAGTAGTCAAGATGCTCTCGATCTCTGATTTGCAAGGCATGACCACTGGGTCCAGGAGGGTAATTAGGTAAACCATACATTGGATTGGTATTCCTGGGGAGATCCGTAGTATGGATCTGTACTCCTGGCGGCGGGCGACTGGGATTAATTAAAGGAGAAAACAGCGTCTTGAGGGAGCTGGTTCCTGGGTGGATGACCATAGGTAACGTCCCCCCGGCATGGGGATTAGTCCCTGGAGGTTGAGAAAATTGAATTTGAGTAATCGCCCCTGTGACTGGGGGTATCTGCTCAGTAACAGGCGGAGCGGAGCTTAGAGGCAGAGCCTCAGTAGCGATTGGCTCGGTAGTGACTGGTGTTGTTCTTCGTGTATTAACCATGGTTGATGTTTGATTCCCACAGACGGCGCCAAATGTTGTGGAATAAAAACTAGGTTATGATTATGACGGCTAGGGTTCGGGAGCTTCGTGCTTTAATGGCTGCTTCTGCGTTCGAGACTAAACGGTCCTCACAGAATGCCTACGTATCTCTGTATTTAGAGAATCAAGCCAAGAAAACGTAGTTCTAGATGTGAAGGAGCAAGTCCTTATATAGGTGATGAAAACCCTAGAATTAGGATACTTGGTGGGCAAGTCAGAGCTTTGGCCCAATTCTAGAGTCTTCCAAGAGATAAGAAGATAAGTATTGGAGATACATGCCTTGGAGGCTACTCCTAATGTGATTTGGTTTCCTTGTTAACTCAAATTCGAAGTCTTATTTTTGGCTGACTTTACAGCTACGAAATTAATATCAATTCAAGGGTTTCGGGCCTCATTAATGGGCTTTAATTTTGGACCAAGCTAGGTCTAATTAATGCAATATTAATGATGTCTTTAGGGCTTACTTTTAGCCCATATCAATGATATATATCTTTTGTCTTGTATAAGGATTAAGAATATGAGTAATGGACTGTTTTGAGACTCAGTTTGTTTCAACAATGAGCATATATAAGTATTTTTACTGACGAAGACGGTAACATCCCGATATTTTTTCAACTTTATTTATTTATATGATTTGAAATTAGTGAGCTAGCATTTATATCATTTAAGACGTAAGTAGGCATTTCTTTTAAAATTAGGATTTTGTTTTATATTATTATTAGTTATAGAAAGAATAAAAGAGAATAATAGAAAAAAAACAAAAAGAGGAGTTAGGGTTTTGTAAAAAAAAACATACATTACTTGTATTAGAGAGGAAAGAGAAGAGAGATCAGGAGAAGAGAGAAGAGATAAAAGAGAAGAGGAGGAGGAAAAAGAGAAGAATTATAGCAAGGCTTAGGAGGAGGGTCTGTGGAGGAGGAGGGTCTCTGGAGTTCAAGATAATAGATTAAATCTTTTGTATTATATATATATATATATATGCGATTATACTTGAATTAGGTGTTAGGACTTATGAGATTCATGATTTTCGTTACATGAATTAGGGTTTTTGGAGTAGATATATGGGCTGAATTTCTTGAATAGCATTCATGATCTTTGGATTTTAAGATACGGATTTCATATTATTCTCTTTGTTCTTCGTACCGTACTCCAAATTCATATGTAATGCAAATCTGATTTGTTGTTAAATTCGTATCTGATTCTTTATTTGTCGGAATATTATGATTTTTAACTCGTTGGAAAGATATTTCGATTATCTTCATTTTCCTTTCTTTAAGTTTTCTGCAATTTCACTTGTAAGATTGGTAAAATCTGCCGTTTGTAAATCTGATGTGTTATTTTGTGTTTGTACATTCTAACTTCGGAAATTCATAATAAATCAGAAAATTATCCGGAAAATATGAGTAATATCGTTCTGGAAAGATATTTTCGTGTTCTACGTTTTCTGTTCATATTTCTCTGTTAAATTCGGTGATTTTGATATCTTAAATATCAAATTATTGTTGTGATCAGGGGCTGATTCTGTTCTGACAGAACGCATTTTCATTGTTTCTGAATTCGTTACCTCTCCGTTTTTAAAGAGCCTTACCATTCTAAAAAGGTCTCGGAATCCTCTACGACATTTGTGTTTTATAATTTTGCATTTGAGTTAATATTTATAGAGTAAATTGCCTTTCTTTGGGACTGGTCAGTTCAAATTTTTAGCTTCTATAGTCTATTTTGTTTATATTTAGTTTAGTGACTTTAGATCAACGCGTTTTCGATTATTTATAATATAAATATGATTTGAGACATATTTCTGGAGTAAGTTATGTGTAAGTTACATGTAAGTTATTTGTGATTTTATTATGATTTGGGAGATATTGTAAGACTCCGTCATCATGAGTGGAGAGAATCTCGTGCTTGGCACCTCCTATGCGGTGTATTTAAATAGTATGGGCGTGTCGCCGATGTTATGGGACACGTATAGTCATGACTATTGTGTATGTTTGACCATTTGCGTAGCATTGTACTTTTTGCTGTGCAAGCCCTGTAAGATTTTGGGTAACATTTGCTTTGTGCTATGCAAGCCCCTTTAAGTTTTGATGACTACATATTCTGGATGACCGAAAATGTAAGACATCCTGTAAGATTATCTCCCATGTCAGTAAGTAAAGTTTTGTTTTTGATAATAATTTTGCTGATTATTATGTATAAGTGGTAAGATTAATTATTTTGAATATTATTTGTAAGTGTATGTGTATGTGTAAGAGTCATATTATATTTTATCGGTTAAGTCTTTGGTTATGTTAATGTGTTAATTATGCGTAAGTGATATGATTAGTTGTACGAGTAAAATTATTTTTGATTTGGAGTTGTTCATTTTTATATTGTGAGTTGATTATCTACTTTCTATTATCTCATTCGCTATGTCTCATTGTTCTTTTATTCAGATATTCATTTTTATTCTTGTTCAGTTGTTTAATTTGTTCAGTTCGTGATTCGATTTATATCCGTATATGAGCCTTTCGCTCACTGCCGGTTCTTTGTTTTTCTTATTCCTTCCGGCAGGTGATCTTATTTAGGTGGGCTACTTATTGGGAAAAGTGCGAGTTGCGATATTTGGAAAATTTAGGTGTATTTTTAATTTACGAATCGTAAGATATTGGATTTTGAAAAGTTGTATTATTTTATTCGATTTTTAGTGAATTTTAAAATTAAATGTATTCCTTGGATTGTTAAAACGACGACAACAATAATAACAATAACAATAATAATAATAGAATTAGAACTCACTTCTAAACAGATGACTTTCTAAGCTTCCTTTCTGCATATATTCATAGACAAGCAGAAACTCTTTCTCTTCCCAGCAATATCCTAAAAGTTTGACAAGGTTGGGATGGCTAAACTTTCCCAAGAATTTCACTTCTGCCTGCACATACATAATCGACACACATACATGTATATATGAATGGGACTGAAATTCCACATAGTAAAATGCATCATACAGAAAAACGTTAATGCATGTAAATTAATTTATACAACAAACTACATATATAGACAAAACAGTTAGTCGGTAAATGGGCATGTTTACTTGATGGTAAATTTATACTTTATGTTAGGAATTAGGGCTGCTCATAATTAACCCAACCCGAATAAACCAACCCAACCCGATCCTATTTTGGGCCGAACTAACCGGACCGTTCAAAACCGAAGCCCGATTGGGTTTATTTTCTGTTGGGCCGAATATAATGGGTTGGGTTAGGGTTTAACTATTTAAAACCCTAAACCAACCCGACCCGATTAAATATTAATAGTCTACTTACACTACCCAGCTCCAGCCCAGCCCATTTAAAATACACCTAAATCCCCAACCCATTTAGAATAATGTCATTTGATCATTTATGTACTTGGAATTTAGGAGTATATCTTTAGCCATGAAATATTGACAGATATTTGACACTTAATTCAATTTTTATGTACTTGGTTCAATATTTTTCGTGCATTGAATGCTCTTGAGTCTTAAACCATAGCTATACAAGCTTACATGTGTACTTCTATCCATCAGTGGCATCCTTTATTTTTGATTTAGTAATTGTGCTCTTATATAGATTGTCTGAACAGTTCACAACATTTCTGAATTCTTATTTATTGTGTAAATGCAAGAAGGATGGTAGAGTTGATTCTCCACCAAAGACCGTCGTCAAAGAAATACGTAAGAGAATATTGTTGGAAAACTATGATTGTAATATTTTGGAAGACTGTAATATATTTATTTAAGACTTGATATCATATTTATAAGTTTTATGAATTTCAGACTTTTAGTATTTAATTTAACCCGAACCAACCCGAACCAAATCGAATTAATTGGGTTGGGTCAGGGTTGGGTTACATAATATTTTTTTAATTAATGGGTTGATTTTTTATCAAACCGAACTAATTGGGTTGGATCACTAAAACGGGTATAACCGGTCCAAACCGACCCATGAGTAGCCTAATAGGAATCATGATTTATATTTACTAGTTTATAGCTCATGCTTGCATGGGTTAATTCTAAATACTTTTAAAATTATATGATTAAATAAAATAGAGTATAATAATTTATTATGGATATAATTTAATTTTGTAATATTAATTAATAAAATTATTAGTAACAATAATAGTTATTTAATAAATGATATGTATTGATTAGAACTAATAATATAAAATCTTAATGTAAATTGTTGTTAACGGGATTCGAACCTTGTATCTTTAGAAGAGGGATTTAAATATAGAGTATTTCTTAATATTAGATCTAATGGCTATCATCTATGTACTAAATATCTAACGGCAATTACTATTGTTTTAGATTGTTGAACTAAGTTGAACCAAAAAAACCAAATTATATCCATATTAAGGGGTTCTCTCTAGATCCCTACTCTATATATATATATATATATATATATATATATATATATATATATATATATATATATAGAGTCCTACTCCACTACAAACTAAAATTAACTACAAACTAAAAACTAAACACTAATGTAATATTTCAAGCTAATCTAATGACCAAACTAGGGGTACCCCAATACAAAAATGCTTAAAATAATTGGATCTATCACCTGACGTGCCACGCCATCACCTGCCACATCACCAGGTGATCACCCATTTACTGACGTGACAGTGCCACGTGGCAGATGCTAGCGTGTCAGGCCACGTTACATACCACATGGCAGGTGCTGACGTGACATGCCACGTCACCATGCACTGTCCATCCTATTCGTTTATTAATAAAAGGCAGGTAGAGGAAGTGAGGGTTTAAAACGTCAAGAATGATGAATAGTGGACGAAGTCTGTCCAGCTAGTAGTCAACACTACTTTGCTTTAAATCGATTTCAGATTTATATATATTTTTCCACGCACCATCTAATAGGGAGAGAGACACAAACAAACAATTAACAAATAAAAATGGTGGAAATTTAAATCTTTTTGTAAATTAAGACATCGTGCATGCTCATAGGCCATACCTTTGGTCAAGAATGATTCAATTTATAATATTTAATATTATACTACTATCTGTCCAACAAGCATATATAACCAAACCACTAAATATATACTTGACTTAGACTTGTTATTTGTTTGACTTTCCAACCAAAACACAGGTTAATTTGTCTACCACTTGAACAAACTACGCAGATGCGTACGTACCATTTTCATTACATAACCCCGTAAATAGTATTCCCTCAGTTCCATGTAATTATTTACGTTTCAAAATAATATTTTTATTTTTTTATATAAAAGTATAATGTATATATTTTTATATAAAAAAAGAAAATTTTAAAAATAAGTTATAGAACTATCCTTAAAATATATCTTAAAATGCATGCCTGAAAATGTAAAAACAAATGTAAAGAATTGGTTGGGACAGAGGGAGTAAAAATTATCTAGTAAAAACACTTGTCTATACATTGAACTGAAAAACTTAAAATTATATACCTGCCACTCTTTGAGGCCTTGATCACTGTCCGGGTTTGATCTCTTGACTGCAACGAGAATTCCAACGCCAACCTTAGACGGGGCTAGAGTTGTCTTGTCAACCCAACCTTTAAAAACCCTTCCAAAACCACCCTCCCCCAGCATGCTATCGGGTCTAAAATTTCTGGTTGCACTCTTCAGTTCCGCGAAACTATACATCTTCAAATTCGGGGTTACAATTTTGCCTGTGCGCTCTACATCACCTGGCCCTGGGAAAATATCATGCACTTCTTTGTTGGGTGGACTACAGTCCCGGGAGCTACTAGCTTTGCTGTTCTCTTGGGTTTTAGCACTGTAAACTGAACTTATATAAAACTAATTAGTAGGATACTAGGAGTCAACAGTACTCTATCCAATATATAGTAATTATTAAGAGGATATACATAAATATACGAATTTCTATTTCTAACACCTTGATATTTTAGTAATTAATTACGTACCTGAAGCAGGGCGAAGCTTGTAGGCGGCAGAAAAACTAGTTACAGGGGTTGGAAAGCAGTTGCCCATATCTTTATTTATGATGATCCAGTTTCTGATAAGAGAAACTAGTTAGAGGGGTGGGAATAAATGTCCCTATATATATGATTTCATTTGGAGTTAATAGTATTATTAGACTATTAGTGGTTAAGTGAATGTGAATGTGACAAGTTTTCCTTTTTGAGACGAGGGTTCTGGGAAGAAGAGCAGAAGTAGGAGAGGAAAGAAAGACGGGGTTGGGAAGAAATTATTTTGGTGTTGTGTGTGAAGGTATGTTGCACGATGCTTTGTGAAACCAGGAAAAGCGTTGAGAAGAATTAGTTGCATTTACTTTAAAAGAAAGGATTGCTTTGACTTTTTCTTTCTCTCTCATTCTCTTTTATTCCCCTGCTTTTTATCGGTAGGTAATTAATTTGTTTTTTTTTTAATTAAAAGCGAAATCTATATCTATACTATACTATATTATAATAAGCAAAAGGGGTATAATTTGTAATTGGTTACCCATATTTCTGGTTATCCCCATTTTTGGTTATCCATCACTTATCACCGTTAGATCAGCAACTCAAATAGATCATGACTGTTAATACTAAAAATTATTATATACAAATATGTAAGGTTCAAATTCTTTCAATAACATATTAAAATTAATATTTATAATACTATATTATATTATAAATAAATTATAAAATATTAAAAATAACCCGTGCTTTGCACGGGCTATAAGCTGGTTATATTAATAATTCAAATCCTTAACAAGAACATCGATAAGAAAAGAGGGAGTAGTAGACCAGTACTCCTCATGACCATGACCAGACATAGAACTAACTATTCCATCTATAGATGAGCTGCTAAATTCGCTGATCTCCTAACAAAGTAAACACAAAGGGACCTCAAGTCCTTTATAATTTCCGAACAATCTGAGATTATTGCCCCAAAATAAGAATTATCTATGGTCTTACTACGAATAGCTTCGACCACATTGAGGCTGTCAAGCTCCACATAAATATTATGCTTCCCCAACTTCTTTAACCAAGACAAAGCTTCTCAAAAAGCCAGAGCTTCAACTACTCGGGAATCAAGCTCACCCATAAAACAACCTCCACAGCCTGCAATAAAACTACCCGAATCATCTCTCTGAACACAACCATAAGAGCTCATATTACCATTCTCGAAAAAGGCCACATCTACTTTACAGGTTTGCCAACCTGAAGGAGGGGGATGCCAGACCATCATACCTTCTCGATCAAGACAAGTACTATGTCTATTTTGAGTTACTTGTGGCCGTTTCCACTGAAAGAGAGAAGAACTTGTTTCGTTTGTCACCTGAGAGAAAGTTTTGATAATTTTATTCCACACCACTGAGTGTGATTCCATACACTCCACAAAACTGAACAAAACATTTCAAAATCCTTCAAAGATAAAACATCAAAGATATTCACCACCATTTGAGGAAAAGATTGGCTTGAAAATATAGTAGGATTAAGTTTACTCAACTCCCAACACCTGTTAGCAAACGGGCTCTAAAGATTCAACCGTTAATTTGCAGATCTGACAGATTGGATGAACATCAATAAACTTTCTTCTTAGATTTTCAAGAGTAGGAAGATAATCGTGCAATGTGACGACCCGACATTTTGAACTAATAATTGTAGATTAAAAAGTAAAAACAAGTCTCAAATGTCATAAAATATCAAACTTAATATCCAAATGTTACATTGCAACGGAGCTAGAATAAATGGTCTGATACAAATCCAAATAAAAGGAAACACAACTCCACAAGTAAAACATGATCACTAAAACATTATTCTGAAATACTTGCTCATATAAAGTCCATTTCTCCTAGTTTCCAAAAGCTAAGCACCTGAAAATTTGTAAGTAATGAGCTATACGAGCCCAGCAAGAAAACAATTCGGAAATCAGTGGATCAAGTTCATAATTTTCATTGTGTCAAAACATTATTCAAAAATCGATAGTTCAAATCACATACATTAATTCCACAGCTCGCTAAGGTCACGAATACCCGATAACACGGTATCATTACTTCATAGTTTGTCAATAATGTGCCCCTTACTAAGGTATCATAAAGTGTGCACTCCCGAAAACATCATAAATGGCACCCCCTATTAAGGTATCATAGGCTAGTTCCGGAACTATACGCAATTACTAAGGGTTCATAAGTCAGAGCTCACTGGGAATTCTTATTTCTAAAACAATATACTTGATCCATAATTTAGAAATAAAAACCGTGCAAAAATATTTAAAAGATTTCAAAAGAAAATAAAAGTCCGAAAAGTTAACTTACCTTAATATGCTAATCAAGATCCAAGGTTTTAAATCCTATATATTAAATTAATCAAATCAAATAAAGGTTATTAATAAACTAATATATACAAGTAAGATACATATATTAAATTAAGGTGTTGACGGAGGAATTTGGTAACAACAAAATTCGAGGTACTTCGCCGGAAACAAGATCTACTGCGGTGGTTCTTTGCCGAGAAAAGTGGTAGCGTGTGGTGGCTGTTTATAATTGGTGGCTGAGATTGATAGGGTTAGTGGCGGCTATTCAGAGCTCTCGACTTCCAACCCCTCAATTTGCCTACGTACCTCTATATTTATAGAGGATCAAGCCAGACGTAGTTCTTGGAGAACAAGAAACCCAACGGGCTTGGATAACGGACTAGCTTCCGGAAAGTTCTACTTTGAGGCCTAACCACAAAAGGCCCAAGGCTCATCCACGATCTCAAGACTTCACAGATAACGAAACTTCCCCCGTCGAGGACTAGTCCTATCCGCTACCAGCTATTTCTTGATTTCAAGGATGCAGGTATAGCCGTGATTTACCCCAAGTGCAGAACGCATCCCTGTCCCCCGAATGAGAAGCACCCACCAGATAGCAGGACAGGTGATCCAGAGCTTTTGGGTGCAAAGTGCAGGATTACTCCAAAGTTCCCCAATGAGAGCGCGCCCATTGGCTACAGGAACAGAGCTCCCAAAGCACACACCAGAAAGTCCCCATCTTTCCACCTTAGGGCGCACGGATGCCTCCCTTAGCGTCTAAGAAGGGTCCTTATATCCAGGCAAACCCCTGGAGGCCTTCTGCGACGGACATCCCCCTCCTGAGATACGACAGGAGGGAATTCTTCAACTTCTAGAATTCCAGCTTGAGTAGAATCCCACCTAAATAGAATCCTAATTCGAATAGTATCCTAGGAGAGATTTCTTCAATGTCTTCTTAGAAAACCAACTTGAACAGATTTGTCACCATATTTCACATTTAGGGCGCGCCCTAACTATAAGGAAAGCCAGGGCGCGGCCTAATTCCTCTAACTTAAGTCAAAACCCTAATTTACTCTAGAATTCCCCAAATTGAACCCATATTTGACCCGAATCCATCTTGAGAATACCCGAACCGAATTTTAGCTATAACAACTACCCCCCAATTCCATATGAAATCAGAGATGATGTATGGAATTTCTTCTGAAAAGCCCAAAATTTTTCACAAATCTCCATCAGGGCACGCCTAGGCAGAGGGCGCGTCCTTAGAATCCTAAACGACTTAAGTGGCCGACAGCTGTTTTCCACTACTTTTCTAAATCTCTATAAATACCCCTGTTCTGTTTTATTTCTCTCTTTTTCTACTCTCTCTTTCCCAAAAACTCGACTCCGACGACCTCTTCCTCCGAGCAATAATCCGGCCAATCTCGACAATTTCCTTTGTTTTTCTTCCACGAATCTTGTTCCGGAACTTCCAAGGTATGTTTTGATGCCTTTAATTTGTACTTTCACCATGCATTTTATCCGATTTTGCGATTTGACTCTTGGTTGTCTTCATGTTCTTCAATATTATCTGTATTTATATATGTATGTATGCATGCTTGATCTTCATTTGCCACAATAATTTCTTTATAAATATGTTTCTGTCAAAATAACACGGTGAATCAACTTTCAGGGCGCGCCTTTAATACAGGGCGCGCCTTGGATTCCTCTGATACCACGACGGACTTTTATAAAAATGAATACCTTAGAAAATCTTTTAAGTACATCCTTATATTGTTAATCATTATACTCTAGGGCGCGCCTTTTACCCAGAACACGCCTTAGACATCTAGATCTCAATTTTGCAAAGAATTCTTCTATTTGTTTAATTCTTGGACGCGCCCTAAGTCCCTTCTTTCATTTAATTTTGCAGCTGGAGGGCGCGTCTCCACCCTTTCACCCATTTAGGGAATTCAACGAAAGTTTAGGGATCCATTCTCCATTGCCACCCCCTTATCTCCTGAACCTTATAGGAGCCCTTTTTCGTTTATTTCTCCTGAAGACAAAGCGCGCCTTATTGAAGATTTCAACGAAGGCAGGATGAATTTCTCCGATGAAGATTCCTTTAATGGTATTCATTTTAACACTCAAATACCTGAAAAAATTCCCACACCAATACCTGAAAATACTTCAAATCTCATATACACAGACCCATCTGACAATGATTATGCTCCGGACTCCAATTCTCCCAGTGACACACATTCTTCTGATACATATTCCTCTGAGGGCGCGCCTTCCGCCTCGTCTATCTCACCAGTAATCAATTCTGAACCAACATCTCCACCTTCATCACCTACCCCATTCGAACATTGGGAAGTCCTTGATGAAGAAATTGATATTGATTGGGGTAGATATAATGAGATATCTGAAAAAGAAAAGAACCAACTCAGAAAGAAACAAGGCAAATTAGCCTGTGTGAGCATGTCTTCTACGGCCACCAATGATGAAGTGGAATGGGCTATGAAATACTATGGCCAAGAAGGACTCTGGGCAATCCCTCACTCCCACCACCGACCTCACCTTTTCAATTATGGTGGAAATTTCAGAATTCCAAGAATGGTTCTTACCCCAAAACTCGTTGCTTTAGGTGTGGGCGCGCCTTTACACCCCTTCCTCAGAGAAATCCTTGAATGGTACGATCTAGCCCCAATCCAACTCTCTCCCAACAGCTATAAACTTGTCTTGGGCTTATTCATTCTCTACCATGACCTGGGTTTTGGGGCACCCTCCATGCCAGAAATCAGTTATTTTTTTAGCATCCGTCAATCAAGCATTGGATACTATTATCTGGTAATCAACAAACCTCACAATAACAAAGGTTTTTCTGAGGGAAGAATTAGCCACACCAAAAGATGGAAGGAACCCTATTTCTTCATCTGGGACGTTCCTCGAGTTCGTCTTCAATTTAATACAGATCCATGTAAGTGAGGGTGCACCCTACACTTTTCTTTTTTTTTTTAATTTTCTTTTAACTTTAACTGATCTCTTTTAAACCAAAACAGATAGAAGAGTTCAAAAAGAACTTCAGGGCGCGGCCTCATCCCGGGCCAAAGCCATCCTAAAAGTTGCAGCGGAGAAATTTAATCTCCAAACTCTAATCACTGAAGAAAATCTAAAAAGGGTTGGAATCCTTTCCGACAGGGTTGGTTCTATTTGTAAATTTAAAAAATTTAGAAATGGCATTGCTGTTCCCACCTCTTCATCTAGTGATAGCAAAAATGAAAATTCTGATTCTGATGAAGGTAATAATTATAATGTAGGATAGGGCGTGCCCTAACCGTTTATCTTTCATTTCTGATGTTTTGTTTTATACTTTGCCTTCTTTACCCAGGGCGCGGCCTAACCTTTCTTCTCTTTTATCTTGTACAGGTATGGCTCCTAGGATTCCTCGCGGATTTGGCGCTGCCAAAAAGAAGAGTGACAAAGAGAAGAAACATGACCAAGCGAGTACCTCTGACTCCAGGGCGCGCCCTGTGCAGGACAAGAATTCCAGTGACGTGGTTACTCCATCCACAGAATCTCTGAAAAGGAGTGCGGATATTCAGGATCCTATCATTGACAGGAGCAAGAAGCCAAGATATGAGGGCGCACCCTCATATGTTGAAACTTTAATTGGCCCTGCTGCTGCCTCCCTTGTTGAAGAAAAGGAGGTTGATGTTTGGCAAAACATGAATGCGGATGAGGAATCTCAGTCCATGATTCGGGCATCTGCCCAATTGCTTATTCAATCTCTAGGGCGCGCCCAGAGAATTCACAAGGAAAAACTCCACATCAACAGACTTGAAGCTGAGAATAGGAAGTATTCGAAGATGATTGTCGACAATGATAATAAATGGAAAAAAGATCTAGATGCCAAAAATGACAGGATTGCTGATCTGAAGCATGACCTAGATGAATCCATTGTACACCGCACTCTTCTGAATACTAAAAATGATGAATTAGAGAAAGAGGTGGAGGAACTCCGAGCCCAGCAAGGTGCCCTAGAAACCGAAAAGACCAAGCTAAAAGAACAGAGAGAAGCCATTGAAGATGAAAACTTTGAAAAGGGTTTTAACTTCTATCTCATTGGCTTCCTGGCTAACGATCCCGATTATAACTGGGAGAAATTTGGATCTGCTGCTGCCGAGGATATAGCAAAATTTAAGGTTGACCAGGCCTCAGTTATTAAGGCAAAAAGAGTAGAGTTGGGGTTAGAGGAAGCTTCTGAGGGCGCGCCCTCGATTGACAATATTCAACCATCTCCTGCAGCTATCCCTACTCAAAGCTCTCCTCCTGCAAATATATCTCCCCTTAAAACGGTTCGCCCAAACGATGCTCAAGATGCGCCTCCTTCACCTTCCAAAGTTATCCCCTCTTCTCCCCCTAAGGACGCGCCCTAGGTTTTTAATCTTTAAATCTGTTTCGTACATACTTTTAACTTTTAAGGTGCGGGTCCTTTGTAAAACCCTGCAATTTGTAATTCCTAACTTTTTAGTGCCGTTTGAACTTTTGCTATGCTCATTATTTATCTTCATGCTTTTATTTGTTAAATGCTTCAAATGAGGGCGCGCCCTAGATGGGAACGCGACCTTTTCTTCATGTTTTCAAAATACAACACAAATTCTTCATTCATGTTGAGGGCGCGCCCTAAGGCACTACCCTTTTCAGGGTTCCTTTTA
The DNA here is from genome assembly GCA_037693485.1 of Kitagawia praeruptora. Lineage (NCBI taxonomy): Eukaryota > Viridiplantae > Streptophyta > Magnoliopsida > Apiales > Apiaceae > Kitagawia > Kitagawia praeruptora. The sequence goes on from CM075345.1 coordinate 81,255,413, forward strand.
CTTGTCAATTACTACATAGCAAATCTTCATACATGCTGAGGGCGCGCCCTAAGAAATGGGCACGACCTCTTATACTTCAATCAAAAAGTCTTCAAAATTCTTGCAAAAAATGTCTTGATATACTTTATTAATCTTCAAATAATCTCAGCAGAACAAGAGAAGGTATACATGTTCTACCCCCCGAGCCAAGGAGAATAAACTTCTAAAAAATGTGGAAAAAACAGCAAGTCTCAACTAGAACTAAAGAAGGCGTATATGTACTACCCCCCTAGACTAGGAGAATATTTATTTATACTAGTCTATAACTTAAATATAATCCTTCATACAATAGGGGGTCAAAGCCGCACCCTACTGATAATACTTTCTCAAATGCTCTGCATTCCATGCTCTTGGGATTACATTGCCATCCAAATCTTCTAGATGATAAGTTCCTTCCCAGATGATAGATTTGATCTTGTAAGGTCCTTCCCAGTTGGGACCAAAAACTCCATGTGCTGCTACTCTTGTATTAGGCATAACTTTTCGCAGAACTAAATCACCCACCTTGAAAGGTTGAATCTTCACCTTCTTGTTATAGTACCTTGCAACCCTCTGCTGACAAGTTGCCAACCTCAACTGCGAATTTGCCCTCATCTCTTCTAGAAAATCAAGATTTAACCTTTGATTTATCATATTCGATTCTTCATCATAGAAATCCCTTCGGAATGACCCTGCTCCAACTTCCACCGGCACCATTGCCTCACATCCATAAGACAGCATGAAAGGAGATTCCCCAGTTGTGGTCCTTGGTGTTGTGTTATAAGACCATAAGACCATAGGAAGTTCCTCAGGCCAATTCCCTTTGCTTTCTTCTAACTTGGTTTTCAAGGTATGCTTGATTATCTTGTTGATAGCTTCAGTCTGTCCATTACTCTGAGGATGATACACAGCTGTGAATTCCTTCTTGATTCCCAAGTCTTCGCACAGCTTTCGCAACTCCTTGCTATCAAATTGTTTCCCATTATCTGAAATAAGCTTGTAAGGAATCCCAAATCTGCACACTATAGAGTTGAACACAAAATCCTTGATTTTCTTCGCTGTGATTGTGGCCAAGGGCATCGCTTCCGCCCATTTGGTGAAATAATCTACTGCAACAACAACATACTTTACTCCTCCCTTAGATTTAGGGAGTTCTCCAATAAGATCAATTCCCCACATAGCAAATGGCCAGGGACTCATCATAGAAGTCAAGGTGGTTACAGGAATTGTTGAATAATTGGCAAACCTCTGGCATCTATCGCATGCCTTAACAAACTCATAGGCATCCTTCTTCATAGTAGGCCAATAATAACCTTGCCTTAACACCTTCATTGCTAACGAACCACCCCCCGAGTGATTGCCACAAATTCCTTCATGTACCTCCCTTAGGATATAATTGCAGTCATCCCCATCTATGCACTTCAGAAGCGGTTGATTGAAACTTCTCTTGTACAGAATTCCATCATACTCCACAAACCTGGCAGCATGATATCGAAGACGCCTTGCTTCAATTTTATCGCTTGGGAGAATCCCCCTACGGAGATATTCTAGAATTGGAGTCATCCAGGTGACTGACGGAGCATTCTCTACTTCCATAACTTCCACTTCTGGAATACTTGGCACTTCTTGAATTTGTAAAGGTACTGTTCCTAACAACATAGCATCCTTCTGGGATCCCAATTTAGCCAAAACATCTGCAGAGCAATTTTCATCTCGAGGAATGCATTCCAACCTTACTTCACGAAACTTCTGAATTAATCGTTGTGCACACTTCATGTAGAGTTCTGTTCTTGGACCTCTACACTGAAAACCTCCTTTGACCTGTCTGACCACTAACTCTGAATCACTTGACACAACCAAATTTACTACTTTCATTTCCAAGGCCATTTTTAATCCATTAATCAAAGCTTCATACTCCGCATCATTATTAGTTGCCTCGAATTTGAAATGAATAGCACTCATTAGTCGATTGCCTTCAGGTGTCACTAGAATTACACCTGCACCAGCTCCTCCATTGTTTACAGCTCCATCTACGTGCAACCTCCACCAAGGTTGGGGAATTTCCTCAAGAGGGCGCGCCCTCGTAGGAGAAATTCCAGGTTCCGCTAATACAATTGACTTTTCTTCGGTCTCTGAATCAAACTCCAAGATGAAATCCGCTAAAGCTTGACCTTTAATTGCTGTTCTTGGCGTATATTCCAAATCAAACTGCCCTAATTCGATGGCCCATTTCAACATTCTTCCTGAAGCTTCTGGTTTGTGAAGAATACTTCTCAATGGATAAGCAGTACGAACCTCGATCTTATGAGCTTGAAAGTAAGGACGAAGTTTTCTTGCCGCCAAGATCAAAGCATAAACCAACTTTTCCATACTGGTATATCGGGTCTCTGCATCATGCAAACGCTTGCTCACATAGTAAACCGGGAACTGATGATCAATATCTTCTCTTACCAATACCGCACTAATGGAGTATTCCGAAACTGCTAAGTATAATATCAAAGTTTCTCCTTCCACGGGCTTGGATAAGAGTGGAGGATTCCCCAACTGCTCTTTGATCTTCTGAAAAGCATCTTCACACTCAGGAGTCCACACAAAATCTTTGGATGCTCCTTTGATCGCCTTGAAGAATTCTCTGCATCTATCTGAAGATTTTGACACAAAGCGATTTAGCGCTGCAATTCTCCCAGCCAAACTCTGAACTTGCTTTATAGTAGATGGAGATTTCATATCAAGTAAAGCTCTAATCTTAGCTGGATTCGCTTCAATCCCACGATGGTTAACAATAAATCCCAAGAACTTTCCGGATTCCACTCCAAACACGCATTTTTGAGGATTCAACCTCATTCTGAACTTCCTCAATACCTCGAACATCTGCTCTAAATGCTTCACATGGTCCTCTGCCTTCAAGGATTTGACAAGCATGTCATCCACATACACTTCCATGGTTTTCCCTATCAGATCTTTAAACATCATGTTCACCAACCTCTGATAAGTAGCTCCAGCGTTGATCAAACCAAATGGCATTCCAATATAACAATACAAACCCCTATCCGTGATGAAAGAGGTGTGTTCTTGATCAGGCTCGTACATGGGAATTTGATTGTAGCCCGAATAAGCATCCATGAAACTCAAAAGAGCGTGGCCAGCGGTAGCATCCACCAACTGATCAATTCGAGGTAGTGGAAAATTGTCTTTAGGGCAAGCCTTATTCAGGTCCGTGAAATCCACACAAGTTCTCCACTTTCCATTAGGCTTCTTGACAAGAACAGGATTAGCCAACCAATCGGGGTAATATGATTCTTTGATCAAACCAACATCTAGAAGTCTATCAACTTCCTCCTTCAATGCTATAGCTCTCTCTCCACTTACAGGTCGACGTTTCTGACGGATTCCTTTCTTGGCAGGATCTATGTTCAAATGATGACACATAACCTTTGGATCAATTCCTACCATATCAGCATGACTCCAAGCAAATACATCCAGATTATTCAAAAGAAAATTAGTAAGCATTCCTCTTAACTTGGAATTCAACTGAGATCCGATTTTCAAAACCTTACTTGAATCCTTTTCATCCACCAAAATGGAAATAGTATCCTCTGCAGGACCAGTCTTTTCCACAAGTTGTGGGGTTCTCGGATCAAGATCAAAATCAAAACTTCGAGGATCCTCGATTGGTGCTGCATCCTTGGAGGGCGCGTCCTCTTTAAAAGGGAAGTCTTCCTCAACAAGGGTATGCATCAATCCTTCAAGTAACATTCGCCTCCCTTCAACCTGTTCACCTCTGATATTAACTGTAATTACCTCCTCCAAGTCTTCTTCAATTTCCTCCAGAATTCCATCCTGAAGATCATCCAACACTGGAATACGATCCTCAGGGCGCGCCCTATAACAAGGCATTTCTTCCTCTGGTTCTTGAACAAGATAATAGACTTTCACTTCTTCAAGAGCAATACTCATAACTCCAGAATTATTCTCACTGAGGGCGCGCCCTCCATCCTGCTGTCTCCTGAACCCTTTAATTGCCTTATGATAACAATCTCTCGAGTCATGCTGGGATCCTCGAATTGTTCCCACACCATTTGGCGTAGGAAACTTCATTGCAAGATGATAGATGGAGGTCACAATCTTCATTTCTTTCAACAAGGGACGTCCCACCAAAGCATTGTGTGATGATTCCACATTCAAAATCATGAAATCCATCATTTGTGTTACAGAAAGGGTCCCTTCCCCGAGAGTTACTGGTAATTTGATAGCTCCCATGACCTTTACAGATTCGCCCGAAAAACCATAGATCCATCCGTTATCCTGAGTCATATCCTTGTCTAGAAGTCCCAGCTTTTGATAAGTACTGTAATACAGAATATTCACCGAACTCCCATTATCAACAAAAACTCGATGTACATTCTTGGACCCAATCTGAATTGCCACCACCAAAGCATCATTATGAGGATGGTGTACCCATCTCGCCTCTTCTTCAGTAAAAGTGATATCAGCAAACTCCCCTTTGAACAATTTAGGTGGCCTCAACTCCAGACTATTCACATTTGTAAGAGGTCGATATCTCGCTTCTCTAGTGTATCTCTCCATAGCGTGATTGCTGTCACCTCCCAGGTGGTGTCCACCAAAGATAGTGTGAATGCTTCCTTCCTTCACAAACTTCTTCTCTTCAGGCCTACCATCCACATGGGGGGCGCGCCCTCCATCTCTCTTATCAGGATTCTCCTTATGTTTTTTCACCTCTCTGACAATCCATTCTGTTAGATATCCTTCCTTGATTAAATCCTCAATCTCATCCTTCAATTGACGGCACTCATGGGTATTGTGCCCAGAAGATTCATGGAATTCACAATACTTCCTTTTATCTTTACTTTGCCAAGAAGAAAGTGGTTCTGGCTTCCTGAAGAATCCTTTATTTTTGTTTACTTCAAAAATATGTTCAATGGAGGCGGCTAGGGGTGTATAATTACCCGGCCTTTGATCATAAGTGTAAGTATCTGGGGGACCCCAGTTTCTGCCAGATTCAGTTAAGTTCACACGATTGGCTCCTGTTGCTATCCGGCGAGTTGGACTAGGAGACCTATCCTTCCTCTTTCCGACCTTTACCTTAGAACTGTTTTGACTATCAGTCTTTCGATTATCTGCCAAAGATTGTTCCACAATCTTGAAAGATTCAACTTGTGCAAACACATCAGCCAATGTCGGTGGATCTCGTCCTTGGAGATGTTTCCAGAAATCAGTTCCCACTGATAATCCAGCAATTAGAAAACTCTTGAGTGTTTCATCAGTTGCTCCTCTCACCAGAGTTGATTCCGAGTTAAACCTTTTGAAGTAAGATTGCAGACTTTCTCCTTCCCTCTGCTTAATATTGGCCAAAGTTGTGACGGGAGGAGCGTATTTCACTGCTGCCTGGAATTTAGTCAAAAACAAATTCCTCATTACCTGCCAAGATGTAATAACTCCCGGGCCAAGTTTCTGAAACCATTGCTGAGCACTCTCCCTGAAAGTTGCTGCCAACAATCGACACCTAGCCAGCTCTGTCACTTGATAGACATCCATCTCGATGTCAAAACGTCCGAGGAATTCGACAGGATCTGCATTTCCATGAAAGCGCAAATCATTTGTCATAGATCTATACCCAGTAGGAAGCTGCGCCTCTCTTACTTCAGTTGAGAATGGAGAGGAAGTTTGTGCAGTAGCAGATATTCTTCCTCCATCGAAGTGAGCGAGGAGCTTCTTCAAATCATCCACATTGAAAGTTCCAACCCCAGGAACATTCTGAATATTTGGTTGTGCCACAGTTTGAGTACCCCCTGGAGGTGGAGGTGGAGGTGGAGGTGGAGCCGCTGTCTCCACACCTCCTTGATTCCCTGTTTGTGGCTGAACAACATCCTCTTGAGTTTGAGCTTGTGTTTGCTGACCTTCTGGATTTCCATGAGGTTGCGGATTCCCCTGAGAATTTCTCTGATATTGTTCTCCAGAGTGAGGGCGCGTCCTCGATCTAGATTCATCAGAAGTACTTGGAATTTGATGAATACGGGGAGATCTTCTACTTGAGGGCGCGCCCTGATAATGGGGGCGCCCATCTCCTTGATACCCTTCCCTTCTTTTATCACCGTTATCACGGTTTCCTCTTGCTCCAGTGTTGTGCTGAAAAGTTTGTTTAGATCCAAGGGGCCGCGACCTGTTGTGAACAGGGGGCGCGCGCTGTGGATTACTATTGCGAGCAAGAGATCGTTCATGTCCAAGGGGCCTCGACCTGTTGTCAGGGGGCGCACGCTGTGGCTCATGACTCTGTGTAAGGGCTCGCTCATGTCCAAGGGGCCTCGACCTGTTGTCAGGGGGCACGCGCTGTGAATCATGGGGCCGTGATTCCATATATTTGCTTTTCTTCTGTTGCTCAAGGAGTACCATCCTTAAATCGTCGTCATTAAGCCTTATTCCAAGGCGTTCCTTCAGGCTGGCATAATCTTTCTTTTCTCTAGCTATTTGCTCCTCATCCCTTTGAATTTCGCCAGGAGTGCGTCCTGAACGATGAGGATGAGGGCGCGCCCTATCTTGAGGATTTGACAACCTGCGCTCAGAATTATCTTCACTAGGATATTCAACAATCGGATAAGAATAATCTAACCTTCTAGGAGTGATCAGCTGAAATCTCCTTTCTTGATTTTCCTCCCTCCGGGAATCTTCCTCAATCTGAGGGGATTTGTCTGATCGGCGATGATTTCGCGGGATACTCCGAGATTTTCTCCTAGATTCTTGCACTTCCTCCACAGAACTCAACCTGGCTCCGAAACTATTTATGGCATCTCCCATACGATACAACTGTTCCATTAATGCCGCGTTACTGATAAGAACAGGCGGCTGGCCACCACCGGTGGCTGGAGTTCCATGGTGGTGTGGAGGAACAAGGATTTCCTCCGGAACATAAGCTTCGTGACGAGTTTGGTTACCCCCCAAGCTATCTTCAGAATCGTAATAATCCTCTTCGTGAGAACCTCCGCGTTGATTGTGAGACATCTTTTCCTCCTAAGATGAAAATCTTGATTCCCCTCCTTCTAGCGCCAATTTGTTGACGGAGGAATTTGGTAACAACAAAATTCGAGGTACTTCGCCGGAAACAAGATCTACTGCGGTGGTTCTTTGCCGAGAAAAGTGGTAGCGTGTGGTGGCTGTTTATAATTGGTGGCTGAGATTGATAGGGTTAGTGGCGGCTATTCAGAGCTCTCGACTTCCAACCCCTCAATTTGCCTACGTACCTCTATATTTATAGAGGATCAAGCCAGACGTAGTTCTTGGAGAACAAGAAACCCAACGGGCTTGGATAACGGACTAGCTTCCGAAATGTTCTACTATGAGGCCTAACCACAAAAGGCCCAAGGCTCATCCACGATCTCAAGACTTCACAGATAAGGAAACTTCCCCCGTCGAGGACTAGTCCTATCCGCTACCAGCTATTTCTTGATTTCAAGGATGCAGGTATAGCCGTGATTTACCCCAAGTGCAGAACGCATCCCTGTCCCCCGAATGAGAAGCACCCACCAGATAGCAGGACAGGTGATCCAGAGCTTTTGGGTGCAAAGTGCAGGATTACTCCAAAGTTCCCCAATGAGAGCGCGCCCATTGGCTACAGGAACAGAGCTCCCAAAGCACACACCAGAAAGTCCCCATCTTTCCACCTTAGGGCGCACGGATGCCTCCCTTAGCGTCTAAGAAGGGTCCTTATATCCAGGCAAACCCCTGGAGGCCTTCTGCGACGGACATCCCCCTCCTGAGATACGACAGGAGGGAATTCTTCAACTTCTAGAATTCCAGCTTGAGTAGAATCCCACCTAAATAGAATCCTAATTCGAATAGTATCCTAGGAGAGATTTCTTCAATGTCTTCTTAGAAAACCAACTTGAACAGATTTGTCACCATATTTCACATTTAGGGCGCGCCCTAACTATAAGGAAAGCCAGGGCGCGGCCTAATTCCTCTAACTTAAGTCAAAACCCTAATTTACTCTAGAATTCCCCAAATTGAACCCATATTTGACCCGAATCCATCTTGAGAATACCCGAACCGAATTTTGGCTATAACATAAGGCACTGATAACAAATATGAACATGAAGTTAAGGTGAGGTGTCAAAGTCAAAGCTATTCTTATAATTTAAAACAATGTCTAATCAACATGCAGAGCAGACCACCAACACCAAAGTAACAACAGACACATACATGATACAACCTTAAAATTTTAAGATATAATATAGAATATTGTAACATAATAAATCATTGCCAAAAGTGTTTTTCATTTAATACTTTAATAACACAAACATCCATATAAAAAAATATCACGTTGGAAAGATCAATAGTAAATAATAACAACACTGACAATGATAATGATAAAAAAATATAATAGTAATAATAATAATAATAATAATAATAATAATAATAATAATAATAATAATAATAATAATAATCTATACTATATTATTATAAGCAAACTAGAGATCTTTTGTAGTTGGTAGTTTGGTTAACCAAACTATTCATAACCGTTAGATTTTCATTTCAAACAGATCATGACCGTTAGATAGGACAATATTAAAAGTTGTTATATTTAGAAGTCTAAGATTCGATTCCCTTTTAGTTTAAAAAATTACCTTTTATAAACAACTAAAAACATAAATCATAACTTATCTTTTGATCATTAATATTTCTATCTAATGAAAACATGTTACTTTCTATTTAATTAAAACACGTTACCTTTTATTTTAAACCTAATATTACAATCATTAATATATATATCCAAAAAATATTGTACCATATCTTTCAACCATTAATAAACACCTATAAACATGAATCGTACCATATCTTTCAATCATTAATATTTCTTTTCTAATTAGAACACGTTATCTTTTAATTTAAAATCAATCTTGCAATCATTAATATATATCCAAAAAAATCACACCATATATTTCAGTTACTAATAAAATATATTAAAAATCATTATACATTGTTTATAATAAAAAAACATAAGTTTAATCATTAAACATGAATATATCAAATTACATTAAATTAAAATTAAAAAAATATTGAAAATGATGTTTGTATAAAAATGTATTATATATAAATTTCATTAAAATTTATGACATATTAAAAGAAACTCGTGCATCGCACGGGTTACAAGCTAGCTATATTATATAATAAGATAAAGGGGGTATAATTTGTAGTTTGGCTACTCCTTATTTTGGTTCCTCATTTTTGGTTATCCTCCATTCATAACCGTTTGATCTTCAACTCAAATAGATCATGAACGTTTGATACAACAATACTAAAAGTTGGAGGTCTAAGGTTCGAATCCCAACAACAACATTTTAATATAAAATTAATACTACATTATGTTATATAGAAAGGTTGAAAGTTCGATTCCCACCAACAATATATTAATTTAAATTTAATACTAAAAATTATTTATATACAAAGGTCTAAAATTTGAAATCTTCCAGCATATTAAAAGTAATGTTTATAATATTATATATACTAAACTATAACTAAATTAAAAGTAATCCGTGCTTTGCACGGGCTATAAAACTAGAGATCTTTTGTAGTTGGTAGTTTGGTTAACCAAACTATTCATAACCGTTAGATTTTCATTTCAAACAGATCATGACCGTTAGATAGGACAATATTAAAAGTTGTTATATTTAGAAGTCTAAGATTCGATTCCCTTTTAGTTTAAAAAATTACCTTTTATAAACAACTAAAAACATAAATCATACCTTATCTTTCGATCATTAATATTTCTATCTAATGAAAACATGTTACTTTCTATTTAATTAAAACACGTTACCTTTTATTTTAAACATAATATTACAATCATTAATATATATATCCAAAAAATATTGTACCATATCTTTCAACCATTAATAAACACCTATAAACATGAATCATACCATATCTTTCAATCATTAATATTTCTTTTCTAATTAGAACACGTTATCTTTTAATTTAAAATCAATCTTGCAATCATTAATATATATCCAAAAAAATCACACCATATATTTCAGTTACTAATAAAATATATTAAAAATCATTATACATTGTTTATAATAAAAAAACATAAGTTTAATCATTAAACATGAATATATCAAATTACATTAAATTAAAATTAAAAAAATATTGAAAATGATGTTTGTATAAAAATGTATTATATATAAATTTCATTAAAATTTATGACATATTAAAAGAAACTCGTGCATCGCACGGGTTACAAGCTAGCTATATTATATAATAAGATAAAAGGGGTATAATTTGTAGTTTGGCTACTCCTTATTTTGGTTCCTCATTTTTGGTTATCCTCCATTCATAACCGTTTGATCTTCAACTCAAATAGATCATGAACGTTTGATACAACAATACTAAAAGTTGGAGGTCTAAGGTTCGAATCCCAACAACAACATTTTAATATAAAATTAATACTACATTATGTTATATAGAAAGGTTGAAAGTTCGATTCCCATATTAATTTAAATTTAATACTAAAAATTATTTATATACAAAGGTCTAAAATTTGAAATCTTCCAGCATATTAAAAGTAATGTTTATAATATTATATATACTAAACTATAACTAAATTAAAAGTAATCTGTGCTTTGCACGGGCTATAAGCTAGTAATAATAATAATAATAATAATAATAATAGTATCAACACATCAAACAATTCATAAAATGTAAAAAGATTAAACACTTAAATTTAAACCAATTTAGAGAATTTTAGTATGCCTAGTAAATTAAAAATTTCCAATATTAAGATAATAAAAATAGTTAAAAAAAATCTGCCAAGATATATCACATGCATAATAATTGAGAAAATACTATAAGTCACCCAAATTCAATTAAATAAATATATAACTAACAATGATCATTTTTATAATTAATAAAAATAGCAACTAGCAAATAATAAAATGAGATACACAGATCTGGAAAAAGTGCTTTAAATTAGTGGATATAATGATCATATATTGTATCATATAATCAAAATATAATTTTTATATATACAAAATGGTATGTAAGTATGACATAATAACAACTTAAAAATTGTAGACGGAATGAACAAACATGTTAACATGATATAGAATCAGCAACATACTTGGCATTTAATATAATGTAATCACGTGTAACACAATAATAAAAACAAAATACTAATACAGAATTGTTATATTTAACATAGAAAAACATGCTTGAGTATCAATAAACATGTATAAATGATGTGATGAGCATGAATCATTTTATCATACATACAGAGCAGTGAAAAGAAGAAATGAACTAGAACGTACCTAATAGAAGAGTCACTGTACAAGATGAAAAGTAAACTAACGTAAGTTTATATAATAGTATTGGTTCAACTTATTCCTAATTTAGTGGCTACACTACACCCACTAATTGAAATTCACAATCACAATATCCATCCACTAAACGGTAGTTTTCTTTTTCTTTGACCAAGTAAGACCTCTTTTGAAATTTAAAATAAAACATATACAATATACACATTTAAGTACAATAAAATACAAGAGCACATTTTTATAATAAACTAAGCACAAAGTTTTAGAGAATTCTTTTTTTATATAACTTAAATAATTAAAATCACTTCACATACATTTTTAATATAAAAATGCAGGGTTTCACATTCTACCCTCCTTAAAAAAAATTTGGTCCCCAAATTTTACACACATTATCATATATAAGAATATATATCAAGACCAGTATAATAAAGTAATAGAGACATACCACTAATCATTTTTATATAGGTTCTCGATCTGATTCCGAGTATTCGCTATCCCATCCCGCATAATTATAAGTAGGTTTTCTACCGCCTTCGCTCCTTCTGGGGTACACCATTTTTGCAAAACATTTGCATTAAACTAATGTCCTTTATAATTTTGGTTGTCCTTTTTGCTAGTATGGCTCGTGCGAATCCTGATTTTCTTATCTCATCCTCAAGCCTCACTTTTAAGTTATCCGTTTTTCCTTTAAAATTATAATCTGATGCTCATCAATTTCCTTTCCTAAATTTTCTTTCTCTCCTTGTAGGAGCGGTCCATTGACAAACTCCTCTCCATCAGAGTCAGACATAGGATCCAACTCATCAAATTCGTTACTACGGTCTTTCTCGTCTACACCCTCCCCAAAGTCTTCAGCAATACCCCAAACGTTTTCATTATCTGCCATCTACAAATATCAAACATAAGCTATCATTACGACAAAAAATATATATATTAATATACAAATATTTTTAGGACCCCCAACTCACAGGACAAGCCTAATAGGCAGTCTATAGGAAAATAACCTAGGCTCTGAATACCAACTGTGACGACCCGACATTTTGAATTAATAATTGTAGATTAAAAAGTAAAAATGTAACATCCCGCACTTTTTCGGAATGTTAGTTGAGCCAAAATACAAAACAAAAATGTAATCTCGAAAATTCTAACAGAAAACTATTACAATTCTATTGTCAGTTAAGTCATATAAAACAGAAGCGCAGCAACCCAAATTATTTGGTACGATCCACATACAAAATCCAACTAACAAACTCCTTGTAAATCCAACGAACCGAACAAACCTGAAATATTAAAAGAGTGAGCTAAAAAGCCCAGCAAGCAAACTAACCAAATAAACCAGCTAATCAAATCCAATAAATAAAATATAGCATAAAACCATAATAATTTTCAGAAGTTCATAACTTACGAAACGATAACTTTTTAACCACCAGTCTAACTAAGGTCACTACAAACCGGTGACACGGTCCAGAAGTTCAGAAGTCACTATAAACCGGTGACGCGGTCCAGAATTTAGTATTGCGTCCCTCACTAAGGTATCAGAAATTGCACCTAAGTGCGCCCTAGAGAGGTATCAGAATTTAGTTCCGGAACTATGCGCAGATACTAAGGGATTCAGATCATATATTCAATTGGGGTCTCAAAGTTCATATTTTCTTATACAATCTAAAATCATATTCTTCAAAATAAAAACACAGATTTTCGTATCAATAAAATACAGCGAAATCACAATAAAACATAATTTCAGAATTTAAAGCATAAAACCATAATTATAATTTCAGAATTTAAAACATATAAATATAAAATCAAATACTTTCAAAATATTGCATTTGACCCAAAATTTTATAGGAATGAAATAGAGCGGAAACATAATCACGTATAATTTCAGAGCTTAAAATATTTAAATATAAATTCGAAATAACCAGAAAATTCGGATAGAAAACTTACCTCTAAAATTGCGACCAAATAATTATAAGAACACTGAAATCTGAAAAAAAATCCTTTCTGCTGGAAAGATGCTTAACTTGTATAGTCGAACTCATATATTCAAAAGTGAAACTTGGCCATAAACTCAACATAAACTATTTTAGATCCTTGAACAAAAGTACTTAGAAACAAATTCCCTCGAACACATCCAAGAGAAAAGCTAATGCAAAAATATATGGTTCACTAGGCTTAACCAATGAAAATCCATTCCCAAGAAAAGTAACTCACATGTCACACATATATTTGTTTTGAAGAGAGGGCAAATTGTGTTTGGATAAGAGTTGTACACTGTGAAAAGAGACTATGTCAAGCAAACCATGCATGCAAACTTGGGGCCAGGAGATGATAATTTAAAGGAAATGGATGATGCTCACACTAGATACAGACACAAATATATTGGCATTTTTCTTTTGCCAATCCTAAACTGTCATGTCTTTACAATACTCTATAATTAGGTTAATAAATAATATCATTAAATGTGTCAGTTACAAACTCTTAAAAAAAACTCCAATCATTTTACATGAACACAAATTTTACACTAACATTAGTATAACAAAGAAAAATAAAATGAAAAAATAAACATTTAACATACGTACAAGACATTAAGAGAGGGATTTAACTCAAGCAATTATACATACTCTTTATCTCATAATAAAACCTAATAATGCAATATCCTAATCGTACATGTTTATACAACAAATTAAGCCAAATTCGTTTAACATAGTAATTTACTAGCTACACACCAAAAAAATAAAAATAAAATAATGTTAGTAGGCACAAAATAATCACTTGCACACAATATTTGGATCACAATATTAAAGAATGACCAAAATTAGCTTCACATAAAATTCAGAAAAAGTACATGACCTCAGAATGAAAATTGAGTGGTTTGAGAGTGTAAATGTAAATGATGTTATAAAAGATAACTTAGATAACAAAAAATGTAGAGAGGCACATTGTCACCGAAGTTAGCATATATCCAAACTTAATAATGCACATTAATTATCCCAATTTCTATTAAGCAAATAAAAATAAATTTATAAGCTTTCCAAGTCACACTAAATCAATCATAAATACTAGTGCATGCATGTGCAACCAGAAGAAACAATTTGATCAAGCATGACATATAAAGTACTTGTAATGCATATAGAAAAAAAAATAACAGAAGAAATTGATACTCGATTTTTCTCAAAGTCTAAAAAACAAATTTACACAATTAAGCATTAACTTTTTCCTTTTTTGGCATGTAAAAGAAAATTATAGACACATATTCACATAAAAGTATTCTTTAAATTAGCATAATAATATAGGGGTGTTACAAAAAACAAGTCTCAAATGTCATAAAATATCAAACATAATATCCAAATGTAACATTGCAACGGAGCTAGAATAAATTGTCTGATACAAATCCAAATAAAAGGAAACACAACTCCAAAAGTAAAACATGATCACTAAAACATTATTCTGAAATACTTGCTCATATAAAGTCCATTTCTCCCAGTTTCCAAAAGCTAAGCACATGAAAATTTGTAAGTAATGAGCTATACGAGCCTAGCAAGAAAACAATTCGGAAACCAGTGGATCAAGTTCATAATTTTCATTGAGTCAAAACATTATTCAAAAATCCATAGTTCAAATAACATACATTAATTCCACAGCTCGCTAAGGTCACGAATACCCGGTGACACGGTATCATAAGTTCATAGTTTGTCAATAATGCGCCCCTTACTAAGGTATCATAAAGTGTGCACTCCTGAAGGCATCATAAAAGGCATCATAAATGGCACCCCCTAGTAAGGTATCATAGGCTAGTTCCGGAACTATACGCAATTACAAACGGTTCATAAGTCAGAGCTCACTGGGAATTCTTATTTCTAAAACAATATACTTGATCCATAATTTAGAAATAAAAACAGTGCAAAAATATTTAAAAGATTTCAAAATAAAACAAAAGTCTGAAAAGTTAACTTACCTTAATATGCTAATCAAGATCCAAGGTTTTTCCAAATAAATCCTATATTTTAAATTAATCAAATCAAATAAAGGTTATTAATAAACTAATATATACAAGTAAGATACATTTACTAAATTAAGGCAGTGATAACAAACTGTATAAACATGAAGTTAAGCTGAGCTGTCAAAGTCAAAACTATTCTTATAATTTAAAATAATGTCTAATCAACATGCAGAGCAACAGAGACCACCAACACCAAAGTAACAACAGACACATACATATACAACCTTAAAATTTTAAGATATAATATAGAATATTGTAACATAATAAATCATTGCCAAAAGTGTTTTTCATTTAATACTTTAATAATACAAACATCCATATAAAAAAATATCACGTTGGGAAGATCAATAATTAATAATGACAACACCGACAATGATAATGATAAAAAAATATAATAGTAATAACAACAACAATTATAATAATAATAATAATAATAATAATAATAATAATAATAATAATAATAATAATAATAATAATAATAATAATAATAATAATGTTGTGGAATAAAAACTAGGTTACAAATTGTATTTAATGCTAGGGTTAGGGAGCTTCGTGCTTTAATGGCTGTTTCCGTGTTCGGGACTAATCGGTCCTCACAGAGTGCCTACGTATCTCGTATTGAGAATCAAGCCAAAACGTAGTTCTGAGAATGAGGGGTCAGACCCTTTATATAGGCATGGGAAGCCTAGAATTTGAGTAGAATTGGGTGTCTTGGCGGGCAAGTCACTATCTTGGCCCAATTCTAGAGTCTTCCAAAAGATAAGGAGATAAGTACTGGAATTATATGCCTTGAAGGCCACTCCAAAGATGATTTGGTTTCCTTGTTGACTCAAATACGGGGTCTTTTATTTGGCTGATTTTACAGCTACGAATTTATTATTATTATTAAGGTTTTGGGCCTCGTAATTGGGCTTTGACCTTGGACCAACTTAGGTTCAATTAATGCAACATTAAATGTATTTTTAGGGCTTACTTTTAGCCCATATCATTTGCCCCCCAACTTCTAGGAAAACTGATCAGGTTTTCGTAGAAGTTATATTTGCCTTAGTCGAGACTCGGGGTCGTTTTTATCCCTTACCTGGGACTTCTTAACTTTCCTACCCTGATCATAAGGAGATTTTGGTTTACACTAGTGTTTCACATTTATCGCCTTATTGTAAAGTATGGAGCGACCTACACATTTACGACGATTTGCCTTATTCGAGGCTAACTAACAGTTTTTATGTCTTATAGAAAATTATAAATAATTTTCTTGCACATTTTCTCACTTTCCATGTACCCACAGGTATTTTCTTAATTATTTCTAATATTTTAGAAATTTTCTTGTACCCACAGGTATTTTTCGTAATTATTCCTAATATTTTAAGAATTTTATTGTACCCACGGGTATTTTTCGTAATTATTCCTAATATTTTAGGAATTTTATTGTACCCACGGGTATTTTTCGTAATTATTCCTAATATTTTAGGAATTTTATTGTACCCACGGGTATTTTTATTGATCTCTCTCGGGATTTGGGGTAAATAGTCACATATTTTTCAGAATTTTTCAGAGTATCTTCGCTCATTAATTCAAGCCAAATTCGAGCTGATTTTTCGAGCTCAAACTAGGGCCAGGTCGCAGCTTTTGGTCACAGTTTTTAGTTCAAAAATGACCTGGGTTCAACGACCTCAAATTGGGGTACACACGACCTCATTTCATGTCCTGGTCGCATGGTTTTCTCCATTTTTCTAGTTCATTTTCGACTAGGATGCAACGAGCTCAACGTAAGCTTTTTCTATGCCCAGGTCGCACGTTACAAGCCCTATTCGTAGTTCAACTACGATTTCAAACGTACGACCTCACTTCATGATCTAACGACCTCAAATGAGACATTGGTCGTGCTCGACGACTTCATTTCACTGTCGATATTCGACCAGGATTGCACGACTTCGACCCAAGGTTATCTCGACTTCATTCTGGGCTTTAGTTTATACCTAGGTCGCACATTTTCGTATTCACTTTTAGTTCAAGTACGAGCTCGATGCTTCGACTTGGAATCAATATAACCACGACCTCATCTCTTAGGTCGTTTACGACCTCAAATGGGAGTGAGGTCGCTCACATGACTTGAGATTGCTAGTTCTTTTTCGAGCAGATTCGCACGAGCTTATCTTATCACATTTACGACCTCAACCCAGGGTTTTAATCGACTTCTTGGTCGTTTGAACGAGTTCGAAAACATGCTGCAAAACAAGGTCGTTGGTCTCGACCTCAGACAACTTCGTTTGGGACCTTTGGTTTTTTTTTTTTTTTTTTTTTTTTGGGGCCTTTCCTCTGTTTCGGGCCTTAGACTCATCAGAGTTTGGGGCCTTTCCTCGTGAACCCAATCGCATATTTGGGCTCTTCATCTTGAAGTCCTAATTGATTTTGACTTGGGCCTTAACAGGCCTTGTTACTCAAGTCCAACTAAAAGTTTGTTAGGCTTTCGTGCCTTTGTTATCAACTTTCGCCATTCATTTTTGTCTGGACCTTATCAGGCCTTTAGTTTGGGCTTGATCCAAGATGGGCCTACATAATTTATTAAGCCTACTATCACTTGTTCCTTCATTCTTGAGTCATTTGCTTGACTTGGGCTTTGTAGAGCCTTTAGGCCACTTTTAATCATTTCAGCCTTTTGGGATTTCTACAGAAATTTGATTGGGCCATGTTAGGCCTTGATTGCGTCATGGTGTTTAGCCTTTAAGACTAAACCTAATTAATTTTCGGCCTTTTGTTCGACGTGGGCCTCACATTTCAACTGTTTTTCGACCTCATTTGTAGGTTATTAACGACCTCAAGGTTTCGTCCGCACAGGGATGTAGATCGTCGTGTTTTACCTTACCTGGGACTTGGAATTGGCACTAATTCGACTTTAAAATTTTGAGTGCTCCTTTCGGGAGTTTATTCTGTTGGACATGACCCGTTTGGGGTTTGGGCCTAGCCAGCATGGGCCTTGATTGAACTAGGCCTAACCTGGCCTAAATTCATTGCCTCGCTTTGAGCTTAGAGTTTTCTGGGCCCAATCTTCATTTATTGAAGATTTTCTGGGTTCGATCTTCATCCCTTGATGATTTCTTGAAGACTTGAAGAACTTCTGGGATTAAAATGGCTGATCATGCTTCCCAACATCCATGATAATGCACTAAGATTTCATAGAAATTATACTGGTCTTTTTCGAGATTTGGGATCTTATTTCGGCTTCAAGCCTTACATTGAGCATATCGAATGATGGGTTTGGACTGAATGTCTTAGGTTCATGGGGTTTCAACCCTTTAGTCCATTTTGGATAATTCAATTTGCAACCTCAGCTTGCCCATCTGCTTGAGGATGGGTAACAGAAGTGAAACGCGATTGGATATCATTCTCTTCACAATACTTCTTGAACTCATCATTGTTAAACTGAGTTCCATTGTCCGTAACCAGGATTCGTGGAATTTCACATCTGCATATTACACTTTTCCAGAAGTGCATTACTTGTTTGGTGGTTATCTTGGCTGAAGGTTTAGCCTCAATCCACTTGGTGAAGCAGTCGATTGCTGCTATCAAGAACTTTCTTTGCGCACTGGCTATTGGAAATGGCCCAAGTATATCCATTCCCCAAATGGCAAATAGGATTAGTGAGTTAATGGATGTCAACATCTCTGGTGGTTACCTGACCACTTGTATTGACAAATTGGGTGATTAACACCTTACTCAAGTCTTTGAGAGACCCGACAGAGTTTGGAGGTAAGCGATTATACCAACATTGTGTCATGCCCCCCAAAATTTGGGGAAACGCCTTACGTGGCTACATTTGTTAGCATCCGTGACTGCTTGTAACAAGGATGTGTTGGAAAATCCGTGTATGATTTAGTTGATCACCACCCTATCATCGATCGTGATCATGGGGTATCTTGAATTTCTTTGCAAACTTTCGTTGGATCATCACGATCTCTTAAACGCACCAAGCCATTAGGTTCAATTTTTTGGGTATCAACCCTCGTCCTTCCGGGAGTATAATTCGAGTTAATAACAGAGGGGATTCTTTCTCTTTGGGACTTTCGAGTCTATAATCTTTCCAGATCTTGTTTCAATGATTGAATATGAGCTTCACGAGGTAATTTCATCAATCTTCTTAAAAATATCTGTCGAATCATTGATAGAGGCCACCCTAGGCCTTAAGGGCTATCATGCCTATTGATGTATCAAATGTGCTTCATGAGCTAAGATTTATTATTTCGGACCTTCGAGGTTGAGGATAATCATCCTTGCAAGTGAAGTTTTTATGATGAGCATTTAAACACATGGTAATTCATGCCCTCAGCCCTCATAGGGGTAGGAGCCCATAACTTGGGTTTTGTCCTGTTGGTGATGGTAACACCATTATAGAGATTCGTAATCATGTTAGGGTGTTAGCGATTGTAAGCAAAGTCACCCCTCTAAATTGGGGATACATCCCTTTAGGGTTTGAATCCATTCTTTGGACTCCAATTTAGTAGGTTTCAGTTCCTTGAATTCATGTTGTTAGAGGGTTCATCCCTTAAATAGTCGTTGGTATGAGCAAGGGGACGTATTTTATGAGCAAGGGCTCTGCCCCCCAGCTGTTGCCCACACATCCCTTCGTGCACTTCTTCGAGTGTTTCTCTGGCCTCCTGGGCCTCAAGCACTTCAAGTACGGGATCACAAAAGATCTCTTGTATAGCAAACCCTCAATCAGGGTGTATCTTAGAGCTCTTACCGAGAGTTTACGTGCTTCCATGACATTTCAGGGAGCCATCCCGTTTCCAAGTGAACCTTGATAGGATCCATCCCACAGCTTTGCACATCGATTGGTGTCACCAACTTCACATTGATAGTAGGGGTCTTCAAGACCTGAAAGTAAACACTCCCAACATAGTTCTCTATCTCCGAGGAAGCAAACTTAGAGAGGGCATCTGCCTTAATGTTCTCTTCCCTCGGGATGTGTTCCATGTATCATTCCTCGAATTGAGTCATAACACCCTTGGCTATCCTTAGATATTCTGCCATAGTTTCCTCACGAGCTTCAAACTCACCGTTCACTTGTGCAACTACAAGTCTCGAGTCTCCATACACTTTGAGGTGCTTGACCCTTAATTTCCTTGCTAAGGCCAAACCGGCTATCAAAGCCTCATACTCAGCTTCATTATTAGTCGTTGGAAAGTCTAGCTTTAGAACATATTCGACTAGGAACCCATCTGGACTTCGCAGAACTAGACCAGCTCCACTTGTTTTTGTTTTTGATGCCCCATCAAAATAGAGCACCCAGTATTCTTTGGACATCAAGTCTCCTTCATCTTTCTTCTCTTCCACTATCTCTTCATGCCCCCCGACTTCTTGGTTGTCAATGGTACATTCAACCATGAAGTCAGCGAGTGCCTGAGCTTTTATGGCCGTCCTAGGCTTATACTTGATATCGAATTCTCCTAGCTCAATAGCCCATTTGATCAATCTTCCGCTCACTTTAGGACTATGCAAGATGTTTCTTAGAGGCTGATCAGTTATGACCTCAATCTTGTGAGCCTGAAAGTAGGGTCGTAGCTTCCTCGAGGCCATTATCAAGGCTAAAGCAAACTTCTCGATAGTAGAGTAGTTTATCTCGGCTCCATGCAGGATCTTGCTTACATAGTATATGGGTTTCTGAACCTTCAATTCTTCCTTTACCAGGACGGCTCCTAGTGCAATGTTGGAGACGGCCAAGCATAGATAAAGAACTTCATTTGGTTTTGGCTTGGCCAACAGTGGCGCTCCGGCCATGTACTTTTTCAGGGCCTCAAAGGCTTCTTGGCTTTCAGCCGTCCATTCGAAATTTTTCACGTTCTTAAGTGCTTTGAAGAAAGATAAGCACTTCTCCCCTGACTTGGAGATGAATCTTCCCAATGCCGCCACTCTTCCTGTCAATTTCTGGACGTCCTTGACAGTCCGTGGTGGTTCCATGTCTAGGATTGCTTTGATCTTATCGGGATTGGCCTCAATTCCTCTCTTGGAAACCATCAGGCCTAAGAATTTTCCTGAGCCTACTCCGAAGGCACACTTAGTTGGATTTAACATCATCTGGTGGTGCCTCAGTACTTCAAATGCCTCACGAAGGTGTTTTATATAATCTACCTTATCGAGGCTCTTGACTAACATGTCATCCACGTAGACCTCCATGGTCTTGCCAATGAGGTGTTCAAAAATTTTGTTCACTAGCCTTTGGTAAGTGGCTCCTTGTTGGTGTCATCCTTGTGCATCTTTATCTGGTTATAGCCACTGAAGGCATCCATGAAGCTTAACATCTCGTGCCCAGCCGTAGCGTCAATCAGGGCATCGATCCTTGGTAAGGAAAAACAATCCTTAGGACATGCGTCATTCAAGTCTGTGAAATCGACACACATCCTCCACTTCCCATTGGCTTTTTTGACCATCACCGGGTTGGCCAACCATTCCGGGAACTGAATTTCTTCGATGAAGCCCACTTCCAGGAGCTTATCTACTTCTTGCTTGATGGCCTCTTGCCTTTTAGGAGCGAAGTTCCTCTTCTTTTGTTTTATGGTCTTCCTATTAGGATCCACATTCAACTTGTGAGTTATCAACTGGGGATCAATCCCTGGTATGTCCGCCGCTGTCCAAGCGAAGACGTCGCTATTTTCTTGAAGAAAGGCAGTCAACTTGCCCTTCAAAGACTCGGTCAATAGAGCTCCGACATAAGTGACCTTATCTGGTTCTTCTGGGATCAAGGGGATGGGGATCAGATCCTCAGCTGGTTTTCCCCTATTCCCCTCATCGTCCCGGACATCCATGTCTTCAATTGGGAGTACTTGCCCCCCGGTTCTGTCAGGCCTTAACGCGGCTATGTAACAGCTTCTAGCCATTCTTTGGTCACCCCATTCTTCTCCAATCCCATTTCTTGTTGGGAATTTGATTTTCAGGTGTTAGGAAGAGGCTACAGCCTTAAATGCAAGGAGTCCCGTCCTTCCCAGGATTGCGTTGTAGGTCGAACTTGCCTTGATGACTATGAAATTCAACATCTGGGTAGTTGATTTTCAGGTCTTGTCCCATTGTCATGGGAAGTTGTATCGCGCCTTCTACCTTTGATTCCACTCCATTGAAACCATAGATGGACATATCCGATGGTGTTAACTGGGTGTCCGAGTAACCCATCTTGATGAAAGCGTCATGGAAAAGAATATCCACTAACGCCCCGTTGTCAACTAGAACTCTTTTAACTTCATAATTGCCTATCACAGGTATGATGACCAAAGGGTCATCGTGGGGAAATTTCACTCCCTCCAAATCAGAATCATCGAAACTTATGGACACATCTGTCTTGGCACGCTTTGGTACCTCTCCGACCACAGTCATTACCTCTCGGGCATAAGATTTCCTTGAATTTCTGGAAGGCCCAGCAGCAGTTGGTCCTCCAAATATCATGTTCACAGTTGGCCCTCGGGGCTTAGGGTTACGACCTTAATCATTGTCTTGTCTATCGTATTCCTTCCTTTCATAGTTTCCCCTCTGACTTCCTTGAGTCCCATCCTTGGTGAATTTACTGAGTTTTCCTCTCCGAATCAAGAACTCAATCTCATCCTTAAGTTGTCGGCAGTCATCTGTATCATGACATACTTCTTTATGGAATCGGCAGAACTGATTCTTATTTCGTTTTTCCAGATCGGTCCTCATTGGCTTCGGCCATCGGACTTCACGGTCGTTCTCAATCTCCATTAGTATCTGACTCCTTGAGGTATTCAACTTGCATATTCAGAAAACTTCGGTTCACTACTGGGTTGTCAATGGTACATTCAACCACGAAGTCAGTTAATGCCTTAGCCTTAACGGCTGTCCGAGGCTTATGTGTGATGTCCTCTGCTAGCCTTTCTTGGTGTTCCTTATCACTGCGGATATCCATGTCTTCAATCGGAAGGACCTGCCCCCCGACTCCTTCAGGCCTTAACGAGGCTACATAACAGCTTCATGCCATCTTTTGATCACCTTTATGTTCTCCAACACCATTCCTGGTTGGGAACTTGATCTTCGTATGATAAGTTGAGGCAACAGCCTTGAATGCATGAAGTCCAGTCCTCCCGAGGATAGCGTTGTACGTTGAAACCACCTTGATTATCAGGAAGTTCAACATCTGGGTGGCCTCCTTTCCTTGGGCTCCTGTCCAATAGTTACAGGCAACTGAATAGTCCCTTCAATTTTGGATTCTACTCCATTAAATCCATATATAGGCATGCTATTGGGGGTCAACTGAGAATCATTGTGCCCCATCTTCACAAATGCATCATGACATAGAATGTCAACGGAAGCTCCTTTGTCTTATCAAGACTTGTTTCACCTCTGAGTTTCCAATCACAGAAGTTATGACCAACGGGTCGTCATGGGGGAACTTCACCCCTTCCAAGTCTGAGTCGTCAAAACCAACTATTACTTCAGTTTTTGCAAGCTTCGGGGCCTCTCCCACGATGTGCATCACTTCTCTAGCATAAGCCTTCCGAGAATTCCTTGTTGTGCCGGCCGCAATCAGGCCTCCTATGATCATGTTGATTACTGGCCCTCGGGGCTGTGGGTTGCGATCTTGATCGTCATCCCTCCTATCATACTCTCTTCTCTGATTACCACGGTCTTCACCCTTAGTGAAGTGGCTCAGTTTCCTTCTACGAATCAAAAACTCGATCTCATCTTTGAGTTGCTTGCAATCATCAGTGTCATGCCCCACATCTCTGTGGAATCTACAATACTGATTCTTGTTTCTCTTTGCGGGATCACCCCTGAGTGGCTTCGGCCATCGGAAATCCTTATCATTCTCAATGTCCAACAAGATTCGACTCCTAGGAGTATTCAACCTTGCATACTTAGTGAACCTTGGTCCTTGGTTCTTCTTAGGGACATAGTCGGAGTCCTCGCTAGTTCGAGGATACTTGTCCCTAACATCATACTCCTGGTCATCATTCTCATGGTCTTGCTTTCGCTTCTTGGAGTCGTTGCTACCTTTGTCATTGCCTCCTGTGGTTTTCTTCTTCATGCTATCTTCAGCCTTGATATACTTGTCAGCCCTTCGCTGGAGCTCGGCCATGTTTTCATGAGGATACTTTGCTAATGACCTTTTAAAGAATAGATCAGTGGTTCCGTGTTCTAGGGCTACCATGGCCACCTTATTCTCCAAATCCGTGATATTCAATGTCTCATTAGTGAACCTCTTGAGGTAATCTCTCAGGTTTTCGTTCTTCCCTTGCACTACACACATGAGGGATGCAGAACTTTTCTCATGAACTCTCCCGCTAATGAACTGGCTGACAAAAGCGGCGCTCAACTCCTTAAAAGAGTCAATCGAATTCGCAGGTAGGCGGCTATACCATCTTTGAGCCATGCCCGACAGAGTTTGAGGGAATGCCCTACACTTCAAGGCATCACTTCCAGGCTGTAGCAACAGTGCATTCGAAAATGTCCTGACATGACTTGCGGGATCACCCGTTCCATCATAAACCTTTATAGTAGGCAACTTAAACTTCCTAGAGATGTGAGCATTCATCACCTCCTCGGTGAATGGTGGTGTAGGATCATCGTGATCTCCTAGCTGCATCAACTCTTTGGGGTTACCCTTGGGGGCCTCTGCCTTAGTTGCTCTTCCTGTTGGGGCATCAGCCCTTCTTTACCTCGTTGGAGGCCTTTCCGAATCAAACTAAAAGGAATCTCTCTTGTATTTGGGGGAGGTCGATTCTGATTCTAACCCTGGTTCTGTCTTTGCTGCTCACTTTCTATATCATCCTTTAGCTTTTAGATCTGGGCTTCATAAGCTTTGATTCTCTCAACGGCTGTCATAGGGGGTCCATCATGGATTCGTCGAGTACGCCTTATAGGCTCCTTGCTTGGATGTCGCCTCCTCGGGGCTTGATCACGATCGTCATCCTCAGATGAAGAATCATCAGTATAAGGACCAGAGTAGTCATAATATCCTTGATCAGGACCAAATCCTCTAATGTAAGGAGGGTGATACGGTTCATGTATCTGCAGGGCATGGCCACTTGGGGGTGCATACCCTTGTTCAGTAATGACGGGTGGAACAGAGGTGACAATGGTAGCCTCGGTTGAGACTGGTGTCCTTCGTGTTTGAATCATGGTTGATGTTGTCTTCCCACAGACGGCGCCAATTGTTGTGGAATAAAAACTAGGTTACAAATTGTATTTAATGCTAGGGTTAGGGAGCTTCGTGCTTTAATGGCTGTTTCCGTGTTCGGGACTAATCGGTCCTCACAGAGTGCCTACGTATCTCGTATTGAGAATCAAGCCAAAACGTAGTTCTGAGAATGAGGGGTCAGACCCTTTATATAGGCATGGGAAGCCTAGAATTTGAGTAGAATTGGGT
Organism: Kitagawia praeruptora; assembly: GCA_037693485.1. Classification (NCBI taxonomy): domain Eukaryota; kingdom Viridiplantae; phylum Streptophyta; class Magnoliopsida; order Apiales; family Apiaceae; genus Kitagawia; species Kitagawia praeruptora. The sequence goes on from CM075345.1 coordinate 81,281,118, forward strand.
GTCTTGGCGGGCAAGTCACTATCTTGGCCCAATTCTAGAGTCTTCCAAAAGATAAGGAGATAAGTACTGGAATTATATGCCTTGAAGGCCACTCCAAAGATGATTTGGTTTCCTTGTTGACTCAAATACGGGGTCTTTTATTTGGCTGATTTTATAGCTACGAATTTATTATTATTATTAAGGTTTTGGGCCTCGTAATTGGGCTTTGACCTTGGACCAACTTAGGTTCAATTAATGCAAAATTAAATGTATTTTTAGGGCTTACTTTTAGCCCATATCAAATAATAATAATAATAATAATAATAATATCAACACATCAAACAATTCATAAAATGTAAAAAGATTAAACACATAAATCTAAACCAATTTGGAGAATTTTAGTATGCCTAGTAAATTAAAATTTTCCAATATTAGGATAATAAAAATAGTTTAAAAAAAATCTGCCAAGATATATCACATGCATAATAATTGAGAAAATACTATAAGTCACCCAAATTCAATTAAATAAATATATAACTAACAATGATCATTTTTATAATTAATAAAAATAGCAACTAGCAATTAATAAAATGAGATACACATATCTGGAAAAAGTGCTTTAAATTAATGGATATAATGATCACATATTGTATCATATAATCAAAGTATAATTTTTATATATACAAAATGGTATGTAAGTATGACATAATAACAACTTAAAAATTGTAGACGGAATCAACAAACATGTTAACATGATATAGAATAGCAACATACTTGGCATTTAATAAAATGTAAAACATGCTTGAGTATCAATAAACATGTATAAATGATGTGATGAGCATGAATCATTTTATCATACATACAAGTTAGAGAACGTGAAAAGAAGAAATGAACTAGAGCGTACCTAATAGAAGAGTCACTGTACAAGATGAAAAGTAAACTAACGTAAGTTTATATAATAGTATTGGTTCAACTTATTCCTAATTTAGTGGCTACACTACACCCACTAATTGAAATTCACAATCACAATATCCATCTACTAAACGGTAGTTTTCTTTTTCTTTGACCAAGTAAGACCTCTTTTGAAATTTAAAATAAAACATATACAATATACACATTTAAGTACAATAAAATACGTACAAGAGCACATTTTTATAATAAACTAAGCACAAAGTTTTAAAGAATTCTTTTTTTATATAACTTAAATAATTAAAATCACATCACATGCATTTTTAATATAAAAATTAAGGGTTTCACATTCTACCCTCCTTAAAAAAAATTTGGTCCCCAAATTTTACACACATTATCATATATAAGAATAAATATCAAGACCAGTATAATATAGTAATAGAGACATACCACTTATCATTTTTATATAGGTTCTCGATCTGATTCCGAGTATTCGCTATCCCATCCCACATAATTATAAGTAGGTTTTCTACCGCCTTCGCTCCTTCTGGGGTACACCATTTTTGCAAAACATTTGCATTAAACTAATGTCCTTTATAATTTTGGTTGTCCTTTTTGCTAGTATGGCTCGTGCGAATCCTGATTTTCTTATCTCATCCTCAAGCCTCACTTTTAAGTTATCCGTTTTTTCCTTTAAAATTATAATCTGATGCTCATTAATTTCCTCTCCTTAATTTTCTTTCTCTCCTTGTGGGAGCGGTCCATTGACAAACTCCTCTCCATCAATTCAGACATAGGATCCAACTCATCAAATTCGTTACTACGGTCTTTCTCCTCTACACCCTCCCCAAAGTCTTCAGCAATACCCCAAACATTTTCATTATCTGCCATCTACAAATATCAAACATAAGCTATCATTACGACAAAAAAAAATATACAAATATTTTTAGGACCCCCAACTCACAGGACAAGCATAATAGGCAGTCTACATGAAAATAAACTAGGCTCTGAATACCATGATGATCCGACATTTTGAACTAATAATTGTAGATTAAAAATTAAAAACAAGTCTCAAATGTCATAAAATATCAAACATAATATCCAAATGCGCCCCTTACTAAGGTATCATAAAGTGTGCACTCCCGAAAACATCATAAATGGCACCCCCTATTAAGGTATCATAAGCTAGTTCCGGAACTATACGCAATTATTAAGGGTTCATAAGTCAGAGCTCACTGGGAATTCTTATTTCAAAAATAATATACTTGATCCATAATTTAGAAATAAAAATCGTGCAAAAATATTTAAAAGATTTCAAAATAAAATAAAAGTCCGAAAAGTTAACTTACCTTAATATGCTAATCAAGATCCAAGGTTTTGCCAAATAAATCCTATATTTTAAATTAATCAAATCAAATAAAGGTTATTAATAAACTAATATATACAAGTAAGATACATATATTAAATTAAGGTAGTGATAACAAACTGTATGAACATGAAGTTAAGGTGAGGTGTCAAAGTCAAAGCTATTCTTATAGTTTAAAACAATGTCTAGGGGTTTCCCTGAGCAAATTTATTCATGGGCTCGGACCCTCCGAACCTCACTCCAAACCTAACTCTAAATATTTGTAATATTTGTAAAAATAATGTTATTCAAAGGATTCGAACCCATGACCTTGCATAACTAATGCAACACCATAACCAGTTGAGCTATGTGAATATTTGAGCTTATATTAAAAGTCATTATCTACATACATAAACACATATATACATACATACAAAATTATTAATTATACTACACATACATAAATAAATATACATGTATACGTACATACACACATACATACATACATACATACATACATACATACATACATATATACATACATACATACATACATAATTATTAATTATATATATATAAACATAAATAATTATACATGCATATGTACATACACACATACATACATACATCCATACATAATTATTAATTATACATGCATAAGTACTATATACATACATACATACATACATACATACATACATACATACATACATTTATGTTGTATAATCTATTAATATTTCATTATTTGTAATATATTAATTGTTGTATAATTAATATGCATATTTATATATACAAACACATGTACAAACATAAATACATACATATATAAATTTATGTGGATATATATATATAATAATATACTATAATATTATATACATACATACATGCATACATACTATATAACATACATACATGCATGCATGCATGCATACATACATACATACATACATACATTTATATTGTATAATCTATTAATATTTCATTATTTGTAATCTATTAATTGTTGTATAATTAATATGCATATTTATCCACAAAAATTTATATATGTATGTATTTATGTTTGTACATGTGTAACAATTAATAGATTACAAATAATGAAATATTAATAGATTATACAATATAAATGTATGTATGTATGTATGCATGCATGCATGTATGTATGTTATATAGTATGTATGCATGTATGTATGTATATAATATTATAGTATATTATTATATATATATATCCACATAAATTTATGTATGTATTTATGTTTGTACATGTGTTTGTATATATAAATATGCATATTAATTATACAACAATTAATATATTACAAATAATGAAATATTAATAGATTATACAACATAAATGTATGTATGTATGTATGTATGTATGTATGTATGTATGTATGTATGTATATAGTACTTATGCATGTATAATTAATAATTATGTATGGATGTATGTATGTATGTGTGTATGTACATATGCATGTATAATTATTTATGTTTATGTATGTATAATTAATAATTAATAATTATGTATGTATGTATGTATGTATGTATGTATGTATGTATGTATGTATGTATGTATGTGTGTATGTACGTATACATGTATATTTGTTTATGTATGTGTAGTATAATTAATACTCCCTCCGTCCCATTTATTTTGGCCACATTTCCAATTTTTGTTGTCCCGCAACATTTGTCCACTTTCCTTAATAAAGGTAAATAAAGCTCTAAATATGTTAAAAGTTTGTAATTATAGTATTATTTAAGCTTAGCTATGGAAACTAAACAAAAAATATAGTAAATTGGTAAAAACGTGGATTTTGATTGGTGGACAAAATAAGTGGGATGGAGGGAGTAATTATGTATGTATGTATATATGTGTTTATGTATGTAGATAATGATTTTTAATATAAGCTCAAATGTTCACATAGCTCAACTGGTTATGGTGTTGCATTAGTTATGCAAGGTCATGGGTTCAAATCCTTTGAATAACATTATTTTTACAAATATTTAGAGTTAGGTTTGGAGAAGTGTCTAGTTTTAATTATCTCAGTTACTCAAAATTAGTCTTGTGTGTGTTGGTTATTTTTTTTCACTTTTTATTATAACTAAATATTATTGTGAATAGAAAAAATTGAAAAATAAAAAAAAGTGTTTAAGGGTAAGTTAGTCAAAATCTCAAGGGTGTGCACATATCAGCTCCCTATTTAAAATGATAGATTTAATTGTAAATTAGAATAATATATTAAATATCTATATATATTATAATGCCTGGAGATCGAAAATGCACCAGAACAGTTCAAGGTATTTTTCTTGAATTTTCGTTTTTTTTTATTTTTTTATTAAAATTCTTTTCTTGCATTAAATAGCTATTAATGACATTTTAATTAGTCATTAATTACACATATTAAACATATATTAAATTTACTCTATTTAATTTGTTTAAAAATTAGCAAACTTTAGTTGAACATTATAGTTATTTTTTCAATATTAAATATTAATTATATATAGTTATGTTTATTTTTAGTTAAAATGACGAATAACAATTGTTTGTATTGCGTTATTTTTTATTCCCTATTTAAGATCACTGTAATTTCTTTTCGGATGATTATACGGTACACGACCTTAACTTTTCAACAATTTTTATTATCAATAATTGTGAAAATCGTAATAAATTATGGAAGTACAAGATATTTATTTAATATCTGGAATTGCATACAAACAGTACAGATAGATTTTCAATTTTGCACATGAATAAATAATACATGAGTTATGATCAAATCGATTAAATTTAACAAATCCAGTCATTTATCGGAAGATAAAATTGATAAAAAAGCTATACACCCATTGTTTCGTTATATTGTGTTGAAATAATTTTTTATTGTAATTAAACAAATTCTTATACTATTATTGAATATGTATATTATGAGAGGGCTATCTGTTTTAAAAAACATTATTAACCAACTTCTCAAATATATATCTATATATATTATAATGCCTGGAGATCAGAAATGCACCTGAACAGTTCAAGGTATTTTTCTTGAATTTTCATTTTTCGATTTTTTATTAAAAATATGTTCTTGCATTAAATAACTCTTAATGACCTTTTAATTAGTCATTAATTACACCTATTAAATCTATATAAAATTTACTATATTTAATTTGTTTAAAAATTAGCAAACTTTAGTTGAACATTATAGTTATTTTTTCAATATTAAATATTAATTATATATAGTTATGTTTATTTTTAGTTAAAATGACGAATAACAATTGTTTGTATTGCGTTATTTTTTATTCCCTATTCAAGCTCACTATAATTTCTTTTCGAATTATTATACGGTACACGACCTTAACTTCTCAAGCAATTTTTATTATCAATAATTGTGAAAATCGTAATATATTATGGAAGTACAAGATATTTATTTAATATCTGGAATTGTATACAAACAGTACAGATAGATTTTCAATTTTGCACATGAATAAATAATACATGAGTTATGATCAAATCGATTAAATTTAACAAATTCAGTCATTTATCGGAAGATAAAATTGATAAAAAAGCTATACACCCATTGTTTCGTTATATTGTGTTGAAATAATTTTTTATTGTAATTAAACAAATTCTTATACTATTATTGAATATGTATATTATGAGAGGGCTATCGGTTTTAAAAAACATTATTAACCAACTTCTCAAATATCTATCTATATCTATATATATTATAATGCCTGGAGATCAGAAATGCACCTGAACAGTTCAAGGTATTTTTCTTGAATTTGAGTTTTTTTGATTTTTTTATTAAAATTATTTTCTTGCATTAAATAGCTATTAATGACATTTTAATTAGTCATTAATTACACCTATTAAACATATATTAAATTTATTATATTTAATTTGTTTAAAAATTAGCAAACTTTAGTTGAACATTATAGTTATTTTTTCAATATTAAATATTAATTATATATAGTTATGTTTATTTTTAATTAAAATGACGAATAAGAATTGTTTGTATTGCGTTATTTTTTATTCCATATTCAAGATCACTGTAATTTCTTTTCGGATGATTATACGGTACACGACCTTAACTTCTCAAGCAATTTTTATTATCAATAATTGTGAAAATCGTAATAAATTATGGAAGTACAAGATATTTATTTAATATCTGGAATTGTATACAAACTGTACAGATAGATTTTCAATTTTGCACATAAATAAATAATACATGAGTTATGATCAAATCGATTAAATTTAACAAATCCAGTCATTTATCGGAAGATAAAATTGATAAAAAAGATATACACCCATTGTTTCGTTATATTGTGTTGAAATAATTTTTTATTGTATTTAAACAAATTCTTATACTATTATTGAATATGTATATTATGAGAGGGCTATCGGTTTTAAAAAACATTATTAACCAACTTCTCAAATATCTATCTATATCTATATATATTATAATGCCTGGAGATCGAAAATGCACCAGAACAGTTCAAGGTATTTTTCTTGAATTTTCTTTCTTTTTTATTTTTTTATTAAAATTCTTTTCTTGCATTAAATAGCTATTAATGACATTTTAATTAGTCATTAATTACACATATTAAACATATATTAAATTTACTCTATTTAATTTGTTTAAAAATTAGCAAACTTTAGTTGAACATTATAGTTATTTTTTCAATATTAAATATTAATTATATATAGTTATGTTTATTTTTAGTTAAAATGACGAATAACAATTGTTTGTATTGCGTTATTTTTTATTCCCTATTCAAGATCACTGTAATTTTTTCCGGATTATTATACGGTACACGACCTTAACTTCTCAAGCAATTTTAATAATCAATAATTGTGAAAATCGTAATAAATTATGGAAGTACAAGATATTTATTTAATATCTGGAATTGTATACAAACAGTACAGATAGATTGTCAATTTTGCACATGAATAAATAATACATGAGTTATGATCAAATCAATTAAATTTAACAAATCCAGTCATTTATCGGAAGATAAAATTGATAAAAAAGCTATACACCCATTGTTTCGTTATATTGTGTTGAAATAATTTTTTATTGTATTTAAACAAATTCTTATACTATTATTGAATATGTATATTATGAGAGGGCTATCGGTTTTAAAAAATATTATTAACCAACTTCTCAAATATCTATCTATATCTATATATATTATAATGCCTGGAGATCAGAAATGCACGAGAATAGTTCAAGGTAATTTTCTTGAATTTTCGTTTTTTTGATTTTTTTTATTAAAATTATTTTCTTGCATTAAATAGCTATTAATGACATTTTAATTAGTCATTAATTACACCTATTAAACATATATTAAATTTGTTTAAAAATTAGCAAACTTTAGTTGAACATTATAGTTATTTTTTCAATATTAAATATTAATTATATATAGTTATGTTTATTTTTAGTAAAAATGACGAATAACAATTGTTTGTATTGCGTTATTTTTTATTCCCTATTCAAGATCACTTTAATTTCTTTTCGGATTATTATACGGTACACGACCTTAACTTCTCAAGCAATTTTAATTATCAATAATTGTGAAAATCGTAATAAATTATGGAAGTACAAGATATTTATTTAATATCTGGAATTGTATACAAACAGTACAGATAGATTTTCAATTTTGCACATGAATAAATAATACATGAGTTATGATCAAATCAATTAAATTTAACAAATCCAGTCATTTATCGGAAGATAAAATTGATAAAAAAGCTATACACCCATTGTTTCGTTATATTGTGTTGAAATAATTTTTTATTGTATTTAAACAAATTCTTATACTATTATTGAATATGTATATTATGAGAGGGCTATCGGTTTTAAAAAACATTATTAACCAACTTCTCAAATATCTATCTATATCTATATATATTATAATGCCTGGAGATCGAAAATGCACCAGAACAGTTCAATGTATTTTTCTTGAATTTTTTTTTTTTATTAAAATTCTTTTCTTGCATTAAATAGCTATTAATGACATTTTAATTAGTCATTAATTACACATATTAAACATATATTAAATTTACTCTATTTAATTTGTTTAAAAATTAGCAAACTTTAGTTGAACATTATAGTTATTTTTTCAATATTAAATATTAATTATATATAGTTATGTTTATTTTTAGTTAAAATGACGAATAACAATTGTTTGTATTGCGTTATTTTTTATTACCTATTCAAGATCACTGTAATTTCTTTTCGGATGATTATACGGTACACGACCTTAACTTCTCAAGCAATTTTTATTATCAATAATTGTGAAAATCGTAATAAATTATGGAAGTACAAGATATTTATTTAATATCTGGAATTGTATACAAACAATACAGATAGATTTTCAATTTTGCACATGAATAAATAATACATGAGTTATGATCAAATCGATTAAATTTAACAAATCCAGTCTTTTATCGGAAGATAAAATTGATAAAAAAGCTATACACCCATTGTTTCGTTATATTGTGTTGAAATAATTTTTTATTGTAATTAAACAAATTCTTATTCTATTATTGAATATGTATATTATGAGAGGGCTATCGGTTTTAAAAAACATTATTAACCAACTTCTCAAATATCTATCTATATCTATATATATTATAATGCCTGGAGATCAGAAATGCACGAGAATAGTTCAAGGTAATTTTCTTGAATTTTCTTTTTTTTGATTTTTTTTATTAAAATTATTTTCTTGCTTTAAATAGCTATTAATGACATTTTAATTAGTCATTAATTACACCTATTAAACATATATTAAATTTGTTTAAAAATTAGCAAACTTTAGTTGAACATTATAGTTATTTTTTCAATATTAAATATTAATTATATATAGTTATGTTTATTTTTAGTTAAAATGACGAATAACAATTGTTTGTATTGCGTTATTTTTTATTCCCTATTCAAGATCACTGTAATTTCTTTTCGGATTATTATACGGTACACGACCTTAACTTCTCAAGCAATTTTAATTATCAATAATTGTGAAAATCGTAATAAATTATGGAAGTACAAGATATTTATTTAATATCTGGAATTGTATACAAACAGTACAGATAGATTTTCAATTTTGCACATGAATAAATAATACATGAGTTATGATCAAATCAATTAAATTTAACAAATCCAGTCATTTATCGGAAGATAAAATTGATAAAAAAGCTATACACCCATTGTTTCGTTATATTGTGTTGAAATAATTTTTTATTGTAATTAAACAAATTATTATACTATTATTGAATATGTATATTATGAGAGAGCTATCGGTTTTAAAAAATATTATTAACCGACTTCTCAAATATCTATCTATATCTATATATATTATAATGCCTGGAGATCGAAAATGCACCAGAACAGTTCAAGGTATTTTTCTTGAATTTTCTTTTTTTTTTATTTTTTTATTAAAATTCTTTTCTTGCATTAAATAGCTATTAATGACATTTTAATTAGTCATTAATTACACATATTAAATTTACTCTATTTAATTTGTTTAAAAATTAGCAAACTTTAGTTGAACATTATAGTTATTTTTTCAATATTAAATATTAATTATATATAGTTATGTTTATTTTTAGTTAAAATGACGAATAACAATTGTTTGTATTGCGTTATTTTTTATTACCTATTCAAGATCACTGTAATTTCTTTTCGGATGATTATACGGTACACGACCTTAACTTCTCAAGCAATTTTTATTATCAATAATTGTGAAAATCGTAATAAATTATGGAAGTACAAGATATTTATTTAATATCTGGAATTGTATACAAACAGTACAGATAGATTTTCAATTTTGCACATGAATAAATAGTACATGAGTTATGATCAAATCGATTAAATTTAACAAATCCAGTCATTTATCGGAAGATAAAATTGATAAAAAAGATATACACCCATTGTTTCGTTATATTGTGTTGAAATAATTTTTTATTGTATTTAAACAAATTCTTATACTATTATTGAATATGTATATTATGAGAGGGCTATCGGTTTTAAAAAACATTATTAACCAACTTCTCAAATATCTATCTATATATATATATATTATAATGCCTGGAGATCGAAAATGCACCAGAACAGTTCAAGGTATTTTTCTTGAATTTTCTTTCTTTTTTATTTTTTTATTAAAATTCTTTTCTTGCATTAAATAGCTATTAATGACATTTTAATTAGTCATTAATTACACATATTAAACATATATTAAATTTACTCTATTTAATTTGTTTAAAAATTAGCAAACTTTAGTTGAACATTATAGTTATTTTTTCAATATTAAATATTAATTATATATAGTTATGTTTATTTTTAGTTAAAATGACGAATAACAATTGTTTGTATTGCGTTATTTTTTATTACCTATTCAAGATCACTGTAATTTCTTTTCGGATGATTATACGGTACACGACCTTAACTTCTCAAGCAATTTTTATTATCAATAATTGTGAAAATCGTAATAAATTATGGAAGTACAAGATATTTATTTAATATCTGGAATTGTATACAAACAATACAGATAGATTTTCAATTTTGCACATGAATAAATAATACAAGAGTTATGATCAAATCGATTAAATTTAACAAATCCAGTCATTTATCGGAAGATAAAATTGATAAAAAAGCTATACACCCATTGTTTCGTTATATTGTGTTGAAATAATTTTTTATTGTAATTAAACAAATTCTTATTCTATTATTGAATATGTATATTATGAGAGGGCTATCGGTTTTAAAAAACATTATTAACCAACTTCTCAAATATCTATCTATATCTATATATATTATAATGCCTGGAGATCAGAAATGCACGAGAATAGTTCAAGGTAATTTTCTTGAATTTTCTTTTTTTTGATTTTTTTTATTAAAATTATTTTCTTGCTTTAAATAGCTATTAATGACATTTTAATTAGTCATTAATTACACCTATTAAACATATATTAAATTTGTTTAAAAATTAGCAAACTTTAGTTGAACATTATAGTTATTTTTTCAATATTAAATATTAATTATATATAGTTATGTTTATTTTTAGTTAAAATGACGAATAACAATTGTTTGTATTGCGTTATTTTTTATTCCCTATTCAAGATCACTGTAATTTCTTTTCGGATTATTATACGGTACACGACCTTAACTTCTCAAGCAATTTTAATTATCAATAATTGTGAAAATCGTAATAAATTATGGAAGTACAAGATATTTATTTAATATCTGGAATTGTATACAAACAGTACAGATAGATTTTCAATTTTGCACATGAATAAATAATACATGAGTTATGATCAAATCAATTAAATTTAACAAATCCAGTCATTTATCGGAAGATAAAATTGATAAAAAAGCTATACACCCATTGTTTCGTTATATTGTGTTGAAATAATTTTTTATTGTAATTAAACAAATTATTATACTATTATTGAATATGTATATTATGAGAGAGCTATCGGTTTTAAAAAATATTATTAACCGACTTCTCAAATATCTATCTATATCTATATATATTATAATGCCTGGAGATCGAAAATGCACCAGAACAGTTCAAGGTATTTTTCTTGAATTTTCTTTTTTTTTATTTTTTTATTAAAATTCTTTTCTTGCATTAAATAGCTATTAATGACATTTTAATTAGTCATTAATTACACATATTAAATTTACTCTATTTAATTTGTTTAAAAATTAGCAAACTTTAGTTGAACATTATAGTTATTTTTTCAATATTAAATATTAATTATATATAGTTATGTTTATTTTTAGTTAAAATGACGAATAACAATTGTTTGTATTGCGTTATTTTTTATTACCTATTCAAGATCACTGTAATTTCTTTTCGGATGATTATACGGTACACGACCTTAACTTCTCAAGCAATTTTTATTATCAATAATTGTGAAAATCGTAATAAATTATGGAAGTACAAGATATTTATTTAATATCTGGAATTGTATACAAAAAGTACAGATAGATTTTCAATTTTGCACATGAATAAATAATACATGAGTTATGATCAAATCGATTAAATTTAACAAATCCAGTCATTTATCGGAAGATAAAATTGATAAAAAAGATATACACCCATTGTTTCGTTATATTGTGTTGAAATAATTTTTTATTGTATTTAAACAAATTCTTATACTATTATTGAATATGTATATTATGAGAGGGCTATCGGTTTTAAAAAACATTATTAACCAACTTCTCAAATATCTATCTATATCTATATATATTATAATGCCTGGAGATCGAAAATGCACCAGAACAGTTCAAGGTATTTTTCTTGAATTTTCTTTCTTTTTTATTTTTTTATTAAAATTCTTTTCTTGCATTAAATAGCTATTAATGACATTTTAATTAGTCATTAATTACACATATTAAACATATATTAAATTTACTCTATTTAATTTGTTTAAAAATTAGCAAACTTTAGTTGAACATTATAGTTATTTTTTCAATATTAAATATTAATTATATATAGTTATGTTTATTTTTAGTTAAAATGACGAATAACAATTGTTTGTATTGCGTTATTTTTTATTACCTATTCAAGATCACTGTAATTTCTTTTCGGATGATTATACGGTACACGACCTTAACTTCTCAAGCAATTTTTATTATCAATAATTGTGAAAATCGTAATAAATTATGGAAGTACAAGATATTTATTTAATATCTGGAATTGTATACAAACAATACAGATAGATTTTCAATTTTGCACATGAATAAATAATACAAGAGTTATGATCAAATCGATTAAATTTAACAAATCCAGTCATTTATCGGAAGATAAAATTGATAAAAAAGCTATACACCCATTGTTTCGTTATATTGTGTTGAAATAATTTTTTATTGTAATTAAACAAATTCTTATTCTATTATTGAATATGTATATTATGAGAGGGCTATCGGTTTTAAAAAACATTATTAACCAACTTCTCAAATATCTATCTATATCTATATATATTATAATGCCTGGAGATCAGAAATGCACGAGAATAGTTCAAGGTAATTTTCTTGAATTTTCGTTTTTTTGATTTTTTTTATTAAAATTATTTTCTTGCATTAAATAGCTATTAATGACATTTTAATTAGTCATTAATTACACCTATTAAACATATATTAAATTTGTTTAAAAATTAGCAAACTTTAGTTGAACATTATAGTTATTTTTTCAATATTAAATATTAATTATATATAGTTATGTTTATTTTTAGTTAAAATGACGAATAACAATTGTTTGTATTGCGTTATTTTTTATTCTCTATTCAAGATCACTGTAATTTCTTTCCGGATTATTATACGGTACACGACCTTAACTTCTCAAGCAATTTTAATAATCAATAATTGTGAAAATCGTAATAAATTATGGAAGTACAAGATATTTATTTAATATATGGAATTGTATACAAACAGTACAGATAGATTTTCAATTTTGCACATGAATAAATAATACATGAGTTATGATCAAATCAATTAAATTTAACAAATCCAGTCATTTATCGGAAGATAAAATTGATAAAAAAGCTATACACCCATTGTTTCGTTATATTGTGTTGAAATAATTTTTTATTGTATTTAAACAAATTCTTATACTATTATTGAATATGTATATTATGAGAGGGCTATCGGTTTTAAAAAATATTATTAACCAACTTCTCAAATATCTATCTATATCTATATATATCATAATGCCTGGAGATCAGAAATGCACGAGAATAGTTCAATGTAATTTTCTTGAATTTTCGTTTTTTTTATTTTTTTTATTAAAATTATTTTCTTGCATTAAATAGCTATTAATGACATTTTAATTAGTCATTAATTACACCTATTAAACATATATTAAATTTGTTTAAAAATTAGCAAACTTTAGTTGAACATTATAGTTATTTTTTCAATATTAAATATTAATTATATATAGTTATGTTTATTTTTAGTTAAAATGACGAATAACAATTGTTTGTATTGCGTTATTTTTTATTCCCTATTCAAGATCACTTTAATTTCTTTTCGGATTATTATACGGTACACGACCTTAACTTCTCAAGCAATTTTAATTATCAATAATTGTGAAAATCGTAATAAATTATGGAAGTACAAGATATTTATTTAATATCTGGAATTGTATACAAACAGTACAGATAGATTTTCAATTTTGCACATGAATAAATAATACATGAGTTATGATCAAATCAATTAAATTTAACAAATCCAGTCATTTATCGGAAGATAAAATTGATAAAAAAGCTATACACCCATTGTTTCGTTATATTGTGTTGAAAAAATTTTTAATTGTATTTAAACAAATTCTTATACTATTATTGAATATGTATATTATGAGAGGGCTATCGGTTTTAAAAAACATTATTAACCAACTTCTCAAATATCTATCTATATCTATATATATTATAATGCCTGGAGATCGAAAATGCACCAGAACAGTTCAATGTATTTTTCTTGAATTTTTTTTTTTTTTTTATTAAAATTCTTTTCTTGCATTAAATAGCTATTAATGACATTTTAATTAGTCATTAATTACACATATTAAACATATATTAAATTTACTCTATTTAATTTGTTTAAAAATTAGCAAACTTTAGTTGAACATTATAGTTATTTTTTCAATATTAAATATTAATTATATATAGTTATGTTTATTTTTAGTTAAAATGACGAATAACAATTGTTTGTATTGCGTTATTTTTTATTACCTATTCAAGATCACTGTAATTTCTTTTCGGATGATTATACGGTACACGACCTTAACTTCTCAAGCAATTTTTATTATCAATAATTGTGAAAATCGTAATAAATTATGGAAGTACAAGATATTTATTTAATATCTGGAATTGTATACAAACAATACAGATAGATTTTCAATTTTGCACATGAATAAATAATACAAGAGTTATGATCAAATCGATTAAATTTAACAAATCCAGTCATTTATCGGAAGATAAAATTGATAAAAAAGCTATACACCCATTGTTTCGTTATATTGTGTTGAAATAATTTTTTATTGTAATTAAACAAATTCTTATTCTATTATTGAATATGTATATTATGAGAGGGCTATCGGTTTTAAAAAACATTATTAACCAACTTCTCAAATATCTATCTATATCTATATATATTATAATGCCTGGAGATCAGAAATGCACGAGAATAGTTCAAGGTAATTTTCTTGAATTTTCGTTTTTTTGATTTTTTTTATTAAAATTATTTTCTTGCATTAAATAGCTATTAATGACATTTTAATTAGTCATTAATTACACCTATTAAACATATATTAAATTTGTTTAAAAATTAGCAAACTTTAGTTGAACATTATAGTTATTTTTTCAATATTAAATATTAATTATATATAGTTATGTTTATTTTTAGTTAAAATGACGAATAACAATTGTTTGTATTGCGTTATTTTTTATTCCCTATTCAAGATCACTGTAATTTCTTTCCGGATTATTATTCGGTACACGACCTTAACTTCTCAAGCAATTTTAATAATCAATAATTGTGAAAATCGTAATAAATTATGGAAGTACAAGATATTTATTTAATATCTGGAATTGTATACAAACAGTACAGATAGATTTTCAATTTTGCACAAGAATAAATAATACATGAGTTATGATCAAATCAATTAAATTTAACAAATCCAGTCATTTATCGGAAGATGAAATTGATAAAAAAGCTATACACCCATTGTTTCGTTATATTGTGTTGAAATAATTTTTATTGTATTTAAACAAATTCTTATACTATTATTGAATATGTATATTATGAGAGGGCTATCGGTTTTAAAAAATATTATTAACCAACTTCTCAAATATCTATCTATATCTATATATATTATAATGCCTGGAGATCAGAAATGCACGAGAATAGTTCAAGGTAATTTTCTTGAATTTTCTTTTTTTTGATTTTTTTTATTAAAATTTTTTTCTTGCATTAAATAGCTATTAATGACATTTTAATTAGTCATTAATTACACCTATTAAACATATATTAAATTTGTTTAAAAATTAGCAAACTTTAGTTGAACATTATAGTTATTTTTTCAATATTAAATATTAATTATATATAGTTATGTTTATTTTTAGTTAAAATGACGAATAACAATTGTTTGTATTGCGTTATTTTTTATTCCCTATTCAAGATCACTGTAATTTCTTTCCGGATTATTATACGGTACACGACCTTAACTTCTCAAGCAATTTTAATAATCAATAATTGTGAAAATCGTTATAAATTATGGAAGTACAAGATATTTATTTAATATCTGGAATTGTATACAAACAGTACAGATAGATTTTCAATTTTGCACATGAATAAATAATACATGAGTTATGATCAAATCAATTAAATTTAACAAATCCAGTCATTTATCGGAAGATAAAATTGATAAAAAAGCTATACACCCATTGTTTCGTTATATTGTGTTGAAATAATTTTTTATTGTATTTAAACAAATTCTTATACTATTATTGAATATGTATATTATGAGAGGGCTATCGGTTTTAAAAAATATTATTAACCAACTTCTCAAATATCTATCTATATCTATATATATTATAATGCCTGGAGATCAGAAATGCACGAGAATAGTTCAAGGTAATTTTCTTGAATTTTCGTTTTTTTGATTTTTTTTATTAAAATTATTTTCTTGCATTAAATAGCTATTAATGACATTTTAATTAGTCATTAATTACACCTATTAAACATATATTAAATTTGTTTAAAAATTAGCAAACTTTAGTTGAACATTATAGTTATTTTTTCAATATTAAATATTAATTATATATAGTTATGTTTATTTTTAGTTAAAATGACGAATAACAATTGTTTGTATTGCGTTATTTTTTATTCCCTATTCAAGATCACTTTAATTTCTTTTCGGATTATTATACGGTACACGACCTTAACTTCTCAAGCAATTTTAATTATCAATAATTGTGAAAATCGTAATAAATTATGGAAGTACAAGATATTTATTTAATATCTGGAATTGTATACAAACAGTACAGATAGATTTTCAATTTTGCACATGAATAAATAATACATGAGTTATGATCAAATCAATTAAATTTAACAAATCCAGTCATTTATCGGAAGATAAAATTGATAAAAAAGCTATACACCCATTGTTTCGTTATATTGTGTTGAAATAATTTTTTATTGTATTTAAACAAATTCTTATACTATTATTGAATATGTATATTATGAGAGGGCTATCGGTTTTAAAAAACATTATTAACCAACTTCTCAAATATCTATCTATATCTATATATATTATAATGCCTGGAGATCGAAAATGCACCAGAACAGTTCAATGTATTTTTCTTGAATTTTTTTTTTTTATTAAAATTCTTTTCTTGCATTAAATAGCTATTAATGACATTTTAATTAGTCATTAATTACACATATTAAACATATATTAAATTTACTCTATTTAATTTGTTTAAAAATTAGCAAACTTTAGTTGAACATTATAGTTATTTTTTCAATATTAAATATTAATTATATATAGTTATGTTTATTTTTAGTTAAAATGACGAATAACAATTGTTTGTATTGCGTTATTTTTTATTCCCTATTCAAGATCACTGTAATTTCTTTTCGGATTATTATACGGTACACGACCTTAACTTCTCAAGCAATTTTAATTATCAATAATTGTGAAAATCGTAATAAATTATGGAAGTACAAGATATTTATTTAATATCTGGAATTGTATACAAACAATACAGATAGATTTTCAATTTTGCACATGAATAAATAATACATGAGTTATGATCAAATCGATTAAATTTAACAAATCCAGTCATTTATCGGAAGATAAAATTGATAAAAAAGCTATACACCCATTGTTTCGTTATATTGTGTTGAAATAATTTTTTATTGTAATTAAACAAATTCTTATTCTATTATTGAATATGTATATTATGAGAGGGCTATCGGTTTTAAAAAACATTATTAACCAACTTCTCAAATATCTATCTATATCTATATATATTATAATGCCTGGAGATCAGAAATGCACGAGAATAGTTCAAGGTAATTTTCTTGAATTTTCTTTTTTTTGATTTTTTTTATTAAAATTATTTTCTTGCTTTAAATAGCTATTAATGACATTTTAATTAGTCATTAATTACACCTATTAAACATATATTAAATTTGTTTAAAAATTAGCAAACTTTAGTTGAACATTATAGTTATTTTTTCAATATTAAATATTAATTATATATAGTTATGTTTATTTTTAGTTAAAATGACGAATAACAATTGTTTGTATTGCGTTATTTTTTATTCCCTATTCAAGATCACTGTAATTTCTTTTCGGATTATTATACGGTACACGACCTTAACTTCTCAAGCAATTTTAATTATCAATAATTGTGAAAATCGTAATAAATTATGGAAGTACAAGATATTTATTTAATATCTGGAATTGTATACAAACAGTACAGATAGATTTTCAATTTTGCACATGAATAAATAATACATGAGTTATGATCAAATCAATTAAATTTAACAAATCCAGTCATTTATCGGAAGATAAAATTGATAAAAAAGCTACACACCCATTGTTTCGTTATATTGTGTTGAAATAATTTTTTATTGTAATTAAACAAATTATTATACTATTATTGAATATGTATATTATGAGAGAGCTATCAGTTTTAAAAAATATTATTAACCAACTTCTCAAATATCTATCTATATCTATATATATTATAATGCCTGGAGATCGAAAATGCACCAGAACAGTTCAAGGTATTTTTCTTGAATTTTCGTTTTTTTTTATTTTTTTATTAAAATTCTTTTCTTGCATTAAATAGCTATTAATGACATTTTAATTAGTCATTAATTACACATATTAAACATATATTAAATTTACTCTATTTAATTTGTTTAAAAATTAGCAAACTTTAGTTGAACATTATAGTTATTTTTTCAATATTAAATATTAATTATATATAGTTATGTTTATTTTTAGTTAAAATGACGAATAACAATTGTTTGTATTGCGTTATTTTTTATTACCTATTCAAGATCACTGTAATTTCTTTTCGGATGATTATACGGTACACGACCTTAACTTCTCAAGCAATTTTTATTATCAATAATTGTGAAAATCGTAATAAATTATGGAAGTACAAGATATTTATTTAATATCTGGAATTGTATACAAACAGTACAGATAGATTTTCAATTTTGCACATGAATAAATAATACATGAGTTATGATCAAATCGATTAAATTTAACAAATCCAGTCATTTATCGGAAGATAAAATTGATAAAAAAAGCTATACACCCATTGTTTCGTTATATTGTGTTGAAATAATTTTTTATTGTAATTAAACAAATTCTTATACTATTATTGAATATGTATATTATGAGAGGGCTATCGGTTTTTAAAAAACATTATTAACCAACTTCTCAAATATCTATCTATATCTATATATATTATAATGCCTGGAGATTGGAAATGCACCAGAACAGTTCAAGGTATTTTTCTTGAATTTTCGTTTTTTTGATTTTTTTTTATATTAAAATTATTTTCTTGCATTAAATAGCTATTAATGACATTTTAATTAATCATTAATTACACCTATTAAACATATATTAAATTTACTCTATTTAATTTGTTTAAAAATTAGCAAACTTTAGTTGAACATTGTAGTTATTTTTTCAATATTAAATATTAATTATATATAGTTATGTTTATTTTTAGTTAAAATGACGAATAACAATTGTTTATATTGCGCTATTTTTTATTCCCTATTCAAGATCACTATAATTTCTTTTCGGATGATTATAGGGTACACGACCTTAACTTTTCAAGCAATTTTTATTATCAATAATTGTGAAAATCGTAATAAATTATGGAAGTACAAGATAATTATTTAATATATGGAATTGTATGCAAACAGTACAGATAGATTTTCAATTTTGCACATGAATAAATAATACATGAGTTATGATCAAATCGATTAAATTTAACAAATCCAGTCATTTATCAGAAGATAAAATTGATAAAAAAGCTATACACCCATTGTTTCGTTATATTGTATTGAAATAATTTTGTATTGTAATTAAACAAATTCTTATACTATTATTGAATATGTATATTATGAGAGGGCTGTCGGTTTTAAAAATCATTATTAACCAACTTCTCAAATAATCTTTATTATCAATGATTGTGGAATCGTAGTAAATTATGGAAGTACATCGATCTTTACTTAATATCTGAAATTTGTAAACAAATCATGCGCATACACACATGAGTTATGACCAAACTAATTAAATTGAACAAACTCAACCATTTTATCGGAAGATTAAATTGATAAAAAAATTATATGCCCATTGTTTCATTATATTGTGTCAAAATAAATTAATATTCAAATTAAATAAATTCTTAAACTATTATTGAACATGTATATTATGAGATGGGTGTTGGTTTTAAAAAACGTTATTAAGTTGTATTCAATATTTGTAACTTTTGATTGTAAATATTACGTTCATATTGTAATTTTTATTTTTATATGTTTGTGATGTTTTTAAGATTATCAAAATTTTAGATATATATAATGAAAATATTTTTCCAAATAATAATTCATGTAAATTATTTTTAAATTAATTTTTAATAGAAAATTCATAAGAGACCAATCAATTTTTAAGAATAATAGAAATTAATTTATCTATTACAGTACTTTTATATAAAAATTTATTATAATAGCAGGAAACTGGAGAGACTTGCACTCAGACGCTTCAAAATATTTTTCTTGAATTTTCACATTTTTATTTTTTATTAAAATAATTTTCTTTCATTTAATTAATAATTAATTATACCTATTAAATAGATATTAAATACACTTTATTTCATATTTAATATAAAAGTTTAACAATTTAATTAGAACATTATTATTATTATTATTTTTTTAAAAAATATTAATGATTTATATAAATATACCATTATTTTAAGGTAAAACAATAAAATAAAATAATTTTTATCGTCATTTCCAATCCTTATTCAAAATCATTGCAAATTTTTTGGCAATAAATAATAGACGATTTTAACTTTTCGATAAATTCGTAATCAATGATCGTGAGAATCATGATAAGATACATAAGTATATATATTTTTCGATTAACATCCACAATTTAAATAAAAGTAATATCGTAGAAATTACATTTATAGTTGAACAAATTATACACGGGGTGTGACCAACTCGATTAAATTGAATCAAGTGGACCCCTTTTTTCGTCAATTAAATCAATAAAAAAAATTACCCATTCGTTGTTTGATTATTTTGTGTTGGAAAAATTAATATTCTAATTAAACACATTCTTATACTATTACTAATCAATTAATCATGCATTTATGTTATGAGATGGGAGACAGTGTTTAAAATCGTTTATTAGTTATATTTAATATTTACAAATTTTTATTATAGGAATTATGTTGACATTGTAGTTTGGTATGGAAAAAAGTAAAAGGTGTTTAAGGAGTTGATTTTTGCTATTTTAAACAAATTCTCACTTTTTGAGCATTAAGTAAGAGTGTTATAAAACGAGCATCGGCTTTAAAAACAATTATATGTACAAATTTATTATAAAATTTAATAAAAGAATATTAGAATATGTGAGTATCACTTTGATGTGTCCATGAATTTAATTTTAATGTCACAAACAAAACAGTTCATATTCTTACAATATGCATTTGAATTCTGCTTTTTTCGTCATAAAACCAAATATATCGACAAGTGAAATCAATCACACCTCTCATCACATTTACATTCTAATTCTTTTCATCGTACAATCAATTTTACTAACAAATAATTTAATAACAAATTAAGCATTCACGTCTTTTATGATGTCATCGACAATAGAAAAGATTCACAAATGTTATTTTTACTTATTCAATGTCAAACTTTGCAAATGTTTGTCAATATTGGATTTCAAAAACATTTTTTATGCGACAAAATAGGTTCGTCAATATCTTCAAAATTATTATTATTATTATTAATATTCAAGAATTTAACTGAAACATGTTTTTTTCACCCAATTCTTTTCTCTTTAATTTTTAGACATTCAAATTTAATTACATTTCACATAATTTTTAATTTATCATATTAACTTTCAAATAATAAAATTTAACAAACAATAATATTATATGTATAATTTTTAAAAATATTTTCGTGCCGCGCGTAGCACGGTTTTGTTACCTAGTTATTATAATATCCAATTAATGCTTCGATCAATCTTTATGATTAATCCCTGATTATCCGATTAATCTTAAATCGGTACCTCAACTTATTTACACCGATTACCGATTTTTAACAACGTCCCTACAAAATGCTGAATTAAAGAAATTTCTTGAAGTGACTTTAAAATGAAAAATAATACGTACACATTAGCCAAGAACTATTTCAAAATGGTAAAAATCAATGATGACCATTCTTTAAGAATATCCTTCATTTAGAAATCAGGTAACTGCAGCAACTAGCCAAGTTATACTTCTGACCCAAATCATTGTGTTCCATGCAACCCCATAAGATTCCTAATCATTACCTTGTCTCTGAATAATTTGTTGTGCAGCCATGACCCCGCGCTTCTCGAATCGCTATACCATTCATGTTCCAAGTTATTGCAAGCCTGAAATATCAGTGAATTATCGTAAACAAAATTTTCACAGTCTTCAAATTGAAATTTTCTTTTACCAAAATTATTGTCAGATGAATTTCTTATCCAATTAAGACAATAAGTAAACTCACTTTCCTATTTTATTCACACTTTGTGTTTTGTAATAACAATCCACTCCAGTATCAAATATTAGTACCAAGTCCAGTGAAGTTTAAGTAATGGCATCATCAGCAGCTACAAATAAGGCAACGCCGCTCGTCGCCGCCGATGCCATCGCCGGTGATCAGATCCAGCTGAGCACCAGAACTTCATTGGCTTCTGCGTTGATTCGTCCTGTTGATTCCATTTCTCAACCTTCTGCTACTTCTACTTCCACTAAAGGTTCTCTCTCTCTCTCTCTCTCGATTAGAATGCTTACTAGTACAATTGTGAATAGGTAATATATGTAGTTAGTTTAATTTGAAGTTGATTTAATTTAATTTTTAGTTTAATTTGAAGTTGATTTAGTTTAAATTTGATAACTGTATGCAATATGGTAGATGATCAATAAGTAATTCAATTCACATCAAATATTTTTTATTCTAATTGAGTTCTTAGAAGTGATATGTTAATATTTAAGTAGGAACTTCTTGCTGATCTTATCGTGTACTTGTATTTTGAGTCATTATTGAATACTATTTCCGTAATGTAACAATGTTGTATGATAAGCAGCAGCATGACTTGACCAGTATTGGCCTAATTGCGTACTTGTAAATTAGTCTCGTGACAAGTAGCTAGCTAGTCATTTCGGTAAACTAACAGTGTTTTTATGATAGTAATCACTAAATCAGTAATGTTAGACTTGTATTCGACTATTGGTAATTTGGTATACTAAATATGATTTCTGCTTGTTTCCAGGAATTGCAAGCCTGTTCAGGGCTCAAACACGCCATCCGTTGGAGACTTTAGCAGCTGCTGAGATATCAGTGGCTGTCGCAACTGTCAGGGCTGCTGGAGCAACTCCAGAGGTTTGCTGCATATGCTCACATTTTGTTAAATATATATGAGTATAAGATCCTTGAAAGGCCTTCCCCAACACCTTAAGATTTTGGGTGAAACGGTTTCTAACATGATATCAAAGCTCTGGTGTTTGTGGAGGTCTCAAGTTCGAACCCCACCACCCCCAATATTCTCAATTTAATTTGGCACTAAGGTATTGCGAGTGAGGGGGAATGTTAAATATATATGAGTATAAGATCCTTGAAAGGCCTTCCCCAACACCTTAGGCCGGATCTTTATATTATTCTAACACATTTCATAGTTTTATTAATGGATAGATTTCATTTTGGTTTTGTAATAAAAACGTTGTGGTGTTTAGGTGAGAGATAGTATGCGGTTTGTTGAGGTGGCCCTCGTTGAGCCAGATAAACATGTGGTTGCTTTAGCAGATGCTTATTTTTTTCCTCCTTTCCAACCATCATTGTTGCCCAGGACGAAAGGTGGACCTGTACTTCCCACTAAACTTCCTCCAAAGCAAGCTAGACTTGTTGTTTACAACAAAAAATCGAATGAGACAAGCATATGGATTGTTGAATTATTGGAAGTTCATGCTGTGACAAGAGGTGGCCATCACAGGGGCAAAGTAATTTCTTCCAAAGTTGTGCCCGATGTACAGCCTCCTATGGTATGGATTTTTTTTATTCGGCTTCAGTAGACTGTAATCATTTTGTTTATCTCTTCTAAAAATTACCCAAGACACTCTATACCTGTTAGTCTATCACTGAAGTATGATGCAATTACCCCTGTACATCAAAACTTGGTTATACAGCAATGAAAATATATCTGAATTAAAGGCCTATCTGTTTCTCAATATTGCAACAATAGGACACTATGGAATATGCTGAATGTGAAGCCATTGTAAAGGAATTTCCTCCATTTCAAGAGGCCATGAAGAGAAGGGGTATTGAGGACATGGATCTTGTCATGGTAGACCCGTGGTTAGTTAGATTTTATTTCGTTGATGTTCCACATATGTGTTATGACTTCACATGGGTCCAGAGATTGGGCCAGGCCCAATGACTTCATTAAGTTTTTCCTACAGAAAAATAAGTGCAGTAACGACAATTCAAGGCCAGAGGTCAACGAGAATAGTCAAGGGGCAGAAAATGGAAATGCAAAGAAGGGGAATACAAAAGAGGCGTAGGGTTTATTTTTGGAAGGAGGCTGAATATTGTTTATCTGGTATTTTTTAGTTAGTATTGGGAGAGCGCTACCCTCTCGAAAGGTAGCAGAACCCTAATTACCATCGTGACCTATGTTCATCTTCTGGAAGTAGTGTTTGATTGTGTTTGTGATTAACTGAGCTAACCTAGTTCATAACAAAGTGGTATCAGAGCATCGATCTAATGGGTCTACTGGGTGTGAATCAACAGTCCTTAATCGAGCGTCTTACCCACACCATGGACGAGACATCACAACGATTGGAAGCTTGTATAGATCGATTTTGTGAACAGCAGGAAATGATGATGAACACTTTCAAGGAAGAGCAATTAAGGTATCAACAGGGGGTACGTTCTTCTCTTTCGTCGATACTGGTTCAGGACAGTCACCATGTGTTTGGGGGTCCGTTGTCTAGGTTAGATGGTAAGGGGAGGAGTAACGGGATCGAGGAGAAGAACGGAGGACGACTCAATAACTCGGGAGTCGAGTCGGATTTGGGTGGTAGTAATATGGGCAATACCTATGTGAACGGAGATGATGTTGGTGGAAATTTCCAACAAGGAAGGAATTGGGGAAACCTTGATCCAGAAGAGTCAGTAAAAGAGATGGTAAAAGACATGGTTTCGAAGTCAGACAAGAAATCTTTGGAGGCAATGTGTCAATCGCTGGCAGAATGGGCTAAGGAGAGCCAAAACAAACGGTTGTCGGGGAGGCCGGATGGCCGTATCAATCAGAGTAGCGAGTACCAAGAGCCATTAACCATGAATACCAAGCCATCCAAGTTTCAGGAGTCGACTGAGATGCAGTTGTTTTCGGTACCCGTCAACGACAAGGTCGACAAAAGTATTGATAACCCAGGACGGGGTTATACCGGAATATTTACACCCTTGGTGGGGCTGAATGAGAGAGGGGTGAATGATGTTGGGGGAGGGTTTGACGGCTGGAATATGCATAAGGACATGAAGGTAAATATTCCCTATCAACTACCTAGGTTTGATAAAATTATGGTTTACAAGTTCCATGAAAATGAGTATGGTAAAGTTCATATGGAATTCTATATTAATTTTAAGAATAGTGTGAATGCAAATCAAGTTTTTGATAAATTATGTGTTAATGATAAGATTGTTTGGGTGATGCTTTTATATTTATATGGACGGGTGTATAACCCTTGTAATATAGGAGAATATGAACTGTTTCACACTAAGCTTTATAGGAATTTAGTGGAGTGGGATGATGGGGGTGAAATAAGGTATTACAAGTTACACAAGGACGAGTATGGTAAGATTGAGCCTATAGCAGGAAGTAGAAAATCAGAATGTGATTACAAGTCGTTGGGCAAGGGTGGAACTATCAACTCCATTATTATGACTTTGTATGAGGACTCGTGTTTAAAGGATGTTATGAGCGGTGTGGAAGTGATGTCGGCTTACACAACAGCTACAACAACTGTCCTTACTCGAGGTTTAAATCGCAGCAACTGCAAAGGTGATTGGGTTCCTCTTAAAGCAGTGAGACATCGACAAAGGCCATGTGGATATAAAAGGGGGGGAAAGGCTGCCACGACTGGTGTCTCTGTAGTTGCTGATGCTGCAGAGAATCTGGAACGGATGTCACTAGATGAGAATCATGGAAAATGGGGGAAGTATGTAGACCCTGTTGGAAATGTTGTGTCTTCTTCCATAACTTTGTTGCAGAATCTTTTCATTGAGAACAGTGAACAAATATCATCAAAATGCAAGCTACAACTATTCCTGATTGATGGAAGTACTCGAAAAGCATGGAAAATGGAAAATTACAATCCCCACTTGAACCTCATTTTAAGTACTCGCAAGAAGATATCATCAGTTTTGGAACATCTTCGTAAGTGGGGAATGTCGAGCATAGCATGTGGAGAAGTATTGCTTTTTCCTTACCGTGGCCAGAAGGAAAACCTGGCTAATTCTCAAAGATGGACTCAGGACTCAAAGTTGTACATATCTTTACGACGAGAAAGTGACAACTCAGCCATCATGAAACAAACTCAGGAGAAGAATGACATGCGATTAAAAACTGGTAAGTTGCTGACTCTCGGGGATTGGGCTGTGATTCTAACCAACATAAGTATTGGTGAACTTCTCAACGAGGCATCTGATAACATGGGAATCAATTATGTTGGCCCATTTCATGCTAGTTGCCAGTACCAGGTGTCATTCTGCTGTGATTCTTTTGATGTTGTAATTGCTGCACCGATGGGTAAAAATCAAGATACGAAAACTTTGATCTTTAAAACTGATGCAGTGTATGCTTTTGATTTTGTTTGGTTACTTGCTCTTGTTCTTGATGTTCTTCTTAGTGAAGGTGAAAATATCTCTTGTTCCTATGACCACAAGTTGAAAGACATGAACGGAAGTAGTCAACAATCGTCAACACTCCGAAGACTTGATCAAGGAGAGAAATTACTTCAGATGCTAAGTACAAAGAACTTCCCAAAGGGAAGTGGCCTGGTTAAAATTGATCTGGAGGGGGAGTTTATTCATCCAGCATTTAAAATTTTAAACATATGTGGAACATTCTCGCAGAGAATATGTTACTACTCAAATCATTCTAGTTTTTCAGCTGCAACTTCAGCTATGAAGCATACAAATAAATCAGCTAACGATCAGCAAGTATATGATGTCATGTGGCGTGGTGAAACTATAAAAGTCCGACGAGAGTGGGTGTTCCCTAACAATGGGAAGCTTTTGCAAATTTCAGTGCCTTCTCAGGTAACTTATAGAGAACTTATTGCCAAAGACAACGGTCCTATTGGGGCGAAAGGATACTATATTAATGCCTCTGAAGCTGCAGTGGACTTGTTGCCTAGTCACGTCCATCGCACATATCAGTTATATGGAATTGGTCAAAGAAACCTTAGCTTCAGTGATCTTGTGTGCAATGTTTCACAATATAACTTTGATGCAACAATGGGGGATGTTATCATAGTCACAAATAGGACAAGAATGGTGGAAGTTGCGCAGCCCTTCATGGAGTCTGGACTTGTTGTCGTTGTGTATGTTAAAAAAGTTAAATCTTCTGCTTGGATTTTCCTGAAACCATTTAATTGGGAAATGTGGTGTGTCACTGGTCCTCTCATTGTTACACAACAATTTTCAAGCTTCCACCTTGAGGACAAGGTGAGTCTTTGGGCCCGGGGTAATGTTATGACTTCACATGGGTCCAGAGATTGGGCCAGGCCCAATGACTTCATTAAGTTTTTCCTACAGAAAAATAAGTGCAGTAACGACAATTCAAGGCCAGAGGTCAACGAGAATAGTCAAGGGGCAGAAAATGGAAATGCAAAGAAGGGGAATACAAAAGAGGCGTAGGGTTTATTTTTGGAAGGAGGCTGAATATTGTTTATCTGGTATTTTTTAGTTAGTATTGGGAGAGCGCTACCCTCTCGAAAGGTAGCAGAACCCTAATTACCATCGTGACCTATGTTCATCTTCTGGAAGTAGTGTTTGATTGTGTTTGTGATTAACTGAGCTAACCTAGTTCATAACAATATGCCTCCGTATTAACATGTTCTTCAAATAAATTTCACTTCAAATAAAATGGCTCTGGATGTATACTCTCCTTTTCCAGGTGTGTTGGTTACCACAGTGAAGCTGATGCGCCAAACCGCAGACTTGCCAAACCACTTATCTTTTGTAGAACTGAGAGTGACTGCACTTTGGAAAATGGTTATGCACGCCCAGTTGAAGGAATTCATGTCTTAGTTGATATGCAAAATATGATTGTGGTAGAGTTTGTTGACCGCAAACTTATTCCTCTACCACCAGCTGATCCATTGAGAAATTATGCTGCTGCTGAATCAAGAGGAGGTGTTGATCGAAGCGATGTGAAACCTCTAAATATTATCCAGCCTGAAGGCCCAAGCTTCCGTGTCGATGGCCACTTTGTTGAGTGGCAGAAGGTTCTCTTTATTACCACTTGATAATTTATTAGAGTCCACATCTTGTAATGCTTATCTTTCATTATCATATCTATTGGCAGTGGAATTTTCGTATTGGATTCACACCTAGAGAGGGTTTGGTGATTTACTCTGTTGCATATGTTGATGGTAGCCGAGGCCGGAGACCAGTTGCTCATAGATTAAGTTTTGTTGAGATGGTGGTTCCTTATGGAGATCCTAATGATCCACATTATAGGAAAAATGCATTCGATGCAGGTGAGGATGGGCTTGGCAAAAATGCCCATTCTCTTAAGAAGGTACAGGCACTCACTGTGGTCTTTGCTTACTTTCTAGCATTATCTTTTCATGAGATAGTAATAATCCTACAGTTTCTGTTCTCATAAAGATGGTCCTTTGTCTTATTTTCTGGTACAGGGTTGTGATTGTGTAGGCTTTATCAAATACTTTGATGCACACTTCACAAATTTCACCGGAGGTATCGAAACCATAGAAAATTGTGTTTGCTTGCATGAAGAGGATCACGGGATCTTATGGAAACACCAAGATTGGAGAACAGGTTTAGCTGAAGTACGCCGATCAAGACGTTTAACTGTGTCTTTTATTTGTACTGTGGCGAATTATGAGTATGGCTTCTTCTGGCATTTTTATCAGGTAAAAGTGTTGTGTCTGTTAGCTTCAGAACTTATTATTTATTTGGTAAGAATGCCAGCTTTACCATCTAGCTGTTTCTCTACCTAAATACTACGAGTACCAATACAATGAACTAGTGCATGTAGTGGTGTAATCAAAGTTTATTATGCTTTTACCAAGTCACAATTTTTTATAAACATTACAGGATGGAAAGATCGAAGCTGAGGTAAAGCTCACCGGAATTCTCAGCTTAGGCGCTTTGCAACCAGGAGAAGTACGTAAATATGGGACAACAATAGCGCCTGGATTATATGCACCAGTTCATCAACACTTTTTTGTTGCTCGTATGGATATGGCTGTAGATTGCAAGCCTGGTGAAGCACATAATCAGGTTCTTACTTTAATCTGTCTTTGAAAGAGACTTGCACTTGCAACCGCCTACATAGAGTTCTTCATAAAGACAGGATCACTGTATTATTAGTTTCTGTTCATGGTCTCAATGATAAATTTATCTAGCCTTCCTACCCCCAAAACCCATGTTTATGTCCTGCTTGTATACCAAATACTATATAGTTTGTTAATTTAACTTGAAAAAGTTTTTTTTCATTGGGTATATTACATAACAAAAGTTTCTTTCATGACTCCTGGTATTCTCTTTAATATAGGACATACTACACTCAAGTAGTTATACCATTGCATTTTTCGCTTCTTAAAACTCTCTTTCACCTGACCTCATTTTTCACAACGATGTATTGTAGTTGCAACAGATATCACTCGTTAATGTACAGAATATTATTTTGATCAGAACAATGTTTATTTTTCTGATCTGCAGGTTGTTGAGGTGAATGTGATTGTTGAAGAACCCGGAGAAAACAATGTTCACAATAATGCATTTTACACTGAGAAGAAACTGCTGAAATCTGAAGAAGAAGCAATGCGTGATTGTAATTCTTTATCTGCCCGACATTGGGTTGTAAGAATTCTTGCTCCTTTATTCAAAAGTTCTAATATTTCGGGTCTTTTAAACATGCATGTTTCGAATGTTACCAAATTGTAGGCCTGTTATTGTGCTATTAACATATGCTTTAGTTTTGAAAATCACAATTATTAAATATGCTTGTGCAAGATGTTGTACTATACGAGCCCAACAAGAAAATAATTCGGAAACCAGTGGATCAAGTTCATAATTTTCATTGAGTCAAAACATTATTCAAAAATCCATAGTTCAAATCACATACATTAATTCCACAGCTAGCTAAGGTCACTAATACCCGGTGACACGGTATCATTACTTCATAGTTTGTCAATAATGCGCCCGGTATCATAAAGTGTGCACTCCCGAAAACATCATAAATGGCACCCATCATAAGCTAGTTCCGGAACTATATGCAATTATTAAGGGTTCATAAGTCAGAGCTCACTGGGAATTTTTATTTCTAAAACAATATACTTGATTCATAATTTAGAAATAAAAATCGTGCAAAAATATTTAAAAGATTTCAAAATAAAATAAAAGTCCGAAAAGTTAACTTACCTTAATATGCTAATCAAGATCCAAGGTTTTGCCAAATAAATCCTATATTTTAAATTAATCAAATCAAATAAAGGTTATTAATAAACTAATATATACAAGTAAGATACATATATTAAATTAAGGCAGTGATAACAAACTGTATGAACATGAAGTTAAGGTGAGGTGTCAAAGTCAAAGCTATTCTTATAGTTTAAAACAATGTCTAATCAACATGTAGAGCAGAGACCACCAACACCAAAGTAACAACAGACACATACATGATACAACCTTAAAATTTTAAGATATAATATAGAATATTGTAACATAATAAATCATTGCCAAAAGTGTTTTTATTTAATACTTTAATAACACAAACATCCATATAAAAAAATATCACGTTGGAAAGATCAATAATAAATAATAACAACACTGACAATGATAATGATAAAAAATATAATAGTAATAACAACGACAATTATAATAATAATAATAATAATAATAATAATAATAATTATAATAATAATAATAATAGTATCAACACATCAAACAATTCATAAAATGTAAAAAGATTAAACACTTAAATCTAAACCAATTTGGAGAATTTTAGTATGCCTAGTAAATTAAAAATTTCCAATATTAAGATAATAAAAATAGTTAAAAAAAATCTGCCAAGATATATCACATGCATAATAATTGAGAAAATACTATAAGTCACCCAAATTCAATTAAATAAATATATAACTAACAATGTTCATTTTTATAATTAATAAAAATAGCAACTAGCAAGTAATAAAATGAGATACACAGATCTGGAAAAAGTGCTTTAAATTAATGGATATAATGATCATATATTGTATCATATAATCAAAATATAATTTTTATATATACAAAATGGTATATAAGTATGACATAATAATAACTTAAAAATTGTAGACGGAATCAACAAACATGTTAACATGATACAGAATCAGCAACATACTTGGCATTGAATATAATGTAATCACATACTTGGCATTTAATATAATGTAATCACGTGTAACACAATAATAAAAACAAAATATTAATACACAATTGTTATATTTAACATAGAAAAACATGCTTGAGTATCAATAAACATGTATAAATGATGTGATGAGCATTAATCATTTTATCATACATGCAAGTTAGAGAACATAGCAGTGAAAGAAGAAATGAACTAGAACGTATGTAATAGAAGAGTCACTGTACAGGATGAAAAGTAAACTAACTAAGTTTATATAATAGTATTGGTACTTATTCCTAATTTAGTGGCTACACTACACCCAGTAATTGAAATTCACAATCACAATATCCATCCACTAAACGATAGTTTTCTTTTTCTTTGACCAAGTAAGACCTCTTTTGAAATTTAAAATAAAACATATGCAATATACACATTTAAGTATAATAAAATACAAGAGCACATTTTTATAATAAACTAAGCACAAAGTTTTAAAGAATTCTTTTTTTTTTATAACTTAAATAATTAAAATCACTTCACATACATTTTTAATATAAAAATGCAGGATTTCACGTGCAACACTTTCCACTCTCCATAAGAAAATCTTCACCTTTGGAGGAATGGATAAATTCCAAAATTTCAACCATTTAAAAGAAAGATTCCTTGTTGAAAGCTGAGGAAACGAACTGCTAAGCATTCTCAACCCACTTTTTACTGTATACTGTACTGCCCCTTGTTATCTTCTAGCCAAATTCATTTATCAACCTGATTCGTGAGAGCTATGGAAATTTGATAATCCTTTCTACATCCTCCTAATTAAAAATATCCCTCAGTAAATCATAGTCCCACTCATTCATCCCCGTTATAAAAAGACTGCTAACTTTTGCACCCTCCAACCCTTGCACCAAAGATGACTGAATTCTTGTTGAACCAAAAACTGGTATCCAGGGATCATCCCAGATACTAATAGCCACCTTCAGAATACTCCTAGCCACCTTCAGAATACTCCTAATGTTTCCGTTATCTTTAAACACATTCATCTTATTTTTTAGATTGATTTACATTTTACGACCCTGTAAATTAATTCAACGTTTAAGATTCATTTATTTAAATTTGCCAAAAAAAAGGATTCGTTTATCTAGTTTAATACATTCTACATCTCATAATTCCGTCTCTAACAATGTTTAATTAAATTTGATCCTTATCTTTAATCAAATTATGGTTACTTTGGTTATTATAATTAAAAATAATTTAAAAAAATGAAAATTTTGATTTATTATTATAATTTTTAAATTTTTAGATACACCAAAATTACATCTAAAATTCACAAAAATTTTCAATATATAATTTATAATTTTGAGATTTTTGAAATAAAAATTAAGATAAACATTACTAAAGTTTTTGTAAAGTATGATTTAAAATATAAACTATAATTTTTTTTTTGCTAAATAACTATAACTTTACTTTCAAAGTGTTCTTTATTAAAATATATACTAAAAACATTTTATTTAATATAATATTTAAAAATTGTTAATGATTGAAATACCCTTTTTTGACTAATAATAATAATCAAATATAATAAAAAATTGTCAAATGCATGAAAATTTTCCGGAACATGCAAAGTGTATAATTAAAAAAAAAAGCTTGTAGGTCCGGCTAGAAAAATAAAAGACCACAGTTAAAATATGAAAAAATGACATATTTACCATACTTTTTTTACTTCAGTTACCAAATTAGCACATCTCAGGTAAATGGCCAATAATACCCATCTATTAAGTCAACCAAAAATGCGTAATACTAAAAAACCCCGACCCGGCTACAAGTTACAACTTACAACTCGCCTAACCCAAACGAAACTGACATTCACGCTCAGATTACACACAATTACACACACCCATCATAATCTCTTGTAACCACGCATTACTTGGCGATATTCTGGGCGATTTCTAGACGAAACCCACTCAAATTTAACCTGCTATCATCTCATTATGCATATCAGGGTGGATTCTAATGTAAGTGTTCTTGTTTATTCACTATTTAGGTTTTAATTTATAGTTTTTTGTTTGATTTCTGTATAACTTATGTTTATATGTGGTTACATTTATAAGGTAAGATATACTATACACGATTAACTGTTTAATTTGATGAGAGAGATAGAGAGATATAGAGAGGGAGAGAGACAGGGAGATGGATAGAGAGAGAGAGAGAGAGAGATAGATAGAGAGAGAGAGAGAGAGAGGCATACTGTGTATGATGTGGATTTGGGGCTGGTTAGAAGACTAGCTTTGAGTTAAGTTTCAGAGATTAATTGAAGGCTCTTCTGTTTTGGAAAATGTAGAGATGTTAAGAAGATGCAAGTAGGAATTAAGAGGCTAAAGAAAATTCTAGCATTTTACAGTTTACAATTTACAGTTCACACTGTTTTTCCCCTCTTGGCTTTAGAGTTGTTTTACAATTAACATGTATATGGAATATTGTAATGTAATCTAACTTATGGGAGGGAATATTCTTAATTTATGGAGCCTTTGAACCTAAACTGGAGTCTTGATGAAGTTCATGTTCAGTTTTAAAATTTGAGAAAACTAAAGTAAAACTAAAGTAATGAGTCCTGAAGCTGGAAAAACTGCTATATCTGGTGTGAAATTTTTATTGTGTGTATATATATTAATCTGTGGTATACTTACTTGATATATGTAGCTAACTGATACTAGCATCTTTACTCTGTTATATGATTGTAGTGCACTAGAGAATGTGCCACGTTTCTTGCACTATTGCCGTGCATACTGGCTATTGGCTAGTAAATAGCCTAGGCATATGTTAATTTGACCAAATTTGATTTACTAAACTTATTTTATGTGGGAGTTTTATATGTTTTCTTTGTTTTTGGACGTGACTATCCTTCTTGGCTTTCCTGGGGAGAAAATTGATTTATGCAAGATAGGCTTGAGATAGCAGGAAATAAGTAAATATTCACATAAAAGTGTCCTTTAGGCTCTGCTTGTATACTATCTGATGGGTCACAAATATTACTAGTAGATATGTAACTTTTATTTTATGCGTTCAACTGATGTATTGTGTACATGTTAACAGGCATCGGACGATACAGTTTCAGATGATTTTCAGCTTCAGCCGGGACCAAGAGATCCTTCTATCTTGTATATGCAGCCGGAACATAGATCAACTAGTGTGTGGAATGCAGGTGGTGGGGATAGCCAAAGATCCCGAGTTCGTTGCAAGCTTCCTGAATTACATCGTCGGATGGTGCCAATCCTTAAACAATTAAGATTTGATGGGGTTGCGAGGCTTGCTGGTATTACCATTGATTGGAGTCTCGTTACTGCCTTTGTGGAGCGTTGGAGACCCGAAACACACACCTTTCATCTACCCACAGGAGAGTGTACAATTACTTTACAAGATGTTAGCGTCCTCCTTGGTTTGCGGATAGATGGGGATGTAGTTACTGGTTCTACTCATGCTGATGGCATTGAGGGTGGTTGGAGAAACATTATAAAGAAAATGTTTGGGTCAGCACCTAGTTCTGATAGTCGTGCACTGCATTGTGGAAGATTAAAGTTGAGCTGGTTAGATTCCATTGTTGCTAAGTCTCTTCCTGATGATGCAAATGACAGTGAGCTAGTTCGGTACACTCAAGCATATCTACTACAGTTGATTGGTGGTGTACTATTCACCGATCATCAGGGTTCGCAAGTGCACTGTATGTTTCTACCTCTCTTGGAGAATCTTAAGCAGTGTGAGAGCTTATCATGGGGTTCGGGTGTACTTGCTTACTTGTATAGGGAGTTATGCAAGTCTTGCAAGATTGGTGTGGAGGAGATAGCAGGATGTGTGCTATTAGTTCAGTTGTGGGCATGGACGAGGTTACCTACTTTGGCTCCCATCCCGAGTCCTTCTCCTTTGGATATATGGGGTGATCTTGCAGGCCCATATGGTTTGAGGTATTTCACTAGTAATTTATTTTTAAAACGGCCCCCCTACACAGTTAAGATATAATGCCCCAAATAGCATATAGTATAAAAAATGCCCCTAACATCACTTTATAAAGTTACACAATGCAGCGTTTTAAGTTTTAATTCTTTTAATATATAATGCCACCTTACTTTAACCGTTCCCTCGAGGGTTCGATAGTTAACTTTTGGGGTTCAATAGTTCATTTTGGGTTTTAGAAATGTGAAGACTAGCGAATAACCGTTATACAGACTTAGGGTTTAGGGTTTAGGGTAAACCCTAAAGGACGCCGGACTCGGTGAGAAAAATAAAATTTCCCTTGAGGGTTCAATAGTTAACTTTTGGGGTTCAATAGCTCATTTTGGGTTTTAGAAATATGAAGACTAGCGAATAACCGTTATACAGACTTAGGGTTTAGGGTTTAGGGTTTAGGGTTGTTTACAACCCTAAACCCTAGAGCCTAAACCCTAACTTCTCCTGATTTTTAAACGCGTTAGCGTTTAAAAATCAGGACGCCGGACTCGGTGAGAAAAATAAAATTTCCCTTGAGGGTTCAATAGTTAACTTTTGGGGTTCAATAGCTCATTTTGGGTTTTAGAAATATGAAGACTAGCGAATAACCGTTATACAGACTTAGGGTTTAGGGTTTAGGGTTTAGGGTTGTAAAAAACCCTAGAGCCTAAACCCTAACTTCTCCTGATTTTTAAACGCGTTAGCGTTTAAAAATCAGGACGCCGGACTCGGTGAGAAAAATAAAATTTCCCTTGAGGGTTCAATAGTTAACTTTTGGGGTTCAATAGCTCATTTTGGGTTTTAGAAATATGAAGACTAGCGAATAACCCGTATACATACTTAGAGACAAGAAAAATAAAATTTCAACTGACTTTTTGATTATAAGTTTTCTAATATTGTTTGCAAATTTTACCTATATGCTTGTCCATCTTCTCTTGTTTTTCAGTGAATTTCATATTTATTAGGTTTACAATGATTCTTTCGAATCAAGGCTAATTTAGATTATTATGTTATTGTGTTAAATAGGTGGTCCGGTCCCAAGTCTTATGCTGATGTTAGTTCGCATGTTGTGTGCGTCCATCGCCTTTCTTTGGATGTTCTTGTACCCCAGCACTTCATATGGATGCCATATACAGATGTTGTTCTCGACACCCTTGATAAGCATTGTACGGAGGGTAGGGCTATTTGGTGTTATAGAGGTCCATTGATCTGTTTTTATGTTGTGGAGCACCATCAGCCGGATAGATGTGTTCGTCAGTTTGGTATGGTTCAGGATATCCCCTCAGCAGCTGTTGAATATTCAAAAGAGCTCCATAATATGAATTTAAAGGGCAAGTGGGATGTTGATTGGGGAAAGAAACACAAGGACCACATATCATATTGGGACAGCCGATTGGAGCATGTGCTGCTTGTTGATAACGTTGGTGTTGGGGTCACTGATCGCTATGATATATGGTACGGTGATGTTACCCGTCCATATCATACACGCATTGCTGCTGCTGGATCATATATGGTAATGTTAGGTTGAGCATCATGTTTCAATTGCACATTTATTTAACTGCCCACTTTTATTAATTAATGTGTACTTGTTTCCTATTTAATTGCAGATTCATATATTTGATCGCATATCTTCTATAGCCAGGGGTGAGGTGATAGGTGGTGGTAATGGCCTTATAGATTCACTTGCTACTCATGGACGACGTGTATTGGAATATCAATATAGTCGTGGCCTTTTTCAGGATTTTCCCATCGGTGATCGGCGTGTTAGAGAAGAGACTTTGAGGGGAAAGCCTAAAAAGGTCG
The DNA here is from genome assembly GCA_037693485.1 of Kitagawia praeruptora. Lineage (NCBI taxonomy): Eukaryota > Viridiplantae > Streptophyta > Magnoliopsida > Apiales > Apiaceae > Kitagawia > Kitagawia praeruptora. The sequence continues at coordinate 81,319,042 of CM075345.1, forward strand.
GTCATAAAGGAGGCCGTGGAGGTATTAATGCTCCAAAGAGACGCAAAATGAATATTAGCAATGAAGGCGGTGATTATGTAGATGGGGATGTTCATTTGGGGGATGACGATCATGTGGTTGAAGGAGGAGCTCAAGAGGCTGATTTATTTGCTGGTGAGACATTGACAGATGCCATTGTTCAGCCTTCGGATTCTCGTTATGTTCCTAGCTTTCGGTTGTGGCCATCAAATGATTTTCTGACCCCACATGTATGTGTTTAATTGCATATGATTCAATTAGTGTACTATCTGAACATATCTACTTTATCCAATTGTCATTATATCATGACTGATTGCATTTTAATTGTGTTTTAATACCACAGGAACAGCCACCGGTGGAGAAAAGCGCAGAGGAACAGCCTGAGTTGTTGGCATTTAATGACTTTCTGACCCCATCTGTACGAGTTTAAGTTTTGACTGATTGTGTTTTATATTTTACATCCAGAGAGGACCATTGTTCTCTTAATACTAGTGCTGTTATAAAATGTGTTGTCTATTAATGTGATGGTTTTTAAGTGCACAATTATATGTTTTATGCAGCCTATAAATTTATTATGCTGATAAGGAATGCGTAATAGTGGTAACCCAGCTGACAAATACGTAACAGGCCATCAGGCCCATCTATTACCCATTACAAAAATGCGTAATACCTCTGACCCATGTGAAGAATGCGTAATAAGTTGTAGCATAATAAAATAAATTTATTATGCTGATAAGGAATGCGTAACAGGTAATGACCCAGCACAGTAGGTTCTTTTACCCACACACAGAATGCGTAATAAGATTTTTATTATTGAGTTACATGTATTACGCTCCTGAAAAATGCGTAACAGCTATTACCATGTTGAAGAATGCGTAACAGGCTGGTATATTTGGCCATGGTTCAGCGCGCGGGTATTCTTGTAACAGCTTTGATTAAAATTCGTTATTTTTGGCCTTTTCCCTTAAAATATACATATAATTAAGTTTAAAATGTAAAGTCTTGTCTTTTGACATGGTGAGAGTGTCTTCTTGTTAAAGGTCTGTTCATTTGTTTTTCAAAAGTTTTCAAGGATCTGTCTTTCGTTTCTATTGTCAATATGGCTGGGCAACACAATGAAGTGCAAGAGATGATGGATGAGTTGCTATGATTGCAATTGAAGATGAGGAACTGGGTGGAATAACCTATGAAGAAAATGATGTGGGTCTGAGCGAGATTGACACTAGGTGGTGTCTTGTTGGACGTTTTTTGACTGACTCACCGATCGACTTTCAAGCAATGCAACATAAGATGGCTTCTCTTTGGCGCCCCGGGAAAGGAATGTATGTTAAACAGTTGGAACCTAATCGATTCATCTTTCAGTTTTACCATGAGGTAGATATCACAAGAGTTTGCAATGGAAGTCCCTGGACATTTGGACGTTTTCATCTAGTATTTGAACGACTAAAGGAGGGAGATAATCCACGTAGTGTTCCGATCAATAATCTGGATATTTGGGTACAACTGCATGGGTTGGGAATAGGATTCATGTCACAAAAGGTAGTCATGGATATTGGGAACTATATCGGAAAATTTGTTGAGGCTAATTCAAACAATTTTATGGGAGTGTGGAGAGAGTTCTTTCGAGTTAGAGTTTCTATTCCATTGGATAAACCACTCAAAAGAAGGATGAAGTTAAAGAAGAGCGAAACTAATTGGTGCTGGGTGAATTTTAAGTATGAAGGCATTCCTACGTTTTGTTTCATCTGTGGAAAGTTATTTGATATGCCAGAGGACAAGATTGAAAAACCATTTGGTATTTGGATGCGGGCTGAACGGCGTCGAATGCATACTATGGGTAGCAAGTGGTTGAGAACAGGAGGCTCAGCTCCGGTGAACAGTACGGCGGAGAATGATGTGGGTGTGGCAGGTACCGTAACAACCGGTAATGAGATAACTCACGTAAAATCAGGGATAGTTCTGGGAAGTAATTTGAATGTAACAGCATTATCTGGGGGAGGGAATAAAGGAGAGACAGTATCTCAGGATATCAATTTTAAAAGTTTGTTACCAAGTAATCAGGAGAGCAAATCTCTTTCAACAGGTAATGATAAGGTCGTGGGCCCGAATGAGATTGTAGTTACTGAGTCAAAACGGCGTAGAGTGGGTAATGATTATGGGCCAGAAATAACTAACAGCCCAGACTTGGATATGATTTTGAGCCCACAGGAAAATGAAGACACGAACCAAAAAAACTTGCTTTTGGCGAGTTCTGCTTTGCAGACCCGCCACTCCTCATGAATACTCTAAGTTGGAACTTTGTATGGGGCCACCTTGGAAGTTACAGTTCCTGCAAGACGTTGTACGTCAAGAAAGGCCTTCAGTTGTGTTCTTAAGTGAAACGTTAAGTTCAAAGGAAAAGATGGAATGGGTTAGGTCTCGTTTAAATTTTCAAGGAATGTTAGTAGTGGAAGCTCAGGGTCGTAGTGGTGGGTTGGCTTTGTTATGGCGAGAAACTGATCAGGTTAAGCTGGTTAGCTTATCAAATAATCACATTGATGTGGAAATTCATATGGAAGGGATTCAACCATGGCGCCTGATTGGATTTTATGGTGAACCGAACAGGACTCTGAGAAGAAGAACATGGGATCTTTTGAGAAATCTAGCTCGGGATTCAAACTTGCCTTGGTGTGTTATAGGAGACATGAATAACATAGTGTCTCAGTATGATAAAAAGGGTGGTGCTGTGTATCCACAAGGTCTTATTGATGGTTTTAATAGTGTGCTTGAAGACACGGAGCTGGTAGACTTGGAGTTGTATGGTCATTCTTATACGTGGGAACGTGGGCGGGACACGGAAGCTTGGATGGAAATTAGATTGGATAGAGCGATGGTTAACAGGTTATGGAGTAATATGTTCCCGTTAGCTAAACTATATAATCTGGAAGGATCTCCGTCCGATCACAGTCCCATCTTTCTTGATCTGGGCAGTAATATGTTGGTGTCGAAGAAGAGACGTTTTCGGTTTGAAAATGCCTGGCTATTGGAACCTTTATGTTTTCAGATTGTGAAGAGTAACTGGGAGGAGGATAGTGCTCAGGATATTATGCATAAGGTCCAGCAATGTGGGGAGAGCTTGGAATTGTGGGGCAGGGAAATTACGGGAAGTTTTAGCAAAAGAATCAAAGACTGTAAAATGAGATTAAAGAAACTTCGAGGTGCTCGTGATACTCAATCTGTGAAGGATTATAAGGAAGCAAAGCAACAGTTATTTTTGATTCTTGATCAAAAGGAGATTTTTTGGAGACAACGTTCAAAACAGCTGTGGCTTCAAGATGGTGACAAAAATACAAAGTATTTTCATGCTTCTTGTACTACTCGTCGTCGTACGAATCATATTCAGAAGCTTAAAGATGATAGTGGAATTTGGGTAGATTGGCAGAGTGGGCTAAACCAGTTCATTACTAAGCACTATCGAGAATTATTCACGGCTACTGATACGAGGTGTGAAGAGGTGATTGATTGTGTTCCCAGGACAGTAAGTCAAGAAAAGAATAGAGAACTGCTGAGAGATGTTTCAGATGAGGAGGTCAAAGCTGCTCTATTTCAAACCTGGACAAAGCTCCGAGCCCCGATGGTATGACACCGGGTTTCTTCCAAAAGCACTGGGGTATTGTTGGAAACGATGTCATAAGGCTCACAAAACACTTTTTTACTACAGGGGAGGTTCTTCAGGGCCTTAATGCTACAAATTTAGTGTTAATACCAAAGAAGAAGAATCCAACTATGGTGAGTGAATTAAGGCCTATAGCATTGTGTAATGTTTTGATGAAGGTGGTTACGAAAGTCATGGCTAATAGGATGAAGGAGATATTAAATGATGTGGTGTCTGATACGCAAAGTGCATTTATCCCGGGGCATTTAATCTCAGACAATATTATGGTATCTTATGAGGTTATGCACTATCTCAAGCGTAAGAAAGTTGGGAAGGATGGTTTTATGGCTTTAAAATTGGATATGAGTAAGGCGTATGATCGTATTGAATGGGAGTTTTTGAGAGTGATAAGTGGATTTTATATCCACTTGGAATGCCTCCGTTCGGCTTAAATTGATTGTTTTAGACTCAAGTTTGTGTAGTTTTGATGTGTTTTGTGTAGTTGTGCAGATTTACAAGAATGTTGATTAAAGTTGATGCTTCTATCGTTTTTGGAGAATTAATTGATTAAAATTCGGATTTTCCGGGAAGGCTGCGCAGCTTATACTGTTTTGGCCATATCTGGAGTTCTAGAAGTCCGTTTTCAGCGATCTTACTGCCCACGCGAAGCCTGGGAGATTTTCTACAACTTGAGATAGTATTCCCACGAGCAAATTGCGCCGGGTAGGAGCAATCTGCGCGAAGAACAGACTGTTGGGCGCAGGTTGCACGCGCGCAGTGCTGAAAAATTACAGTTTTTACTATTTTGGCCATATCTTGAGTTCTACAACTCCGTTTGAGGCCCGTAAGCAGTCCACGCGAAGATAACGAGATTCTCTATCATTCTAAAGTGGTCCAGAGGTCCAATTACGATTGGAACGTTCCAGAATATCTGAAGAAAAGTCAGCTACGAATTTTCCTTAAAAACAGAATCAGTTTAGGAAACGTATTTTGCAGAAATTCTATTATAATTCTGTTTTGGTATTTTCTTGCTGGGCAAGATTTGTAGAGCCTATTTAAACACATCCTACCATTGTAAATCATAACAATTCATAGATAACAATCCATAGCTAACAATTCATAGCTTTTAATCGTATCAAGGTACTTTCGATCTTCAATTCTTTCTTTAATATTATGTTTTTATTCATTATCATTATTATTTTGTTTTCTTCTTTAATTATGTGTAACTAAATCTTTAATCTGAGGATTGGGTAGTATTCCTTGGTATTCATGTGTGTTTAATTATCTGTGATTTTCTTGCTTTGCTGATCTGTTATTGAGGGCTTAACACAATTAGAAGAGTAGCTAACTTTTGATTGTTTTCTAGGGATTGTAATAAATTGGAAGAGGAATTGCAATTTTAGTACATGATTTAACAAACATAACTCGAATATTTGATTGGAAGATTAATAGGAGAGTTGTGAGACTTATAATTCTTGGAGCTTAATAGTTTATGATTGTCTTTGATTGTATCACGGAAGTGACAATTAGGGTATAGTTGTAGACATTATATTGTATCTTGGAAGAGAACATTATAACCTTAGAAGAATTGTTTTCAGCAGAGTAAGAACGTAGACATCACATAGATATTGAATGTGCATTGAAACCAAGTGAAGAACCCCAGTTCTTGGATTGTTTTCCTCATATATTTTATTCTCGATTGATAATTAGTTTAATTTAGTTTAGTTTAATTTAGTTTATAAACAAACACAACATTCTTCTACACTTCTAAATTGTGAGAGATAAGAAACTTGAACTTGATATTACAATTCAATCCTTCCCTGCGAACGAACACATAAAAATACTACTAACAGAGAGCAATACTACGGAAGATGGGATTTTCATAGTGGTGGGTCCATTTGGTTCTACAAAGTGTGTCTACAGTCTCTTACTCAATTATTCATGGTGAGCATGAGATGGGTCCAATAGTTCCTACTCGAGGGATTAGACAGGGAGACCCGCTGTCGCCTTATTTATTTATCATCTGTGCGGAAGGTTTCTCCTCACTGATTCGTAAATATGAGGCGAGGAAGTGGATTAATGGGATCAAGATTTGTCGTAGAGCACCTGTTATTTCCCACATGCTGTTTGCTGATGACAGTTACCTTTACTGTAAAGCTGATATTTCAGAAGCTTCGAAACTGTTGGAGCTCTTAGCTGTTTACGAAAAAGCTTCAGGGCAAAAGGTTAACAAAGGTAAATCATCTGTATTATTTAGTTCTAATGTTATTAAGTACAATCGGCAGAATGTTTGTCAAGTATTGCAGATGGTTGAAGCTGATGATCAAAGTAAATATTTGGGGTTGCCAAATGTCATAGGAAGGAATAAATTGGTAATTCTGGGCTTTCTTAAGGAGAAGGTTTATACGAAAATAAGAAGTTGGGATGGCAAGCATGTCTCTAGATCGGGGAAAGAGATCCTTGTTAAATCGGTGGGGCAAGCTCTTTCAGCGTACGCTATGAGTGTGTTTCTGTTGCCTCTAGAAATTACAAGGGATATAGAGAAGAGCCTCTCCAAGTTCTGGTGGAACAGTACACAAACAAACAGGTCTCATATAAACTGGATGTCTTGGGAACGGATGGCAAAGCATAAAAATGCAGGTGGATTGGGGTTCAGACATTTCAGGGATTTTAATTTAGCCATGCTAGGTAAACAGGGGTGAAGATTTATGACCAACCCAGACAGCCTAGTCTCGAGGCTGTACAAAGCTAAATATTTTGCCAATACTGATTTTCTAAATTCGTCGTTGGGTCATAATCCAAGTTTTATTTGGAGGAGCATTTTTGAGGCAAAAAATCTGTTATGGGGTGGGATTAGATGGAGGATAGGTAATGGAGAAAGTATTCACATTGCAGGGCAGCCTTGGTTGTTAAGTGAAGAGAATCCTCTGATTACCACAGTATCTCCAGCAATTGAAGGACAAAATGTGGCTTCTCTATTTTACATGGAAAAAAGGAATAGGATGTGGAGGTGGTGAGGGATGTTTTTAACAGCAGAGATCAACAGAAAATTCTGGAAATTCATTTAGATGATTCAACTGTCGAGGATGTTTTGTACTGGAGGTTCGAACATACAGGTATGTACTCGGTGAAAAGTGCATATAAATTTTTGCAGATGCAAAGAGGTAGTTGGCAGGCTCAGGATAATTCAAGTATTTGGAAGTTGCTTTGGAGTATTAAAGCTCCTCCCAAGGCTGGTAATGTGGTTTGGCGTGCATTGTCACAATGCTTGCCTACACTAACTCAATTGCAGGTTAAACATGTTCCAGTTCAGGCTCTATGCCCAGTATGTTCTGGAGAAGCGGAGACGATAATGCATTGCTTAGTATCTTGTCCGTTTGCGAAGCATTGTTGGATGGCACTAAATCTGAACGTTGACTGGAATGAAGAGGTGGACTTTATGTTGTGGATGACAAGGGCGTGGAGCACAACAAATGAGAAACAACGAGCAGAATCTGTAGTACTTTGCTGGGCTATATGGAGAGCTCGGAACGATTTGGTTTGGAACCAAAAACATTCAACGGTTAACAAGGTTGTTGCAGCAGCTAAGCAATATCTTACACAATGGATATTAGCCCAGAGTAGGTCCTATACGACTTCTCTCCAACCACAAGCAAATGGAGATGGAGTTTCTTTCTGGGTAAAGCCCCAACCAAACACAGTTAAGGTATCGGTTGATGCAGCAATTTTTGAAGATCGAGAAGAAGTTGGTTTTGGACTGATTGCAAGAGATTCAGAGGGTGGCCTGATTGAAGCTAGAACAGTGATCTTGCATGAACTTGTTGCTCCTGTTTTAGCAGAAACTATGGCTGTTAAGGAAGCATTGAGTTGGATTGACCGTATGAAATGGACTGCTGTCACGTTGGAGTCTGATTGCCTTGTTGTGGTTCAAGCTATCAGAAGTAAAGCTCCAATGAGGTCTCGATTTGGTGCGTTTATTTCGGAGTGTCGAGATCTTATGCATCGCTTAAATAATGTGGAGTTGTTATTTGTCAAACGATCTGCAAATATGGTTGCCCATCAGCTTGCTCGGGAATCATATGTTTACCCAGGTCGTAGTTTTACTAGTTTGTCTATTCCTGCTTCTATCAGTGATTGTATTGAGAAGGATTTGTTAAGTTAATAAAATTCCCCAGCTTTTCGTCAAAAAAAAAAAAAAAAAAAGCTTGTATGAAATGATGAATCAAAAAGATGCAAAATACAAATTAGTTTTTATTTTGGAAATTTCAAAATTTTAATATATCATAAAATAAGTAAAAAAGATATTGTTATATTATAAATTCTTTGAACATTCACTATATATCTTAACCAAGTGAATATACATAAAAAGTGTCAAATCATGCTCTCTTTTTTGTCCTTTAAATAAACATAAAAGATTCATTTAAAACGCAAGATTATTTAGTGGTAACTCCACAATAAAGGGTACGACTGGTATAAAAAAAGAACCAAACAATTAAAAGAGAATCGAAAAATTATTATTAATCGTTAGATTATTTAAATCAATTGTTCAGATTCAATTTATTTTCAAAGACAAAATTCTTGTAAGGGAATAAGAAAATTTAATCAATTACTCAGTTATTAAAATCTTCCTTTTTTATTGATTTTTTTATGTCACATATGTTTCGGCTGATTTTTCAACTTTAAAATTTTTTCTTTCTTTAAAAGTTTTAATTTATTTGTTAAACGTTTTAATAAGAAAATAATGGTTCTACTACAGAACTTATTTTGTTTCATAGTAGAAATATAATGTTCCACTTCCACTACTATATTTAAAAGACATGCACATGAACTTAAAAATTCAACAACTAAACTTACGTTTCTTAAAAAGTTCTAAATTGAATTTACTTTTCTTAAAAAATTAAACAATTAAACTTACTTTTATTTACAATATTTTGTTACTGAACACTATTATCTCAAATTATATTTATACTATAACTTTAATGTTATACAACTGAAATTAAAAGTTATGCACCCGAATTTTTGATATGAAGTAAAACACATGAATTTAAAGTTTTATAACTGATATGGGCTAAAAATAAGTCCTAAAGACACATTTAATGTGGCATTCAATGGACCCAATATGGTCAAAACGTGGGGCCCACCAGATGGGCCCAAACCCTATTTACAATATTAATTTCGTAATTAATATTAGGGGTAATTACCAGCTCAGCAATAAGAGTCAAACAAGGATACTACTCTTGCCTGACTTAGCCTCCAAGGCATAGAATTCGATATGGGAACTAATTCCTACAAGGAAGGAGTCTAGAACCTTCCTCAAGGCGGTGACTTGCCCACCAAGTCACCTAATTCTACTACGATTCTAGGGCTTCTCAACCTATATAAAGGGTCTGACCCCTCATTCTCAGAACTACGTCTTGGCTTGATTCTCAATAACGAGATACGTAGGTACTCTGTGAGGACCGATTAGTCTCGAACACGGAAACAACCATTATAGCACAAAGCTCCCTAACCCTAGCATTAATTACGAATTGTAACCTAGTTTTTATTCCACAACATTTGGCACCGTCTGTGGGAAAAAGACATCAACCATGGTTCAAACACGAAGGACACCGACAATTACCGAGCCTCTGCCACTCAGTTCTGCACCGCCCACCACGGATCCGGCGCCTCCGACGACTGAGGCGATTGTTCAACATCAAGTTTCTCAACCTCTAGGAACAACGTCCCATGGTGAGAGTACGTTACCTCCGATCATCCACACAAATCAAGGGACCAATCCTCTTCAGGTGATGGTTTCTCTCTTGGTTGTCGATCCTAACAACCCCCCACATGGGGTCCAGATCCATATTACGGATCTCCCTGTGAACACCAAACCAATGTGTGGATTGCCTAACTACCCTCCTACTCAAGGAGCTGGACCTAGTGGCCACGCCTTGCAGATCCGAGATCGAGAATACTATGACTACTCCGGCCCCTATACTGAGGATTCATCGTCTGACGATGATGATCGTGATGAAGCCCCGAGAAGGCGACGTGTTAGTAGAGAACCAAGAAGGAGAACATAAACTATCCATGATGGACCCCCATTGACAGCTGCTGAGAGAATCAAGGCTCATGAGGCTGAGATTCTAAGGATAAAGGAAGATATTGCAAGGGAACAAGCTAGGCTGAATCAAACTCAACCTCCTCCAACCTCAGGACCGATTCCCGTCATAGACTTAGAAAGACCTTCAAGAAGGCAGAGAAGGGCTGATGCCCCAACTGGAAGAACAACGAGGGTGGAAACCCCCAAAAGCAACCCCAAGGATCTGATGCCACTTGGGGATCCTGACGATCCCACACCCCCGTTTACTGAGGAGGTGATGAATGCTCGTATCTCGAAGAAGTTCAAGATGCCGACAATTAAAGCTTATGATGTTACGGGTGATCCCGCAAACCACGTTAGAACATTATCAAACGCACTGCTATTGCAGCCTGCAAGTGACGCTTTGAAGTGTAGGGCGTTCCCTCAAACCCTGTCGGGTATGGCTCAAAGATGGTACAGCCGGTTGCCTGCAAACTCGATCGCCTCTTTTAAAGAGTTAAGTGCTGCCTTTGTTAGCCAGTTTATCAGCGGGAGAGTGCATGAGAAAAGTTCTGCATCTCTTATCACTACGTCAAAAAAGGGCTTTAGTCACATCAAAAAACTGTGACGGTATAGTTTCGGTCACACTTATTTTTTTCACATGCAGTGTCACCAAAGCCTCCACTACCATAGACATGATATAGCCACACTTTTTCTTAGTGGCTGTCTTGACTTATAGAGTGGCTAAAGGCTTTTAATATTTGATGCTGGAGCCAAGCATTCTAGCCCGCTTACTGTAACTAAAAGGGGTATATCGTTACAGCAGGAATTAAAAATGTGGCTAAAAAATTTCAAAAGCTACATTTATTTGATTTATGGCCACATTTTGAAGATAATATCGTGACGAAATTGATATTTTTATTGGGTAGTTTTTGCTAATTAATGTATATAAAGGACATCAACTATTACACTTCTTTTTTATGTAATGTGTAGCTAAAGCACCATAACTGTTATACTTTCTTTATATTTTCGTGTCTGTTTTCATTATATTGTAACATGTATGTGTCCTAATTGTGACTTAAATGCTTTTACATACATTATTTATAATGTTGAAATATGTAGTGTGGGTGAAGGTTAATGAGAATTACACGTGTTTTCAGTAATAAGTGTTATTGAAGGACATCAACTATTACACTTAACATTTTAAGAAATGTGTAGCTAAACGACTTTAACTGTTATAGTTGGAATATATATTTGTTAATGTTTACTTGTATAATTATTGTGACTAAAAACATTTTACAGACACTATTTACATGTATCTGTCGTATGTGTGACTAAAAATCATTTCTAGACATGATGAATATCTAAATTATTAGTGTGTCCGATACTGTAAAATCATATACCCAATTCCAAATTCCAATTGCTTAAAACACTTAAACAACGTATAAAAAACGTACTAAAGTTATAGTTTATACTAAACCACATACATTCCCAACCAAATACACTTAAAAAGTACCATAAAATTCAACCAACAACGTTCCCAACCAAATTTAACCAACAACATTCACAACCAAATACACAAACGTCCTAAATTTACAAAACACACGTGATACAAGTTCAGCCACAGAAACCACAAGTTCAGCAAGGTCCCTAGAGCTATCTTTCATTCTTTCTCTTCAAGCACCTTCAAAAAAAATGCACACATCAGCCAAGGCAAGGCACAAATTATCTGCGAGGGAATCAAATATTCAGATTGTGGTATGCTTACTTGGTACATGGACAAATTTAGTGTACATTCTTAAAAATTGTGTCAACTGCACATAAATCATGTACACTTAATTATTTTTGTTAAGTTGTAGTATACAATCAAAAAATCACAAGCAAACAAGTCATTCATGGACCGTGCAGTCTATAGACAATAAACAAGTTGCAAGGAGGCCTTAATTTTCATTTTAAACTGGGATACTACTAGGTGAACTGTCCAGTTTTAATACGTTAGATCCGACTCATCCCATACCCACACCCATGTCAAGTCTGGTGGACACATGTACAAGGACAAAAATGGAGAGTCCGGGTAACGGAGACAAAAACTTCAAGTCTACAAGTCTACAACAATATACACCATGTCAAATCCTCTCCACAACCCAGGTCCCAGATCTGGTATAGATTATAAAGAACTAACACAATACCAAGGCACCAATCATTTTTTTTTTTGGAAATTAAACGTGAACAAGCATATTTCATTTAATTTGCTAAGAATTACTGAAAAAGAATACCGGACACAACATGTAGAGGAAAAACAAAGTCAAAATCATACCAGATGCAGCTCTTTGCCTAGACAATAGTTGAGTGCATATTTACAAATCACTTCTTCCCCTTCCCTTCACTGTTATCTGGACTTTGGTAGAAAGCTGACACTTCTCTTTCAATAAGATCTTTGGCATCATTTGATATGTTCATCACCACAATACATGCTGGAACAATGGTGTCTGATGCATACTCTGTCACGGCCAATGGTTGCTGACTCCAAAAGGTTGCAGCATCCTACAATGGAACAAAAATAAAAATTCATTGTAAGAAGCACCAAGCATCTGAGAGTAAGGCTTGTCACGACATATGCTCCGTTAAATAGAATCATAGTAAAGTCTTCTGTAGTAACAAACAAACACAACGATAGTCATAATTTTAGTACCCCTTCATTGAGTGGTGCTAGTGTGCGGTGTGCACAATAAATCTTGAGTAAAAACTTATAAGATTATTACACACATGAAATTACATCAACAATGATCTATAACAGACCTGCTCGTTGCTAAATCTCATTGTTATATGATTCAAATAAAAGCCAGATCTGCTGGTGTTAATTATTCCTTTAGAACAGCTATCAATTCGAATAAAAGACAAAACAAAACAGTGAGTAATCTCAAATGTAAAAAGAAATGATTCAGTCTATACTAACACAAGGATTGTGAAGAAAAATAGAAGTCACACTTCTTTGGCATTTAGAGAATTGAGCTGCATAAACAATAATTCTCCGAATTGTTTATTGGCCTTACCAAGGGAATCATACATTGTTTTTTCCAGTGAGAAATGTACATTAATTTTTCATAAATTAATAAGTATATGATTTTCATAAAATAAATATGGTACAAGTGTCCCAGAACCACAAAACTGCTAGTAGCTATCAAATTGACACAAATTGAGAATCCAACAGAAGCAACAAATAGGATCAAGAAGAACCACTTACAGATTGTGTGTTGCTATGTTTCCTTTGCCGAATTAAGAGAAGAGCAGTGAGCCCAAGTCCTCTATTTGCCTACAATTAAATGGGGTTACCATTCAAACAAAGAAATTACAACGAAGAAATCCCTACAACAGGGAGGACAAGAAAGATGAAAATCATACATCATTTACCTTTCTTTTTGAAAGTATATCACTTGTCAACAACTGTTTTCCAAAAGCACGGTTCTCTCTCCTTTCCAATGGCAGCGTCGCTTCCAACAACACCTCAATAAGGAAATAATAAAACAAGATGGATATAAACCTTAAGTTTCAATACAAGATGGATATAATAACAAAAATTAATGATTTAATCAACAAAGTCATCTCACCCATATAATAAACCCTAAGTTTCGGTACTTCTTAGATGCAAAATCAAGGACTGCAGAGTAGACAAAGTAGAAACATGGACGAAATTGGAAGAAGCTGGCGACAGGACTTCTTAGATGGAAGCTCTGATTGAATACCAAGAACACTGATTCAAAATGCCAAACTAAATTAGCTGCAAAATTATGAATTAGATGTGTAATGTAATATTTGAGTTTACATCTCGTGAGATAGGGTTTGTGTTTGAAGATGGTAAGACTGATTTTGATTTGTTTACCTTCTGTCTTCTGTGTGTATGTGTTTTGCATTTTGCTGAATAAGGTTTTGGTTTTTTGGTTTTTAAACTGAGAAGGGGGAAATGAATTTTGAACCGGGGGAACAAATTATTGGCCAAGTGGGAAATCGAATTTTGATTTGGGAAAAATGAAAGTGTAAGAGGGAAATAAAAATCTGGTGTTTTGATTGTTTGGTGATAAAAGGGGAAGTGAAATTTTAGTAAAGGGAGGGAAGTGAAATTTTAACAAGCCGTAAAATAAATTAGATGAAGGGAGTGAAGTGAAATATGAGATTTTGGATCATGAAATTCTAAGAAATATCATAAATTAGATTTGAAACAAAAAACATTTCTTAAATTTTTAACAAAATGTCGGGTTGTATGATATTTTAATAAAAATGTAGTAAAATTGTTGATTCCTCTAACGGGGAACGATCCAGATTCACTGAACGATTTTTTTGAATGATTTCTTCGACGATCGAACCGCACGGATATTAATAAACACTCATTTTAGTGTTTTAAAAAATTAATAATTTTTTTGAATGATTTTTTCGACAATCGAACCGTACGGATATTAATAATTTTTTTGAATGATTTTTTCGACAATCGAACCGTACTGATGTTAATAAACACTCATTTTAGTGTTGGAAAAAATAATCAAAAAATAAAAAGGCCGGGTTGTACGAGATTTTACCAAAAACGTGGTGAAAGTGCTCCTTCCTATAACGAGACACGATCCAGATACACTAAATAATTTTTTTGAATGATTTTTTCGACGATCGAACCGTACGGATGTTAATAAACACTTATTTTAGTGTTGGGAAAAAATAATCGAAAAATAAAAAGGTCGGGTTGTAGGAGATTTTAACAAAAACGTAGTAAAAGTGGTGCTTCCTTTAACGGGACACGATCCAGATTCACAGAATAATATTTTTGAATGATTTCTTCGACGATCGAACCGTATGGATGTTAATAAAAGCTCATTTTAGTGTTGGGAAAAAATAATCGAAAAATAAAAAGGTCGGATTGTAAGAGATTTTAACAAAAACGTAGTAAAAGTGGTGCTTCCTTTAACGGGACACGATCCAGATTCACTGAATAATTTTTTTGAATGATTTCTTCGACGATCGAACCATACGGATGTTAATAAACGCTCATTTTAGTGTTGGGAAAAAATAATCGAAAAATAAAAAGGTCGGGTTGTAGGAGATTTTAACAAAAACGTAGTGAAAGTGGTGCTTCCTTTAACGGGACACGATCCAGATTCACAGAATAATATTTTTGAATGATTTCTTTGACGATTGAACCGTATGGATGTTAATAAAAACTCATTTTAGTGTTGGGAAAAAATAATCGAAAAATAAAAAGGTCGGATTGTAAGAGATTTTAACAAAAACGTAGTAAAAGTGGTGCTTCCATTAACGGGACACGATCCAGATTCACTGAATAATTTTTTTGAATGATTTCTTCGACGATCGAACCGTACGGATGTTAATAAACCCTCATTTTAGTGTTGGGAAAAAATAATCGAAAAATAAAAAGGTCGGGTTGTAGGAGATTTTAACAAAAACGTAGTAAAAGTGGTTCTTCCTTTAACGGGACACGATCCAGATTCACAGAATAATATTTTTGAATGATTTCTTCGACGATCGAACCATATGGATGTTAATAAAAGCTCATTTTAGTGTTGTGAAAAAATAATCGAAAAATAAAAAGGTCGAATTGTAAGAGATTTTAACAAAAACGTAGTAAAAGTGGTGCTTCCTTTAACGGGACACGATCTAGATTCACTGAATAATTTTTTTGAATGATTTCTTCGACGATCGAACCATGCGGATGTTAATAAACCCTCATTTTAGTGTTGGGAAAAAATAATCGAAAAATAAAAAGGTCGGGTTGTAGGAGATTTTAACAAAAACGTAGTAAAAGTGGTTCTTCCTTGAACGGAACACAATCCAGATTTACAGAATAATTTTTTTGAATGATTTCTTCGACGATCGAACCGTACGGATGTTAATAAACGCTCATTTTAGTGTTGGGAAAAAATAATCGAAAAATAAAAAGGTCGGGTTGTAAGAGATTTTAACAAAAACGTAGTAAAAGTGGTGCTTCCTTTAACGGGACACGATCCAGATTCACTGAATAATTTTTTTGAATGATTTCTTCGATGATCGAACCGTACGGATGTTAATAAACCCTCATTTTAGTGTTGGGAAAAAATAATCGAAAAATAAAAAGGTCGGGTTGTAGGAGATTTTAACAAAAACGTAGTAAAAGTGGTTCTTCCTTTAACGGAACACGATCCAGATTCATAGAATAATTTTTTTGAATGATTTCTTCGACGTTCGAACCGTACGGATGTTAATAAACTCTCATTTTAGTGTTGCGAAAAAAATAACCGAAAATAAAAAGGTCGGGTTGTAGGAGATTTTAACAAAAGCGTAGTAAAAGTGTTGCTTCCTATAACGGGACACGTTCCAGATTCACTAAATAATTTTTTTGAATGATTTCTTAAAAATAGTAAAATCTTTTGCAATGTTTTCTAATTATTCTAAAATGATTTATAAAAATTTTAGATGAATTATTTTTGGAATTTTGGTACTTTAAAATGATTTTTGAAAAGTAAATCTTATTTTGAGATAAAAATTGTAAAAATCATAATAAATTCATTTTTTATCTCAAAATTATTTTAAAAATATGGGGATGAAGATAATTTTGAGATCTTGATTTTAAAATCAAAATTTCGATTTTAGAATATTATTTTATTTATATTATAAAATCATAATTTAATTAGATTTCCCCCCGGTACTCTTATTTCCCCTTCAACCAATAATTCATTTCTTCCCTTAACGAAAATTTCATTTCCCTCTTCCCCTTCTTTAATTCGTCTTCCTCATTTATTCCACAACGGCTCATCTCTTTTATCTAGCAAACCAACAACTTACTTCTCTCATAGAACACACACAGAACTTCTCTCTAGCAAACCTAATATCTCTATCTCACTCTCTATCTCTATCGTTGCGGGCATCCAATTACTTTTCTCTCATTCACTTGATTTAAATTGAGGTTCAATTTAAATTGGGGCTTATTGGATTTGGGTTCAGTTAGGGCTTCAATTTGGGTTCAAATTAGGGCTTCAATTGGTGCTTTTCTTGAATCTGAGTTTGATTTTAGGTATTATTCTCTTAATTCGATTTGTAATTTCTATGCTTCAATATTAGGTTACTGAACAAATTTATTGTAATGCTCTCATACTGTAATTCGATTACATTAATTTCTCCTGCTTGTTGGCTGCTCAGATTGGTAGAAACTGGTGACCGTGATGGTGATTTGGAGCAGGGTAGGTTTTTTTGTTTTTTTTTCTTGACTATTTTTGTATCTATAGTGTTGGGCCTGAACCTTGTAATTTCATGTAGGCATTCAGCAGTCATAGAATGCTATGAGACACTAATGGAGGTGCTATATGGCCTTCTCGGAGATCAAGGATTACAAGGTTGCTCTAGCTTTATCTTTGTTAAGTTTGTCTATTTTTTTGAGTTTATTAGTGGCCTTCACTGGTAATGCAATTAGATAACTCTTGTATTGATGCATCTTGGAAAGAGGTGATAGTTAATTGCTATTTTTATTTTCTTCTTATTTTAGTATATAAAAATGGTAACTCTATTCATCAGTTATTATTCAGCAGTTAATTGTTGGCAACTCTATGCATCAGTTCGGGTCTTTTCTATTCCCTTCTGTTGTTATGGTTTAATGAACATCAGCTCACTGGAGCTACATTCCATGCTTAGGTTATTACTGTTAAAGTCAGTTGGACGCACTGATGACTGTTTGTGTGATACTATCTCTTATTTTTACTAGACGGTATAGGAACTTAAATAATTTATGATTGTGTTAACTTTTCCCAGGAAAGGGCAAATACCTTGGTCACATATCTTATATATTTGTTTTCTGTATGGTATTCATTACATCTTAATGGCATTGCTTATGCAAAGAATTTGTAGCACTTGTCTTTCTTTTAGTGCATCTCCTTGCAGTGTTGTTTGTCAGGGAGACAAAGAAAATGATTTATCAGTTACATAGCATTGAGAGCATTGATATTGTCTTATTTTATTTGGTTAATTGAAAGAAATTAAGAAATCATACTAGGAGTCAGGGGATCAATAACTGATTCACAGAGTCTCTATGCAAAGGTAAGTACTTAGATATTCCGATACATGTATAAGTGCAAGCTTTACCATTACGTTTCAAGCAAATAAGCTACATCCAGATTTTAGGACTGATATATTAATACATTTTGCAGAAACGAAGAGGGAATAAACAATAAATTAAGGACATTGATGAACCTTGACAACAATGACCTTGAAAGCGAGACTAGCTAGACAGCAACCTCAAGGCTTGACATCAACCTCAACCCTTGACAGCAACCTCAAGTATGCCCCTTGATAGCAACCTCAAGGCTTGACAACACCTCAAGGCTCCATGTAGTTGTTATTCAGTAGCTTTGTAGTGATGAATATTGGTTTTGATTTGGTTATTATTCAAGTTTTATGCTCCTTTATGTATATTTGTGGCAAACAATCGTGACCATTGTACTCTATGAGCATATAGACGTGATACGTTCCATGGTATACCTTCTTCAAATTAATTTCATATATTTATGAATGTATTAGACAATATGTATTCAGAACTACATGTTAATGGAACGATTCAAATGATAAGCACTCATTTCATGCTTGTTTTGGTCGAGTGGATTGTATGTTGGATAATTATCTTGTAAGTTGGTTGGATTGTTTGTTGGATGATTTCTAGTGTATATTTGGATTATTATGGTCGATATATCAGGATTTGGTATTATGGTGTGTGATTCGGATGTTTATTTGCGTTTGGTTTGGCAATTTGATATGCCAGGTTTGTTATGATATATACAAACAAAACATGTCCAGTTGGTATTATATTTTGTCACACATAAATATAGTAACTGTGGCTATTGATATAAGCAGAATATTTTACTTACGTCACACAAAATAGTAAAACCGTCACCGTTACAAATGTTACGCTACCGATTTTCTACAAAACTGTGACCATAAAATAATAATTGGTTACACTAAAACCTGACTCTTTTGTCACATAAAACAATACTAGTGGCTATATGTTTTAGCTTTTAATGACACATTATTTTTCTGAATGGTAGTTATACTTATTTGGTCACTATTATTTTGTGTGGCAGACAATAGTCACATTTTTTTCGACAAACGTAGCTATAAGATGTCCCTGTAAAAGGAAAATCGTAGCAGTTGCCATTTTTTGGTTACGGTAATTATTAACATGGCCATTATTTGTTACTATATTTGTGAAAACGGACTAAAGGTATAAAAGTTTGTAATATTAGTTACACAAATATTAAACGTGTAACCAAAACATAGGAGATTTATATTTAGTTACGCTTTTTGAAGAAAATGTGGCAGGGATTACTGTTCAAAAGTGTGACTAAAGCCCTTTTTTGACGTAGTGTATGTATGTGGTGCAAGGAAAGAATGAGAATCTGAGAGACTACCTTAAGAGGTTCACCAAGGAGACTTTGAACATCACTGATCTGGAAAATAAGGTGGCAATGGTAGCCTTGGAGCATGGCACCACCAACCTATACTTTAAAAGGTCATTGGCGAAGCATCCTACTGAGAATATGGCTGAGATCCAGCGAAGGGCTGACAAGTATATCAAGACTGAGGATAGTATAAAGGAGGCCACAGTGAGCAATGGTCGAGGTAATAGTGACACAAAGAAGAGGAAGCAGGATCAGGAGTATGATGCTAGGGACAAGTATCCCCGTACTAGCAAAGACTCTGAATCAGTACCAAAAAAGAATTTTAGACCGAAGTTTTCTGACTACGCAAGGTTGAATGCTCCTATGAGTCAAATCTTGCTAGAGATTGA
The DNA here is from genome assembly GCA_037693485.1 of Kitagawia praeruptora. NCBI lineage: Eukaryota > Viridiplantae > Streptophyta > Magnoliopsida > Apiales > Apiaceae > Kitagawia > Kitagawia praeruptora. The sequence continues at coordinate 81,338,569 of CM075345.1, forward strand.
GAAAGATAAGGATTTTCGATGGCCGAAGCCACTCAAGGGTGACCCCGCAAAGAGAGATAAGGAGCAATACTGTAGGTTCCACCGAGATGTGGGGCATGATACAGATGATTGTAGGCAGTTGAAGGATGAGATTGAATTCTTGATCCACAAGGGAAAGTTGAATAAATTCACTAAGGGTGAAGATCGTGGAACCCAAAGAAGGGACTACGATAGGAGAGACAATGACAGAAGAGATAATGGTCGTGATCGTAACACGCAGCCCCGAGGGCCAGTTATCAACATGATTTGGGGAGGCCCGATGCCAGGGAGGTGATGCACATCGTGGGAGAGGCCCCGAAGCATGCTAGAACTGAAATCATAATTGGTTTTGATGATTCTTATCTTGAAGGGGTGAAGTTCCCCCATGATGACCCGTTGGTTATAACCCCTGTGATTGGGAACTCAGAAGTGAAGCGAGTCTTGATAGACAATGGAGCTTCTGTTGATATTCTGTTTCATGATGCGTTTGTAAAGATGGGATACACCGACTCTCAGCTTACCCCAACCAATATGCCAATCTACGGATTTAATGGGGTAGAGTCCAAGGTTGAAGGAACTATTCAGTTACACATGACTATTGGGCAAGAACCTAAGGAGGCTACCCAGATGCTAAATTTTCTGGTGATTAAGGCATCCTCGACTTATAATGCAATCCTTGGAAGGACTGGACTTCATGCGTTCAAGGCTATATCCTCAACCTACCATATGAAAATCAAGTTTCCAACCCGGAACGGTGTCGGAGAACAAAAGGGCGATCAGAAAATGGCAAGAAGTTGTTATGTGTCTGCATTGAGAGCTGATGGAGTCGGGGGGCAGGTACTCCCAATTGAAGACATGGATGTCCGTGGTGATGATGAACACCGAGGGAAGCCAGCAGAAGATTTGGTCCCCATACCTCTAGAGCTGGGCGATCCTGAGAAAGTTACTTATATAGGAGCTTCACTAAAGGAACCCTTGAAGGGCAAATTGACGGCCTTCTTGCAAGAAAACAGTGACGTGTTTGCTAGGACTGCAGTTGACATGCCAAGGATTGATCCCCAACTCATAACTCACAAGTTGAATGTTGATCTTGGGCGGAAGACAATAAAGCAGAAGAAGAGAAATTTTGCTCCTAAAAGGCAGGAGGCCATTAAAAAAGAAGTTGACAAGCTTTTAGAGGCTGGGTTTATTGAAGAAATTCAGTTTCCCGAATGGTTAGCAAACCCTGTAATGGTCAAGAAAGCGAATGGGAAGTGGAGGATGTGTATAGACTTCACTGATTTGAATGATGCATGTCCGAAGGATTGTTTTCCCCTGCCAAGGATTGATATGTTGATAGATGCCACAGCTGGACATGAGATGTTGAGCTTCATGGATGGTTTCAGCGGCTACAATCAGATTAAGATGCACAAGGAGGACATCCCTAAGGTATCTTTCATAACTGACTTTGGTGTTTTCTGCTATCTTGTTATGGCTTTTGGTCTAAAGAATGCAGGAGCTACTTACCAACGACTGGTGAATAAGATATTCGCCCATCTGATTGGAAAAACCAAGGAGGTCTATGTTGATGACATGTTAGTTAAGAGCCTACTCAAGGCAAATCACATTAAGCACCTCAGAGAGGCATTCGAAGTGCTGAGGCACCACAAGATGATGTTGAATCCAGCCAAGTGTGCTTTTGGCGTTAGATCTGGGAAGTTTTTGGGTTTGATGGTTTCGAAAAGAGGCATAGAGGCCAACCCCGATAAGATCAAAGCAATCTTAGACATGGAACCACCCCGTTCTGTGAGGGATGTACAGAAGTTAACTGGCAGGGTGGCCGCTCTAGGGAGATTCATCTCCAAGTCTGGTGATAAGTGCTTGCCTTTCTTTGAAGCACTAAAGAAGGTGAAAATTTTTGAATGGACTGATAAAAGCCAAGAGGCCTTTGAACAATTGAAGAAGTACATGGTCGAAGCCCCACTGTTGGCCAAGCCAAGTCCCGGAGAGACTCTTTATCTGTACCTAGCAATATCTGGACAGGTATTGAGTGTCGTCCTCATTAAAGAGGAGAACAAGGTTCAGAGACCTATCTACTATGTGAGCAAGGTTTTGCATGGAGCTGAGTTGAATTACTCAACCATAGAGAAGTTTGCATTGGCTTTGGTAACGGCTTCAAGGAAGCTACGACCATACTTCCAGTCGCACAAAATTGAAGTCCTGACGGACCAGCAGTTAAGGAACATATTGCATAGCCCAAAGGCCTGCGGAAGGCTAATCAAATGGGCCATAGAGCTTGGGGAGTTTGATATCAAGTATAAGCCTCGGACAGCCATCAAGGCTCAGGCATTGGCTGACTTCGTGGTTGAATGCACCATTAACAACCAAGAAGTCGGGGGGCAGGAGATGATAACCACCCCTGAGAATGGAGATAAAAATGAAGAACTGGTGGCTGATCAGAAAGAATATTGGGTGCTCTATTTTGATGGAGCATCAAAAACAAAATCTAGTGGTGCAGGTTTGGTTTTGCAAAGCCCCGATGGGTTCACAGTTGAATATGCTTTGAAGTTGGATTTTCCTACTACCAACAATGAAGCTGAGTATGAGGCATTGATAGCTGGATTGGGTTTAGCTAGAGTCATGAGGGTCAAGAACCTCAAAGTGTGTGGAGATTCAAGACTGGTAGTCTCGCAAGTGAATGGCGAATTTGAGGCCGATGAGACTATGGCAAAATACCTGAGAGTCGTGAAAGCTGTTATGACTCAGTTTGAGGAATGCAATGTTGAGCACATTCCGAGAGAAGAGAACGTTAAGGCCGATGCCTTGTCTAAATTTGATTCTTCTGAAATCGAGAACTATGCAGGGAGTGTTTACTTCCAGGTTGCTGGAGTGATCTTATCAAAGCTCACCTCGAAACTGGATGGCTCCCTGACAATGCCCTGGAGGCACGAAAGTTGTCAGTAAGAGCATTGAGATATGCCTTCATCGAAGGCCTCCTATACAAGAGATCATTTGTTATACCATACTTGAAGTGTTTGAGGCCCCAAGAGGCAAAAGAAGCATTGGAAGAAGTTCATGAAGGGATATGTGGGCAACACTTGGGGGGCAGAGCCCTAGCCCACAAGATCACGCGACTGGGATTCTATTGGCCAGAGATGTTGGCCGATGCGCAGAATTATGTTAAAAAGTGTGATAGATGCCAAAAGAATGCTCTAATTGTAAGGCAGCCACCTGAGATGTTAACGTTAGTTAGCTCTCCCATCCCATTTGCAATGTAGGGGATGGACATACTTGGTCCTTTCCCTATGGCTTCAGCACAAAGGAAGTTTCTGATAGTCGTCATTGACTACTTCACCAAGTGGATCGAGGCTAAGCCTCTTGCCAAGATAACCACCAAACAAGTTGCCCAGTTCTTTTGGGAGAACATAATTTGTAGGTATGGAATCCCGCGAATCCTTGTGACGGATAATGGGACGCAATTTAACAATGAGGAGTTCAAGAAGTACTGTGAGGAAAACGCTATTGAGCTTCGATTTACTTCAGTAGCACACCCGCAAGCTAATGGGCAGGCCGAGGTAGCCAATCGAATCATCCTTGATGGACTAAAGAAAAGGGTCGAACGCTCAAAGAACACCTGGGTGGATGAGTTGCTGCCTATACTCTGGGCTTATTGCACTACTTGTAAGGTAACCATCGGAGCAACCCCGTTTCTGCTGGCTTATGGAGCCGAGGTAGTTGTGCCACTAGAGATTATGCATGCGTCACCTCGAGTTGAGGCATTTGAACCAGAGACTAATGAAGAGGGCATGAGACTCGCCCTAGACCTGATTGATGAAGTTAGGGACGAGGCAAATGCTAGAAATGCGGAGCATCAAAAGAAAGCATCCTTTTATTACAACCACAGGGTTAAGGAAAGGTTCTTCCAGCAAGGTGACTTAGTTCTAAGGAAGATCGAGGCTTCTGGAGTTGGCCAGAAGGGAAAACTAGCCCCTAACTGGGAAGGGCCGTATCGAGTCAAGAAGACGTTGGGACGAGGATCATACAAGTTGGAGACCTTGGACGTGGTTGAGGTGCCCCGTACTTGGCATGCCTTGAACCTCAAAGTTTATTATGTGTAAGCTATCCTTGTAAGGACTTAGCTCATTATCTATTTATTAAGAAAAATAGAAATAAGGTTCGATGAGACCATTTCAGGGCTTGACGCCCCGAGTAGGACAATAATAAGTTATGTAAGGGTTGAACCCCATTCTGAGTTATTAATACAAGTTTGTTTTCCATTCCATGATTCTATGTTTTATTTATGTACCGAGCACCTGCTGAGTGTAAGCCTAGAAAGGCCAAGTACCGAAAATAAATGAACATACGAATAAGGGAAACAAATGCATAAATAAAACGCCCCGAAGGGCCACAATTCAAGTTAAGGTTACAACACAACGAAATCAGAGTTTAAGTCCCGAAGGACGCTAAATAAATAGCTGATAAAGTAAAGCCACAAGCGGCTAATAAGGCCATGCAAGGCCACAAACCAACTCCAGCTACTCCTCTGCAGACTCCTCTTCGCCGCTCTCCTCTTCCCCGATCTCCTCCTCCGAGTCTTCACCGGAGTCATTGTCAGGCTCGGCCACCACCATAGGCTGAACCACAGCAACTCCGGCCCCTTCTTCTTCAGAGGATGAAACAAAAGAAGAACTGCCCTCATTTCGGATCAATCTCTTGCCAAGGATTGGTTGTCGAACCACTCCAACTTTCCTTGCGGGCGGGGGTTTCTTCCCACGAGAACCAGAAGAGGATGAGTCCTGGCAAGCAACTGGGACAGCTCCCTTAGAGTTGGATCCAGAACGTCGATGACTGCCCTTGGAGTCGGATCCTGATGTCTGAGGAACAACTTTAGTTCCCGAACCAGAAGCTAGGTTAGCCGGGTTGACACCCCAGTTAGGGCAAGGAAAATCAGCCGGGTTGACAACAGAAGGATGCCTCTGGCTCACAACATTTAACGTCTTATCCCAACCAACAGACATGTTGTAGGGGCGCACCTCATCGTCATGTTCATCTATGAATCTCAAAAACTCTTTAGACTTATGATAGGCTTTAATCACTTTGTTGGCATCATCCATTCTTTTTCGAGCTAAAGAAGCAAGTTGCTTTCGGGTGGATAAGGCATTCGCTTCGGCGCGAGTAACCTGAGAATGTAGATCATCAATCTCTTCCTTGAACCTTGCTGAATCAGTCGTCAAGGATATATTCTCTTCCCTGAAAGCCAAGCCCTGGGTAGAAACAGCCTGGAAGTAGGCATTAGCCTGCAACGAAGAAGTTGATAAGGTATGAGAAATTTGTAAAAGATAAATCACACCGAACTTACTAAAAAGAGTCTCATACCTGATATAAGGCTTGAGCGCCCAGAAGCTGATTTTCGTTCATCTTGTCCCCGGCATGTAAAGTCACCCTATCGGGAGGAGTGATTGAAAGCTTGGACCAGTCTAGAGCTAGGTCAGGACTCCCACAAACCGAGTCTTGTTCACATATGCCCCATGACGGTATAAAAGGGGTCCTGGTAACCCCATCAGCATTTCGGGATCTTTTCCCGCCTTGGGAACAACCTTCCAAGAAGTGAGGGATTCTAGGCTTAGTGGGATTCAGTAACTCTATAGCCTTTTTCTTCATCCTTTGAGTCACAGTCGGTTGGTTTTGAGGACGACTGTCAATCTCCTCAGCAGCTGAAATGCAATAAGAAAAACATCGGAATAAGAACAAACAGAGGTCATAATATGGCTAAGTAAGAAAATTACCCTCAATGGAAAGAAAGCTAAGGCCAGACTCAATAAGATTCTTTTCATTTAGAAAAGTTTTATAATGGGTACAACCATCATCAGCTAGGAGCTTGTCTCGATCTAATAACTCCGAAACCGTAAGTTCACACACGAAATGTGAACTATCTTCCACGTGTCCAAATCTCTTCACAAAGTAGTTGCCCCAATCACCACCTTCCCACTCAAGGATTACAAACTGTCTTTCCCAGAAATGTTAGGAATCTGGAAAAGAAAAGGGATTCACCATGTGCGGGAGTTTGGCTCGGTGTTGAAGGCCGATCCATCATTTTTTGCAGTCAGTGGAGTTTTTGGCCCCGAAAATACTCCGAAACATTGTAGTAGACAAGGGAATTTTCAGCTGACGGCACCTTATTATAAAAATAATGATGTACCTCTAGGCATTGGGATACAATTGACAAGGGTGAATTTTATACACCGCCAATAATCTGATTATAAAATCGTCAATCGAAAATCTGAATCCAGCTTCTAGGGCACCCTAGGGAACACAAATCCGGTCAGGATGCCAGTTGCAAGTTCTGTCAGTTAGACTTGGAAGACGAACCTTAATAGCATCTGGGAAGTAGTATGTTCTCCTGATCTCTTCGACATCTTTCTCCTTTAACTTGCATGGACTATAAAATGAATCTAAGCTTGCACTATTTGGAAACGCATCCCTCATGATGTTTAGCAGATCTAGTAAATATTCAAATTTATGCTCAACATATGAAGGGGGTTTTATTTTTTCTTTACCTTTTGCTGTCCTCATCTTGCTTCTCTTGGCGAATGCTTCCATCATAGAGACTGGGGGAGCAACTGGGTGGCTGTCTTCTGACATTTTGATCTAGAAACCTGAACTTGATCTTGAAACTTGATCCCCGATTGGGATTAGAAATCTACGGAGCTTAAGAACTTGAAAACTTTGAAGTGAAGAAGTGAATGAAACGAAGGCCACCACTCTTCTTTTATAGAAGAAGCATGACCTGTTGTGTCAGGTCGAAGTTCAGCTTGATTCGCGTTTACAGGTCATCTATCGTTTAAAGATGAAAAAAGGACAGAAATTGCTCGTTTTTTTACAGAAAGGATCGTTATAATTCATACAAATTGGAGAGAAGCAGCTCGTTTTTTAGAGAAAGGATCGTTATAATTCTTGATCCTTAGGATCACAGATGGTTTTAGATCCTAGATCCCTGATAACTTGAGATCAAGATCAAGGTTCTTGATCCTGGAGGACAACGAAGTCACGAATGACCAAAATAGTGACTTGAGATCAAGATCAAGATTCTTGATCCTCAAGACCACGGATGATTTTCAGGTCCGGGCATTGTAGCCAACCACCAGCTGGCCGACCACGACACCTGGAGGGCCGTAGCCGACCACGAAGTAGCCGACCGCCACGCCCGAGGGAGCAGCAGCCGACCACGAGACGGACGACCACCGCACCCGAGGGTGTGCCAGTCGACCACCAGCTGGCCGATCTCCCTCCAGCCGACCATGGTTTGGCCGACCATGGTGTTTTAAGGCCGGGCCAATCAGCAAGTAGCCGACCATAAGCTACCCGTTGATCCGGCCGATCACGGGTAGTTTGTGGTCCCAGAACTCGACTTTTTCAGCAAACCTCGGATAGTTTTCAGACCTAGATCTCGACTTTTTCAGCGAATTTTGGATGATTTTCAGTACTGAAACGAGATTAATATTAGCACAGATTAGTGCCGTTTAAGCACAGATTAGTGCCGATTAGCACAGATTAGTGCCGTTTAAGCACAGATTAGTGCCGATTAGCACAGATTAGTGCCGTTTAAGCACAGATTAGTACCGATTAGCACAGATTAGTGCCGTTTAAAGTACAAATTAGTGTCGTTTAAGCACAGATTAGTGCCGATTAGCACAGATTAGTGCCGTTTAAGCACAGATTAGTGCCGATTAGCACATATTAGTGCTGTTTAAGCACAGATTAGTGCCGATTAGCACAGATTAGTGCCGTTTAAAGCACAGATTAGTGGCGTTTAAGCACAGATTAGTGTCGATTAGCACAGATTAGCGCCGATTAGTGCTGTTAGTGCCATTTTATGCCGTTTAACATCGTTTAACACTGTTTAAACGTTGTTTAAGGCTGATTAGCGTTGTGTAGTGCCGTTTAACACCGTTTAGTGTCGTTCAACATCGTCGTAAATGCGTCGGTCGCTCCACGCTTTACGTAAAGATGATATTGTTAAAAGTACTCGCGTAAGAGCAATAAACCCTGACCCAAGTCTCGGAAAGGCCGTTAAAACTTCAAGGAAAACCTGATCAGTTTTCCTAGAAGTTGGGGGGCAAATGATATGGGCTAAAAGTAAGCCCTAAAGACACATTTAATGTGGCATTCAATGGACCCAATATGGTCAAAACGTGGGGCCCACCAGATGGGCCCAAACCCTATTTACAATATTAATTTCGTAATTAATATTAGGGGTAATTACCAACTCAGCAATAAGAGTCAAACAAGGATACTACTCTTGCCTGACTTAGCCTCCAAGGCACAGAATTCTATATGGGAACTAATTCCTACAAGGAAGGAGTCTAGAACCTTCCTCAAGGCGGTGACTTGCCTACCAAGTCACCTAATTCTACTACGATTCTAGGGCTTCTCAACCTATATACAGGTTCTGACCCCTCATTCTCAGAACTACGTCTTGTCTTGATTCTCAATAACGAGATACGTAGGCACTCTGTGAGGACCGATTAGTCTCGAACACGAAAACAGCCATTAAAGCACAAAGTTCCCTAACCCTAGCATTAATTACGAATTGTAACCTAGTTTTTATTCCACAACAACAACTGAACTTACTTGTATTTTAATGCTATTGAAAACTGTTATCTCGTATTGTGTTTATACGATAACTTGAATGTTTTCACAAAAATTAATGAAAATATTGAGAAATTTTGTGATGTTAATGGAGTATTTAGTGATCGATATTGATTAACGATTATAATTGTCAATCAAATATCAATTGCCTCTAAATTATTTATTTTAGTTTTTGGACAAATTTGCCCCTAATTTATATACATTAAAAATATGTTACTTTTAAATATATGTAAGAGTTATTAGGGTTCTCATGATATGGTTTTCCAAAAAACTTGACCATACATTAAAGGGTTAAAACAATATAAACATCGATCGAAGAAGTTTGCACCATGGTACAAACTAGCCACAAATGTTCCAAAATATCCTAAACCATCAGAGTTTACTAAGGCCCGACCTTAATTCAGGAAAAAAGACCAAAAACAGGGAGAGTGTGCTGCACTCATCGATAAAGTTAAATTGGTAGATCAGAATTAACAGGATCATAATTGTCACGCCCCCTAATCCATTACCAGGAATTCGGGTCGTCACAACCTTAACCATAAATATACATACCTTCCGGTTCACATCTCTTGCGGAATATTCAATCAACTGCTCACAATACAATCTACAACAATATTCATAATAAATTCCAAACCTTACTCCACAGGTTATAGTTTTAGAACAAGTACTTAATAATCCAAAAGTTATTACAACTTAAGTTCACCTCCCAGAATCTCTGAAATACTATTACAAATTCAAAGTACTAGATAATAAAGCATTAAACAACTTCTTTCCAGCTTGCACCCTCCTCAGATACTATAAGGCTAACGTGCTGAATCAGTTGCCTTCCCCCTCTTTCCCCTTCCCTTTACCACGGTTCGTCGTACTAGTGCCAGCTCTGATTGCCGTTGTTTTATAGTGTTTAAAATAGTAAGAATGAGCCAAAAATGCCCAGCAAGTTTTATACGCCAGAATCATATATACATATACTCAAAGATATAATTTGGACTTCAACAATGTACTAATAAAATCATTTCGAAAATATTTTCCCATTTTGATACTTCAATAAATATTTGAACCCTTAGATTCTCCTACTTTGGATATTACTCATATATACCCACAAAACTTCTTCAAGAAATGAACCCCCATATTTTCTTTAACATACTGAAATTTACTCACAAAAACTGAGTAAGAATATGTTAGTGTAGGTGCCCTAGAGGTAATACATTGTTTCTTAAATAAACCTTATGTCATTTGATTATTAAATAAATGTATTTATTATGACTCTAATTACTGCGATATTTGTTAGCATAATAAATGTCCTTAGAATAATGATACACATTATATAGTTTAAGTTTACAACTTGAATTTGAGATTATATGATATATATCATATTCTTAAAGGTCCCTAGTCGAGTATTATTATACAGGACAATAATAATACATAAATAGACTAGTATGTTTATAAGTATGGAGATACTAAAGTCAATACATATGTACATGTAGGGTACATGGTACTGGACAGACCCACCGTGAGATTCTTCATGTTAATTAAGTCATAAGAAAGACTCACAGTGATTATGGTGTAATGATCCTTTGACTTGAGATCATTATATTTCTATACGAGGATAATATACTTTGACTACATTAAAAGTTACCTTTGACCGAGTAATGATAAAAGTGGACATCGGGTATATTTTGAATCGTATGAGAAATATGAATGATAGATAAAGGATTTAACCCTCCTATCAGATAGGAGAGATATTATTGGCCTCTTGATTGAGTGAGACTATAAAATGCATGGTCGTGCTCAAATAATGATTTGTTATTAATAGTCTACTCATGGATCAAGTAAACCCGGATTAAATTATGAAGAGGATGACAATAAACATGCCTCGAGTTTAATCTATAATATTTGGTTAAAGGGATTATATTACACGGGAACATTAATCACAAAAGGTTTTATCGGATCACGATTTAATTATTATTTAATTGGGTAGCAATGATGTATTACTAGATGCCGCTCATTGTTTATAATTTTATTGGAGAATAAAATTATTGCCAGTTAAATAATAGCCTACAGGGTCACACACATAGAACACTTTAAAGGGAGAATTAATTTAAATTATGAATTTATATTAATTAAATGAGGAGTTGGATTTTATTATATTAATTAAGTGGGACTTAATTAAGCTATAATAAAATACAAATGAGATATGACTTTAATAATTAAGTATGACTTAATTATTATTGATTTAATAATAGGATATGATTCTATTATTTGATTAATCAAGTTGGGCTAGTTTTTAGCTTGGGCTTAATGCTCCATAATACCTTATATATATATTGATAATGATTGTAAAGGGAGGCATTGGTTTTTCACGTTAAAAACAAACACAAGCCGCAAGAAAACCCTAACCCTACATATCTCTCTCTCTCGATTTTTCATTGAGGCTAGTACCTCACTTTCGGACAAGAAAAGTTCTTGGAGTGTTCGTGTGGATACCGTAGAGGAGGCTTCGAAGAGGAGCACTCGGAATCGTGCAAGCTAGGATCTCTAATTGACATCCCTTTGTAAAGCTTCACAAGGTAAATTTTTCTTACTACCGTGATTATCCGTTAATTATACATGGATCCGGGATTGGTTCCGATTTGATTTTATTATCGTTTTCCGCTGCGTTTTGTACGATCGGAACCAACAATGGCATCAGAGCTACTTGTATAATAGGATAATCTGGTCTTGTTTGATGTATATGATACATATGTGGTTGATTTTGTTTACCAGTTTACGTTTTAATGAACCTTCTGCCAAATATGGCGACTTACATGTATATGACATAGGCTGCGATTTTATTTTCTGGACAAGACCTATGTATAACGTTTCATCGTTTGCCACATTTTTCTGTAAACATCTGATACATGTGAGTCGTGTATATCTTTAATAAAGTATGTCGTTGCCTCATGCCTGCTAAGTGCTAGTATACTATTGCGGTTTCATACTTCTGGGTTCGATTTTTCTGAAACCTGCTTAACATGGCTGCGTGTTTGATATGCTTCTGCTGCTCGTGGTCTGCTGCGTTTTCTGTTTGCTGAGAATCACGTTATGCTCGTATGATCTGTTTGTCCTGCATATGTGCGTGTTTTTAGTTTTACAATCATAACAGTTATAACTGTATGAGTATAGGAGTAAGCTATATCGTTTTAAGTCTGCAAAAACGTCTGGGTCTTACTGTATGCTCGAGTTGTATGATGGTAGTGATATAGTCTATGTATAAGATACATATTTACGACTTCTACAAACTTTCCATGCGTCTGATATGCTGGGTTTAGTGAACACAAGTCTGCCATGCGTTGTGCTTGCAAGAGTTTATAAGGATGTATATTTCGGAGTCAAAGCACAGTGGATATACATATGTGTTCATATTTTCATACATATAACTGCTGCCATGCTAACGTATGCACATCATGCTTCCGTTCCTCCGATATCTGTTCATATGTAGTGTAGTAACGAGATGATATCTGGTAGGTTATGTAACAAGAATTCACCCTTGTTAGTAAGCCATGAATACGTTATATACATACATACGATAAACATGTTCTTTACGTAAAGTACATAACTGCATGCTAGATTTTATGAAAATCAACGTTTAATGATACTGAATATGATTCTGTTTAACTAAAAGGCATGTGTTAGTTCGTATAATCATGATTTGGTTTCTATATGAACATATACGATCTGGGTTTTCTGGAAAAACTGCAGAAGGAATATGACAGGTGATACGCATGAACAGTATGCGTATCCGCTGATGCGCATACTGTAGATGCGTATCTGCCTTTGCTTTTGACTTTCCTGTTAAATGGCTATCTGTTTTCTGCTTATGCATGCTAGGGTTAATATTATATGCGATAATGCTTAACCTGAAAATGCGGAATATTATTAATTAGTAATTTTGATTACTGAATTAATATTTAATTAAAGCATGTAAGTTTTATTAATTAGTAATTTGGTTACTATATTAATGTTTAATTAAAATGTGTTAATTAATTATTTATGATGTGATCATATTTAATTTATGTTGAATAATAATGTGATTATACAACATGTGATGTTTTAATTGCTATGTGAGCATGATGCATGGTTATGGCCCCAAGACCTAGTTGTAATTATTTTATTATTTTTATTTATGGTTTGTAATAATTAAATACGACTTGCATGTCGTTTTTCTTTTTGTAATTATTTTATCTCGAATGCAACTCGAGTTCTTTTGTAAAATGTTTCAAGAAGAGCTTGGAGGCAATCAAGGCAGCTTTGGAAGCGAAGCAAGAGATTTTGTAATAATTAGTTATTACCACCATAGATTGATCTTGATTTTTCCATTAGCTTGGAAAAATCGCATAGGATTGGGCCATAACCATAGCATATTAATTTAGGTGATGCACTTTACATATGATGCATGTGTAGAGTAACAAATGTATGCATGTTTTAATTAGATTAATGATGTATGCATGTATTAGATACGTCACCCATGCCATGCTTGCCATGCTAAACAAGATAAAATCTGTAACGATTCGAGATTTTAAAATGAACAAACGATCATGAGATTTCTGTGTTTATGAAACACGGAATTAAATACGAATTTTCAATTATTTAGATATGGGGAGATTTTGTCAAAAACGGGTTTTACCTGTAAGGAAGTTGGGTATTAAGTGAGGTCACTTGTGACTCCTCCAACAACCTGGAAATCAAACTATTGATGAATATTGATTTGAAGTATTTAATTCAAGGAAAAATTGGGAATCTCTTTATGATGGGATCATGGTCGTTTTAATTTTGAAACCCCTTAACAAAATATTAAGTTTTAATCGGATGCTTTCCAATGAATGAACACTCATCGAATCCTAGATCGATAAGGGGAATGACTGCCAGTGGCAGGGGACTCCTGTCTATCGTGGTGAGATGTGACGAATATAAGCGGTTATATTCGACCGTTGTATCATTGGGTTCAACTTAACTGATTCGTCATAATAAGGTGAAAATAAACGGTTATATTCAATTATTATGAACTTAGAAGCATAGAGTTTGGTTCAAAATCTATTAGATAGACAAGAACAATTGTTGTTCATCAAACTATCCAAGAATTATATATGATATAATTGACAAATGTTGTCTACCTAAATAATCATGTTTTAAGGACTACCAGTGGTTGACTTAGGATATGACGAAATATGGATCTTGGCTCACTAGAAAGATTTATGCGATATTCTTTCTGATTTAATAGTAAGGGCTATTAATTTGATAAAAATAGTGGGATATATATTATGAATATATCATAATCATTTGAACATAATAATGATAACTCAGACAATCTAATGTTTATTATGTGCTTTTAACATTGTAGATACTGAATAATGACAAACAACACAAACTCTCTATCCGTTCGATCAATCCTTGAGAAGGATAGATTGAAGGAGGATCTGAAGAAGAAGAAGGCTCAACAAGCTTCTACTTCAGGAATATATGTTATAGAAGTCAATCTGTCTACTTCTACATCTTGGGTATTGGATACTGGATGTGCTTCTCACATTTGTATAAATGTGAAGGAACTACAGAGAAGTAGGACTTTGGCTAAGGGAGAAGTGGACCTACGAGTAGGCAATGGAGCAAGAGTTGCTGCTTTAGCCGTAGGAACTTATTATCTATCTTTGCCCTCTGGGCTTGTTTTAGAACTTGAAGACTATTATTACGTGCCTGCGATTCGCAGAAACATTATTTCTGTTTCTTGTTTGGACAAGAAAGGTTTTTCGTTTATAATAAAGAACAATAGTTGCTCTTTTGCTTTAAATGATTTAACCTATGGTGTTGCGCGTTTATTTAATGGTTTATATGTTCTTGATTTAGATAATCCGATCTGTAACATAGAAAACAAACGACTTAAAGTTAATGACTCAAATCAAACATACCTCTGGCATTGTCGTCTAGGTCATATAAATGAGAAACGCATATCCAAATTACATAAGGATGGATACTTGGATAAGTTTGATTTTGAATCATACGAAAAATGCGAATCTTGTTTGCTTGGTAAGATGACTAAAGCCCCTTTTACTGGTAAGGGTCAAAGGGCCACTGAACGTTTGGAGCTAATACATAGTGATGTATGTGGCCCAATGCATGTGATGGCTAGAGGAGGCTACTACTACTTCATAACATTTACTGATGACTTCAGTAGATATGGATATGTGTATCTTATGAAGAATAAATCCGATTCTTTTGAAAAATTCAAAGAATACAAGGCTGAAGTAGAGAAGCAAATAGGCGGAGGTGCAAGTATTAAAATCTTACGATCCGATCGTGGGGGTGAATACCGTTTTGACTTTCAAAAGGAAGTAATGGAGTGACATAGAGTAAAAGCGAAGGCAAGTATTTGGCATATGAGAAGACAAGTTTTGACAAGAATTGATGAAAACGGGGACTCACAAAAGCAACAAGAAGTTTTAGTGTTTTAGTAGACTTTTTGTATAACGATGTATTCATGTTTTGAGGGCACTCTTTTTCCCCCTTGAGTTTTTTTCCCATAGGGTTTTGCTCTTGTGGGATTTTAACGAGGCCATTTTTTGTAGGTTTCTTCCTTTCAGACTTGAAGGTGTTATTGTCTAAATGTCCGGGGACAACATGCGTGTCCTTCGGTTAGATGATGAACTTTCTTGATCGAAGGAAACTCCTTATTAGGATATTGTATTCCCATACAATTCATTTATGAAATATATTTCATTCTTGACAAAAAAAAAAAAGATCATCCAAGCAATAATATTAAGCTTACACATTTAACTCACACAATAACCAACTAAACTAGCACCCACTTTGTAATCTCTAAAAAAAATCTTTTGAACTTTTGAAACCCACTTTTTGATTTTAACATGCAACCCCAAAAATCCATCAATCATCATAGAAAATACACAAGCAAGCCTAGAAGTCACATTATCTATCAAGATCAACCATGTTTTTACAAAGAAATCCAAACCCACTTTTTAACAAATAGCAAGCATAGAAAACATAATAGCAAGCATATAAGTGATATAATCTACTACAATCATCCAAGTTTATAGCGAGAAAATCAAACCCACTTTTTTTTAAATACATACACGCATACATATATATATATATATAGGGTTGGACTCCATAACAAACACCTTATATAACAAACAATAAAGAACACCTTGGATCTAATAGATCCAATGCCCTTGGCGGGGCCACCCAATACAAAAAGTTCTTATTTTTTTTACCTTCTATCCATCCATCATCTCAAAAAAAAAAAGAAAAAAAGTTACTGTTCATGATGATGATGTCATCAGTGACGTCATCATGAACAGTAAACTTTCAAATTTTTTTTTGCTGCCTTGATAGAGGGTAAAAAAATAACAACTTTTTGCATTGGGTGCCCCTGGCGGGGCCAAAGGAACTAATAGATCTAAGGTGTTCTTTATTGTTTGTTATATAAGAGTGTTCTGTATGGAGCAAAGGCCTATATATATATATATATATATATATATATATATATATAGGCCTTTGCTCCATAAAGAACACTCTTATATAAAGAACAATAAAGAACACTATAAAATCATTTATTCCAATAGATCCATTGGCCCCGCTAGGGGCACCCAATACAAAAAGTTCTTATTTTTTTAGGCTCTATCAATCCAGCAAAAAAAAAAAAAAAAAAAATTTTTAAAATTTTACTGTTCATGATGACATCACTGATGACGTCATCGATGAACAGTAAAATTTTCAATTTTTTTTTTTGCTGGATGGATAGAGCCTAAAAAAATAAGAACTTTTTGTATTGGGTGGCCCCGCCAGGGGCAATGGATCTATTAGATATGAGGTGTTCTTTGTTGTTCTTTATTTAAAGTGTTCTTTATGGAGTCCAACCCTATATATATATATATATAGGCTTTTGCTCAAATACAAACCAATCCTTAAATACAAACTACAAACTAACACTAAATTAATTATATTTCATCTATTCTAAGTTCCCCGCCAAGGGTACCTTCACGAAAGATGCTTAAAATAATTGGCTCTATCCGACCAAAAAAAAAAAAAAATCCCTGCCGTGGAAATGCGAAGCATTTAAGACAGTAAACAGATGAGTTAGGTAGTCATGAGGGCCGAAGGTCCTCGACACACCTGTCAATCGTCTATTGCCTTTACCATTGATTGCCATTCCTTACAACTTTAGAATGATAAAGGCGCGAAGCGCCGTACAAGAAGGTGCGAAGCACCGTTAACCAGTGAAATCCACTGCCACGTCATCACGTGAACAGTGATTTTTTTTTTTTGTTGGATAGAGCCAATTATTTTAAGCATTTTTTGTATTGGAGTACCCCTAGTTTGGTCATTAGATTAGCTTGAAATATTAGATTAGTGTTTAATTTTTAGTTTGTATTTAATTTTAGTTTGTAGTGGAGTAGGACCCTATATATATATATATATATATATATATATATATATATATATATATATATATATATATATATATATATATATATATATATATATATCGGGGCACGTTCCATAGCCCCCGGGGGATATCCCCCTGATCCCGTCCGCCCTCCATGTTTCATGGAGGGCGTCCTCCATGAAACATGGCGGACGCCCTCCATGAAACATGGAGGGCGTATAATTGTAAAAATTAAATTAAAAATAGAAAAATAATCATATTGAGTTTGACATTCATCCCAAAATTAGTGACCACCATTATTTGAGTGTGTATGAATTTTAAATTCGAATTTAAACTTTTCTTCGTTTTTAATTAATTTCATAATATATTTCACAAACTAAATAAAAATTATTAAAAATTAGAGAAAATATAAAAATAGTGATATTGAGTAGACATTCATCCGAAAATTAGTGACTACCACTAACTGAGTGTGTATGAATTTTTAATTCAAATTTAATGTTTTCTTCCTTTTTAATTAATTTTATATTATATATCACAAACTAGTTAAAAATTATTGAAAAATCAAGAAAATAGGAAAATAGTGATATTGAGTTGACATTCATCCCAAAATTAGTGAGTACCACTAGTTGAGCGTGTATGAATTTTCAATTCGAATTTAAACTTTTCTTAATTTTTAATTAATTTAAAAATATATTTCACAAACTAAATAAAAAATATTAAAAAATAAAGAAAATAGAAAAATAGTGATATTGAGTTGACATTCATTCTAAAATTAGTGACTACCACTAGTTGAGCGTGTATGAATTTTCAATTCAAATTTAAACTTTTCTTCATTTTTAATTAATTTCATAATATATTTCACAAACTAAATAAAAATTATTAAAAAAATAAAGAAAATAGAAAAATAGTGATATTGAGTTGACATTCATTCTAAAATTAGTGAATACCACTAATTGAGTGTGTATGAATTTTTAATTCAAATTTACTATTTTCTTCCTTTTTAATTAATTTTATATTATATATCACAAACTAGTTAGAAATTATTGAAAAATCAAGAAAATAGGAAAATAGTGATATTGAGTTGACTTATCATTGTCATGAAAAGATCCAATATTTTCTTCTCCAATATTAGCTTTATCATTGTCATGACCATCAATATCATCCTTTTTTCCAATATTAACATCTTCATCGCTATCAATAATTATTTTTTCTTTCCCATTCAAATTGGAAGTATCACCAAATTTTTTACCAACATCATCAATATCATCAACATCTATTGTTTCATGAATTTCAACACCATTTTCATTAAAAAGTTTACGAAAAACTCTTTTATTTCGAACGGGAGTTACATAATTAAAGTCGTTATGATCACTAGAAGAGTTAGAATCATAATTAAATAAATAAGAAGCCATGAAAATTCTAACCTTTTTTTTTGCTCTCCAAAGATGAACAAAGAAGCTGAAAAAACTCTGCAGTTTCAAAAAGACAAAATGCTGGAAAGTTGGAACAAAATGCTGGAAAGTTGGAAAAAAAGGCTACGCCCTCCATGTTTCATGGAGGGCGTCCGCCAAGTTTCATGGAGGGCGTCAGAACTACTTCCCAAAATATTTTCATTATTTATTTTTTTAAAATAGAGATTTTACTTTTCTTATGATAATTATTATTTCTAATAAATTAAAATTTTAATAAATATCAACTCAATATCACTATTTTTCTATTTTCTATATTTTTTAATAATTTTTATTTAGTTTGTGAAATATATTATGAAATTAATTAAAAATGAAGAAAAGTTCAAATTCGAATTGAAAATTCATACACGCTCAACTAGTGGTGATACTCACTAATTTTGGGATGAATGTCAACTCAATATCACTATTTTCCTATTTTCTTGATTTTTCAATAATTTCTAACTAGTTTGTGATATATAATATAAAATTAATTAAAAAGGAAGAAAATAGTAAATTTGAATTAAAAATTCATACACACTCAATTAGTGGTATTCACTAATTTTAGAATGAATGTCAACTCAATATCACTATTTTTCTATTTTCTTTATTTATTTTAATAATTTTCATTTAGTTTGTGAAATATATTATGAAATTAATTAAAAATGAAGAAAAGTTTAAATTCGAATTGAAAATTCATACACGCTCAACTAGTGGTAGTCACTAATTTTAGAATGAATGTCAACTCAATATCACTATTTTTCTATTTTCTTTATTTTTTAATATTTTTTATTTAGTTTGTGAAATATATTTTTAAATTAATTAAAAATTAAGAAAAGTTTAAATTCGAATTGAAAATTCATACACGCTCAACTAGTGGTACTCACTAATTTTGGGATGAATGTCAACTCAATATCACTATTTTCCTATTTTCTTGATTTTTCAATAATTTTTAACTAGTTTGTGATATATAATATAAAATTAATTAAAAAGGAAGAAAACATTAAATTTGAATTAAAAATTCATACACACTCAGTTAGTGGTAGTCACTAATTTTCGGATGAATGTCTACTCAATATCACTATTTTTATATTTTCTCTAATTTTTAATAATTTTTATTTAGTTTGTGAAATATATTATGAAATTAATTAAAAACGAAGAAAAGTTTAAATTCGAATTTAAAATTCATACACACTCAAATAATGGTGGTCACTAATTTTGGGATGAATGTCAAACTCAATATGATTATTTTTCTATTTTTAATTTAATTTTTACAATTATACGCCCTCTATGTTTCATGGAGGGCGTCCGCCATGTTTCATGGAGTATTTAAAAGAGTGTGGCATTGTATCACAACTCACTCCGCCAGGTACACCTCAATGGAACGGAGTTTCAGAGAGGAGAAATCGTACCCTGTTAGACATGGTACGATCGATGATGAGTCATGCAGATCTTCCAATAAGTTTCTGGGGTTATGCTCTAGAAACAGCGACTTTCACACTTAACCGTGTTCCAACCAAGAAGGTTCAAAAGACTCCATATGAGATATGGGAGGAGAAACGGTCAAGCATGAACTTTATGAAAGTTTGGGGATGCAAGGCGTTTGTAAAATGTCAAGTATCTGACAAGCTTGGACCTAAATCCGAAGAGTGCAATTTTGTGGGATACCCTAAAGAAACAAAGGCGTATTATTTTTATAGTCCTTCTGAGCAGAAAGTGTTCATTGCTCGAGATGCTGTCTTCATGGAAAAGGATTTTGTTTCCAAAAGAGACAGTGGGAGAACTATAGATCTCGATGAAGATCGAGAACCACAAAATAGCATTGAACCTGAGGTGGAACAAGAGCAGAATAATGATAATGCTCAAGAAACACAGGTTGTTCGTAGATCTGGTAGAATTCGCCATGAGCCAGAGAGATATGGATTTCTTTTGACTCAATGTGGGGATTTGATGCTCATAGATGATGATGAGCCTCTCACATATCAAGATGCTATGAACAGTCCAGACTCTAAGATATGGCTTGAAGCCATGAAATCCGAGATGGATTCCATGTACAAAAACCAAGTTTGGGATTTGGTTGATCCACCTGAAGGGGTAAAACCCGTAGGGTGCAAGTGGGTTTTCAAGAAGAAAACTGACATTGAAGGAAATGTTCAGACCTATAAAGCAAGACTGGTTGCGAAAGGGTTCAAACAAATTCATGGTATTGACTATGATGAAACTTTCTCACCAGTTGCCATGGTCAAGTCCATACGGATTTTGCTTGCAATTGCAGCATTCCATGATTACGAAATCTGGCAAATGGATGTCAAAATAGCTTTCCTTAATGGGAGCCTTGAAGAGGATGTGTACATGACACAACCTGAAGGTTTTGTCGATCCAAGGAATGTTGGTAAGGTATGTGAATTACGTCGATCCATTTATGGATTGAAGCAAGCCTCTAGGAGATGTAAAATTCGTTTTGATGAAACAGTCAAGGAGTATGGCTTTATTCAAAACGAGGATGAACCTTGTGTTTACAAGAAGGTTAGTGGGAGCCATGTGGCATTCATAGTACTGTATGTTGATGACATACTACTAATGGGGAATGACATACCTTCTCTAAAGGCTGTTAAGACTTGGTTAGGGAGCAATTTCTCTATGAAAGACTTAGGAGAGGCAACTTACATTCTAGGAATGAGGATCTATAGAGATAGATCTAAAAGGATGATCGGTCTAAGTCAGAGTACATACATTGATAAGGTTTTGCATCGTTTTGGTATGCAAAATGCTAAAAGGGGATATGTCCTTGTGTCTCAAAGGATAACGATTTCTAAAGACCAATGTCCGAAATCATTAGATGAGAAGGACCACATGAATAAAGTTCCATATGCATCAGCAATTGGATCTATCATGTATGCAATGGTATGTACTCGCCCCGATGTTTCGTATGCTTTGAGCATGACGAGCAGATACCAGTGTAATCCAGGTGAAGGTCACTGGACGGCAGTCAAGAATATTCTAAAGTACCTGAAAAGGACTAAAGATTCATTTTTGGTGTATGGAGGAGAGGAGAAACTTGTTGTAAAGGGTTACACCGATGCAAGTTTCCAAACAGACAGGGATGATACTGTATCACAGTCTGGTTTTGTGTTTTGTCTAAATGGAGGTGCTGTAAGCTGGAAGAGTTCAAAGCAAGAAATAGTAGCTGATTCTACAATGGAGGCTGAGTACATTGCAGCTTGTGAAGCGGCTAAGGAGGCAGTTTGGATTCGAAAATTCATTTCTGATTTGGAAGTGGTTCCATCGATTGCAGATCCCATTGATCTATACTGCGATAATAATGGGGCCATCGCACAGGCTAGAGAGCCTAGATCGCACTCCCGATCCAAACATATACTCAGAAGATATCACCTCATACGAGAGATTAATGAAAAGGGTGAAATACATATATGTAAAGTGCATACAAATGATAACAAAGGCCTGTCGCAGCAGAAGCACGACGGTCACACTAGTTCCATGGGTATTAGATACATGGGTGATTGGCTCTAGTGCAAGTGGGAGATTGTTAGTGTAGGTGCCCTAGAGGCAATACATTGTTTCTTAAATAAACCTTATGTCATTTGATTATTAAATAAATGTATTTATTATGACTCTAATTACTGCGATATTTGTTAGCATAATAAATGTCCTTAGAATAATGATACACATTATATAGTTTAAGTTTACAACTTGAATTTGAGATTATATGATATATATCATATTCTTAAAGGTCCCTAGTCGAGTATTATTATACAGGACAATAATAATACATAAATAGACTAGTATGTTTTTGACTGATATCCACATCTCATTGGTTATAAGTATGGAGATACTAAAGTCAATACATAGGTACATGTAGGGTACATGGTACTGGACAGACCCACCGTGAGATTCTTCATGTTAATTAAGTCATAAGAAAGACTCACAGTGATTATGGTGTAATGATCCTTTGACTTGAGATCATTATATTTCTATACGAGGATAATATACTTTGACTACATTAAAAGTTACCTTTGAACGAGTAATGATAAAAGTGGACATCGGGTATATTGTGAATCGTATGAGAAATATGAATGATAGATAAAGGATTTAACCCTCCTATCAGATAAGAGAGATATTATTGGCCTCTTGATTGAGTGAGACTATAAAATGCATGGCCGTGCTCAAATAATGATTTGTTATTAATACACTACAAGAAAATCGCAATCAGACAACACTCATCAGACAACGCTCGGACGAAAAAGCATTGTTTGGAATTAAGAGACAACGGTTTTTTTGTAACTTCAGAAAAGTATTGTGTCATCCAGGTACCCTACAACGGGTTAAAAACGTTGTCTAGTAAATTGATTCAGACAATGGCTTTTGCAATGTGGTGTTGTAAAGACGAGTAAGGTTGCACAACTGTTTTTACGAACATTGTCTGATCTGTTTTGAGACAACGTTTATAAACCGTTGTATAATTCACACAACTGTTTTCATATACCATTGTGTTATTACGATTCACACAACGGAATAATTAACCGTTGTTAAATCATGTTTTGATGAGACAACAGTTTTTATGAAACCGTTGTCTGAACTACAAAAATTTTGAATAGAATTTGGTGGGAAATAATGAAATATTTGGTGGGAATAATGAAATAATTTGAATTGAATTTGGTGGGAAATAATGAAAATAGTCAGACAACGGTTTTCATATAAAAAAAGGTTGTGTTATATTAAGCACAACAACAGTTTTTAATAAAAAAAACCGTTGTTTAATGTTCTTGTATGATATTTAATGGTCAACTATCAAAGTATTCCTTGGTCAAACTAGTATAATTTTCGAATAATAATTTTTTTTTAAAAAAATTTGGACGATCCAACAGTGCGGATGATGTTATATACAAATTTTAGTGATGATTTTTATTAACATTCGTACAGTTCGATAGTCGAATAAATCATTCAAAAAATTATCCAGTGAATCTCAATCTTGCCTCGTTATAGGAAGTAGCACTTTTGCTACGTTTTTGTTAAAATCTCGTAAAACCCGACCTTTTTATTTTTTGAATATTTTTTCCCAACACTAGAATGAATGTTTATTAACTTTTGTACTGTTCTATCGTCAAAGAAATCGTTCAAAAAAATTATTCAATGAATCTGGATCGTGCCTCGTTATAGGAAGTAGCACTTTTGCTACGTTTTTGTTAAAATCTCGTACAACCCGGCATTTTCATTTTTTGATTATTTTTTCCCAACACTAGAATGAGTGTTTATTAACTTTCGTATGGCTCGATCGTCGAAGAAACCAATCAAAAAAATTATTAAGTGAATCTGGATCGTGCCTCGTTATAGGAAGTAGCACTTTTGCTACGTTTTTGTTAAAATCTCGTACAACCCGACCTTTTCATTTTTTGAATATTTTTTCCCAACACAAGAATGAGTGTTTATTAACTTTAGTACGGTTCAATCGTCGAAGAAATCAATCAAAAAAATTATTCAGTGAATCTGGATCGTGCCTCGTTATAGGAAGTAGCACTTTTGCTACGTTTTTGTTAAAATCTCGTACAACCAGGCCTTTTTATTTTTTGAATATTTTTTCCCAACACTAGAATGAGTTTTTATTAACTTTCGTACGGTTCGATCGTCGAAGAAATCGTTCAAAAAAATAATTCAGTGAATCTGGATCGTGCCTCGTTATAGGAAGTAGCACTTTTGCTACGTTTTTGTTAAAATCTCGTACAACCCGACCTTTTCATTTTTTGAATATTTTTTCCCAACACTAGAATGAGTGTTTATTAACTTTAGTACGGTTCGATCATCGAAGAAATCGTTCAAAAAAAATATTCAGTGAATCTGGATCGTGCCTCGTTATAGGAAGTAGCACTTTTGCTACGTTTTTGTTAAAATCTCGTACAACCAGGCCTTTTTATTTTTTGAATATTTTTTCCCAACACTAGAATGAGTGTTTATTAACTTTCGCACGGTTCGACCGTCGAAGAAATCGTTCAAAAAAAATATTCAGTGAATCTGGATCGTTCCTCGTTATAGGAAGTAGCACTTTTGCTACGTTTTTGTTAAAATCTCGTACAACCCGACCTTTTCATTTTTTGATTATTTTTTCCCAACACTAGAATGAATGTTTATTAAATTTTGTACTGTTCTATCGTCGAAGAAATCGTTCAAAAAAATTATTCAGTGAATCTGGATCGTGCCTCGTTATAGGAAGTAGCACTTTTGCTACGTTTTGGTTAAAATCTCGTACAACCCGACCTTTTCATTTTTTGATTATTTTTTCCCAACACTAGAATGATTGTTTATTAACTTTCGTACGGTTTGATCATCGAAGAAATCAATCAAAAAAATTATTCAGTGAATCTGGATCGTGCCTCGTTATAGGAAGTAGCACTTTCGCTACGTTTTTGTTAAAATCTCGTACAACCCGACCTTTTTATTTTTTGATTATTTTTTCCCAACACTATAATGAGTGTTTATTAACTTTCGTATGGTTCGATCGTCGAAGAAATCGTTCAAAAAAATAATTCAGTGAATCTGGATCGTGCCTCGTTATAGGAAGTAGCACTTTTACTACGTTTTTGTTAAAATCTCGTACAACCCAACCTTTTTATTTTTTGATTATTTTTTCCCAACACTAGAATGAATGTTTATTAACTTTCGTACGATTCGATCGTCAAAGAAATCGTTCAAAAAAATTATTCAGTGAATCTGGATCGTGCCTCGTTATAGGAAGTAGCACTTTTGCTACGTTTTTGTTAAAATCTCGTACAACCCGACCTTTTCATTTTTTGAATATTTTTTCCCAACACTAGAATGAGTGTTTACT
The DNA here is from genome assembly GCA_037693485.1 of Kitagawia praeruptora. NCBI lineage: Eukaryota > Viridiplantae > Streptophyta > Magnoliopsida > Apiales > Apiaceae > Kitagawia > Kitagawia praeruptora. The sequence goes on from CM075345.1 coordinate 81,363,935, forward strand.
AACTTTAGTACGGTTCAATCGTCGAAGAAATCAATCAAAAAAATTATTCAGTGAATCTGGATCGTGCCTCGTTATAGGAAGTAGCACTTTTGCTACGTTTTTGTTAAAATCTCGTACAACCAGGCCTTTTTATTTTTTGAATATTTTTTCCCAACACTAGAATGAGTTTTTATTAACTTTCGTATGGTTCGATCGTCGAAGAAATCGTTCAAAAAAATAATTCAGTGAATCTGGATCGTGCCTCGTTATAGGAAGTAGCACTTTTGCTACGTTTTTGTTAAAATCTCGTACAACCCGACCTTTTCATTTTTTGAATATTTTTTCCCAACACTAGAATGAGTGTTTATTAACTTTCGTACGGTTTGATCGTCGAAGAAATCGTTTAAAATAATTAATTCAGTGAATCTGGATCGTGCCTCGTTATAGGAAGTAGCACTTTTGCTACGTTTTTGTTAAAATTTCGTACAACCCGACCTTTTCATTTTTTGAATATTTTTTCCCAACACTAGAATGAGTGTTCATTAACTTTCGTACGGTTTGATCGTCGAAGAAATCGTTCAAAAAAATAATTCAGTGAATCTGGATCGTGCCTCGTTATAGGAAGTAGCACTTTTGCTACGTTTTTGTTAAAATCTCGTACAGCCCGACCTTTTTATTTTTTGATTATTTTTTCCCAACACTAGAATGAGTGTTTATTAACTTTCGTATGTTTCGATCGTCGAAGAAATCGTTCAAAAAAATTATTCAGTGAATCTGGATCGTGCCTCGCACAGATGATCGAACTGCACAGATGATGTTATATACTAATTTTAGTGATGTGTACAAAAAATTAGAAAAACAAATCATTCTTGTACATGTTTATAATATAAATATGCCAAAAGTACTATTCCCTCTAACTAGTGTCGTACCGATTGAACATGATCTATTTTTAAAATTTTTTTTACGACGATCCAACCGTACGAATGATGTTGTATGCTGAATTTAGTGATGTGTACAAAAAATTAGAAAAAAACAAATCATTCTTGTATGATATTTTAATGGTCAACTATCAAAGTACTCCTTGGTCAAACTAGTATAATTTTCGAATAATATTTTTTTAAAATTTTTTTTGGACAATCCAACCGCACAAATGATGTTATATACTAATTTTAGTGATGTGTATCAAAAGTTAGGAAAAAAATCATTCTTGTACATGTTTATAATATAAATATGCCAAAAGTACTACTCCCTTTAACTAGTGTCGTATCGATTGAACATGATCTATTTTTTTTAAAAAAAAAATTCGACGATCCAACCGTACGAATGATGTTATATACTGATTTTAGTAATGTATACAAAAAGTTAGAAAAAAACAAATCATTCTTGTATAATATTTTAATGGTCAATTATCAAAGTATTCCTTGGTCAAACTAGTATAATTGTCGAATAATGTTTTTTTAACTGTTAAATTACAAAATTAAATATATTTATTTTTTTCTGAATTTTTGATAATAACATTAAAAAGGATAAATCTTCTAATTTTTTTTTGAAATCTTATTTTTTGGCGATCCAGCTTAGGCATGATAGTAATTTTAGTGATGTATAAAAAAATCATAAAATGATAAAATATTTTTGTACAAACTTTTCATTTCCCCTAATTCCCACCGCCCAATATTTCATTTCCCCCTTATCCAACATTTCATTTCCCCCCTTTATCAAATTTTTATTTCCCCCCTCAGCCTTTTACTAACCCAGCCGCATCTCTTTTCCATCTCTCTCTCATTTCACTAACCCATCTCTTGGCTCATACTCTCTCAGTTTCAATTAGTTTTCAACAATTTATTATTTCGTTTATTTCGATTAATTTGCTCTCTTTCTTACTGTATTTTTCATAACTAGGGCTTTTATTTCTCGATTGGAGGTACAACTTCTATATTTTCACGCCTTCTCTAATTTAGGGCTTCTTCGATTTGGGTTCAAATTGGTTTCATTCTTGTTCGATTTATGTGTTCTTCTTTGATATAATACATGTAAATATTTTGTGTTTTTAATTTGTTTAAAGAGCTAGTTCAGACAGTTATACTTCTTTGTGTGAGAAATGGTCTAGATCTCCTAAAAAGTGTTTACTAAGTTCAATGAAAATTTGATTCTGGACAGGGCAAGGAGACGCAAGTGGTAGATCGAAGCAGAGTCGAAGTGAGAAGAAGAGAAGGAAGGCCATGCTTAAGCTTGGGATGAAGCCCATTCCCGGGTCAGTCGTGTCACTGTTTAAAAGAGCAAGAATGTAAGCTTCTTACTCAGCGACATACACTTAAAATAATGTGTGTTCATATTTTTTCTCTTCACCACAATCTCACCTTTGATATTGTATTATGTTTAATTTCTTCTTTCAGATTCTTTTTGTCATCTCAAAACCAGATGTGTTCAAGAGTCCTAATTCAGACACATATGTCATTTTCGGTGAGGCTAAGATTGAGGATTTGAGCTCACAATTGCAGAGTCAGGCTGCAGAGCAATTCAAAGATGAGGTAAAGAAGGTTATAAAAGGAAAAGATGTTGCACATATTTTTTACCATCTCTCTCTCTCTCTCTCCCTTGTAGAATCAGTTAGAGAATTACAGTATTCACAAAAGAGATGGGACCAAAGATGAGAAGGGAGAAAGATCAAGAGACAAGGACTCAAGCAAACACAAGAGACGCCGTTCTTTTTCAGTTGGTAGTAGGGGTAGAGATAGAAAGAATCATGAAGTGGTTAGTCGTACTAAGGATTCTAGTGATGACGAGTCTGGAGAGGACTCTAGAAGGTTTGTCTGTTGTATATCCCACCGTTGGTGCATCTACTATGTGTCATGTGTTTTCTAATATTTCATTTTATGCTGTAGGAAGTCGCGTTCAAGAAAACAAAAGCCATCCCCGTCACTTGTCAGATCTCGACGAAGGTACTATCTTGTCTGCACATCCTGTCCTATTTGGCTTTCAATATTTCATTTCGCCCTTATCCAACATTTCATTTCCCCCCTTTATCAAATTTTTACTCCCCCCCCCTTAGCCTTCTACTAACCTAGCCGCATCTCTTTTCCATCTCTCTATCTGACTCTCAATCGTGTCACTGTTAAAAAGAGCAAGAATGTAAGCTTCTTACTCAGCGACATACACTTAAAATAATGTGTGTTCATATTTTTGCTCTTCACAACAATCTCACCTTTGATATTGAATTATGTTTAATTTCTTCTTTCAGATTCTTTTTGTCATCTCAAAACTAGATGTGTTCAAGAGTCCTAATTCAGACACATATGTAATTTTCGGTGAGGCTGCTAAAAGTTTAATAAAGTCCTTCTTTGTATCTCTACTTGTTAACCAGTCATCCCTCCTTTGTATGTGTCGCCAAGCAGGTCCGTAGCAAAGCTTCGTATCTTGTACAAGGTTCTCTGCAATGATTCTGATTAGGTGGGTTACGTGGGTATTTTAAATTCTTAACCTTCTAACAGGATTAAACATCGTGAGTATCTACAAACTTGAATCTTGGCAATATCTTTCTGTTTATATTATTGTGTAGTAATTGTTCTGCAGGTAGAATGCTTTTTATCCCCTTTTGGTTAGAGTTGGTGTATTTTGCTGCTCAGTATGTCTTGGCCTATTGATGCTCGAAGGTCGCAGCAATTAGTGTTACATTGTTTGGTTTTAGTCATTCTCTTTGACCATCTACTGCTAATTTTTCTTTAGTTTTCCTTGTATCCTTCAGTCAAAGTTGTTTGGTTTTAGAAGAATTTGTAAGCAATTAGTGTACATTATTTGGTTTTAGTCATTCTCAATTAGTGTACATTGTGTCGGGGCTTTTGACGATGGCTGTTCAGGATCTGAAACTCAGCCTGTCACCAGAAAACATGTCAAGAATTGAGAATGTTTATGCAGGTCATCATGAGCAGTCCGTGGATGACTCCACAGTATCTGTTATGCTTGGCAATATTCACGACAATGAAACACGCAGAGTACTTGTTCACGTTCTACCTCCCGAAAGTAAAGTTAATGGCCTGCAAGTTCTCAAAGTTGCTTACAAATACAGGTCAGATCAACTTTCGAAATCATCTATATACAACCTAATAATATGTGATTCAACAGTTCTTATTTTTATATTGGTTGTTTTCCTGGTGCTCATTTTTTGTGAAATTATAGAAAAGCGAAAACTGAATCAGCAGCGGCTAAGAAGGAGAGGAAGGATAGAGACTTGAAGAAGCCTAAAGATTCGAGCAAGCCTAAGCGCCACACCATTGCCTTCTCTGTTTTCATGTAAATATATACATTTAAGTTATTCATGTGTTTGTGGGGGTGTTAATTGTTGTATTGTTTTTGAACCGGAACATGTATTAATAGAGTTATGTTTCTGTTCAGATAATTATGGTTTTGATTATATTGGTTAGGTTCTAGTAATGTATAAACTTTGATTTTTGTTGTAAATAAAAGTGTTGTTTCATTTATCATTCATTGTTATCATTGTCTATAAAAATTTTATAAACCATTGTCTATAAGTAAACATAACATCCTAGAAAACTAAACCATTGTGTGGACAAAAACTACAACAACGTTTTGCAACCAAGATTGGCTAAAAACACTTGTGCATTTTGTTTATAACAACACTTTTGAAACAACAAAACATTGTACAAAAACAATTAAGACAACGATTGTATCACATGTATATGTTGTGCACATTCGAATCTAACAACACTTTCGAAGCTACAAAAGAGTTGTGCACATTCGAATCTAACAACACTTTTGAAGCTACAAAACATTGTACAAAAAACATGAAGACAACGAATTCTATCACATGTGAATGTTGTGTAAATGTTGGCTTTGCGTGCCTCTAATTCACCAAAACAGTTGTGCACATTAAAATCTAACAACATTCATAATAAACAAAAATGTTGTAATATCACCATTTCTACAATGCTTTATACCATAACCGTTGTGGTTTCTGGGTGTGCTACAACGATTTTGGAGCCTGGTGTATTGTTGTTCTGGATATCAGACAACGATTTGTGTACCATTGTGTGATGTTGGTAAGAGACACCTGCTCGATAGACAACGCTATTCCAGGGCATCAGACAACGGGCAATAACCATTGTATATTTCAGTTTTCCTTGTAGTGATAGTCTACTCATGGATCAAGTAAACCCGGATTAAATTATGAAGAGGATGACAATAAACATGCCTCGAGTTTAATCTATAATATTTGGTTAAAGGGATTATATTACACGGGAACATTAATCACAAAAGGTTTTATCGGATCACGATTTAATTATTATTTAATTGGGTAGCAATGATGTATTGCTAGATGCCGCTCATTGTTTATAATTTTATTGGAGAATAAAATTATTGCCAGTTAAATAATAGCCTACAGGGTCACACACATAGAACACTTTAAAGGGAGAATTAATTTAAATTATGAATTTATATTAATTAAATGAGGAGTTGGATTTTATTATATTAATTAAGTGGGACTTAATTAAGCTATAATAAAATACAAATGAGATATGACTTTAATAATTAAGTATGACTTAATTATTATTGATTTAAATAATAAGATATGATTCTATTATTTGATTAATCAAGTTGGGCTAGTTTTTAGCTTGGGCTTAATGCTCCATAATACCTTATATATATATTGATAAGGATTGTAAAGGGAGGCATTGGTTTTTCACGTTAAAAACAAACACAAGCCGCAAGAAAACCCTAACCCTACATATCTCTCTCTCTCGATTTTTCATTGAGGCTAGTACCTCACTTTCGGACAAGAAAAGTTCTTGGAGTGTTCGTGTGGATACCGTAGAGGAGGCTTCGAAGAGGAGCACTCGGAATCGTGCAAGCTAGGATCTCTAATTGACATCCCTTTGTAAAGCTTCACAAGGTAAATTTTTCTTACTACCGTGATTATCCGTTAATTATACATGGATCCGGGATTTGTTCCGATTTGATTTTATTATCGTTTTCCGCTGCGTTTTGTACGATCGGAACCAACAGAATATACTATTTATACTGCAATTAATACCAATGTTCAAGTATTAATTACACTTATCAAATACTGCTGATGGACTATATTCAGGAGATTCTTATCCGCTTGGCTGTAATGGATGCTCAGTCCTTACATCTATCAATTTACTACCGATAGAAGGATGGGTTGACTAGCTCGGACCGTCACCCTAAGCCGCATTCGGGCTTTCATACACCTTTGTTGGACCGGCCGCCGTACTGGTCTCTTACGTTATCTCTAGTCCAGAACCTAGGGTACCTGAGTACCCCTGGCCACCTTCAATACTTTTCATCTTAGATGTCACGTATAATTCCACGTGCACCTCAATATACTTCTCATCTTAGATGTCACGTATAATTTCACGTGCACCTCAATTCATAATAAATATTATCGTTCGAAAATAACGAACGATTACTACTTCCAATAAATCACTTTCCTCTCGAAATATAAGAGGAAAAATATGAACGACTACTTTGATCATTGATTCGAATAAAATGATCCAGATCAAATCTCTCATCACCTCCCATAATTAACATTACTCCCCTTAATAACAATATAATTTTCCAAAACATTTTTATCTTCCTTCGAGTACGACAATGTACCTCGATACTTGTCCCAATCATGTGGACCAATAACTGTTATACATACTACTATATTTATATACTATCCGGATAACATTTACAACAATTATATATATACATGCATTCAATTGCATCAATATCCGATATTTAATGAACTAGATAAGATACTAGCAACTTATAGTTAAAACATTTTGAACTGACATATTCTATACATTGAAACATATATACTCTGAATAAATAGAGTAAGGTTTAGTATACTCGCATTTAAAATATATAAATATTCCGAACAATAGAGTATGAATTAGTAAACTTGCCTGGTACTCTGGATGTAGTAGGGGCTCGTAGCGGGGTCCGACAATCTAAACAAAGTCAAGAAAACACGCGATTAATCCCCTATACTATCCACTTATAACTCAACGCTTAGACATTTAAGCCAATTACAAACAAGGCACTAAGGGGTCCCTCTAGACTTGTACTAAGTCCATGTTAATCGACAAACACCTTAGTCATAAGTTTGGTTCGAAATAGATCCTCGAATTCAAGTTATACTTAACCATTTATAACCTCATTCTTTACACCAATATGTTGCCCATAGAATACAAACCTAAAAACCAAATTCTAATCCAACATTTAAGCTAATCTAATGACCAAACTAGGGGCCCAATACGAAAAAGTCTTATAATTCTACCCTCTATCCATTCATTGAAAAAAAATAAAAATAAAAATGATGACGTGGCAGCAGTTCCATTGAGGTGTACCTGGCGGAGTGAGTTGTGATACATTGTTTCTTAAATAAACCTTATGTCATTTGATTATTAAATAAATGTATTTATTATGACTCTAATTACTGCGATATTTGTTAGCATAATAAATGTCCTTAGAATAATGATACACATTATATAGTTTAAGTTTACAACTTGAATTTAAGATTATATGATATATATCATATTCTTAAAGGTCCCTAGTCGAGTATTATTATACAGGACAATAATAATACATAAATAGACTAGTATGTTTTTGACTGATAACCACATCTCATTGGTTATAAGTATGGAGATACTAAAGTCAATACATAGGTACATGTAGGGTACATGGTACTGGACAGACCCACCGTGAGATTCTTCATGTTAATTAAGTCATAAGAAAGACTCACAGTGATTATGGTGTAATGATCCTTTGACTTGAGATCATTATATTTCTATACGAGGATAATATACTTTGACTACATTAAAAGTTACCTTTGACCGAGTAATGATAAAAGTGGACATCGGGTATATTGTGAGTCCCCGTTTTCATCAATTCTTGTCAAAACTTGTCTTCTCATATGCCAAATACTTGCCTTCGCTTTTACTCTATGTCACTCCATTACTTCCTTTTGAAAGTCAAAACGATATCTTTCTGAGACATCTTTGTTGCTACTAAAACTACAAAGCACAAAAACAAACCCTATAAGAAAGGAAATAAGAAATAAGATTAATATATTAAACTTTTTAGAATTTTAACAAAAAAGATACTCACTTCTAACCAAAGGGGATCCCTTTGGTTAGACTTTTAAAATAATAGTCAATAATTAATTAAAAAATATGAAAATTGTTTTTTTAAATTCTCTCATAAATATAAATATGTATACACATAAATATCTATAATTTAGCTGATAAAATGTGTAAAGTATAAAATTACCAAATCAACACATATTAACTATTAATAACATAACTGAATAATTAAGTCTAAAATTAAATATTAAATAGATAAGCCATCTAAATGGCACATTGATACCTCTTAAAGGCACAAAATAAAAGCCATCAATCATGGCCACCCAAAATTCTATACAGTTTCCTTTCATTGTTTGACATGCATTTTAAGGCTCCTATAAAGTATAGTTACATAACTTATTTTTAAAATTTTTCATTTTTGTATAAAAATTTAACATACCTATTTTTATACAAAAAAAAGAAAATTTGAAAAATAAGTTATGGAACTATCATTAAAATCCATCTTAAAATGCATGTCACGCCCCCGTCCCCCAATGTATATTATCTATTGGGACGGAGGGAGTACAAAACTCCCTGGATTTTTGTTTAAATGGTACAAAATGGATGATCTTGTTTAAATGATTTTTGTTAAGATTTGTACTTGCATGTCAACTTTCAAAAAGAGGATTTTGAAAAAAGTTTAGTTTTATTTCAAGTTTGAGTTGGGTTCTTGCTTGACTTTAGTTGTTCTTGATATGTATGTTTGGATATGAGTTTGTATGACTTAATCTTGGCAGGTTTGTAAATTTTCAGATTTTGTTAAGTTGTTGTTTTGATTTAGATTAATTGAGTAAGAGTGGAATTGTCATTTAGATGCGCTGGTAGAAGTATATAAGTGTATGTGCCCTTGGATTAATTTTTATATTTAAAGAAATGACAAGATTTTGAGATGCATGTTGATTTTACTAGTTGCATGTTAGTTTGTTTGGTTTTAAAATTTAGTTACATGAATCTATAATATATTATAATAAGCGATAGGGGGTATAATTTGTAATTTGGTTATCCCCCTTTTTTGGTTATCCCCCGTTCACAACCGTTAGATCATCTGTAACACCCCAGTCCCACATCGAGGAGATTTGGGACTTCTGTTCAGTTTATAAGGCAAAGTACTACTACTAAGTGCACCAACAAATCATGATCTTTTGGGGGCCTATGGTGGGCTTGTGGACTACCCAAGTTAGCTGCATTTGGGCGAGTTTGCTTTGGCTTATTTCGGATCGGAATCGGGACTCGACCCGATTTTCCAAAAAATGCTCGGGATTTGACCCGGATTGTCACATATGGTATCAGAGCCGACTCTCGAAAGCTTGACTCGTCAAGTTGCCGGAGGTGGGGACACGAGGGCTGGTGGTATTATCCCACAATGGACAGAGATCTAGAGGTGGGGACACAAAGCCAGCCAGTATTATCCCACAATGGCTAGAGAGGAACGATCCGGACCTATGGGATATCCGTTCATGCCTGACGAGGATGTCAGGAGTTTAAGTGGGGGAGTTTGTAACACCCTAGTCCCACATCGAGGAGATTTTGGACTTCTGTTCAGTTTATAAGGCAAAGTACTACTACTAAGTGCACCAACAAATCATGATCTTTTCGGGGCCTGTGGTGGGCTTGTGGACTACCCAAGTTGGCTGCATTTGGGCCAGTTTGCTTTGGCTTATTTCGGATCGAAAATCGGGACTCGACCCGATTTTCGAAAAAAGGCTCGGTATTTGACCCGGGTTGTCACATCATCAATATAGATCATGACCGTTGGATATAACAAAATTGAAAGTTGTTATATATGGAGGTCCAAGGTTCGATTCCCGTCAATAAAGTATTAATTCATATTTAATACTAAAAATTATTATATTAAAGATGTAAGGTTCAAATTCTTTCAATAACATATTAAAATTAATATTTATAATATTATATTAAACTATAAAAATATTATAAAAAATTAAAAGTAACTCGTGCTTTGCACGGGCTATAAGCTAGTATTGTTAATGAATAGAGTAATTAGTGAATACATTTTTTTAAAAGAAAAATCTGCTACTGTAAATCAATTCGTTCACTTCCTGTTTGAAGTCGGTTCTTAAAACTGATTACATATTTGGATTCCTTATGAAACAATAGATGGAATAGGTTCTTGAATCATGTTAATCGGATTAAAAATGAGTGAGTTATGGATGGTCAAAGTTATGCCTTTGGAGTTGACTTCAAAAATAGAAATTGCTGATTATTGTGTGAAGAAGATGAAGATGTGGTGATTCCTGATTGGCTAGAATATTCAGATTAGTTTTTAATTTATTTGAGGGGTTAAATGAAGGAATTAGAAAAAGTGTTTAATATGAAAGTTTAAGTAAATAAATTTTCTGATTTATTGGTGTAATTAAATTTTGAGTTTGAGTTATAGAATAATTAATTTATATTTAATTGTAGTTGGTGACTTGGATTATTGTAGAATTAGAACCTGCTTATTGGATCGGTTAAATTCCAATTGGTAACGCGATAATACAAAAGAGTTGCTGCCGAAATTTTAAAAATGTAAATAATTTCTCTAATGTTTAAACCGGCACATCTCTCGTATATAATCGTTATTATCAATCAGAATTATTAATTGAGTTATGTGTTATGTGATTAGAAGATCGTATGCATGCTAGATATACGAATATATGAATATATGTTTACATAATTATGTGTTAACGACTATAAGAATAGTCGCTATTGAGTTTGAGTTTGATTTATGATTTAAGATTTGTCGGGCATAGACCCTAGACGTTATAAAGTTATTAAGTGTATATCGATTGGTTGATTTTGTGGTTGTTGTGAGGTGTTGTATACACCGGGAAGTGTTTTATAGAAATATTTGTGATTAAGATAAACGTGTTAGAGTGTGCGTACTAGCGTCGGTAGACCGTATGTTTATCTCGAAGATTAAAGTACCGTGTTGTATTAACTATAGAATCGACGTGCGGACTCGATCGCGGTGAATCAAACTAGTGGCAATCGCAAATGCATCGAATCGAAAGAGGATCAAATTAGAGGATTGGACATGCGGTACAGACGAATGAATGTTCTCTCTAAATCATCAAGCGTGCTTATTAGCTAGGACCTAAGGCAAGTCTACTAACCATACTCCTTCGTTCAGAGTATGCTCTAATACCTTTGTAATCCCTTGAACCGAATTTTAATTAATATCTCGATTATACCTTTGATTGACCATATCAGTTTATATAATACTTATGATCAGTTTCTTGAATCCTTTTTTTGAATAGTTATCCAGATTTACATTCAGGTTGTTGAGCGTAACCCCTGTTTTATTTGAAATTTGAATATCCTTATAATAGGCTGATCTTTTGTCAGTAAGTATAGGGAATAATTTATTGCTTGGTTATTGAAACTGTTGATAACTGTTGAACTTGATTTTAAAACTTGGGATTAAAAGTAAAAATGTTTTAGACCGAAACACCAGTCTGTTATGTATTATGGCTTTATACCAAGTCCAATGTCAATAAGTGCCAAGGATCCTTTAGAAGTGAGTTGGAGTCACACAAGGGTATAGACCTGGAGATAATGCGTTGGCTGATCACCTAGCTTAGCTCGTAGCGTCAAGTTAAAATCCCAAAATATGGTTAATGATTGAAATTATGTTTAAAGTATAAGCTCTGGTTTTTAATATCTTGGAACCTTACTGTTGACCTTAATTCATCAAAGTTATTTCATCGGATTATAAATGTGATTTGGTTATTGATAACACATTGGAACCTTGCTTAATATTCATTCTACACTTGATAACCATTTCATTGTCAATTCATGAACTTGATAAAGTTTATTATTGTTTTATTCGTATTCGCTGAGCATTTGGCTCATTATCTTGCTATATAACTTTTTACAGCTAGACTAGAAGCATATGTTGCTCATTTATTCAAAGTTTTTATCGGAAGTCGCTAAATAAATTGTTGAGATAAATATTAAAATCATTTTATAAACCTGTCGAGGTGAATTCCTTACTGAATTCTGTAATCTCTTTTCTATTGAAAAATTTTCATTTTAAATATTTCAAAAATGGTATCATCCACAAGTTGGATTTTTAAAACCTTTAAAGTTTTTCTAAAAGTATTTTAGTATACTCTATTATATACTTGTTGAGCGCTTCTTTCGCTCATTCTTGCTTTTGTTTTAAATCTTATTTTACAAAGATAGATAGTTGATGCGGTTGACTTAGTTTAGCTCGAAGCAGGGCAAGTCATGGAGCAAGTTGGTGTTGGGCTCAGAGCAATTCTTTCTTTTGAGTTAGTCAACTAGATGTTTAGTTAGACTGGTATGGTATTTATACTAGTGTTAAATCTTTGTTGTATTAGAATATTGTGGCTTTTTTATACCTTATAACAAGGTGATACTAACAACATAAGATTGTATAAGAGATTGGTGGACTAAGAGTTGTGAGTTAATAAAATGAGTTAATATTATAAATGTTTTTGGACTTCTTGTTTTCTAGTCTATAACCTGAAAAGATCTTGTTAGGTTGTGGTCGGATGTCATGTTTAGATTAAATATTGGCAGGTGAATGTTTGGTTATTAAGGTTTTCCACAGTAGCGACCCATATCCCCGACCCCGGATTTAGGGGCGTTACAAGTTGGTATCAGAGCTAAGGTTAGAGAAACTAGAAACAAGAGAGAGCGTAGGATTATATATATAGTTATGTGAGGGTGTCTGAACTCACACAAAGTTTGTGTTGGACTATCTGATATAGTTCCAATGAGTAAGTCAAGATTAGGATTCTACCTTAGGATGATGCTTCCGAGTCGAGTAGAATTCCTTGTGATTGGAGATAGTGGCAGTAGAGTCTTTAAAGACTACTGTGAGTTGTTATCGGCGTAGGGTATCGTGTACCTTAAGACGTTGCGAAGAGAGTTTAGAATTGATCAATCATTCGTTAGAGGAACCGATAGAGGATGCATCTGTGGAGATCGGGGCAATATTCTTTTTCATCTATAATTTATTTGATACTCCTTCACTGGAGGATTGTGTTAGAAGATATATTCGGTCTTCTAAGTTATAGTTCTTTTAAATACTTGCATTCATCCGAATGTTGGGTTTCGATTGTGTCAGAGGCTATCATGATACCTATTTTTCAGGTTTTTCTAAGGCCCTAATAGGTTTGTTCAAATTAACTTCTGCCTTAATTTTTATAGTGGTGGATAAAATTTATTCGTGGTACAGCACTACTTGCGTGTTATGTGCTAGTATCCTCTCCCGTTAAATCTTTCTTTCGGGGAAAGCACCTTTGGAGTTTGTTTAGTTTTGTCCAAGGTGTGCGTTGGAAAGTTTCTTGTTATACAATGATGTTTATTGTTTAATCAGAAAATTTCTTTTCAAAACTCCTTACTCTAACTGAGACAAATAACCCTATTATATAGGGGACACAAGAACTATCTGTTTGTGTGATAGAAGTAGGATGGGACGCCATCACTTGTGTGTTGTGCAATACATGAAGGCTGATTATCTTTAGTACGTAATGTCTTAAGTAAGACACGCAACGTTGAGTTTCTTAGATCATATTGATCTCTGAATTTTTCTTTTGTAACCTTTGATGGTTATATAAAGCTTTTTAATCATGATCACATTGTGTGACATTCAGGTTGATAAGGAATCTCTTTTATTCAAAGATTCCATCATTTTAATTGTTTTCATTATGCTTTTGTGTCTTAGCAAATGGCGACATGGTGCTCGTGTTCTAGCGTGGTTGCTCGGTAAACAGTTGAATAAGGAATGAATCGAGATCTTCCGATTGTTAGGTTCCTCGATCGAAATTTTACGTTGAAAGTGGAAATCGTGGCGATTAGGGACTTCTCGATATTCTTTTCACAAGTTTAACCCGAAGCACTATGGATATGAAGAACTGGAGATGTGTGTACCAATCGTCTGAGTCGCGAGATAGGGAAGTTGCGGGGATTGCCGTAGGCCTTGGGAATTTCAGTCGGAGAGAAGCCGTGCGTCTTAGAACCCCGTTCTTTCTTCTACGGATTCCGGGGACGGAATCTTGTTAAGAAGGGAAGACTGTAACAACCCGAATTTTCAAAATAAAATTTCTATTATTATTTTACGTTGACCGATAGGTGTGATGAGAGAAGAGAATAGGTAAATATTATTTTATAATATTTATTCAATTGTGGAGCATGTTTGTGATTAAATGTTGTTGTGTATGATTTAGTGGAAAATGAGTTTGTTTTAAACTTTGTGAATTAATTCAATGTGACTTATAAATTGCTAAATGACTATGTGAATTATCTGAATCAAATTGACATTATTTGGAATTATTGTGGTGATCGTCTAGTTGAATAAAATGTTAAGGGTTTTATTCCAATTTAATGAGTCAATATTATTTGTATGAATTTATGATCACTTACTGTGTCTATGTGACTTATATGTGAACTTGTATGATTAAACGTGCTTGTATGAATTTTTAATGTATTTAAAATGTCATTTCTAAGCGCTGTTTAAATTTTCTAAAATTCTTGGAGCATCGAAATATCAAGAAATCTCCTTCATAATGTTTTTTCAGCATTTAGAAACTTTCAAAAAATACAAGTTTATTTTAATTGGGCTACAACGATTTTTAATGAGTTTTAAAGTCTTATCGTCTTTTAAGATGGTAAATCTTGTAAATTCTCTAATAAAATAATTACAAGTCGTAAAAATATATTTTTGGTACGTATGTGTTTTTGATTTTATACTCTTGATTATAAAAATAAGAATTTGATTTATTTTGGGCTTTTTGGATTTTTAAATGATTTTAGCAAAGATATTTCTTTTTAAAGACTATTTCTTGTAAAATCCTTATCTTGTTAATTACAAGTCCCAAAAATATTTTAAAAATACGAGAATTTCAAGATCTTGATTTTAAAAATATTAAATTTTTATATTTTCAGCAAACACCATTTATTAGTATTTTAAATATTAAATAGAAGAATAGTTGTATTATGTAGTGGGTTGACAAATGACTAATTTACCCCTCCTTGTGTCTTTAAAAGCCCACCCACTCCTTCCCCCTTCTCTTTTCAGCCGAGAGCAGCCCCACCCCCGTATGAACTCTCTCCCTCTCTCATTTTTCACAAATTTCTTCACCAAAAAATCTTGTTCAATTTGATCTTGTTGTTTCTTGTTTAATAGATGAGTGTTAATGGGTTATAAGTTGTAGGGAGGTTGGGTTCAAGGTATGAATATATATATATATATATATATATATATATATATATAAAATTGGTCCAGATCCCCCTACGTATATCCCCCCACCCGCAATGTTTCATTGTGGGCGTGACACCCGCAATGTTTCATTGTGGGTGTGACACCCGCGATGTTTCATTGTGGGCGTCAGTTTTAAAAAATTAAATAAAAATAGGAATAAATATTTAAAAATAAAAAAAATAGAAAAAAACCCAAATTTTTATTCAGAATTTATACACACCCACGTAGTATGACTACTTTGGTGTGTATGAATTTATGTTGAAAAATTGGCACTTTTCTATTTTTATTTAATTTTTATATTTATTTTACAAACTATCTAAAAATGGGGAAAAAACATAAAATTAAATAAAAATAGGGAAAAAATCCAAAATTTTGGGAATGTCACTAACTTAGATATATATTGACATACGTGCGGTTGGACCGTCGATAAGTATTTTTTTTTAAAAAGAAACAACAATCCTATTCAAAGCACTAGTTAGGGTCAAATCGATAGTTGACTACCACTTTTACCATCCAAATTAATTTATTATTTGGATAATCTTGGGAATGTCACTAAATAATATATATCTTGAATTACGTGCGGTTGGATCGTCGATAAGTATTTTTAAAAAAATAGAAACAACAATCCGGGACAAAGCACTAATTAGAAGTACTAGTTAAAATAATAGTGATCTACTAAGATCCCCAACCAAATTAATTTTTTATTTTTTGAAAATTTGAGAATATCACTAAATTAGATATATCTTGACATCTTTACGGTTGAATCGTCGAGAAATATTTTTAAAAAAATAGAAGCAACAATCCGTGATAAAGCACTAGTAACTAATACTCCCTCTGTCCCTCCCATTTCTTTACATTTCTTTTTCACTGCTCGACACGCATTTTAAGGCTCCTAAAAAGTATAGTTCCATAACTTATTTTTTAAATTTTCTTTTTTTGTATAAAAATAGAACAATTCTATTTTTATACAAAAAAAGAAAATTTAAAAAATAAGTTATGAAACTATCCGCAAATTACACCTTAAAATCCGTGTCAGAATTACGTCCCCCAAGGTAAAGAACCAAGGGGGACAGAGGGAGTACTAGTTAGAATAGTAGTGATCTACTAAGATCCCCAACCAAATTAAATTTTTATTTTTTGAAAATTTGGGAATATCACTAACTTAGATATATCTTGATATCTGTATGGTTGGATCGTCGAGAAGTATTTTTTAAAAAATAGAAACAACAATCCGTGCAAAACACTAGTTACCAGTACTAGTTAGAATTGTAGTGATCTACTACGATCTACTACGATCCCTAACCAAATTAATTTTTTATTTTTTGAAAATTTGGGAATATCACTAAATTAGATATATCTTGACATCCGTACAGTTGGATCGTCGAGAAGTATTTTTTAAAAAATAGAAAAAATAGTCCGTAACAAAGCATTAGTTACTAGTACTAGTCATAATAGTAGTGATCTGCTAAGATCCCCAACCAAATTAATTTTTTATTTTTTGAAAATTTTGGAATATCACTAAATTAGATATATCTTGACATCCATACGGTTGGATCGTCGAGAAGTATTTTTTAAAAAATAGAAACAACAATCCTTGACAAAGCACTAGTTACAAGTACTAGTTAGAATAGTAGTGATCTACTACGATCCCCAACCATATTAATTTTTTATTTTTTGAAAATTTAGGAATATCACTAAATTAGATATATCTTGGCATCCGTATGGTTGGATCGTAGAGAATTTTTTTTAAAAAAATAGAAGCAACAATCCGTGACAAAGCACTAGTTATAGTATTAGTTAGAATAGTAGTGATCTACTAGGATTCTCAACCAAATTAATTTTTTATTTTTTGAAAATTTGGGAATATCACTAAAATAGATATATCTTGACATCCGTGCGGTTCGATCGTCAAGAAGTATTTTTTTAAAAATAGAAACAACAATCCGTGACAAAACACTAGTTACCAGTACTAGTTAGAATTGTAGTGATCTACTACGATCTACTACGATCCCTAACCAAATTAATTTTTTATTTTTCAAAAAATTGGGAATATCACTAAATTAGATATATCTTGACATCCGTACGGTTGGATCGTCGAGAAGTATTTTTTAAAAAATAGAAAAAATAGTCCGTAACAAAGCATCAGTTACTAGTACTAGTCAGAATAGTAGTGATCTGCTAAGATCCCCAACCAAATTAATTTTTTATTTTTTGAAAATTTTGGAATATCACTAAATTAGATATATCTTGACATCCATACGGTTGGATCGTCGAGAAGTATTTTTTAAAAAATAGAAACAACAATCCTTGACAAAGCACTAGTTAGAAATACTAGTTACAATAATAGTGATCTACTAAGATCCCCAACCAAATTAATATTTTATTTTTTGAAAATTTAGGAATACCACTAAATTCGATATATCTTGGCATCTGTACGGTTGAATCGTCGAGAAGTATTTTTAAAAAAATAGAAGCAACAATCCGTGACAAAGCACTAGTAACTAATACTAGTTAGAATAGTAGTGATCTACTACGATCCCCAACCAAATTAAATTTTTATTTTTTGAAAATTTGGGAATATCACTAACTTAGATATATCTTGATATCCGTACGGTTGGATCGTCGAGAAGTATTTTTTAAAAAATAGAAACAACAATCCGTGCAAAACACTAGTTACCAGTACTAGTTAGAATTGTAGTGATCTACTACGATCTACTACGATCCCTAACACTCAAAATAATAATAGCAGCAGTGGAAGAACTCAAAATAATCTTCATTTTTTTAATTTTTATTGATTAATAATTTTTATTAACTTTGAATATTTTAATTTTTATTAGTTTGTAAAATTATTTGAAATATTAATTTAAATTAAAAAAGCAAGATCTGAATTTAAAATATAATTACACTGCAAAGATTATTTGAATATTATTAATTTTTGAATTTTTATTTAAATTGTTATTAAACAAATAATGAAATTTGAGGAAAATAAAAAAAATGTCTGCATACCCGCAATGTTTCATTGTGGGCGTCAATTTTTAAAAATTAAATTTGTTTAAGAAGGGGACAAAAATCCAATCAAGAATCCCTTTTTCTTCTTTAATAATGAAAGAATAATAATTATGTCCGATTAATATACTTGATTACCACTACTAAAATTATTAATGAAACATTGCGGGTGTAGCTCTACACAAAACCAACAACCAACCCGACTGTAATCAGTATACACACATAACCCGATTACATATAGTCGATTTATTGGCGATTATGACAATTTCATCTCCCTCGATTCTGCCAGTAAGAACCCCAATTGTGCGGATATAACAACAATCCCATCTCTATCAAACCCTAATTTAATTCTCTCTGTCTCTCCCTCTACATATATTTTTCGTTAATTTGATTAATTTCTGGCGCCGGCAACTGGTAAGTCTTCATTTATGTGTATATTGCTCTTTTTTTTTTTTGCTTTGGATTTAGAATCTATTGGCTGCGACTTGTGATCGTAAAGGCTTCAAGTTCAAGATTTCTTTTAATATGTTAAGGCCATGTGTTCATATGGCGTATATAGATAGTTCGCCTTGCGGCGCCTTTTAGTTCGGTATATGCTACAAACATATAAAATTGAATATAAGTCAAAGTTATATATAGGCAAACGAAATTTGGTAGCTCAGGTTCACTCTGGAATAAATTCTCGATGTGTTAGTCCCTTAGACGCTTACAAATTATACTTCTGATTTCAGGGAATGTTGGCTGGCCATACATGCTATACCTTGATGAAATCTTACCACTGATGACAGGTCATCGACCCCTAAGAACCCCATATTTCATTAAGTTTCTGTTTTCAGATGACCCTGTAGTTTCTGCAAGGCATGTGAATTGGAGAGTTGCTCCTCGGCCTGCAGAGGAAGATCAGTAAATTTGAGCAAGTTTTCCGCAGGCTTGTATAAAGGTTAAAAAAAATTTCATTGGTACTGAGATCTCTGTTGCTCGAACTGAGACTATGTCTGTAAATTGTAACCAATTGGATACGATGTGTTTACCTAAATTAGTTTTAGACTGCAATTTGGCTCTCCAGGCATGCTTTGCCTAATGCAGGGCCTTTATGGAGATCACTGTTGTTTGGATTCTATTAGAGGGCTCAGTGTCTATGTGCCTTGCATAATAACCAAGTCTGGGTATATGCTACAAACAGATAAACTCTTTTACACCACTTCCGGTTTAAAAGTGAGAAGTTTAGGACTTTTGCATTGATAACTTAAGGTGTTTTCTGATTTTCCTATTTCAATGGATTTCAAGATATGAAATTCGCCTTGCAGTATAGTAATCAATGGCACAGTTACTACTAAGTTTGCTAGGTAACAACATGTTTCGCATGCACTACTCTTAGCCTAGGTTGCGATTATTATAAACCACTTAAAAAATAATTTGTTACAAATTTCTGGAACTTTTTTCTGCAGAAATTGTACAGCAGTTTATGAAGATTTTCAATAGCAGTTTATGCAGATTTTTTTGCAGCAACTTTGTTTAATTAGTTTGTATATTTAATTGGTTTGTTTAAGCTTTTAATTACTTTACATTGATCTGATATTTGTTTTGAAACATTGCAGGAACTATGGATGTCCCCTGTGGGCCTCTTGATCGATCACTATTGTACATGCAGGATGACCATATTAGCACAAAGATATGGGAGGGTGGTAAGGGACAAACTGACCTTATATAATTTGACAGCTAATATGGGTAAGTGGGTTTTAGAGGCTGATCAGCGGTCATTGCTGGCTAGATGGGGTTTTGAAGGGTTTGCTAACCCTCGGGTTGTTCAACAGAATGACGTTTCTTTGATCACGGCCCTGGTGGAGAGGTGGAGGTCGGAGACCAACTCATTTCACTTTCCTTTTGGTGAGCTGACGATTACCCTAGAGGATGTTTATATGATTCTAGGTTTGCCGGTCAATGGCAATGCTATTACCCTTGATGAGCCTAAGAACCCCAAGGTTTATTGGATGAAGAACTGGGATGATCCAAATTTAGGGGAGAAACAAAGGGAGCCTATGTATTCGGGTGGGAAGAATGGGATTAAATTACACTCCTTGCGGAAAGAATATGGTTCCAGGCCAGCGAGGGACCCCAAGGTGCCGGTTGATCCGGAGGTAATTGAGCGGGAGTGCTTATTGCATACACGGGCATATGTGTTGTTTATCATTGGGGGTATCCTGTTTCCTACATCCAACCGGGTTTCTGTGCATCCCCGATACTTGCAACTCTTGCAGGAGCCGAGTGAGATTGCTAATTATGCTTGGGGCGCCGCTGTTCTGGCACACTTGTACAGATCTTTGGGTAAAGCTGCGCATAAGTCGAGCCCAATGTTTGCCGGGTGTACATTGCTTATTCAGTTGTGGGCCTGGGAGAGAGTTTTAGTCGGACAACCGAGGATTGCACCGTTTCAGGAGCTTACATGGCCGAGGGCAGTGGCATGGGCAGAGCCGGTGTCGAATAGGAGGGTTAACCCCCACCACCACACGGGAGGATATCGCGGAGATTTTGATAGTTTTCAGTTGTATTGGCTGAACTGGACCCCGTATTCCGGGTTTTATGAGAGGGAGGGTGCTGATGAGGATGATGACTTGTGGACTGCCCATCATATGGCTCTATGTCGTATCCCATTGATCCACTTTGATATTGTTGAGTTACAGATGTCGGATAGGGTCATGAGACAGTTTGGTATGATGCAGCATATACCGGAGGGGCCTTTTGACATGACTAATATACGGACGGAGAAGGCGATGACTTTTAAGAGGTTAAATCATAAAGTGATTTTTCAGAGTTTTGTGAATGAGTGGCATAGTATTCAGGACACAGGGGGGGACTTGGTCACGGAGCGAGATTATGCATCTGTTGAGGAGTACAATCAGTGGTTTATGCGTGTCAGCAAGTTGAGGATTGCTCCTTTTGTGGTTCCTGATGACCAAAAGATACTACCGCGTGATTGATACAACCAACAATTTATGGCTAATGCGGTATGTTAGTGTTACGTGCATTATTTTAGTATTTTTCATTTTCAATTCTTCAATCAGTGGTTTACACTATTTGTTTGTAGTTTTCGTTTTTAGTAACATTGTTTACTTATTTTAATTCTTGCATAATTAATGTTTTTTTTTGCTAAATCTTGCATAATTAATGTTGTTTGTAGGTGTAGAAACATTGCAATTGTAGGGATTACTTGTTTTAATTCATTCGTTATTATGTTGTTTGTAGGCAGAGAGTGGTATGAGGCTTCTATATGAGGTTCACAAGCGCAATCCTGGTGACTGGTTCTATGAAATGCTTCCAGATTTCTTAGGACGTTATGATCGGGCCTTCACTGAATGGAAGGGACTTGCATGGAATAGACCTCCTTTCTTAAAGGATGAGCAACCACCCTCTCCCCCTCATGTACATAAGCAGCCTCATGTGAATGATGTACGTGAGATGAACATTGATCCCAGTGCTCCTACTTCTTCGCAGCAGACCCCTGCCCCCGTTCTTGGCTCCCACAAACGTACACGTGAGGTACTAATTGTTAAGAATCTGTCTAATTCAAGAACTTGTAATCTTTTGAACTTCTTTTTATTGTATATGTACATGATTTTAATTCTTTACAAATATGGCAGGTTGATACATCTGGTACCGACTCACATGTTGAGGATACCACACTTCCCGTCTTCCATAAACGTCCACGTGAGGTACTAATTTATACATCTGTTTATCTTTACAGATACCTGCTATTATTTATGCAAGCGATTGTGAGGTCCTCTGGTCTGTTTCACATGTAGTAAGATATGTATTGAACTTGAAGCAAGTTCCTTTTATGCCTACTTGTTTATCTACAAACTCTATCTCCCTGCCCATTAAATGTACGTACCTGATGAATAAAAGAATATAAAAAATAAAATTCTAGTGAAGATGCAAAAGAGTGCATCATTTATATATGGTAGGACAAATATATGTATGGTTTCATCATCTTTAGCATTCCTCTGAATAATTCTTTAGTGTTGTTGGATGTCTTTAACTTATTTTCTTTTTTTACCAGGATTATATAATGGTAGTTTAACTTAGTTTAACTTATACTAGCTATTTACTCAATACTTTGGGTAATTACTGACTTCTGGGCAGCAATGCATCTATAAAAATATTATAAATAAATAAAACACTACTCTCTTTTATTCGAAGATACTCTCACTCTTCTTTCATACTCCGTAAGTCATAACCCAAAAGTCTTACATAGCCAACCTGACATGATACACAAACAATTTAATTCCTATTTATAAAATAAAAACAACACCTAAATAATAATAATAATACATTATACATGCAAATGCAGAGCCTTGTGAGCTTTAGTAGAAAAAATTAAGGTTTTGGGTACAAAAATATGAGTGAAAAAACAGAGAGAATCTATGAAATATATGAATGTGGACAAATGAAAAGTAATGTACACAAGCTTCTAAATTTATATTACTAGTTTAACAACGATAATGCTTACGTTCATTTCCTTTACGATTTTGGGAAGTTCAATTATCAGCTTAAACTCCGGTTTGGCTACTTGTGTCTTTACGTAGTATCTACACTTGATTTATATTAATGTTTTGAGTAATATTCTAAGATTTATTGTTAAATCAAATGTTAATCAGGACCACAACATCTATAAAAATATTATAAATAAATAAAACACTACTCTCTTTTATTCGAAGATACTCTCACTCTTCTTTCATACTCCGTAAGTCATAACCCAAAAGTCTTACATAGCCAACCTGACATGATACACAAACAATTTAATTCCTATTTATAAAATAAAAACAACACCTAAATAATAATAATAATAATACATTATACATGCAAATGCAGAGCCTTGTGTGATGTTGCGTTCTTCCCAGTTTGCACTGAATCGCATTGGTACTTGTTCGTTGTTGACCTTTGCAAAATGAAAGTGATGTTGATTGATCCTATTCGAGACGAGAAACCTATCAGTGGGAGGGAAATATACCCTCTTCAGTTCTACGTTATGGTAAAAAAAAGTTATTATTTTTAGTTACGTACTTTATTGATCCGAATGTATTAACTTGAATATGTGGTAATAAACGTATGAAATTTTGTAGGAAAAATTTCTCCCCTACATGCTTAATAAATTGCATCCAGACCGCTTTCGCGCAAATAGATATATGAGGGTTGGGGAAATCCAAGGACGCCCTAAACAGGTTGGTGGAGTTGATTGTGGCGTGTATGTTTGCAAGTACATGGATGCCATACTTCATGGGTTGGACTTGGGAAAGGAAAAGTGGAACCCTATTTTGGATGTTACAACCTTCCGATATCGCATAGCACATGAGTTAAAGCAGGGGGAAGCACGTTGGATGCCTGAAAAGTCGATCAATGAAAGGTTGAGGGGATGTACATAATTGTTTGGATTTTGGATTAAATTAGATTTGTAATTATAGTAAACTTTTGAGGGGATGTACATAATTGTTTGGATTTTGGATTAAATTAGATTTGTAATTATAGTAGACTTTTGAGGGGATGTACATAATTGTTTGGATTTTGGATTAAATTAGATTTGTAATTATAGTAGACTTTTGATTGTGTATGTTGGATTTCGTAGTTTGGATTTTGGACTATTAATTTTGGTTTGATTTGAGAAATTGTAGTTGGTTGGATTTTGGTATTGGAAGGGAAGGTTATTGTAGTTTATTTGGGCAGAATAGGCAGAAGAATACAAAACAGGTAAAACCTGGGCAGAACTGGAAACAGGAAAAACCTGTCAAAAAATTCGAACATACCCACAATGTTTCATTGCGGGCACCCGCAATGTTTCATTGTGGGTGCGCTGGATTTTTTTTTTACAGTTTAGTCACTACAGTGTTCTATTCTTTCAGTTTTTGCATCAAAGTTTGTAAAAATTACACCAAACCTTCTGTCCATTTTTGGTTTTTTTTTTTCAAAAAAAAGTTTTTTTTCAATTTTTTTTAAACATGTAATTTTCATTGTGAATATTAATAATCCGAATATAAAAAACAAGAATTACTTCATTACATATTGTAATCAAATTAATCCATTATTACATGATAATTTGGAGTTCTACATTGCATCTAGGTAGTCTTCTTAGGACAATTTCTCCTATCATGATTTGCTCCTTCCATTTTGCATTTTCCGCACATCCGTGGTTTCTTCGTTGAAGTCGATGTTTCAATACCACTTTTTTGTCTCCTGGCTTTCTTTCTTCCTTTAGTTTGTGACATTGGTGGATCCAATATGTGATCATCTTCGCCTTCATGGTGAAACGACTTATTCATTCTTTCATTGTGCTTCTCTTCCGGAAAAGATTCATTGATGTACACCTTCTTTCTCTCAATCCAATCCATCAAATAATGGTACCGCGGGGCGGTAACACTACCAATCACACCTAAACTTTGAAAAGCATTGCATAATGAACTATACCTTGCCGTTTGTGATTCAACAACATTAACATGCTCGGGAGGGGTATAAGGTAAAGGTCCTGCAACTTTGTTGCCATTCGTTGTCCACCTCACTTTGATACATTCTCGGGGTATTTCCGTATTGTGTTTCTTATTAAGGTAACGGATCATGTGTCTACAAATCATGCCGGAATGTTCAAATTTCTTACAAGCACATGAAATTTTCCCGTCAAACGTAACCGATAGAGTATAAAGTTTTCTACAACTCTCCGGCACCGTGGATTTTTCTACCAAGTACATCCTAGGAAAAGATCTTCCATCTTGTTTAACACTCTTAACAATAAAAGATCCGCTTTTTTTAAGCTCATTTTGAAAACGTTTAAACATCTCCTTTGTGTAAATCGTGGATGCATGAGTCTCCAAAGACGAATTATATAATAATCCCCTAGAAGTATGCACGGTCACGTGATCCGCTTGAATCTCATTAAGATATTGTTTCT
Organism: Kitagawia praeruptora; assembly: GCA_037693485.1. Taxonomy (NCBI): domain Eukaryota; kingdom Viridiplantae; phylum Streptophyta; class Magnoliopsida; order Apiales; family Apiaceae; genus Kitagawia; species Kitagawia praeruptora. The sequence goes on from CM075345.1 coordinate 81,389,223, forward strand.
CCAAAGCCTTTTGTGAGTTCTCAATAAATTCTTTCAAACCGGTTGACGCTTTAACATACTCGTCGAAAAAAGAATTCATGGACTCGCTCCTTGAAGTGGTAGTCATTCCGGCGGAAAAATATTGCCTCGTGTATGCACTAATCCATTGTCTCCTAATTGCATACATTTCATTTAGCCAAACATGATTCCCGAGACCATACTTTTCAACCAACACCTCCCAACTACCTTCGAATTCGGTAGGTGACAGTGACTTGTAAACACATGAGTTAAATTCTTTCTTAAAATCCGGAAATCGAGTATACAAAGAAGATAATTTCTCGGGAAACTTTTTACTTATATGCCACGTACAATAAGTATGATTTGTTTGTGGCATAACCGCGGCAATAGCATTTCCTAAAGCAATGTCTTGATCGGTAATAATTGTAACCGGATGTTTGTTATCAACGGCTTCCAACCATGTTTCCAAAACCCATTTGTAAGATGTTTCTTTTTCATCCCTTATAAGTGCAAATCCAAACAAAATATTTTGGTAGTGGTGGTTCACACCCGTAATAGGTATAAAAGGCATACAATACCTATTAGTTCGATAAGTCGAGTCGAAGGTAACCACGTCTCCAAAATTATTGTAAGCAAGAAGTGAACGAGAATCAACCCACACCAAACCCCTAACACGACTCTCCTCGTCCACATCAACTCGATAGAAAAAATTTCTACCACAAGTTTCTTTCAATTCTCCTAGCAAAGCCAAACCACACTCCGCATCACCGGAATCGAACACCCGACGCCGAATGTCACGAATGACATTACGTATCTCTTGACTAGAATAACCAAGATGTTGAATACCACCACATGACTCCCTAAGTAATTTCATTATTTTCTTGGTCTCGATCCCCGATTTGTGAAACAACTCAATTAATGATCGGGTGACCGAATCTATATTACGCGATCTTTGCATAAATTGTACCTTATCCGGGGTAACCATGGCATGGTTGTGTTCTAACTTGACCGTAGTAACTTCCCATTTATTCAGATTCACTTTTTGAGTGAGGGACATCCGAGCTTCACAATCGGTTCTATCAATAAAATCTCTTGGCCGCTTTCCTTTACCCATTACTTCACCATTCGGTGTGTTCGAACCCCGTCTCCCACCCTTACGACAAATATACATCCGCGACGCAAGATCATCAACTTCTTTTTGTTTATGAGTGCTCCTAATAATTATCTCAAATCCCACACTACGACCATAATTTCTATAAAACGATTCCGCTTCTTGTAAATAATCAAATTGCATACCAACATAAGGCACTACATCATTCATATTTTCAATACTAATATCTTCTCCAATATTACCATCATCATCAACAATATCCTTTTTTCCAATACTAACATCTTCATCACTTTCAAAAGTCTTTTTTTCTTTTTCCTTAGAATTAGAAGTATCACCAAATTTTTTATCAACATTATCAACATCATCATCAATATCATCAACATCTATTGTTTCATGAATTTCATCATCATTATCATCAAAAATTTTACGATAAACTCTACTATTTCGAATGGGAGTCACATAATTAAAGTCTTTATGATCACTTGAAGAAGAATCACTATCAAATAAATAACGAGCCATGAAAAATACTAACCTTGATTTTTTTCTCCAAAAATCGGCAGAACAGAATAGCGGGAATGAATACACTGCTTTAAAACTTACAAAAGAAAAGGGAGTTTTGTATGTGAATAGTAATTCGGAACACCCACAATGTTTCATTGTGGGCGTCAATTTTAAAAAACTTAAAATTGTTTAAGAAGGGGACAAAAATCAAGTGGCTTTCACTATCATGCATGATTATGTCCAGTTATGATTACCACTACTAATATAAACACACAGGTAGGTTATGTCATTACTTTCACTATTTTTCATTTTCTTTTCATTTCCCCCCATTTTTTACTAGTTTGTAAAATAAATTAAAAAATTAAATAAAAATAAGAAAATACTAATTTTTAAACATAAATTCATACACACCAAAATAGTCATATTTGTGTGATAAATGTTACCCTGCTTTCACTAATTTACCATTTGTTTTGATTTTTTTCCCTATTTATAACTAGTTTGTAAAATAAATTAAAAAATTAAATAAAAATATGAAAATGCTAATTTTTAAACATAAATTCATACACAACAAAGTAGTCATACTACGTGGGTGTGTATAAATTCTAAATAAAAATTTGAATTTTTTTCTAATTTATTTTTATTTTTAAGTATTTATTCCTATTTTAAGTTAATTTTATAAAATTGACGCCCACAATGAAACATTGCGGGTGTCAAGCCTGCAAAATAAATTAAAAAATTAAATAAAAATAGGAAAATGATAATTTTTAAACACAAATTCATACACACCAAAGTAGTATTACTCACTATTTGTGAATAAATGTTACCATGCTTTCACTAATTTTCCATTTTTTTTATTTTTCCCCTATTTTTAACTAGTTTGTAAAATAAATTAAAAAATTAAATAAAAATAGGAAAATGCCAATTTTTTCACATAAATTCATACACACCAAATTAATCATACTGTGTGCGTGTGTGTGTGTGTATAAATTCGTAATGAAAATTTGGGTTTTTTTTCTATTTTATATTTATTTTTAAGTATTTATTCCTATTTTTATTTAATTTTTTAAAGCTGACGCCCACAATGAAACATTGCGGGTGTGACGCCCACAATGAAACATTGCGGGTGTGACGCCCACAATGATACTCTATGGATTTTAAACGTTCCCCTATAATTATTATCTCTCTTCCTCTCTTCATCTCTATCCATACATCCACTTCAACAAAATTCCTCTCCCTTTCTCCAAATCATCCCAAAATCATCTTTATCCCCAAATCATCCCCAAAATTCCTCTCTTCATCTCTATCCATACATCCACTTCAACAAAATTCCTCTCCCTTTCTCCAAATCATCCCCAAATCATCTCTATCCCCAAATCATCCCCAAAATTCCTCTCTTCATCTCTATCCATACATCCACTTCAACAAAATTCCTCTCCCTTTCTCCAAATCATCCCCAAATCATCTCTATCCCCAAATCATCCCCAAAATTCCTCTCTTCATCTCTATCCATACATCCACTTTACCGAAATTTAGAGTAAAAAAACCCTTTCTCCAAATCATCCCCCTTATACATGGATTCATGGTTTTGGATTTCGAATTTTTATATACTTATCATTGTTATCGTTGTGTTTTACTGCATCGAAATCCTACAATGGTATCCTAACTACTTGCATCAAATCATGATTTGGTTATATGTCTGGTGTATTGTGATGCTCTAAGCCGGGGGTCTTCACGGAAACAGCCTCTCTACTGTAAAGTAGGGGTATGGTCTGCGTACATTTTACCCTCCCCAGACCCTGCTTCATGCGGGATATACTGGGTATGTTTGGTTTGGTTTGGTTTGTATTGTGATGCTCTTGACTGTTTAAGAAGAAGAAGAAGAAGAAGAAGAAGAAGAAGAAGAAGAAGAAGAAGAAGAAGAAGAAGAAGAAGGTGAAGAAAATGAAGAAGAATAAGATCATATTGTCTGGTGATGATGAAGACGATGATGGTTTTGACGAAATTGAATAATGTTTGTAAACTTAGTTTTGATGCTTTTCACGAAGTTGAGTATTAATGTTGTTTGTGAACATTAAATTCGTAGCATTTATGGTGTGGTGAATCTGTAGGTTGTTAATGTTGAATGGCTTTGTGGTGACTGCAATATTGAAATGTAATGAAATGGAATGGAATGGCATAACCTGCAATTTTTTCTTTAAAAACCCAGAAAACCGACCGTTAGCCTTTATAAATGGTCGGTTTTCTTTACCCTGCTTTCACTAATTTACCATTTGTTTTGATATTTTTCCCTATTTATAACTAGTTTGTAAAATAAATTAAAAAATTAAATAAAAATAGGAAAATGCTAATTTTTAAAAATAAATTCATACACAACAAAGTAGTCATACTACGTGGGTGTGTATAAATTCTAAATAAAAATTTGAATTTTTTTCTAATTTATTTTTATTTTTAAGTATTTATTCCTATTTTAAGTTAATTTTATAAAATTGACGCCCACAATGAAACATTGCGGGTGTCAAGCCTGTAAAATAAATTAAAAAAGTAAATAAAAATAGGAAAATGCTAATTTTTAAACATAAATTCATACAAACCAAAGTAGTCTTACTCACTATTTGTGTGATACATGTTACCCTGCTTTCACTAATTTTCCATTTTTTTATTTTTTCCCCTATTTTTAACTAGTTTGTAAAATAAATAAAAAAATTAAATAAAAATAGGAAAATGCCAATTTTTTCACATAAATTCATACACACCAAATTAATCATACTATGTGTGTGTGTATAAATTCGTAATGAAAATTTGGGTTTTTTTCTATTTTATATTTATTTTTAAGTATTTATTCCTATTTTTATTTAATTTTTTAAAGCTGACGCCCACAATGAAACATTGTGGGTGTGACGCCCACAATGAAACATTGTGGGTGTCACGCCCACAATGAAACATTGTGGGTGTCACGCCCACAATGAAACATTGCGGGTGGGGGGATGTACGCAGGGGGCTGTGGATCAGGCCCCTATATATATATATATATATATATATATATATATATATATATATATATATATATATATGTATATATGTATATATGTATATATGCATGTATGTATTTTGAAAAAAGAGGGTTTGATTTTCTTGCCATAAACTTGGATGATTGTAGTAGATTATATCACTTCTATGCTTGCTATTATGTTTTCTATAGAGTAGCTGAGTTTTGGGGTTGCATGTCATGTTGTTAAAAGTGGGTTTGGATTTCTTGTAAAAACAAGGTTGATCTTGGTGGATAATGTGATTTCTAGGCTTTCTTGTGTATTTTCTATGGTGATTGATGGATTTTTGGGGTTGCATGTTAAAATCAAAAGTGGGTTTTAAAAGTTCAAAAGTTTTTTTTTTATAGATTACAAAGTGGGTGTTAGTTAGTGGGTTATTGTGTGAGTTAAATGTGTAAGCTTAATATTATTGCTTGGATGATCTTGTTTAAATGATTTTTGTTAAGATTTGTACTTGAATGTCAACTTTCAAAAAGAGGGTTTTGAAAAAAGTTTAGTTTTATTTCAAGTTTGGGTTGGGTTCTTTCTTGGCTTTAGTTGTTCTTGATTAGGCCCGAATCTGAGGGTAGTTTAGAGGGGCAACGACCAAGGGCTAAAACTTGAAAGATGGTCCATTTTTTTTAGGTTTCATAATATTAGTACTGAAAAGAATTGATACAATAAAAATGTAAAAACTAGAAGAAAATTTTTCACTCCAACAATGACACACTCTTTACCCCTGTATCAAAATTAAATTCTTCATCTTCTCTGATTTCTCTCCCCAATATCCAAGCTATTTTTAATTCTCAAAATTTTCTCCACCAATCAATAAATTCGTTAATTTTTTTAATATTTCTCAAAAAAATATTTTTAGGCTCCAGCTTTTTAATTAGCCGAGTTCGAACACAAGTCCGGGCTCATTTAGCTAAACGAACCGGTTTGGCTCAGCAAATTAAATTTAATGAGCCGATTTTGGACACAAGATTAGGCTCGTTTAATTATAATTTTACACGAGTTAGCTCACCCCTACTGGTTTAAATAGGCTCGTTTAGCTAAACGAGCCGGCTCAGCTCATGAAATTAAACGAGTTGGGCTCGACTCGTGAAAAAATGTTTGGCTTGAATTACAACCATACTCTTAATTACGGCAAGAGGAACCTTTTTTAAAGGGCCCCAAATTATTATTTTGCCTATGGCCTCGAAAAATTCCGGATCGGGCCTGTTCTTGTTATGTATGCCTGGATATGAGTTTGTATGACTTAATCTTGGCGGGTTTGTAAATTTTCAGATTTTGTTAAGTTGTTGTTTTGATTTAGATTAATTGAGTAAGAGTGGAATTGTCATTTAGATGGGTTGGTAGAAGTATATAAGTGTATGTGTCCTTAGATTAATTTTTATATTTAAAGAAATGACTAGATTTTGAGATTCATGTTGATTTTACTAGTTGCATGTTAGTTTCTTTGGTTTTAAAATTTAGTTACATGAATATTGTTAATGAATAGAGTAATTAGTGATTACATTTTTTTAAAAAGAAAAATCTGCTACTGTAAATCAATTCGTTCACTGCCTATTTCAAGTCGATTCTTAAAACTGATTACATATTTGGATTCCTTGTGAAAAAATAGATGGAATAGGCTCTTGAATCACGTTAATCGGATTAAAAATGAGTGAGTTATGGATGGTCAAAGTTATGCCATTGGAGTTGACTTTGAAAATAGAAATTGCTGATTATTGTGTGAAGAAGATGATTATGTGGCGATTCCTGATTGGCTAGAATATTCAGATTAGTTTTTAATTTATTTGAGGGGTTAAATGAAGGAATTAGAAAAAGTGTTTAATATGAAAGTTTAAGTAAATAAATTTTCTGATTTATTGGTGTAATTAAATTTTGAGTTTGATTTATAGAATAATTAATTTATATTTAATTGTAGTCGGTGACTTGGATTATTGTAGAATTAGAACTTGCTTGTTGGATCGGTTAAATTCCAATTGGTAACGCGATAATACAAAAGAGGTGCTGTCGAAACTTTAAAAATGTAAATAATTTCTCTGATGTTTAAACCGGCATATCTCTCGTATATAATCGTTATTATCAATCGGAATTTTTTAACTGAGTTATGTGCTATGTGATTAGAAGATCGTATGCATGCTAGATATACGAATATATGAATATATGTTTACATAATTATGTGTTAACGACTATAAGGATAGTCGTTGTTGAGTTTGAGTTTGATTTAAGGATAGTCGTTGTTGAGTTTGAGTTTGATTAATGATTTAAGATTTGTCAGGCATAGATCCTAAATGTTATAAAGTTATTAAGTGTATATTGATTGGTTGATTTGGTGGTTGTTATGAGGTGCTGTATACACCGAGAAGTGTTTTGTAGAAATATTCGTGATTAAGATAAACGTGTTAGAGTGTGCGTACTAGCGTCGGTAGACCGTATGTTTATCTCGAAGACTAAAGTACCGTATTGTATTAACTATAGAATCGACGTGCGGACTCGATCGCGGTGACTAAGACTAGTGGCAATCGTAAGAGGATCAAATTAGAGGATTGGACATGCGGTAAAGACAAATGAATGTTCTCTCTAAATTGTCAAGCATGCTTATTAGCTAGGACCTAAGGCAAGTCTACTAACCACACTCCTTCGTTCAGAGTATGCTCTAATACCTTTGTTATCCCTTGAACCGAATTTCAATTAATATTCCGATTATACCTTTGATTGACCATATCAGTTTATATAATACTTATGATCAGTTTCATGAATCCTTTTTTTGAATAGTTATCTAGATTTACATTCAGGTTGTTGAAAAGCGTAACCCCTGTTTTATTTGATATTTGAATCTCCTTATATTAGGTTAATCTTTTGTCAGTAAGTATTGGGAATAATTTATTGCTTGGTTATTGAAACAGTTGATAACTGTTGAACTTGATTTTAAAACTTTGGATTAAAAATAAAAATGTTTTAGACCGAGATGCTGGTCTGTTATGTATTATGGCTTTATGCTTTGGCCAATGTCAATAAATCCCAAAGTATGGTTAATGATTGAAATTGTGTTTAAATTTTAAGCTCTGGTTTTTAGTATCTTGGAACCTTACTGTTGACCTTAATTCATCAAAGTTCTTTCATCGGATTATAAACTTGATTTGGTTATTGATAACACATTAGAACCTTGCTTAATATTCATTCTACACTTGATAACCATTTCATTGTCAATTCATGAACTGATAAAGTTTATTATTATTTTATTCACATTCGCTGAGCATTTGGCTCATTATCATGCTAATATAACTTTTTACAGCTAGACTAGAAGCATCTGTTTCTCATTTATTCAAAGTTTTTATCGGAAGTCGTTATATAAATTGTTGAGATAAATATTAAAATCGTTTTATAAAGCTGTCGAGGTGAATTCCTTATTGAATTCTGTAATCTCTTTTCTATTGAAAAATCTTCGTTTTAAATATTTCGAAAATGGTATCATCCACAAGTTGGATTTTTAAAACCTTCAAAGTTTTTCTAAAAGTATCTTAGTATACTATATTATATACTTGCTGAGCGCTTCTTTCGCTCATTCTTGCTTTTGTTTTAAATCTTATTTTACAGAGATAGATAGTTGTTGAGGTTGACTTAGTTTAGCTCGAAGCAGGGCAAGTCATGGAGCTAGTTGGTGTTGGGCTCAGAGCAATTCTTTCATTTGAGTTAGTCAACTAAATGTTTAGTTAGACTGGTATGGTATTTATACTCGTGTTAAATCTTTGTTGTATTAGAATATTGTGGTTGTTGTATACCTTATATCAAGGTGATACTAACAACATAAGATTGTATAAGAGATTGTTGGACTAAGATTTGTGAGTTAATAAAAGAAGTTAATATTATAAATGTTTTTGGACTTCTTGTTTTCTAGTCTTTAACCTGAAAAGATCTTGTTAGGTTGGGGTCGGATGTCATGTTTTAGATTAAATATTGGCAGGTGATTGTTTGGTTATTAAGGTTTTCCGCAGTAGCGACCCATATCCCTGACCCCGGATTTGGGGGTATTACAGTTCCCGTTTGGAAAATCTTATTTACCAGAAATAAGTTACTTATTCTAAAACAAATTATATAAATATGTATTTTTTTCTGAAATAAGTAACTTATTTTTGCAAGATAACGAATATTAAACTCCTCATACACATTTTTTTCTAAAAAAAAAATTGTAAATACAAATTTTTTCCGAAATAAGTAACTTATAAGTTCGAGTTAAGATTTGCCAAACGAGACCTTATTTTCAAAAGAAAAGTATAGTTTTTTTTAAATGTATGAAAATATTATGTAACCCACCAAGATTCTCTTAGGTATTTTGTTAATTATTTTAAAATTATAGTATTATTTTATTAGATATTTATATTATTTTTTTTAAAACTTTTGAGATTCTTCAAAATATTATAATATTTTTATTTAAATGATATTTGTAATTTTGAGATTTTTCGAATTAGAATTTAATTTGTTTTTGAAACACGTAAGAGAATATTGGTGTGTCACATAATATTCCTAAATATAACTTAATTTTAGAAGAAATGTATAATTTTTTATATATAAAAAAGAAATATATAGAAATACTATGTAATACACCAAGATTCTCTTAGGTGTTTTGTTAATTACTTTGAAATCATAATATTTCTTTATTAGATATTTATATTAATATTCTACTAAATATTTTATTGATCTAAAATAAGTTTTGAATATAATTAGGCACAAGTACAACACTATAAATGATTGAACGAAAATTTAAGAAAACTAGCTTATAGCCCGTGCAAAGCACGAGTTACTTTTAATGGAATTAATTTAACTTTTTAAAATTATTTAATAAATCACATGTATTGTTTAAAACTAATAATATAAAATCTTAATGTAAATTTGTTGTTGACGAGATTCGAACCGGGATTTAAATATAGAATATTCCTTATTATTAGATCTAACAGTTATCATCTATCTACTAAATATATAACGATCATTATTGTTTTAAATGGTTGAACCAAACAACCAAATTACATCCCTGTTCGCTTATTATATATTAGTATAGATGTATATAGATTTTTATTATATTTTATTAATGATTGTAAGATGCGGTGTGATATTTTTGGGTTTATATTAGTGACTGCAAGATTAATTTTAAATTTAAAGGTAACATGTTTTAGTTAGAAAATAAATATTAACGTTTTTAAGATATGGTACAATTTTAGGTGTTTATAAAAGGTAATTTCTATTAAAAGTAAATGTTAAAAAGGCAATCGACTAATAACTATTTGTTATATTATTATAAATAATAATTAAATAAGGATAATTAAGTAAAATAACATGTTTTATTAGTTAAGGGTAAATAAGTAAAATCAAAATTAGCAAAAAAATAAGTAAAATCAACAGGTACCTTTCTTTTGATATGTTATAAATTTTATTTAATAATATAATTAGGTTTTATATAATCATTATTTTCAATAATGTTTTTACTTTTAATATAATTTAATATACTCCTGTTCAAGGATTATCCTCATGTTTTCTTATTATTAACAATGTATATAGATTTTTATTATATTTTATAAATGATTGTAAGATGTGGTGTGATATTTTTGGGTTTATATTAGTGATTGCAAGATTAGTTTTAAATTTAAAGGTAACATGTTTTAGTTAGAAAACAAATATTAACGTTTGTAAGATATGGTACAATTTTAGGTGTTGATAAAAGGTAATTTCTATTAAAAGTAAATGTTAAAAAGGCAATCGGCTAATAACTATTTATTATATTATTAAAAATAATAATTAAGTAAAATAACATGTTTTATTAGTTAAGGGTAAATAGGTAATATCAACAGGTACCTTTCTTTTGATATGTTATAAATTTTATTTAATAATATAATTAGGTTTTATATAATCATTATTTTCAATAATTTTTTTACTTTTAATATAATTTAATATACTCATGTTCAAGTATTATCCTAATTTTTTCTTATTATTAGCAATGTATATTGATTTTTATTATATTTTATTAATGATTGTAAGATGCGGTGTGATATTTTTGAGTTTATATTAGTTATTGCAAGATTAATTTTAAATTTAAAGGTAACATGTTTTAGTTAGAAAACAAATATTAGCGTAACATATTACCTTTTCTATTTTTCACTAACTAATTAATTTTTCTTTTTAGGTAAAACACAATATTTAATAATATAATTAGGTTTTATATAATCATTATTTTCAATAATTTTTTTACTTTTAATAAAATTTAATATACTCATGTTCAAGGATTATCCTCATGTTTTCTTATTATTAGCAATGTATATAGATTTTTATTATATTTTATTATTGAGTGTAAGATGCGGTGTGATATTTTTGGGTTTATATTAGTTATTTCAAGATTAGTTTTAAATTTAAAGGTAACATGATTTAGTTAGAAAATAAGTAATAGCGTTTGTAAGATATGGTACAATTTTAGGTATTTATAAAAGATAATTTCTTCAATTAAAATAAATGTTAAAAAAGCAATCGGCTAATAACTATTTATTATATTATTATAAATAATAATTAAGTAAGGATAATTAAGTAAAATAACATGTTTTATTAGTTAAGGGTAAATAAGTAAAATCAACAGGTACCGACTAACCAAAGGTGACATGATTTAGTTAGAAAATAAGTATTAGCGTTTGTAAGATATGGTACAATTTTAGGTGTTTATAAAAGGTAATTTCTTCAATTAAAAGTAAATGTTAAAAAGGCAATCGGATAATGACTATTTATTATATTATTATAAATAACTAGCAATATTGCCCGTGCTTCGCACACGGAATGTTTTTTATTTTGTTGATTTTATAATTATTTTGTAATGTTTTAGTGTTGTACAATTTTTACATTATTCATCTCGGGAATTTTTTTTTTGTGTAAACCATATTACGACGATGTTATTGTTCTCTTCCATATTTGAACCAATAATATGTACGTGCGTAGTAATGTTGAGCTCTTACTTCCATCCGATCTAAAGTGACGTTGGGGGCGTTTTTTTTTTTTTAAAACCAAACTTAAGATTTGTAAAAAACCAAACATCCTTGATACTTGGAAAAAATATTGATATTATTGCAATAATAAAAGATTCATGATATAATGAAAACATCACAATATCCCAAAATAGAAACAATGGAAAAAAACCAAATCCGAATAAGGTACTAATAAGCAATTCCAAATGATCAAAACATCAAAATATCCCAACATAAAAACAATGCAAACTGTAATAACCCGAATTTTTAGAAAATGATTTTAGTATTATTTTAAGAATATTAATGTTTTCTTAAAATGAGGAGGAAATTTTTTATTTTATTTTATTGTTCATTATTCCAGTTCAAGGAATTTCAAAAGCGAATTATTTAATTATTGTCTGGTTCAGTGTAATTATGAACTATATTATGTGATTATTGTTGGAAGGTGGAATATATGTGAAGTTGTGTTTATATGATGATTGTGTGAGTTGTGAAGGCTGATGTATTTTATTTATATTTTTGAGGATTTAAATATATTTAAATCATGCATTTTGATCCTCTGTTAATTTTATAAAATTATCGGAGGAATTAAAAATCATGAAATCTTTTGTAATATTATCTTTATAATATTATTTAGTTTTTAAAATGGTTGGGTGAATTAATTTGGATGTTTCGGTATTTTAAAATGATTTTAAGAGTTTTATTGTATTTAAAGGATCAAAACTTTGAAAATTCATATTTAATTCATTTTTTATCCGAAAAATATTTCGAAAATATGTACGTGCTTGTAATTTTATATTCTTGATTTTAAAAATGAAAAGTTTAATTTTCCGAAATTTTTATTTAATTTCGATTTATAAAAGTGGTTTATTTGTTTTAAAATGAGTAAGAAGTGTTGTAATTGGGCCCGGAATGAATTATAGTAGTAATATTAGTATTGGGCCAAGCCCATTTAAATGAAAGAAAAGAACGCAGTAGAAGAGTCGAGAAAACGGGAGAGAAAGAAAAAAAAGAGAAGAAGAAATTGAGAGAGAAAGAAATTGGGGGCTTCAATTACAAACCAATTGGGTTAATTTCTATGTATATATATGTGTGTATGTATGTACAGGTGTGTGTATATCTCTGTGCGAGTGGTGTGTGCTCGTGGGTGTGCAGCAAATGGGAGGAAGAAGGCACGCGGGGGAGAGGCAGCGGCGGCCGGAGTAGCAGCGGTGGTGGGGCTACGTAGAGGTGATGACAGACGCGGCAACAGTGAAGGGAAAGGGAGAAACTAGCAGGGTTGAGCAGAGAGAGAGAGAGAGAGAGAGAGAGAGAGAGAGAGATAGAGAGAAAGGGAGAGAGATGGGAGAGAGATGGTTTGGTGGAAGATTAATTTTGCGAGTCGAATCGGAACGAACCGAATGGTATAAATTTTTATATTTTTAAATTATGTATTTAATTATCGCATTTAGTTAGTTTATTGTTGAATTTAATTAGTTGTAAATTGTGGTAATTTAATTAGTTAAATGGTGAGATTATTGTGGTAATTAAGTTGGATTTAAATTGTAAGTTAATATGCTAATTTTCGTAATTAGATTAATATGGTGGATTGTGAATATTATCGGGATTTCCGTATTTTATTCGGAGAGTATATATTTGTTAATTGCAATTAGTGGTATTGATTGCGAGTTTATGTGTTAATTGTTAATTGCTAAGTGTAATGGTTGGGATTAGTTGTGGTCGTTAGTGGGTAATTATGAGTTGTCGGATAATATGTGAGTTGGCTAAACTGTAAATGCTATGTGCTAAATGGTATGAATTGAGTCATAGTAATTTAGAGTTTTATTAGCTATAAATGGTTATATGCTAAATGTTATAAATCAAGTCTTAGTATTTGTTGAATGTATAATCGTCAATTACTTGGTGTTGGTAAGTATGGGAATACGTGATACATGTTAAATGTTAGAATTTTATAATAATTAGAATTGTGCTAGGGGTTATGAGAAGATCACAAGTTTTTAAATGTCAATATTTAAAGGACTTGTGTAATTCTTTTCGACTAATCCCTAGGGCTTACGAATATCCATGATTAGCTATCACGAGTATAATTAATGTACTTAAGTGATGTGATCATTGATATAGCGTAAGTAATAGTTAGTGCTAGGGGTTGTTCCCTAGGGCTTACGAACATCAATGATTGGTTGTCACGTGTATCAGTAAAATGCGTGAGAAATACGATCATTGGTGTAGCGTAAGTAGTAGTGTAAATCATTATGTGCTAGGTGCCGCATGTCTGGGCGGGTACTTTTCTTACTTGTTTATTTCTATGTTGCTGCAAGTTGAGGCAGCTTTATTTTTGTAAAAGCAGGGTTATAAATTGTTTTGTTTGGCATGGAGGGGCTGAGCCCATAGTCTGATAAACGAATACTACATGCCGAAATTTTCTGAAAATCCCTGGCATTTAAATTTATTTAACTTATTTGATTTCAATGGTTTAAAGGTATGATTTGGGTGTTAACTGTTTATGTGTATATGTGTTAAGTGAATTAATTCAAGTGTAATTGTTGTTTCATGGATTTATGTGTTTCGGGGATTAAATACGTTTTGAGGATTATTTATAAACTTAGTTTTGTCATAGAATGACACTAGTATTATAATTGTATATGTTAAGTGAAGTTGACTAAATATGTTATGTGCATTAATTGGTATTTGAGTAGTCAGTTATAGGGATAACAACTATAGTACGACTTTAGGTGACTCAGTGGTAATTCTGAGTTGGGTCTACTCGAGATACGAGGTTGGACTGACGCGTACTCGTAACAATTACAGTACCATTAGGGCGTGATCAAGTGGAGCAACGTGTATCAAAAAGGAAGGATCGAGGCGTCGTGTAAAGTTCATGGAACTGCTTGGGCGAAACGTCAAGGATTTATTCGCGGTATTCCGTTTGGTGCTAAGGACCAGAGGCAAGTTTATTTATACATACTCTATCGTTCAGAGTATATTTATTTTAAAATATATGAAATGTGTAGAATAAGACCTCAGTCCATATTTGCAAGATCCTTCTATCCCTACTTTGAAAATTATTTATCTTCGGAATAATAATGATATTATGGAATATATATATATATATATATATATATATATATATATATATATGTGATGCTTTTGTTGCTATATTGTAAGGAATATATTCCCTTGATTTTGGGAAATTAAAGAGAGATGGATATGAGTTATGGAATATGAATATAGAAATGATTATGAATGGAGCGAATAAGCTCTATGGTAAAAGAAAATGGTATCAGTTGTTATCTAGGGTTATATGGTTTATAATGCTATATTAAAAGTGTTCTTTCTGAGTATTAAAGGTTTAATAAATAATATTTGGTTATTATTTACTACTCTTAAAATAGATAGAAGGTGTTATGAATGTAAAAGTATATGTGATTTCGTGAATATAAAAGAGATGTATGAATCATAATCAAAGTACTATGGTAAATATATAGATATATTTTATAGAAATAATGTGCGAGAATGAAAATGATAGGAGTGATTGATAAATGGAAAGGTGAAATGATGTTTATGAATGGAAAAAAATGATTTGATAAAAAGGGGAATTTGCAACAGTAAGCGTAAGAGGCTGTGTGGAAGTTGCACAGTCCAGCACTTAATATTTCATTTCGGCCCAAGAGTTGCCGAAGGAGGATGTAGTGGTAGACCTTCCTCCTGGGGATGGTGGCAGACCTACCTCCGTCTCCCGGTAGTAAAAAGGGACGGGTACGGAGGACGACTGATCATCGTGCCTCACGTATTCGGCAACAGTGAAAATCCCCAAAACTTAAAAGAAAGAATTGATAATGGTTTCAGAGTTGTGTACTGAAAAAGGAAAATGGTATGAAATGATGGAATTGTTTTACAGTAAGAAGAGAAACTGATTTTATATTACTTTTACATACAGTTGTTGTATAAAAGGAAATGGAAAGATTATATTGAGAGCTTGATTTTAAATGTTATATTACCTTGAGATATTATACTAAGATGATGTATTGATTATTATCTGGTTATAGAAGAGAACTGATATTATATTATCAATAAGTAAGTGATTTCATATTGAATAACCAGCAAGTTTATGTTGGTGTATTACTGCGCAAACAAGATGTGGCTACTTAATTACCTTGTAACGACACCTTTTATATTATATTGGTACATTGTTCAGTTGATATTATTTTCAAACATTATACTTTCCCTATCGAATTTCGTGGTTATAAATGTTCAAGAATGATATTAAGTATCGGTTGAATGTTGGAAACCCATACACCTGATGGGATATTTTGTTAAACTCTAGTAATAACTTGCTGAGCAATTCTTTCGCTCATACTTGCTTGTTTTCAAATATTAACTTTTCAGTGGAAGGTAGCCGGACGAGGTTATCTGCATGGCTTAGATGAAGCGGGCAGCGTGCCCTTATGAAGACGATATGATCTAGAAAGTTTATATCTGGAGTAAGTTATATGTAAGTATATTGATGTGTAATATATATGTTACTTTGCGCAAAATAGTATTAGTTACTGGTGTACTTCTCAACGAAGTTATACTAGTAGTAAGGAGTTGATTCTTGTTTCTAGCCCTATAACCTAAAAGATGCTTGGTGGTTGGGGTCTCATTGTTGTAACTTAATTTTATTAATGACTATAGATGGTTTAATGTGGTTAAACAGGTGATTTGTTATTAAGGTTTTCCGCGTGACGACCAAATCCCTGACCCCGGATTTGGGGGCGTTACAGTTTGGTATCAGAGCTGAGGTTATAGTAAACTAGAAACGAGAGTGAGTAGGAGTGTGTATAGTTATGTGAGAACGTCGGAGCTCATGTAGAGTTCATGTTGGACTACCGGGTGTAGTGCCAATGATTAAGTTAAGATTTGAATGCTATGTTGAAGGATATGTTGAGATAAAACTCCCTGCGATTATTATTGTCGATGATTGAATCCTTAGTGACTATTACGAGTCGACGATGACTTAAGTTATCTAGCACCTTAGGGTGTGCATAGAAAAGAACAGCTCTGGGATCGAACGATTATCCGTCAGAGGAGGCGATATAAAAGGCATCCGTGGAGACCTTGGCAATATCCCCATTGTTGAATCTTTTTGATTACCTTCTTAATCTATGAATTATTTGACATATCTCTAAGGGAGAATTTTGATAAAGGATATATTTCCTCTTCGAAGTTATTTTCATATACTTGTGTTAAGTCATATTTGGTTTCAATTGTGCCAGGGGCTTTCATTATACTTACCTTCAGGTTTTCGAAGCCCTATCAAATGATTTTATTTCAAACTTCCACTTTTCTTCAATAGTTGATAATTCAGTGGTGATATAGCACCACTTGCTTGTTGAATACTAGTATCTTTCTGGTTATCCTTTTCTTTGGAAATCGCGCCTTAGAAATTGTTCGATTTTAATCCAAGGTGTCCCTTTGAGAATTAATTGCCAGAAGATGATTATTATTGACTTGACTTTGAATTTCTTTCATACTTCTCAACTTCCACTGAGACGAACAACCCTATACATATAGGGGCCACAAGGACTATCTGTCTGTGTGATAGAAGTCTAATGGGACGCCATCACTTGTGAGTTGTGAAATACAAGAAGGCTAATTACCTTTAGTAATGTCTTCACTGAGACACGCAACGTGAGTTCTTATGATCATATTGATCTCTCAGTAAATTCTCTTATTTTCAATAAGGTTTGTTTCAAAACTCATAATCCTATGGTCACCAGTGGGTGACATTTGTCTTGATATGACAACTATCTTTTAAAGCTCCATGATTCTGGTTATCTCTAATGAATTTCAAGGGGATACCAGCCAGGTCGGTCAACCCGAAATTCGCTGATAGAAATTAGATTTGAGCGGAATCGCCAAGAGCAGGAGCAAATCCCAAAACGAATAGAATATCAGTGGTGAATCGATAGAATTAGTTCAATCTCTCTCTCAAGAGTGTTATGTTAATGGAATCAGTGAACTCTCTCTCAAGGATAGGATGATAGTGGCAAGATGGTCAAGATATATATGTGTGAAAGGAATAGTGATGGGGTTGTGAGACCCCAGTGATAACTGTGTCAAGTATGGATTCTATGGTTGAACTAAGGTTTCAGAGGAGTTGTTTACGAAGGGACACTATCTCCAGTATTGTAGAATAAGAGTTGATGATGAAGGAGTTAAGGAATCCCAGTAGTGGCCTTAGCTGATTCCGTGGACGGAATCCTTTTAAGGGGGGTAGACTGTAATAACCCGAATTTTCAGAAAATGATTTTAGTATTATTTTAAGAATATTAATGTTTTCTTAAAATGAGGAGGAAATTTTTTATTTTATTTTATTGTTCATTATTCCAGTTCAAGGAATTTCAAAAGCGAATTATTTAATTATTGTCTGGTTCAGTGTAATTATGAACTATATTATGTGATTATTGTTGGAAGGTGGAATATATGTGAAGTTGTGTTTATATGATGATTGTGTGAGTTGTGAAGGCTGATGTATTTTATTTATATTTTTGAGGATTTAAATATATTTAAATCATGCATTTTGATCCTCTGTTAATTTTATAAAATTATCGGAGGAATTAAAAATCATGAAATCTTTTGTAATATTATCTTTATAATATTATTTAGTTTTTAAAATGGTTGGGTGAATTAATTAGGATTTTTCGGTATTTTAAAATGATTTTAAGAGTTTTATTGTATTTAAAGGATCAAAACTTTGAAAATTCATATTTAATTCATTTTTTATCCGAAAAATATTTCGAAAATATGTACGTGCTTGTAATTTTATATTCTTGATTTTAAAAATGAAAAGTTTAATTTTCCGAAATTTTTATTTAATTTCGATTTATAAAAGTGGTTTATTTGTTTTAAAATGAGTAAGAAGTGTTGTAATTGGGCCCGGAATGAATTATAGTAGTAATATTAGTATTGGGCCAAGCCCATTTAAATGAAAGAAAAGAACGCAGTAGAAGAGTCGAGAAAACGGGAGAGAAAGAAAAAAAAAGAGAAGAAGAAATTGAGAGAGAAAGAAATTGGGGGCTTCAATTACAAACCAATTGGGTTAATTTCTATGTATATATATGTGTGTATGTATGTACAGGTGTGTGTATATCTCTGTGCGAGTGGTGTGTGCTCGTGGGTGTGCAGCAAATGGGAGGAAGAAGGCACGTGGGGGAGAGGCAGCGGCGGCCGGAGTAGCAGCGGTGGTGGGGCTACGTAGAGGTGATGACAGACGCGGCAACAGTGAAGGGAAAGGGAGAAACTAGCAGGGTTGAGCAGAGAGAGAGAGAGAGAGAGAGAGAGATAGAGAGAAAGGGAGAGAGATGGTTTGGTGGAAGATTAATTTTGCGAGTCGAATCGGAACGAACCGAATGGTATAAATTTTTATATTTTTAAATTATGTATTTAATTATCGCATTTAGTTAGTTTATTGTTGAATTTAATTAGTTGTAAATTGTGGTAATTTAATTAGTTAAATGGTGAGATTATTGTGGTAATTAAGTTGGATTTAAATTGTAAGTTAATATGCTAATTTTCGTAATTAGATTAATATGGTGGATTGTGAATATTATCGGGATTTCCGTATTTTATTCGGAGAGTATATATTTGTTAATTGCAATTAGTGGTATTGATTGCGAGTTTATGTGTTAATTGTTAATTGCTAAGTGTAATGGTTGGGATTAGTTGTGGTCGTTAGTGGGTAATTATGAGTTGTCGGATAATATGTGAGTTGGCTAAACTGTAAATGCTATGTGCTAAATGGTATGAATTGAGTCATAGTAATTGAGAGTTTTATTAGCTATAAATGGTTATATGCTAAATGTTATAAATCAAGTCTTAGTATTTGTTGAATGTATAATCGTCAATTACTTGGTGTTGGTAAGTATGGGAATACGTGATACATGTTAAATGTTAGAATTTTATAATAATTAGAATTGTGCTAGGGGTTATGAGAAGATCACAAGTTTTTAAATGTCAATATTTAAAGGACTTGTGTAATTCTTTTCGACTAATCCCTAGGGCTTACGAATATCCATGATTAGCTATCACGAGTATAATTAATGTACTTAAGTGATGTGATCATTGATATAGCGTAAGTAATAGTTAGTGCTAGGGGTTGTTCCCTAGGGCTTACGAACATCAATGATTGGTTGTCACGTGTATCAGTAAAATGCGTGAGAAATACGATCATTGGTGTAGCGTAAGTAGTAGTGTAAATCATTATGTGCTAGGTGCCGCATGTCTGGGCGGGTACTTTTCTTACTTGTTTATTTCTATGTTGCTGCAAGTTGAGGCAACTTTATTTTTGTAAAAGTAGGGTTATAAATTGTTTTGTTTGGCATGGAGGGACTGAGCCCATAGTCCGATAAACGAATACTACATGCCGAAATTTTCTGAAAATCCCCGGCATTTAAATTTATTTAACTTATTTGATTTCAATGGTTTAAATGTATGATTTGGGTGTTAACTGTTTATGTGTATATGTGTTAAGTGAATTAATTCAAGGGTAATTGTTGTTTCAAGGATTTATGTGTTTCGGGGATTAAATACGTTTTGAGGATTATTTATAAACTTAGTTTTGTCATAGAATGACACTTGTATTATAATTGTATATGTTAAGTGAAGTTGACTAAATATGTTATGTGCATTAATTGGTATTTGAGTAGTCAGTTATAGGGATAACAACTATAGTACGACTTTAGGTGACTCAGTGGTAATTCTGAGTTGGGTCTACTCGAGATACGAGGTTGGACTGACGCGTACTCGTAACAATTACAGTACCATTAGGGCGTGATCAAGTGGAGCAACGTGTATCAAAAAGGAAGGATCGAGGCGTCGTGTAAAGTTCATGGAACTGCTTGGGCGAAACGTCAAGGATTTATTCGCGGTATTCCGTTTGGTGCTAAGGACCAGAGGCAAGTTTATTTATACATACTCTATCGTTCAGAGTATATTTATTTTAAAATATATGAAATGTGTAGAATAAGACCTCAGTCCATATTTGCAAGATCCTTCTATCCCTACTTTGAAAATTATTTATCTTCGGAATAATAATGATATTATGGAATATATATATATATATATATATATATATATATATATATATATATATATATATATATATGTTATGCTTTTGTTGCTATATTGTAAGGAATATATTCCCTTGATTTTGGGAAATTAAAGAGAGATGGATATGAGTTATGGAATATGAATATAGAAATGATTATGAATGGAGCGAATATGCTCTATGGTGAAAGAAAATGGTATCAGTTGTTATCTAGAGTTATATGGTTTATAATGCCATATTAAAAGTGTTCTTTCTGAGTATTAAAGGTTTAATAAATAATATTTGGTTATTATTTACTACTCTTAAAATAGATAGAAGGTGTTATGAATGTAAAAGTATATGTGATTTCGTGAATATAAAAGAGATGTATGAATCATAATCAAAGTACTATGGTAAATATATAGATATATTTTATAGAAATAATGTGCGAGAATGAAAATGATAGGAGTGATTGATAAATGGAAAGGTGAAATGATGTTTATGAATGGAAAAAAATGATTTGATAAAAAGGGGAATTTGCAACAGTAAGCGTAAGAGGCTGTGTGGAAGTTGCACAGTCCAGCACTTAATATTTCATTTCGGCCCAAGAGTTGCCGAAGGAGGATGTAGTGGTAGACCTTCCTCCTGGGGGATGGTGGCAGACCTACCTCCGTCTCCCGGTAGTAAAAAGGGACGGGTACGGAGGACGACTGATCATCGTGCCTCACGTATTCGGCAACAGTGAAAATCCCCAAAACTTAAAAGAAAGAATTGATAATGGTTTCAGAGTTGTGTACTGAAAAAGGAAAATGGTATGAAATGATGGAATTGTTTTACAGTAAGAAGAGAAACTGATTTTATATTACTTTTACATACAGTTGTTGTATAAAAGGAAATGGAAAGATTATATTGAGAGCTTGATTTTAAATGTTATATTACCTTGAGATATTATACTAAGATGATGTATTGATTATTATCTGGTTATAGAAGAGAATTGATATTATATTATCAATAAGTAAGTGATTTCATATTGAATAACCAGCAAGTTTATGTTGGTGTATTACTGCGTAAACAAGATGTGGCTATTTAATTACCTTGTAACGACACCTTTTATATTATATTGGTACATTGTTCAGTTGATATTATTTTCAAACATTATACTTTCCCTATCGAATTTCGTGGTTATAAATGTTCAAGAATGATATTAAGTATCGGTTGAATGTTGGAAACCCATACACCTGATGGGATATTTTGTTAAACTCTAGTAATAACTTGCTGAGCAATTCTTTCGCTCATACTTGCTTGTTTTCAAATATTAACTTTTCAGTGGAAGGTAGCCGGACGAGGTTATCTGCATGGCTTAGATGAAGCGGGCAGCGTGCCCTTATGAAGACGATATGATCTAGAAAGTTTATATCTGGAGTAAGTTATATGTAAGTATATTGATGTGTAATATATATGTTACTTTGCGCAAAATAGTATTAGTTACTGGTGTACTTCTCAACGAAGTTATACTAGTAGTAAGGAGTTGATTCTTGTTTCTAGCCCTATAACCTAAAAGATGCTTGGTGGTTGGGGTCTCATTGTTGTAACTTAATTTTATTAATGACTATAGATGGTTTAATGTGGTTAAACAGGTGATTTGTTATTAAGGTTTTCCGCGTGACGACCAAATCCCTGACCCCGGATTTGGGGGCGTTACAGTTTGGTATCAGAGCTGAGGTTATAGTAAACTAGAAACGAGAGTGAGTAGGAGTGTGTATAGTTATGTGAGAACGTCGGAGCTCATGTAGAGTTCATGTTGGACTACCGGGTGTAGTGCCAATGATTAAGTTAAGATTTGAATGCTATGTTGAAGGATATGTTGAGATAAAACTCCCTGCGATTATTATTGTCGATGATTGAATCCTTAGTGACTATTACGAGTCGACGATGACTTAAGTTATCTAGCACCTTAGGGTGTGCATGGAAAAGAACAGCTCTGGGATCGAACGATTATCCGTCAGAGGAGGCGATATAAAAGGCATCCGTGGAGACCTTGGCAATATCCCCATTGTTGAATCTTTTTGATTACCTTCTTAATCTATGAATTATTTGACATATCTCTAAGGGAGAATTTTGATAAAGGATATATTTCCTCTTCGAAGTTATTTTCATATACTTGTGTTAAGTCATATTTGGTTTCAATTGTGCCAGGGGCTTTCATTATACTTACCTTCAGGTTTTCGAAGCCCTATCAAATGATATTATTTCAAACTTCCACTTTTCTTCAATAGTTGATAATTCAGTGGTGATATAGCACCACTTGCTTGTTGAATACTAGTATCTTTCTGGTTATCCTTTTCTTTGGAAATCGCGCCTTGGAAATTGTTCGATTTTAATCCAAGGTGTCCCTTTGAGAATTAATTGCCAGAAGATGATTATTATTGACTTGACTTTGAATTTCTTTCATACTTCTCAACTTCCACTGAGACGAACAACCCTATACATATAGGGGCCACAAGGACTATCTGTCTGTGTGATAGAAGTCTAATGAGACGCCATCACTTGTGAGTTGTGAAATACAAGAAGGCTAATTACCTTTAGTAATGTCTTCACTGAGACACGCAACGTGAGTTCTTATGATCATATTGATCTCTCAGTAAATTCTCTTATTTCCAATAAGGTTTGTTTCAAAACTCATAATCCTATGGTCACCAGTGGGTGACATTTGTCTTGATATGACAACTATCTTTTAAAGCTCCATGATTCTGGTTATCTCTAATGAATTTCAAGGGGATACCAGCCAGGTCGGTCAACCCGAAATTCGCTGATAGAAATTAGATTTGAGCGGAATCGCCAAGAGCAGGAGCAAATCCCAAAACGAATAGAATATCAGTGGCGAATCGATAGAATTAGTTCAATCTCTCTCTCAAGAGTGTTATGTTAATGGAATCAGTGAACTCTCTCTCAAGGATAGGATGATAGTGGCAAGATGGTCAAGATATATATGTGTGAAAGGAATAGTGATGGGGTTGTGAGACCCCAGTGATAACTGTGTCAAGTATGGATTCTATGGTTGAATTAAGGTTTCAGAGGAGTTGTTTACGAAGGGACACTATCTCCAGTATTGTAGAATAAGAGTTGATGATGAAGGAGTTAAGGAATCCCAGTAGTGGCCTTAGCTGATTCCGTGGACGGAATCCTTTTAAGGGGGTAGACTGTAATAACCCGAATTTTCAGAAAATGATTTTAGTATTATTTTAAGAATATTAATGTTTTCTTAAAATGAGGAGGAAATTTTTTATTTTATTTTATTGTTCATTATTCCAGTTCAAGGAATTTCAAAAGCGAATTATTTAATTATTGTCTGGTTCAGTGTAATTATGAACTATATTATGTGATTATTGTTGGAAGGTGGAATATATGTGAAGTTGTGTTTATATGATGATTGTGTGAGTTGTGAAGGCTGATGTATTTTATTTATATTTTTGAGGATTTAAATATATTTAAATCATGCATTTTGATCCTCTGTTAATTTTATAAAATTATCGGAGGAATTAAAAATCATGAAATCTTTTGTAATATTATCTTTATAATATTATTTAGTTTTTAAAATGGTTGGGTGAATTAATTTGGATTTTTCGGTATTTTAAAATGATTTTAAGAGTTTTATTGTATTTAAAGGATCAAAACTTTGAAAATTCATATTTAATTCATTTTTTATCCGAAAAATATTTCGAAAATATGTACGTGCTTGTAATTTTATATTCTTGATTTTAAAAATGAAAAGTTTAATTTTCCGAAATTTTTATTTAATTTCGATTTATAAAAGTGGTTTATTTGTTTTAAAATGAGTAAGAAGTGTTGTAATTGGGCCCGGAATGAATTATAGTAGTAATATTAGTATTGGGCCAAGCCCATTTAAATGAAAGAAAAGAACGCAGTAGAAGAGTCGAGAAAACGGGAGAGAAAGAAAAAAAAAGAGAAGAAGAAATTGAGAGAGAAAGAAATTGGGGGCTTCAATTACAAACCAATTGGGTTAATTTCTATGTATATATATGTGTGTATGTATGTACAGGTGTGTGTATATCTCTGTGCGAGTGGTGTGTGCTCGTGGGTGTGCAGCAAATGGGAGGAAGAAGGCACGTGGGGGAGAGGCAGCGGCGGCCGGAGTAGCAGCGGTGGTGGGGCTACGTAGAGGTGATGACAGACGCGACAACAGTGAAGGGAAAGGGAGAAACTAGCAGGGTTGAGCAGAGAGAGAGAGAGAGAGAGAGAGAGAGAGAGATAGAGAGAAAGGGAGAGAGATGGGAGAGAGATGGTTTGGTGGAAGATTAATTTTGCGAGTCGAATCGGAACGAACCGAATGGTATAAATTTTTATATTTTTAAATTATGTATTTAATTATCGCATTTAGTTAGTTTATTGTTGAATTTAATTAGTTGTAAATTGTGGTAATTTAATTAGTTAAATGGTGAGATTATTGTGGTAATTAAGTTGGATTTAAATTGTAAGTTAATATGCTAATTTTCGTAATTAGATTAATATGGTGGATTGTGAATATTATCGGGATTTCCGTATTTTATTCGGAGAGTATATATTTGTTAATTGCAATTAGTGGTATTGATTGTGAGTTTATGTGTTAATTGTTAATTGCTAAGTGTAATGGTTGGGATTAGTTGTGGTCGTTAGTGGGTAATTATGAGTTGTCGGATAATATGTGAGTTGGCTAAACTGTAAATGCTATGTGCTAAATGGTATGAATTGAGTCATAGTAATTGAGAGTTTTATTAGCTATAAATGGTTATATGCTAAATGTTATAAATCAAGTCTTAGTATTTGTTGAATGTATAATCGTCAATTACTTGGTGTTGGTAAGTATGGGAATACGTGATACATGTTAAATGTTAGAATTTTATAATAATTAGAATTGTGCTAGGGGTTATGAGAAGATCACAAGTTTTTAAATGTCAATATTTAAAGGACTTGTGTAATTCTTTTCGACTAATCCCTAGGGCTTACGAATATCCATGATTAGCTATCACGAGTATAATTAATGTACTTAAGTGATGTGATCATTGATATAGCGTAAGTAATAGTTAGTGCTAGGGGTTGTTCCCTAGGGCTTACGAACATCAATGATTGGTTGTCACGTGTATCAGTAAAATGCGTGAGAAATACGATCATTGGTGTAACGTAAGTAGTAGTGTAAATCATTATGTGCTAGGTGCCGCATGTCTGGGCGGGTACTTTTCTTACTTGTTTATTTCTATGTTGCTGCAAGTTGAGGCAGCTTTATTTTTGTAAAAGCAGGGTTATAAATTGTTTTGTTTGGCATGGAGGGGCTGAGCCCATAGTCCGATAAACGAATACTACATGCCGAAATTTTCTGAAAATCCCCTGCATTTAAATTTATTTAACTTATTTGATTTCAATGGTTTAAAGGTATGATTTGGGTGTTAACTGTTTATGTGTATATGTGTTAAGTGAATTAATTCAAGGGTAATTGTTGTTTCAAGGATTTATGTGTTTCGGGGATTAAATACGTTTTGAGGATTATTTATAAACTTAGTTTTGTCATAGAATGACACTAGTATTATAATTGTATATGTTAAGTGAAGTTGACTAAATATGTTATGTGCATTAATTGGTATTTGAGTAGTCAGTTATAGGGATAACAACTATAGTACGACTTTAGGTGACTCAGTGGTAATTCTGAGTTGGGTCTACTCGAGATACGAGGTTGGACTGACGCGTACTCGTAACAATTACAGTACCATTAGGGCGTGATCAAGTGGAGCAACGTGTATCAAAAAGGAAGGATCGAGGCGTCGTGTAAAGTTCATGGAACTGCTTGGGCGAAACGTCAAGGATTTATTCGCGGTATTCCGTTTGGTGCTAAGGACCAGAGGCAAGTTTATTTATACATACTCTATCGTTCAGAGTATATTTATTTTAAAATATATGAAATCTGTAGAATAAGACCTCAGTCCATATTTGCAAGATCCTTCTATCCCTACTTTGAAAATTATTTATCTTCGGAATAATAATGATATTATGGAATATATATATATATATATATATATATATATGTGTGTGTGTGTGTGTGTGATGCTTTTGTTGCTATATTGTAAGGAATATATTCCCTTGATTTTGGGAAATTAAAGAGAGATGGATATGAGTTATGGAATATGAATATAGAAATGATTATGAATGGAGCGAATATGCTCTATGGTGAAAGAAAATGGTATCAGTTGTTATCTAGGGTTATATGGTTTATAATGCTATATTAAAAGTGTTCTTTCTGAGTATTAAAGGTTTAATAAATAATATTTGGTTATTATTTACTACTCTTAAAATAGATAGAATGTGTTATGAATGTAAAAGTATATGTGATTTCTTGAATATAAAAGAGATGTATGAATCATAATCAAAGTACTATGGTAAATATATAGATATATTTTATAGAAATAATGTGCGAGAATGAAAATGATAGGAGTGATTGATAAATGGAAAGGTGAAATGATGTTTATGAATGGAAAAAAATGATTTGATAAAAAGGGGAATTTGCAACAGTAAGCGTAAGAGGCTGTGTGGAAGTTGCACAGTCCAGCACTTAATATTTCATTTCGGCCCAAGAGTTGCCGAAGGAGGATGTAGTGGTAGACCTTTTTCCTGGGGGATGGTGGCAGACCTACCTCCGTCTACCGGTAGTAAAAAGGGACGGGTCCGGAGGACGACTGATCATCGTGCCTCACGTATTCGGCAACAGTGAAAATCCCCAAAACTTAAAAGAAAGAATTGATAATGGTTTCAGAGTTGTGTACTGAAAAAGGAAAATGGTATGAAATGATGGAATTGTTTTACAGTAAGAAGAGAAACTGATTTTATATTACTTTTACATACAGTTGTTGTATAAAAGGAAATGGAAAGATTATATTGAGAGCTTGATTTTAAATGTTATATTACCTTGAGATATTATACTAAGATGATGTATTGATTATTATCTGGTTATAGAAGAGAACTGATATTATATTATCAATAAGTAAGTGATTTCATATTGAATAACCAGCAAGTTTATGTTGGTGTATTACTGCGCAAACAAGATGTGGCTATTTAATTACCTTGTAACGACACCTTTTATATTATATTGGTACATTGTTCAGTTGATATTATTTTCAAACATTATACTTTCCCTATCGAATTTCGTGGTTATAAATGTTCAAGAATGATATTAAGTATCGGTTGAATGTTGGAAACCCATACACCTGATGGGATATTTTGTTAAACTCTAGTAATAACTTGCTGAGCAATTCTTTCGCTCATACTTGCTTGTTTTCAAATATTAACTTTTCAGTGGAAGGTAGCCGGACGAGGTTATCTGCATGGCTTAGATGAAGCGGACAGCGTGCCCTTATGAAGACGATATGATCTAGAAAGTTTATATCTGGAGTAAGTTATATGTAAGTATATTGATGTGTAATATATATGTTACTTTGCGCAAAATAGTATTAGTTACTGGTGTACTTCTCAACGAAGTTATACTAGTAGTAAGGAGTTGATTCTTGTTTCTAGCCCTATAACCTAAAAGATGCTTGGTGGTTGGGGTCTCATTGTTGTAACTTAATTTTATTAATGACTACAGATGGTTTAATGTGGTTAAACAGGTGATTTGTTATTAAGGTTTTCCGCGTGACGACCAAATCCCTGACCCCGGATTTGGGGGCGTTACACAAATAATCCAAATCCAAATCCAAATAAAGTACTAATAAGAAATTCCAAATAACAAATATGTAGACCATGCATTAAGCTTTAGGATGATCATCAAAGTAGCTCCGGAGATTGACGTGATTCATTTCTCCTGTCAACAATAACATTTTATTAGTTTGTATATTTGGTTGGTCCAATATCTAAGTACTGAAAATAAATGGAAGATTTTGTAGTTATTTAATGCTTATACCATTTTTGATCTTCTTGCTCGTAGATGTTGCTGAAGGTGGAGTAGTTCCACTATCGGACAAATCAATGGTATTGTTCTGAAACATAGGAAATTAAGAAAAACATTAACAATCATAAATGTCTGCAGATGGTGTAACATTGACAAAACTGATTCATGTTCTACAACTAAATTGAAATACTAACTTCTGTAAAGGATGAAACTCCTGGAGTGATCATTGTCCCTTGAGACATTTCAGGAGTAGAGATGGAAGAATCATAAGCATCTGTTACATAGTACAGACGACTGCCTGAATTGATATTGTCCACTTCAAGTTGTATCTTCAGCTTAAGGTCTTTCCCATTAATTTCCTTAATCTTTGGATGGAAAGATAGGTTTGACTGTTCATGTATGCGTAGAACATTGGTTATAAATGTTGGTATTACATTATAATTGTGTAACCAATGGAACAATAATCATAACTATATATGTAATAAGGTTGAGTTTTAAACCTTAATCATGTCAGATTGCAGCTTTGTTGCAGTCATACCAACCAATCTTCTTGCAGCGCGATCCATTAAAATGAAGTTATAAGCTTCAGTGGAATCTTCTGCAAGGATGACAATCCTGTACCTATAAGAGTTAAAAATGTTTCAAAAGTAAGAAATCCTGTAGTAATAGACAGTTCAATTACTGAAGCTATTGCATTTTGAATTCTTTGGAAACAAACCTCTTTTCAGGAACAGGTATTGTCTTATTTGTGCAATTTGAGCACTTAAGCTTTCCTTCTACTTTCTCAACCTCTCCCTCATAATCACTGCAGCTGTCATACCACCAATTTCCTTCTTCTACATTCAGAACTTTGACATTGCAGAAGAAATGTTTCTGCAGTAAAGACGGAAGTATTACACTTGAAAGCATAGAATACAACAGGATAATGACATAAGCTAAAATGTAAAGTTTTATTGTTAAAATGTATAAGTAGAAACCTTAATGTATTCTATGCCATTTTTCTCACTGAGCTCTTTCAAACTCACTGTCTCTATAGCTTTTTGCACAACAGATTCCGGTGGTGTGAAATTGCTTTGCTGGCTAACAGTATAGCCTTCCTCTTCCAGTCTGCATTGTTGTATGTTGGTCATAAATATATCTTAAATTCCAAAAATACAAATTATTATGGCAATTGTAAAATCTACAATGAAATAAGATTGGTTACCGATAGCGCATTGCGAGTACAGAGTAATTGTCCATGTTTATGTATATCTTTGAAGATGGTAATGAACTGATTTGCACCGAGTCTAAGAAATATAATCCAGAATAGGTATGATGATAAATTTTTATAAACGCAATGATAACAAATAAAATGATTAGACAATTTGAGAATCAGTAAACTTACTCTTATATGTTTTGAGCCTTGTGCTTGTCAGAATTACAATGATTGGAGTTTCAGTAGCTTTACGGTAGCAGCTGTTAGCATGAACTGCAAGATCACCCCAAACACTTACCTGATGGTGGTTCCTGTACATTTTCATAAACAAAGATATATCAAAGTAATGTAGTTTGTATGATAAGGTTTGATGGAATTATAAAGTAATGATCAAATGAATGCACAAAATACAGGAATGACCAAAAACAACATCTTCAACCTTACCTTCCGTCCGTGATTCTAAACCTCACAATGTTCCTCATACCAAATTTCGTCTTGATCTGACTAACATATTGGAATTCCTCGATCACTCCAATGACGTCTATTACATGTATAACAATATTACATGCATAAACACAGAGTACAATATAATGCTTTAAATTATAAGATACAAAATATGATAATTAAAATTTGATGTTACCTGTTGCGAATTCTGGAAATTCAACATTAGTATAACCACTTGCAATACTGAATAAATCTCCCAAGTCTACAAACTCAAACTTGTGACGTGGTATCATAAAGTCATCCTCTGGTACTTTTTGAACATTAGTTGTAGGAGAGAAGTTGATCAAAAGTTTTGATGAAACAGGCTTCAGAGATCCTGTTGCCTCCTTTGTATAAAAGTTTGATATAACATATATGGCTCCTTCCTCAATTGTGGCAGCAATAGAATTCCATTGATCAGCATAAACAAATGCTTGTACATGAGAATTCTGAGGAAGAAAATGTAAAAAAAAAATGATCATAGTTTAGATTACTAAAAGAAAGTAAATAGCAATATAAGGTAATATACTAAACAGATAGCAAATTTACTTGCTTACATTGTCATCGAGGAGTATAAGGTTATATCCTTTGAGACTGTTTCTACCCTCTGCAGGCGTGATAGAGATTGACGGCCACATCCTTGTAACACGTATCTTAACAATCCAATTAGTCCTAGTGGTGTCAAGTTCCGAAAGCTGATCGAATGCCATTGCTCTGTTACATGAATTGATATAGCAATATTTAGTACTGCATTAACATCCTAATTTTTACGAATAAGATTATTAAACCATTAAATATAGCAAGATGAACATACAGTGAAGAGCTAAAAACAAATGTTTAGAACAAAATGACTTACAGTTTCGAAGAGTGGATTGCGTAGGAGGTTATATTGTTACAGGTTTGTCAATCCACCATCTAATTCATTTATAGAGAAGTTATGAGTGATTAACGTGGAACCTCTATGGGATTAACGTGGTTTAGTTGTGATAACCTTATCACTCTACCACAAATCAAGGACACGATTGAATCAACATTAATAAGATAAATCAGTAATCGATTATTCGCTTAACAAACTGATTTGCTGTGTGATGGAAATGATCTTTTAAGTATGTTAAGGATATACATTAGTTAGAAAATTATAATGTAACATTGTAGTGTGAGGCAAGCACATAAACTGTTGTCTCCAACTTTGTATATGAAATCGTCCAAAATCACTAAAAGCATTATTCCTAAATTTTGGCCTTGAAAAATTAAATTAGAAAGTTTGTTACAAATTTGAGTATCAAAAAAGATTACACGTTCACAACTAATCTAAGATTTTCAAAGATTTCATTTTTATAAATTATAAACTATATAAATATATAAATATATATAAATATATAAATATAAATTATATTTGTTATTTAAAATGCTATTTATGTAATATAAATTCATGTAGAAAAATTATATTCGTTTAAATAGAACAAATCATTCATTGTAACATTGTATCAGTGGTAACATTGTATCATTGGATCAAATTTTTAATCAAACTTGTAAGAAGTTTTTGAACATAGGATCCATGCTTAACTATTTCAATGAACTTTGCTACATGTTTGTTTAGTTCTTAGATGTTTACAGAGTAAAGCTGTAGCCTCAAGTCCAAACAGAGACTGATGAGGCATAGGATGGATTCATGCCAAAGCCAGTCCATTGCCTAATATATGGACTAAGAACAAACTAATTTGTTGTAACTGCTTAAGATAACTGACCTATAAGTTATATTGAACGGGGAACGCCAGTTTTAAAACTACCACCTAATGTAAAACCGTCCAAAAAGTCCTATAAATATAAGATTTGGCTTCTCAAATCTATTACATTGACATATTTCCTTCTTTAAGCATTTCTTTCTTCAATATGAGTTCAAGATCATCAAAGAGGCGAAGATACTCAAGCATCAAGAATATGTTGGTGAATGACCTTAACAATCTTAACATGACATCGGCAGAGTTGAATGAAGAAATTCGTGTAGCAAATGAAGATTTTGGATTGTTTTTCAAAAGCATGTTTGATAGACAATCTTTGCGATTTGCTCGCACCATTGGCTTGGAGGAAAAATACGGGTACATAAAATTATTATTACTAAACTATTCTGATTTTCATTATAATGATACAAAGTACAAATTTCAAATGTAGGAACATTATCGAGTTGTTGGAATGTAATGTACGTGGAAGTGTTGGACAATCTTCCCAGCAAAATGTTCTAGAGAACACTTCATATGCAGAAAATGAAAGAAAATTTGTGGAAGATACAAACACATCAATTGTTGGTCATGTAAAACAGTTGACAGAAAGATTGGATGAAATGTTAACAGGTTTTCAGACTTTTGAAGCAGAATGGATTGAAAAGATAAATGATTGGAAAGCAAAGTCTGTGGAACTGGAAGCACAGAGACTCCAAATGGGTGGAAAACTTGTGGATTTAATCCGTAATATATAGTTTTTTTTTTTGACAATAAATCCGTAATATATAGTTAAAATTGTGGAATTCATCCGTAGCATAAAATTCAGTCTGGATAGTATTATGAAAGTCTATATATGTATAAGTATTTGCTTTAGTTGAATTAAATGAAGACAGTATCATGTCTTTTACTAATGTTGTAGTTAGGTTGTGTACATGTAAATATAAACGTCTTGTGTAATGCTTTCA
The DNA here is from genome assembly GCA_037693485.1 of Kitagawia praeruptora. Classification (NCBI taxonomy): domain Eukaryota; kingdom Viridiplantae; phylum Streptophyta; class Magnoliopsida; order Apiales; family Apiaceae; genus Kitagawia; species Kitagawia praeruptora. The sequence continues at coordinate 81,422,226 of CM075345.1, forward strand.
CATATTTATTATTATATAGTTTACGATTTTAATTCCTCCTTCTAAAGTCCAAGTTTGTTAAATCTGTTCATCATTATTCGAAGTCAACATTTTTGACTTGATACATTGTAAGAAAATTTAGTATACTTGTACTCAGAACTGCTCAACAAAAGGATTTTAAAGAAACAAAACAAAGTAAGAATTGAAAAAAAAAAAAAAACTCTCCCATACATTGCTGCAACAATGTACTAATCTTATTGCTTAATCTTGCTCAAAGTTTCTTATTGCTTAAGATTAGTACAATAGGCACATCTCCTATGTAATTGAGTCATATGTATTAGGATTGATAACAATATGAAATACATTAACATAGAGCAAAATCATGGATTAAGTACAAACAATTGAAAGTAAGTTAAATACACAGCATAAATCCATTTCTAGAAACATAAAAAGTCATAAACCAACAACAAAATTCATATTACAAAACATTGAACAGATACATAAACGTTACGTTAAAACAGAAAAACTTAAGATTGAACAGAACCGAGCAGAACTTTGAAGAGAATGATCTGAACCTTGCAGTGAATACACTCAGTGTTCCACATATGCTCCATAGTTATGCATTTGCCCAGTGGATGATGGTGACCAATGTAGTTCTCTGCAATAGTGTTTGGACAGAGGGAGAACCATTGCTCCTCTCCTAGAGGATGTCCATATACCTGATACATGGGGTGGGGGTTCCTTGCATTTGGGCAAAACTTGAAAACAGGCAAAAGTTTATCGAAATCAGACATGTTAAAATACATATCTTGAAGATAGTTAATTTGTTCGATTATCCGGTTCCTCAGATGATAAATATTCAACAAAGTATTCATCTCTTCAGCAGTTTCATTCCTCTGAAATGTTCTATAAATTGCTTTGAAAAAAAGATGAGTGAATCTTGAAGGGAAATGATTTTCTGAGAGATTAGCTAAAATAGATAGATGGTGCTGAACATCATTGCTCAAAAACAGGTTCCGAGTTGAATTGAAATATAAGGCTTGATCGACATCATACCTAACAGTATATTGTATGAATGCATGAAAAAGATCACGAACAACTTCAATAGGATCATCATGAAACTTGAATAACGCATCCCAGTTTAGTCTCTCCAACACAAACTTAATCCTTTACCTTGATTGACCCATTGCCCAAGTGATCAGGAGCTTAGAAAAACTTGAGAAATTGTTGTCTTCCAGTATGATGAAGTTGAAAATCAGGCACACAACATCAGCTCGGAGGTTTTGAAAGTTGTTAGCATCCATGACTTTGGTTCTAAGTTTGTTGATAAATGTGGTATAATGAAGGTTGAGTACAAATATGATAACTTAAGCTGAGGAGTAGACAAAATGAGAGATAAAGGTTTTATGTCTCAGCTTTGGAGAATGTGAAAGGATGCAGTAAATGTCATAGCGTGTACTCGATCAATCCCGCGCATGCATACACGAATAGACTGTTCAGATTCTAATTAGTTTTTCTTTTTTTAATTAGCTTAAAATTGATTAAATGAATCTAATAATTGATTCTGCAAATCTTGTTAACTTGTAAACTTAACCAAAATCATTACTTGAGATGTCAGCATTATGTAAGAAATCTCCAAAGTAACAAATATCCAAAGATACACGGGAATCACTGTAATTTAAATTGTTTTTACTGGACATATATTTTATTTTATGATGAGTAAAATGGATATTTTGCGTGTTTATAATGAATTAGTGAATTATGAATGAAAAAAAATGAAAATATTTACAAAAAATTACAATTTTAATTCAAAAATTAAAAGTAATCATTATAAAAAAATAATATCAAAATGAAATGAAGTAATATGCATAAAATACGAAATGACTATGTGATACATTGGTTTTTTTATTTTTATTAACATTCGTATTGAATTCATATTACAGTAGAACCTCGATAAATAAATATTCGATAAACGAATAACCTCATCAAATGAATAATTTTTTCCGGTCCCGACATGATAGAGATAGTGTATTTGTTTACCTCGATAAATGATTAATTTCGATTAATGAATAAAATTTTCCAGTCCCGAGCGTATTCATTTATCGAGGTTTAACTGTATATATATATATAGAGAGAGAGTTTATTTATCATAGTTCTATGCATCCATTAAATTTTGCAAAATGTATTGGGAATTTATCTTGCACAATATTTTCTCATAATATGGTGTAATTGTAACCTTTTCTAATATTGAGTAGTTGAATTTTTTATATATCATATCATTATACTTAATTTGAAAAAATTTGTATTAAAAACAATAACCAACTAAATGATTACCATATAAAAATTTAACAAATAATCTATATAATATTATGAAAAGATATTAAAAAAAAGACTTCCATACGTATCTAATTTAAATTTGTTTTACGATTGTCATTTGTTATTAATTTATAAATATAATAATGTGTTTATATACAACTATCATTATTATATATTCCTTCTATCTTTCTTATTTCTTTATTTATTTTTTACATTACTTGACACGCAGTTTAAGATGTATATAAAGTATAATTACATAACTTATTTTTAAAATACGTCCCTTCCCTTCGTCCACCAATGTAAGCAATTGAATTGGACAGAGGGACTTTAAATTATATGAACTGAAAAATGTGTTTATATATCATAGTTCTCTCTATACATGACATATGCTTATATGTGTTAAGATTTTTAGTTTGTACATTATTTTCCTAAAATATGGTTTAATTGTAAAATTTACAATATTGTAATTGTTAATACAATTAAAAATACGTATCCAAAATTCATTATTATAATGAAATTGTTGAAAAAATCATTATCCTTTATCATGTAGATCATATTGTGATTAAGTAATAGCAACATAAAAAATATTGATATTTGTTCCATCCCAAATTAATGTAGCATTGACCTTGTGGAAATATAGTACGATACATCAACAGTGACTTGCACATTTGATTTTTTAAATTTTATTTTTACAGCTTAAAAAATCTATAGGAAGTCAAAACGATACTTATTTTGGGACGGAGAGATGATTTACTTTGATTTTTAAATTTATTGGCCATTATAAATTTATAAATATTTATGTAAATGGTATGGTATCTGTATTAATGGTGTAAGGTAATATTATAGCTGAATAAAATATTATTTTGCTCAAATTAATTTATGCATTTATATTATAAGTATTAAAATGTAATTTCAATTTAATTTTAAATTACTCTTTAAATCTAAATTATGAAAAAAATATTTTATATCTAAATAATAAAAATTTACTTTGATTTATAGAGATAATGGTTGGCAGTTATTCTATACATTACGACACTTAAAGCTATTAATTAGGGTAGTAGTAAAGCAGGCAATATATACATACGTAAATATAGTAATCCAATTTGAGAGGAATCAGTATAGGTCTTGAAAACCCAATCTTCCTTGGACTTAACTGGAATCATTCTTGGAGCTCTTTACCGAACTAAAGAATATAATGCATCATGTAACTGAATCCTCAGCAATGAAGGTATGCATATATGTTATTGGCAGATTGATGAATATGTTTGTATGATTGTTGATGCATAGATGTATATATATATCGCCCAAATAAGATGATATATGATAATTTCATATAATGCGGAATGGTCTCGATTCTCTTATAGATGTTAAGTTTTTAATTCTATGATTGCTAAGTACTATGATGTATGTAAGATTGCTGAATTAACAAAAGAACATATAATGACCTAACAAATATGCATATATTACTGTATGCATCATGTTTATCCGGATTAGTTAATGTGTGCTAATGTTCAAATGTAGTTGACAACATTTTAGACATATTGGGTAAACAATGTATAATCTTATGTAGCCAACTTTAAGTGTCAATAATTATATATTTTAGAATCATAATCTCCTCTGTTCTGGTGAAATATAGGACAAATCCAATACGAAACCCAATCAACATGAGTATCAAGGTATGTAATTTTGTCTCTTTCACAGTATGAGAAGTAATATTCATATTGTTTCTAATTATAAACACATATTGTAACAGGGAAAAGACGGATGCTCTCAAGTTTTCTATCGGCTAATAATGATAGAAAATCTTTTGGCTCATTTGTAAGTTTGAGCTTTTTTAGAACATTTTAAACATATAAATTTATACATTATGCAAACTGTTCTATCTCATTAGTAAGCATGAACTATATCGGTATAAAATTTTAAGATCATAAATTTGCTTTAATATTATGTACTAATTACTTTTTGATTTCTATTATAGAGGATTCCTAAATCATTCTTTAATGAGTTTGGGAAACTTCTAACATCAAAAGTGAAGATAAAGTGCATGACTTTTACATGGAAAGCTGGAATCAACAAAGAAGAAGAAAAACTATGTGGATTGGGAAAGTTTATGCATTTCCATGAGATTAAATTGTACAATCTTGTACAATTTGATTATTATGGAGATGATTTGTTTGTTGCTAATATTTTCAAGGAATCAGCTATTGAGTTAAAGTATCTTAAATGTAATCCAAAGGACTTCCTTACTGTGGCGCATCTGGATACATTTAAAGAAGATGAGTATGAACTTGATGGCTGGTCATTAGAATACGACAAAGCACGCGCACTATGGAACTTCAGTGCTTGTCAGAATTATGTCCATTATTTTGAGTTAGTGATCCAAAATGTTGATATTCAGAAACAGGTTAGTTTTGTTTTTCGGATTATTAGACAATATAAACATTATATTTTTATGAGTTGTTAACATATATTAATAAACTTTTCTTCTATATATATTTGACTAAGTTGTTCTTATGATTGAAAACAGATTTTAAGTCCAGATATGGAAGAGTTGTACAGACATTGGAAGGTTGGTACAAATATATATCTCAACCTTGTGGATCAAGCATGGGAAATAGGTATTCAGTTGATGGATGGAAGATGTTTCTTTGTTAAAGGATGGCTTGAATTTGCTAAGGAAACAGAGGTTGAACCTGGCGATATTGTCGTGGTCTATAAGGATACATCATATGCATCAAAAAGTTACAATGTCTGCATTTTTAAAGGGAAGGATAAAGAATTTGATGAAAGTGCAGGTATTACAAATCATTTTGCTCTGAATAAATGAAATTGGCATTGGTTTAACTTCATATTTCTAATTATTTTATAATGTGTTTCTTGAGATTTAGGAATTGCAGATTGGAATACATCTTTCTTCAAAGTTGTATCAGAAATCTTAATAACTGATGGCTTCTTGGTATGTATTTTTTGAATTACTAAGATAAAATTTGATAGCATGATGAATTTCCCATGTGTGTATCCACTTCTATATGTGTAATTCTGAGCGGTCATAAATTGCGAAGTTAGAAATCATAATTTTTAAACAATGTTATGTTAATCAGGTTGATCCAAAAAGGATAAAAGATTATTATGATCATAAATTGAGTAACATTCGAAGGCTAAAAATTGCTGGTGAAGGCTGCTTCATATTTTATAATTCTAAAGGTGGTTACATTTCAAACTTTGAGCAAATGCTAAAGCGCTTCAAGTTGAAGGGAAAAGAGACCATTATCTTTACTATTGACAACAGTTCTGAAATGTACGGAAGGATTTATGATATTGACGGGAAAGAGATAGATTATGCAAGTCATTGTAATGGAATTTCAAGTACCGTCAACACTGAATGGTTTTGGAATGTTAACTTATACTCAGACACAGGTATAGTTAAATTTAAGGAACAGTTTATCCATTGACAACATAGGTATATGTAATATATACATTTTCTTTACAGAATCTGAAGAAGAAAGCAAAAGTGATGATGAAGAGATGCAAGAGTTGGATGATGCGGATAGTTCGGAAAAGGTATCAGTTTCTACATATTTAATTGTTTAAATTTATTGGATGTGCTTTGAATCTGTTTGATTTACAGTCTTTTATAATAATTTGTAGATGCTCCTAAATAGCTCAATCTTTCCTAATTTTGTGATCATTTTTAAGCCTGGACACTTGGAAAAAGGCAAGATGAAGAAATTTACGGTTTACATTTGAATTAGACTAATAACTGTGCGAAATCTAGACATAAGAGCTAAATTTATCCATATTTTTTTGGAATAGAAAATTCCCGAAGAAGTCAGTTTGGAACACGGAGATAAGATTCCCCTGAATGTTACAATCCAATTCCCATCGGGCCGTGAATTGCACGTTCGTTTTAATAGGATTGAGCAATGTTTCTATAACATTTGTACATTTCTTAGAGAAATAACAAAGCATTTTGGTTCGATACTTGTGTTCTGTTATAAGGGTGAAGGAAAGTTTTTGGTTCATATATTAAATGATGATTATTCAGAAATAGAGAATACCACAATCCGAAACATTACAATAGACCCACCGTTGCGCCAAGGTACGTTATTTTATACACTTCTAAAACATTTGATATTATATTGATAATTTATACACTTCTAAAACAATCATAATCCGGATATTAGATTCAAATTTTTTGACAAATAAATGCAGACAACCACAGTGGTGTTGGATTCAAATTTTTTGTTTCTGTTATTGGTAAAGTTTATGAATCTGGGGAGTTGGTAAGTTTTATACAACAATGTAAAACTATTTGGGAACATTTTTTGACGTAAAATGAAAATCACTAATTGCGTAATGTTTGGGAATATAACCATGTTTTACATTTGCTTTTTTAGATCATGCCAGACTCATTTTATAAGCGATTTGGAGAATTGATTCCTAATGCAATTTCATTGACATTGAAGAATGGTGATACATTCCATGGAAATTTTTTGGCAAATGAGAAAAGGATGTCTGGCCTGCTAGAGCTAATTACATTAAACCATATTGAGAGAAAAGATATGGTTTTGTTTACCTATTGTGGAGCTGGAGAATTTCATATTGTCATATTTGATAAGAAAAAGATAGAGAGAATTGTGACTGATGATGGAGCAAGTACAGGTAGTAATTTCTACTGATATACATTTGCCTATTAATTGTTGCTGGATAATATCAATTATATGCAAATAGAATGGACTGAATTTTTAATGTGCAAAATGAAACACATGTATGGATTTAGACCAAGAGATGCACGATAATGCAGGAACATCTAACTTTGGCTTAATTGTGCAAGGCCAACCTCAGGACCCTGACAATGAGGAAGAGAATTTAGTAATTCAAAATCCAGTTAATGTCATGAATAATACATTTACTTCATGCATGGCACCTTCAAATGTGGATTTTAATTCACATGGAGTGGTATGTATAGTATTATAAGCTACATGTGGTCTGTTCTATATGATTAACTAAAGTTTGTTATATTGATCAATAATTTAATCTGTTTCAGCACATACCAAGACACATCAGACCACAAAACAGAGATTGGGTAACTGGTGAACAGGTTTCCCTGAGAACTCCTAATGGAAACTGGAAAGTTGGCATAGTATTTAACAAAACTGGTTTACCAAGGTTGTCAGCAGGATGTAACAAATTTACTCGTGACAATCATTTACGAAAGAACCAGAAATTGGTTTTCACAGTTGAGGAGGAACATGATGGGGTAGTCTTTGACGTCCGTAATGGATGAATATCTCTACTATTATTTATTAACGATTAAGTCAGACTTTATGTTGCTGCTATCTTTGGTAATATTTGATTGGGTTTAAAGATTTTGTTACTTTTTACAATGAATAGTTATTTTCATGTTATATATACGAAGAGATGTTATTTTAGTAAATCATATGTATATTCATGCATTTCAATTTTAAGTTTTAATAATTGGATCAATATACAATTTTGTATGGAAGGTGGAACTATAAATCTTGTATGTTTAGTTGTAGTTAAAACCAGACATATTCATTATAATATTAAATTATTCATATATAAAATCTAACAATCTTGTATGCTCTCAAACTTATTAGCCGGAACTAATTGAATATACAATATAACAACAATGTATCCTTATTATACGATTTGATTTAAAGTAATTTTCTATGAAGATATTGTATGTAGTGGAAAATCCCTCAATTGTTCCAAATTATATGCATATTTTAACAGAAATGTTGATCCTCGGTATGTAATTAGTTCAACTTCCTTGAACTTCTCCAATTGATATTGATATATCCTATAAAATCTTATCTCTTTTCATAAGGTAATTACTAACAAAATATTCCTATAATTATGGTTACGAAATCATTATCCACCAAAACAAAACTTGAATCCATAAACAAAACAAAATGAAGAATATTTAGAAAATCATAATCCCCGGAGGGATAAAGTCAAAACAGCACCAACATTCATGCCATCTAATACAGAGTTTCTAATACAATTCTACTAAACTGCATTCCAATACATAGATACATATACATTTAAGTAATTATCCAGACGCACTTGGCAAATTGTAGAAGACCTCTTCGTAGACCACGTTTGTTATGAAATCTGTTGAAGTACCATCTTCACCGTAAATCAAAATATGGAGACCGGCGGCAGATGTTACTCTTGAAACAGCAACATAGAGTTGACCGTGTGTGAAAACTGGACTGGGAAGATAAAGGCCAACATTGTCCAAGGATTGTCCCTGACTTTTATTGATAGTCATTGCAAAGCATAATTGTACAGGGAACTGCACTCTTTTGAAGTCAAATGGCCATTTAGTATCTGTAGGAATCATCTCAATTCTCGGAATGATGTGCAATGATCCTGCTTGAGATCCGCAAAGGATTTGACAAATTATGCTATTTTTTAAACATTTCTTCACAATCATCCTGGTTCCATTGCACAATCCCATTATCTGATTTAGATTCCTCATAAGCATTACCACACAACCGACTTTTAACTTAAGATCATGTCTCAGAAGGCATGGCATATTTATTGAATTAATATATTCAACTGGAAATGCAGCCTGGAAATCATTCCCTGTTTGGAAATCTTCAGCTAGCGAGTCTTGACTATAATATGTATGTGAGTCTCCAGGTATAAGATCAAGAATATAATCATTGATATCACCAACAACCGCATTTATAGGAGCAAGGATGGATCTCTGCCTCAAATAAGTAGCATCAGATAGTTTATTCAAAAAATTTAGATAGACAACATCAACAATGTCCTTGACTGCTACGCCAGAAGATTTAATCAAGAATTTTTCAGGGATTAATACCTGAGGATCAGAGATATTATCATCGGGTCCTATAGTCGGGAGCTCACCGTTACCAACATCAAGAACCCATTTGCTAAACTCAGAGATATGTAGTAAATCTTCAGTTGATTTTCCTCCAGATAGACGCATGTTTTGCTTTAATAATAATACTTGGCATTGATGCCATAATTTTGACTGATTCAAAGATGCAGAAACTATTTGTGCTCTCGATGCTTTTGGAATGACAGGCAATATTTGTCGAAAATCTCCCCCAAATACGACAGTTATGCCTCCAAAAGGTCGTGTCGATCTCGATGGATGTACTGTAGACATAATGTCTCTAAGACAACGATCAACACTTTCAAATGCATGATGATGTTGCATAGGAGCCTCATCCCAGATAATTAGACTGGTTTGTTGCAATAATTCTGCAATGTCGGTTCCATGCTTGATACCAGCAATTGAGATATGGTCAAGTTTCAAAGGAATGTGAAATCGAGAATGAGTTGTCCTACCTCCTGGAAGTAATGTTGCAGCAATCCCAGAAGAAGCAACTGGTAAAACAATCTTCCCTTCACTCCGAAAGCGACAACAAAGTGTATTCCATAGAAAAGTCTTTCCACAACCACCGCTACCATAAACAAAGAACATTTCACCTTTACCCTGTTCAATACTGTCACTGATTGCGTTATAAGCTTTAAGTTGATCTTCATTTAGGTTTGAAAAAAGCTTGGCATGCTCCTTTTTCATTTCCTCCTTATCATATCCGGTCTCTTCAGCTATAACCATATTTTTTCAGTATTTCCATAATATTCTTCATCAGGGAAGGGGAGAGTACTATAGTCCTTGAGACTTTTACCAACATCTTTAAGTAGCTTTTCAATTTCTGCAGTAAAATTATGGAAAAATTAAATAACATTCCATATTATTTTTGTGTTTTATAATAAATCATGAAAATAGAAATACCCAAATATTTTCCAATGATACAGACAACAATTGCCAAAATATATATACCTGCCAAACACCAATTTTGTAATTCAATGTCAGTTAGGCGAAGATTGGGATTACTGGTAAGTTTCTTCCTAATGTAAAGTATATCTTCAGACATGCTCTTCCAATGTTCAGTCCATAGTCTGAAAGGATCTGCAACTGTATTATTAGTCAATATGTGGACGAAAAGCTCTCTCAATTGACGTGGCATTGCACTTTGAACATTTTCCTGTAAAGCTATATGCCACTGTCTATCATCTCTGAGTAATCCTAATGCGTCACATGCTTCTTTGAAAGTTTCATAAACTTTACCATTTACAGTACGTAGGTCTTTGTAGGAAGTTGCACCTTTTATCTACATTAGAAGCATGCGCAAGAAAAACGTTTCCCCCGCAGATGTGTGAATATCGATAAGCCTGCTTACTACATTTCCTTTTTCTCTTTCCTTCCACTTTCCTAAATCAGCTTTCCAGGTGAAAAATTGAGGGAATTCAATATAGGTGACATCCTTTGCACCATCCAGTGTTTTGTTGGCTATAAACCACCCTTCCAATTTGCTATTCTTGGAACTTGCTTTATCAACAATTTTTTGCAAATTATCCTTGGTGTTGAAAGTGACGCTTTTCTCACCTGGACAGTGTACTGATAACCTTTCAACAGCAGGAAACCGGTAATGAATGTCAAAACCGAAAAGCCTCCAAGCCGCCTCAACCGCACATACATATCGACCATCCAGATACTGTTTAATCTCATTATTAGTTTTTTTTTTACAGTATTGGAATTTGCAGAACCGGTGGTATTGTTCTTCTTCAATATCATGGTGGCGGTGTCATGGCCCTTCAAGCAATATTTGAACAAATATTTTAAAGACCTGCTGCTATTGCAAACTTCCAGATTAATATGGCAATGGAACCGTATCAACAAATCTTTGTTGTATGGTACAACATACTTATTGTCTAAATCAACGCCTTTCCTTTTTACAGTGTTATTTAGCTTCCGTCTGCGATACTGTGGAAAACCGCAGTCGTCAAAAAATGTCATTGGATTGAACCTGTAATTTAATTTACCATTAGTACATGACATTGGATCTGTAAATTAAACTCTAACTAAAAAATTCAATTAACACAAATCGTGAATTATTATTAAAGAATTCAAAAAAAGAACAAAAATATATAGTTAATATGTTTACCTCTTTGGGAAATGTCGAATACATCTTCCCTTGACCATACAACTTGATTCCATATGATCTTTACCACATGGTCCATGAATCATGAAATTTTTAACAATTTCATAACCAATGGGATCAAGCTTCTCGTCAGGTATTTCAGCTGATATAAGTTCATCAATTTGATCGATTCGTTTAGGTCTATCGCTTGGATGGAGCCAAATGAGCATATGTGTATGGGGTAGACCACGCTTTTGAAACTCAATCACGTGCATAACTATTTAAAAAACAAAGTTAAATCAATATTGAAAATGTATAAATTATCAAGAGTTAAACATAATGTAGGCTTACGTCCAACGCATCTGCCGAAATAATTCTTTTTCTTGATTAAATCAATAAGTTGATCCAGCTTCAATTTGAACACTCGTGCAATAATATCTGGGGCATTATTGACATCAACACCAGGTTTCTTCTTAAGCATTTCCTGAATCTCGGGCCATTGAGTATTGCATGTCATTGTCAAAAATAGCGATGGATGACCAATGGTACGACAAATTGCAAGGGAATCTTTGAAATACTGATTCATATATCTCTATGAGCCTGTAAATGTAGCAGGCAAAATGACATTTTGACCAACACTGGATGATTCTGTATCACCTCTGTGTATGCGATCACGAATTGACCTATACAAATCTGAACGTATGACATGTTGATGCGTTTTTATCCAGTCAAGCCTGTATTGTTCTACGGTAGCGAAAGCATCAACAACAAATTGTTGCCAAAGCCTGCCACCTAGATGAAGTGTCATTCCTGTCAATAAACAGAATAAATTATTTTAAAATGATTTGGTAAAAAATCTAAATCAGTCATGTCAGTATTGTTTATACCTTCATTAGGACGTATCATGAGTTTGTAGGCGTAATACTCTCTCATGGAAACAGTTGTTCTGGCTTTACTCTCATCTGGACATTCATCGGAAGAAACCTGAGTCTTGACCTTACGTGGTTTACTATGTAGAGGAATTTCCGGGTGAAAACCTTCTTCACCATATGGGAATAAAAGCGGATATTGAAGTGCCATGAATTGAGAACACGTTTCAAAAACTCGTTGCAGATAAAACTGTTTTGTCTGAACTATAATATCCCTGAATGGTGAGCAATCATCTGCATCATCAACAATTAATGCAGCAACATCATTAGATTCTATTATGTGATTAGTCCTCCCCGATGCTGATCTGGAATGAAGTAACTGAAGGTTAAATTCATCTGGTTCATCAAGTTTGAAACGGTCTCTTGCCATACGAAAACACCTTGCACATTTGTTGTGCTCATCAAGCATTTCAAGCAGGCCTTGAATAATTTCCGGATCAAGCTGGTCACTACCATTAATGGCATTCATACGATTCTGTACCTCATTCTCGGTATCATATATGTATAACTGGCAAAATTTCGGAGATTCTCCTTCTTTTGGGGTGAGCGTACCAATAAGATGGTAATTCTGACCATTTAACTTGAAGCAATATGGTCCTTTTCCATTATTGATCTTCTTATCAAATTTACCACCGATAGATGTAAACTGGAACATAGAGTTGTATGTTCTTATGTTATTCAAGAAATGTGTTGTCTTATCTCCTCCAGACAATAGGGCAGCCAAATAAGGAGGAGGTTGTTTCACCGGCTCAAGAACTACTTGACCATCCCTACAGCACAGTGAGAAGGTCGGCTCACTACGGCTTGATCCTTTATTATTGCGCTCTTCATTCCATATGATTGCTTTACATTTCTGACATATTTTTGTTGGTGGCCCAAGGTCCATGTAGCCTTCCCATACATCTGCAAAGCACCATAAATCATAAGGTTTCCTTTTGTAAAATCATAATTATAAAAATTATGATTTTGAAAACATAATTTTCCTACCAGGCTTTGAATTCTTGGAATCATTTTCATCATCCTGGACATAGTGTCCCCTATCTTCTGAAAATCATCGGTGGAGATATTTTTATATTAGACTTTAATATTATAACTGCAGACTGTACTAAATTTGGAACATTTATCTACTTAATAAGTTTAAAATATGTAAATACCTTGCTCTTCAACATCAAATTCCAACTCATCGGTATAATCTGAAGATAAATTTTGTTCAGTTTAGTGCATACATGATTATTTATATCAAAAACAAATATGGAAATATAAAGATTGATCATTAAGTATACATAATGGTGGAATGCGCAACATACCGATATGCATATCGTCGTCACTATCTTCGATGGGATCTGCAGTGACTTCAAAATCTAAAAAAGTTAAGTTTAACTACATATATACACTTATAATTAAGTAAGTTACTACCTGAGGATTCATTAACTCTTTCTTGATGAGTGATGTTCATTTTTCCTTTATCCTTTAGCTTTTTATTCGCATCTCCCTTAGTAGTGCTTGTAGTTGGTCCTACGGGAGTAATTTTACTGTGTGTTTTATCTCGATCACCAACAGCATTAAAGGATTTCATCAAATTCCTGACGCCAGAAGAAGTTTGTGAAGGGAACCATTCTGTAATAAAATTAATTTATAATTAATTAAAAAGCATAGTAAATTAAACTATTTACATTGATGTTTAAAAAAAAAATTACATAACCTGGTCTGCGAATACCGAGTTGTTCTAGATCAGGTGTTAGAACAATAATGTCTGAATTTGAACTATTTCCTAGACTACAATCATTTAAAATTGACGTAACATTATCAGTTTTCCCATTCGAATGACGGTTGAGCAGATTCACCTTTCTAGTACAATGATATCCAGATTCTGCACATATAAAAGAATTTATCATGCAACATAAAAAACCAAAGTAATTTTAAATGGAATGAATTATATGAAACTGTTAATATTGATTTACCAAATTGTTTAGATCCCAACATCGATCTATTATTCAAGACTGTAAATTTATTCTTTTCGGGAGATATCCTTGAAGCCGGTAACTGGAAAGGGGTAACTTTTGTGATAGTTGTAGGTTTGCGATTAATAACTTTTGTCAATGAACTTTGATGAGTTAACCCTGAAATCAAACTTATTTCTCATATTATAAAGCTGTTACAGATCCTCTATGAGTTTAAAGTTGTTCATATTTTAAAAATCAAATACCAGAAGGATTGATGCCATGTAGTCTCCTTTGTGATGGATCCAGATAAACATGACTATTATTGCTTTCATTGTAAGATCCTGTAAAAAAACAATCAATAAAGTATATTAAATTGTAAACAATAGTTTAAATGGAGGGTTTGTAAAACACAACATGAATAACCTGCAATGTTTCCATCGTTTGGAGACATCCCTTGCAACAGCGTAGCATTGCTGTTTTGTCCAATCCCTGCAAAACGTTTGACCTTTAAATATTTTTTGACATATCTTACTCACAACATAGAAGGATAATAATTGAATTTTTGTAGGTAAAATATTACCTGACAAATTGACGGAATGTAATCTCCTTTGTGATGGAGTAAGATACACGTGACTATTATTGCTTACATTGGAAGATCCTGTAAAAAACAATCATTAAATTGTATTAGATACCATGAAATAGTTGAAATGGAGTGCATTTATAACAAAACATGAATAACCTAAACTGTTTTCATCGTTTGGAGACATCCCTTGCAACGACGTAGTATTGATAGTTCGTCCAATACCTACAAAACGATTGACCATCAATAATTTCTGGACATATATTACTCACAACATAGTTCAATAATAATTGAAAGCATTGTAGGAAAAAATTACCAGACAAATTGACAGAATGTAATCTCCTCTGTGATGGAGTAAGATACACGTGACTATTACTGCTTAAATTGGAAGATCCTGTAAAAAAACAAACATTATATTATATTAGATACCATAAAAATACATATGTTATGGAACTTGAAACTTTTATATACAACCTGAACACATCCCCTACAGCGGCGTAGCCAAGCTATTTTGCCGAATCTGTCGTGTGGATTGATGCTGAGAATCTGTTCGTATATCAGATTTGTACTCAGGTTTTGAATAGCCTACATTAGACATGAACAATATAATCTCCATTTTACGATTAAATAAAAAATTACGTTTTGGATCAAAAACAGGAACTAATATACGTACCATTATGCATAGCAGAAGAATTCTGAGTATTGGGATCATTGTTTTCATTATTACATCCAATATCAATCCGAGAAACATCTCCACGCGTCCCATCGATAGATCCAGATGCAGGGCGTCTTCTCTGGCCTATGATAGGAAGGAGAAACATCGATAAAAATTACTTTACACAATACAAATACAGCAAATGAAGGAGAAACATACCAGTTCGTATTGAAGAAGGAGAAACCGGACCAAGAGGAAGACGCTTACGACCTGTTTAAGCAAAAAATCAAACATTACAATATTAAGACATCACAAATTCCATATACAAATACAAACATAACTTGCAAACTTGACTTATCCATGATCCGACAATGAATGATATGATAAAGAGAGGCTGTTAATTTGAATTGTAGATCATGGATTGAACAACTGCAACAAAAGAAGAAGAAGAAATCGTCGTGGTAACTGGAGAGATAGGCATAGAACAGAAATTTGAAATCGATAATATCTTCATTTGGAATATCATAATTCAAATTTGCATGATTGTAGCTTTGAAAAAAGGAAGTTACAACTGTTTTATTTACGTATTGATTGATGGGTATTATTTGATTTGGATCCGGATCGGTGGATAGTTGAAAATACATGTGAATTAGGCTTAAAAAAACCCGTGGATAGTATCCGGATGGAGGATGGGTCACTGATGGGTCAAAAAGTAATGGAGCGGGTCAAAAAAACAAAGGAAATTGATGGATCAACCCATGGATATATCCAAGATGCTAAATGGATAATTGATGCTTTAAGATTATATAGATAATTAAGTAAGGATAATTAAGTAAAATAACATGTTTTATTAGTTAAGAGTAAATAAGTAAAATCAACAGGTACCGACCAACCAAACTTTTAATGTTTCGGCTTTTATATAATAGTATAGATTTATAGATTTTTTTTTTTGAATTAGAATTCAATTTTTTATAGCATGTCTTTTAAAATAATTCTAGAAGGAATCTCAAAATGATAATAAAAGAAAATAAATTGATATAATGATTTGCAACACGTAAGAGAATCTTGGTGTATTAGATGATATTTTATATGTAATTTAGTTAGAATTTAACTTTTTTATAACACAAAACTGTTGTATTTCAAAACCGATTACTCAGATGTACTGAATCAAATAAAAGCACAAAACATGAAACAAGCAGTTACTCATTGATCGTAGTCCTCCATGATCTCTTTAAAGTTTTCTTCAAGGTGATATGATTAAGGGTCTTAAAAATATAAAATATATTACAGATTTTTTTTTAGAACAAAAAGAAATCAATCTATTAGTCAAAAGCCATATAGCATCTACAAAAACAATCGCAAGAACAGACGCTTAAGGGGATCGCTGTTGAATCCTTTCTAAAGGCAACCAAGCGATTTGAAGATATTTGATATATACATGTTTTTACTGCAATCATCGAACTGTTCTGGACCGATGACCATAGATGCGATTCCATAGTAGCCTTCATCTCTGAATCAAAATCATGAAAAACTTGCCGATCCATAACCTCGGCCATGGAAAACTCCCAAATTCAATCCAAACAAAAACCAAATTCTCACAAGGAGAGGCAAACACAACCCAAATAAATTGGGAATAACTGAAACCCAAATAAATTGGGAACTTTATTGAAAGGAAAGAAAGCAAGACAAACGAAAAATAAATTGAATTGGGGCTTTTCCACCGGTGAAACCCGATGGAAGCCCCCTCAAAAAACTTTAATGGAGGCTAGGGTAGGAGGGAGAGAGGAGAAGAGGCGAGAGCTTAAGAAGGAGAGAGTTATAATCGGAATATATTACAGATTTGATAACGTGTTGAATCATTTCCATATATATAAGAATCGTGATTGTTGTCGATTGCAATCTGATTTAAGATCATACCGTATTTTCCTGAATCTGTTTAGTATTATAAATTACAAATTTTTTATTTTTTATTTATAATTTAAATATTATAATTTACATTTTCGTTCCGTTTTGTAAAAAAATTTTATGCTATGGTTCCTCGAAAACTTCTGAAATTTTCAATGAAAAAAAAACGAGAGTGAATAACTCTTCATCCCAACATTTATAATAAATGAAAGCTGACCAACCTAGCCAAAAAAAAAAAAGTGACCAGTTAAATAGGTTTATTTAAATATAATCTAAGAAAGCATATTGATTTAAAATTTATCTTTTTAAGTTTGTATATTATGTATTGTTAAGGTGTAACAAATCTTACAAACTCTCGACAAAATTTAAAAATTCTACTTAACACCTGAAATCCTAAATTTTCACTTGTTATGAAAACAGGACAATGCTCATGGCCTCGTTCTTCAGTAAACCAAATGGTTTGGCTGATCTAAGAACTTCGAGTGAGGATCTTCATAGCGAGACCCTGCATTTTGTGTGCCAATAATTAGTGAGCAATTACATATGTTAAGCGAGCTAAATTACTTAAAAGATACTGTAATTAAAATGTTGAATTCGTTATGTATGATTTCTGGCCTAGCTGCCTTGTAAGGTATTGTTATAAACTCATTATTGCAGGGGGCTTAACGAAGATTCATAGCTAAGGATTAGTTACGCTTATTTGAAGTTGTGCATATGCCCCGGAAAAAAAACTCATAACTTTTGTCTTCTTCTCTTTTAAACACGGAGGATGAACTTGGTGGAGATACTTTTGCTTAAGAAGTTTGCATATTGAAGAGATATGATTAAAAATTGTTACGCCACATTTTCGGTTGCCTCAATTATCTTCCAAATTTCCTAATATTTACTAATTATTAATTCAGATTAATAATTATAACTTAACGCCTAAGTTTTATCCTCTCCCTGAAATGAGGAAAGAATCAATCTCAATCAATCAATAACGGAAAATATCTCCAAACGATATTCTTCAAATCAGGAAGATATCACAACGATAAGATTAAATCAGATAAAATCAGTAATTACCCAGATTAACGAAGTTTATCCCTAAAATCTCTAAGGGATAGACACAAATCAATTTGACAGAACTGCGTTGGCTTGATCCTTATAAATATAAGTTACGCAGGAATCTTGAAAAAGGATCCGATACACGAGACAAATCGAGACACCTATCAAGTCCAGCCCCAAACATCCAAAAATCCCAAATCCCCCTATTTTAATGATTTCGTTATTCCAGCAACCTCTGAAATCTGTTATCACCAAATTCCTCCGTTAACAATTGGCGCTAGAAGGAGGGCATATATTTTTTGATTGTGGAGGACAATTAATTCATATGCATGGGGGATTATTATGGATGTGGAGCTGCTTTAATGGAGGAGCTAAGCGGTGGAGGCGGCGGCTCTATTCCGAATTAAGTTAAGTTTTCCTATGATTTTGTCCATACAAATCTGTTATCTTATAAAATTCGTAGTAAATTCATTACATGTTGGATTTTGATGATTTTTAATGATTCGGAAAGCTTGTTAAATTGCCTATAACTTCCGTTTTTTGAGTTTTCTCAGATTATATATCGATCTATTCTCGAAATCACAAAAAACAATCAGATCTCGTTTTTCAGCATCGAGAAGCAGATCAGCAAACGTTTTATTTAATTCCCGATTCGTTATAAGTCCGTTTTTGATGAGCCTTATATCGTCGGAAAGGTCTTTTCATTCTCTACAACTTTTGTGTTTTGTGTTTTTCAATCAAAAATCGTTTAGAAGGTCAAAAATGTCAAAAATAGATATGGGCAGAATTTGAATTGTGAAGATTTTCAAGATTTTAAGTGTAATCTTCGTGGTACATGATTTTGGAAGGCTCGTAATTAAAGAGTTTATTATTTTGGAAGGCCCTCCTTTGCAGGGGTAATATTTTAGAAGGCTCTTATTCGAAAAGTTTATTATTTTGGAAGGCCCTCCTTTACAGGGGTAATATTTTAGAATTCTCTTATTTGAAGAGTTTATTATTTTAATATTTTGGAAGGCTCTCGTTTGTATGGGTAATATTTTGGAAGGCTCTTATTCGAAGAGTTTATTATTTTAGAAGGTATTCCTTTGCATGGGTAATATTTTGGAAGGCTCTTATTCGAAGAGTTGATTATTTTTTAGAAGACCCTTCAAGTGTTGCTGATATTTTTTGGAAGAATCTTGGGATATTGATATGGTTTTGGGAAGATGACCTCCTCTAAGGAGGGTCTCCCTTATTTTTTGTTAGACGACTTCCTCTAAGGAGGGTCTTCATAATTTATTTAAAAGACGATCTCCTCTAATGAGAGTCTTAGTGAAAATGAAGAGAACTTCGGAAAATCCACCTCCTGTGAGGAGGGATATTTCTGAAATGGGGAACGACCTCCTTTAAGGAGGGTATCCCAAATTATTAAAGTCCTTGCAAAAATCGTACTTCCGGGGGGGATGTCCGTACTTCCGGTGCCTCATCAAGGCACGAGCTTGGGAAAATCCACCTCTTGTGAGGAGGGATATTTATGGAATGGGGAACGACCTCCTTTGAGGAGGGTATCCCAAATTATTAAATCCTTGCAAAAATCGTACTTCCGGGGGGATGTCCGTACTTCCGGTGCCTCATCAAGGTTCGAGCTTCGGAAAATCCACCTCTTGTGAGGAGGGTATTTCTGAACTAAAAACTGATCTCCTTTGAGGAGAGTACCCTAAATTATCGAAATCCTTGCAAAAACCGTACTTCCAGGGGGGATGTCCGTACTTCCGGTGCCTCATCAAGGTTCGAGCTTCGGAAAATCCACCTCCTGTGAGGAGGGATATCTCTATAGCATTTATGGAAATTATGGTGGATATGACCTTCTTTGAGGAGGATATTTTCCGGAATACGTTATGGAAACTCTAGAATACGTCCTTCTTTGAGGAGGGTATTTCGGAGTGCTTAATGGAGGATATTTCTTCGAATATTTGCTTTTCAGGGTATTGCTCGGAAAGCTTTGCACGACTCTGCGAATAATGCTTGGATGGCTCTCCAAGATACATTCTCTCACACCTACAAAACTTATTATTTACATATCGCATATTGTCTTATTTACATCTACATGTATATTACGGGCACCTTGGTGCTCCATATTTTTTACTAATCTTCCTCTCCTAGCTGTTTTAGTGACTCAGAAAATTTGGAAGATCGAAGCATTCTTAGTTCTCCACTGCAGCAAGCTACACTGAAGAACTGGGGGGTAGTTGTTACGCCATATTTTCGGTTGCCTCAATTATCTCCCAAATTTCCTGTAAAGCATAATGTAATGTAATATGTAATAGAGGAAATATATAACTCAACTAGGATAAAGATAAATAATATTAACTCTATACAGGGATCGTGAAAGTTGAAGAACAGGCATCAACAAGGATCAAGTCGCTGAAAGAAGTTCATTAACATGATCAAGCCTCAATGAAAAAATAAGATGTACAGATGATTCAGTTGAAGGGCCAAAAGATTCTAGTGATAAAGTTTTTATGGTTACACAATTCTTAGCAGTGTTGATAAAGACATGATACGAAGACCACGAGTGAATGTTAGTCATCTGTGAACCAGACCAGTTGCACTAGGCATCAACACTTCACAAAGGAATCAAAGTATCTAACTCAGAAAAACTGTTAAAAGGTATGATTGAGTTTAGAGCAGTGTTGATATCCTCTAGTTAATTGGAAGCTGAATATTTAAGGATGTCAAATTAAGAGGAATATGAATAGTATCTGAAATTACTATTCACATGAATAGTAAATTACTATTCATATGAATAGTAACCGAAATTACTATTTATATGAACAGTATTCGAAATTACTATTTATATGAATAGTAACTAAAATTACTATTCATATGAATAGTAACCGAAATTAATATTCATGAATAGTAACCAAAAGTACTATGCAAGCTGGGTCCCACCTGTTTGATTTTTATAACTTTTGAAAATCAAAAGTTTGAAAATTAAGCATATTGAAAATGAAGATTCGGCTGAAAAATGAAAGCAGAAAAGCAGGCGGCTCAGTTTGAAGAAAAAAAAAAAGCAGGCGGCAAAATTTTCATCATCCGTTACGTAAATATTAGCCGCACAGTAGTTTTCTATAATCTATAAATAGGCCTATTGTATTTCATTTTCAAAACACACCTCAACACACAACTCTCTCTTCTCTCTCTTATATCTTCTCTGTGTAAGCTGCTAGACAGTCCATCTAGTAGGAAAGCCGGCTTAGCCCGCTTTCAGGAAGTGTCGGGTAGAAGGTCCTCGTGCCTAAACTATCCTTAGGAGTGTTCTGGTTTTTGAAGCTAATCCACTGGATTAGAAGTTGTAACACCCCTCGGTTTTTATCAATTCAAAGATATTTTCCCGAATTGATTGTGTTATTTCGATTCAGTTGTTGACCTTATTTTTCACATCTCAAAAATCCAAATATTTCGAAATAACGTATTCAACCCCCCTTCTACGTTATTCTGGACCTAACAATTGGCATCAGAGCTTGTTGATCGACATACAGATCAGATCCGCGTTCGTCATCCAGAATCATGAGTACTCAAAAAGGTTGCAGTATTAAGTTTCCTTCATTTAAGCGTGATAATTATAGCATGTGGAAAATGAAGATGTTATTGTTCATGCAAGCGTCAAATCCTAGATACATGGAGACGTTGACTGAGGGTTGGTCTAAACCAATGAAAGCTGCTCCTGAAACTACTGAGGATGGTGAAAGTAGTACAGCTGTTGGAGGAATGATTCCAAAACGTCCATCGGAGTATACCGCTGCTGAAATTGAAAGGGATGGATTGGATACCAATCTTAGACTAATCAAAGTTGACTCCATGGATGATGAAATGAATCATCAAATTATGAACTGTACTAGTGCGAAACACATGTGGGATACGATTGGAATGATAATGGAGGGAACTGATGAAGTTCGTGAAAATCGACTGGATATTCAGACGTCTCACTACGAAGCTTTTAAATCTCTTCCTGGTGAAAGTATCACTCAAGTTTTCGAGAGATACAATAAGCTACTGAATGATTTAAGCATTCACGGGAAGAAGTATCCTCTAAGAGAGACAAACAGGAAATTCATGCTGACTCTACCACACCACGTAGAACATAAAGCATCATCCATCAGAGAGAGAGATGACTTTGCTACAATGACTCTTGAGAAGTTGTATGGAAAGTTAAGAACTCATGAGATGGAGCAAGAGCAAAGGAAAATTATTTATGGTGCTGGAACAGTGGACAGCAAGAATGCTGAATTATTGAAAACAACTGCTCTTACTGCATCCAGCCACAAAGAACCTGAAACAAAGGTTGTGAAACCGCAGAACAAGAAGGATGTGTTCTTTGAAGCTGAAATGGACAATGATGATCTGCCTGGTGACGAAAGTGAGTATTATACTCTTGAGGAGTTGCAGCAACTGGAGGATCCTACTATGGCTACATTAGCAGCTAACTTTAGCCGAATCAGATTCAGGAAAAATGCCAAGTACAGATCTTCTGGAAGTAGCAGCAGATCGCAGAGAACGGGTTCATCTTCTGGGTCTGAATCAGGAAAGAGTAACAAGACAGGGATGGTAGACCGTAGCAAGTTTCGGTGCTACAATTGTGATAAGATGGGGCACTTTGCCAGCGAATGCAGAGAACCCAGGCAAGCAAATGAAAGGAAGAACGTTTTTCAGAAAAGGGACTCTAGCTCTCAGAGAAAGTATCCTGTCAAGTCATACATTGCCGAGGGCAAAAGCTGGGATGACACGGACGATGAAGAGGAGGATGGCAATCTTGTGTTGATGGCAGACTATGATCCTACTTACGGATATGAGGTAAAAAACATGCCTGCTTCTATGGCTGATAGATGTAAATGTCGTAATCGTGATTGTGTCAAGCATGTGATAGACTCTAGCAAATTAATAAGTGATCTTAGATGAGATTTAGAATATGCTTTAAAAGATATAACAACTGCTAAATCTGAGACTGAAAATGCTAGGGCTGAACTTGGTAAGATACAAGCCAGGAATGAGGAACTAGAACTCACTAATATGCAGATAGAAAATCTAAAGGAAAGAAATGAGTATCTAGAAAACAAATTCCAGGTTAGTGTCGAGATAGAGAATGAACTTAAAGAGAAAATAGCTGACATAGATGGTAAGCTATATGCTTTTCAGAATTCAGCTAACCTTGATAGGGAATTGTTTGATAGTCAAATATCTGGTCCAAGAGTTGCTATTGGATTTGACTATAATGTTAAGAAATGTAAGAAACAAGTGGTGGATCCTGAATTAGCTAAGGCTACATCCAGTAGTGCACCACCTGTTCTTAAGAATACAGATAGTCCCCTATATAAGGAAGTTACCTCTAAGCCCTTTGATGTTGATGCTTTATTAATTAGAAATGAAATACTTGTTGAGGACATTAAAAAGCAAAGAAATGAAAAGGCAATGTCACCTAGTAAGTTTGTCAAATTTGTAAAACCTAAAACTGAACTAGGTGATCAAAATGAGTCTAAGGCTAAGAAGAACAGAAATGGAAGGATAGGCAAAAATGGTCCTAGGAAGTTATGTAACAACTGCAACTCTGCTGCTCATCTTACTCATGCATGTAAGAATGTTAAAGTAGAGAATAATCATAATATTAATGCTCATGTTCATAACATGTCTGCCATGCCTGTTCATTCTAAGTGTGCTTCAACTGCTTGCATATCATGCACTGTTAATCTTATGACTGATTTTCTAAATGTGACACATGCATCTCCTGCTGTTAATAATTGTTCACATGATGATAAAAGTAAGAAAACAAAACATGATAAAAATAACAGACCTAAGACTGCTAGTCCACCTAAATCTAGGAAAGAATCCTTTTCTCCCAAGCCTAGAAGCAATTCTGCTGAGGCCTCTGTAAGAGAAAAGGAGACAGTCAAGGCAAATGCTAAATCTGCTAAATCTACTAAATCTGCACAGAAATCTGTTAAATATGCAAATGTGTCTAAGCTCTATGGACCCAAACAAGTTTGGGTACCAAAGAAAACTTAATCTCCTTTGAATACAGGGCATGAAGAAAAAGCGAGTCATGTGGATTCTGGACAGTGGATGTTCGAGACATATGACCGGTGATAGAGCCCTGCTATCAAAGGTGGTTGAGAAAGCTGGTCCAGTGGTTACCTTTGGAGATGACAGCAAAGGATTCACTACGGGATATGGCTGTTTGGAATTTGGGAATGTCATTGTTGAAGAAGTCTCTCTTGTTGATGGTCTAAAGCATAATCTTCTGAGCGTAAGTCAATTTTGTGATAAAGGATATGAAGTCTTGTTCAAGAAGGAGAAGTGTCTGATCAGTAACAAGAGGGATGAGAAGCTCGCTTTGCAAGGAGTAAGAAATGGTGATTTGTTCGTAGCTGACTGGAACTCTGGCAATGATGAAGTCAAGTGCTTCTATGGTAAAGCATCTTCAGAAGACAGTTGGTTATGGCATAAGAAGCTTTCACATCTTAACTTCAAGACTATGAATTCTCTAGTCAAGAGGGAACTTGTGAAAGGATTACCCAAGATGGAGTTCAGTCCTGATGGACTATGTGCAGCATGTGAAAAGGGAAAGTCCAAGAGAGCATCACACAAAAGGAAGACAATATCAGACATCACTGAACCACTGCAACTTCTGCATATGGATTTGTTTGGTCCAGTTAATGTCATGTCTATGTCCAAGAAGCGATACTGTTTAGTAATTATGAATGACTATTCCAAATACACATGGGTGTTAATCTTGCATTTTAAGGATGAAGCAGCGCAGATGATTATCGATCATATCAAGAAGATTGAGCTAGAAGTTGGAGTGCCCGTGCGTAAAATCAGATCAGATAATGGGACTGAATTCAGAAACTCAGTTCTCAATAGCTGGTGTACTGAGAAGGGTATCTCAAGACAGTTTTCAGCACCCAGGACTCCGTAGCAGAATGGAGTGGTTGAGAGGAAGAATCGAACACTGATTGAAGCTGCCAGAACAATGCTGAATGAAGCTAAACTTCCTACTTATTTCTGGACTGAGGTAGTCAATGCAGCTTGCTATACTCAGAATAGAACCCTGATCAACAAAATGTATGAGAAGACACCATATGAGCTTATGGCCCTCACTAAACCATCCGTGAAGTACTTTCATGTGTTCGGAGGAAAATGCTATGCTCTTAAAGATGGCTATGAGCATCTTGGTAAGTTTGATGCTAAAGCAGATGAAGGCATTTTCCTAGGGTATTCATTGGAGTCTAAAGCGTACAGGGTGTATGTGATCGATAGTCAGAAGGTTGTGGAAAGCCTTAATGTGATATTTGACGATGCAAGATCTCCTAGTATTCAGAAAGAAGATGATGATGAATCTCTAGCTTTTGAGAATCTTTTTGATGATGAGGATGATGAAACTGAACCTGAGGTTGCTGTTGATAATGTAAATAATAATGGTAATGATGATAATGATGATCCAGATTCTGGTAATGGCAGTGGGAACACAGGATCTCAAAGTCAGACTATTTCTGGTTCTAGTCCTCAAGTTGAAGAATCTACAGATCAGACAAGCAACAACTCAGGGGGAGCAGGAGAAGGATCCACTAGTCAGAATGCTAATATGGGGAATCATCCAGATCTTATCTACCAAGGCAAACTGTTTGGAATCGAGATCATACTTTTGATCTGATCATTGGTGATCTTGACTCAAGAGTTCAGACTAGAAGAGCTACTCAAAACGAATGCTTGTATTCTGGTTTTCTATTAGAAATTGAACCTAAGAAGGTTGGAGAAGCTCTGGAAGATCCAGATTGGGTGATTGCAATGCAAGAGGAACTCAATCAGTTTGAAAGACAGAAAGTTTGGAAGCTGGTACCCAGACCAAAGGACAAATCTGTAATTGATGTAAGATGGGTATTCAGAAATAAACTTGACAAGAATGGAATAGTTACAAGGAACAAGGCGAGACTGGTTGCCAAAGGCTACACTCAAGAAGATGGTATTGATTATGATGAGACCTTCGCACCAGTTGCTAGACTAGAAGCCATCAGGATGTTTCTGGCATTTACTGCACATTCAAACTTCAGAGTATATCAGATGGATGTGAAAAGTGCTTTCTTGAATGGTGAGCTTGAAGAAGAGGTCTATATTGAACAGCCTCCTGGTTTTATTGATCCTGAATGTGAGGACTTCGTCTACCTTCTATTCAAAGCTCTCTATGGTCTTAAGCAGTCGTCTAGAACATGGTATGACACTCTTGCTGAATTCTTACTTGAAAGTGGTTTTACTAGAGGTGTCATAGATAAAACTCTGTTCTATAAAAAACATAAAAATGATATTCTACTTGTGCAAGTTTATGTTGATGACATTATATTTGGCTCTACGAATGATGCACTTTGTGCAAGGTTTGCTAAGTTGATGCAGAGTAGGTACGAGATGAGCATGATGGGAGAGCTGAACTACTTTCTTGGATTGCAAGTAAGCCAAAGAACAGATGGTATCTTTATCTGTCAATCCAAGTATATTAAGGATCTTCTTAAAAAATATCATCTTGAAGATTCAGCACCTGCAAAGACTCCCATGGCCACTGCCACTAAGCTTGATCAAGATAAATCTGGAAAACGAGTTGACATAACAAGCTATAGGGGCATGATAGGTTCTCTACTCTACCTCACTGCAGGCAGACCAGATATAATGTTCGCAACATGCCTATGTGCGAGGTTCCAAGCTGATCCTAAAGAATCACATTTGATAGTTGTGAAGCGTATCTTCAGATATCTTAAGGGTACTCCGAATCTTGGTATTTGGTATCCTAAGGATACGGGTTTCGACCTAGTTGGCTATACAGACTCTGATTATGCTGGTTGCAAGATTGATCGCAAGAGTACTTCTGGAAGCTGTCAATTCCTTGGAAGGAGATTGGTTTCCTGGTTCAGCAAGAAGTAGCATTCAGTAGCCACATCTACAGCAGAGGCAGAATACATTGCAGCTGGTAGCTGTTGCTCACAAATCTTGTGGATGAGGAATCAACTCATGGATTATGGTCTGTTGCTGAACAAAATACCCATATTCTGCGACAACAGAAGTGCCATAGCAATCTCGAATAATCCAGTACAGCATTCTCGAACCAAGCACATCGACATAAGGTATCATTTCATTCTTGAACATGTTATGCATGGTACTGTGGAACTTCACTTCATTCCCACTGAGCAACAACTTGCAGACATTTTCACGAAACCACTTGATGAATCTACATTCAACAGGTTGGTTAGTGAACTTGGCATGTTAAACTTGTCCTCTTAACAGGAAGTCAACAAATGCAAGTTGTTATACATTTTCATGATTTTATCTACTAATTAGTTGCCATGTGTTTAAATGTTAGAAATTTGTGGTAATTAGTTGGTACTACTGAGGCGATACTTGAGTATTAACAGGTTTGCATGTTATATTTTTGTGTAATACTCGTGTACTCGATATTTATTTTAATAATTGATATCATGACTGAAGCAATTCAAGATTGGATCTCACCTGTTCTGATATTTGATTATTAAAATAAATTGTAGCATAATTAAATAAATATTTTATTATTCGATTCAAAATACCATACAATTTTTTGCCGATAAATGGAGCTTTTCTCTCTAGCCACCGGTTTCCACCACTTTCAGATCCGTTGACCTTCATCCACCATCGTCTCCACTTCCTGTTTGCCCCTCGCTCCTCATCTCCTTCCTCACCTCAACCTCCATTGTTACTTGCCTCTGTTTTTTGCCTCGATCTGTTTGGTTGCTTCGCAGATGGGTTCTAGAAACTCTGAGCATTCTGGATCGATGAACTTTGACGAGTTCTCTAACCTCATTGGACACAACTACGTTGCCCCTACTGTTCCTAACATCAATTTCCAGCCATTGTTTCAGTTTGGTGCGGAGAATGAATCATTCAACTCTGATAATATGGGAGAACCCTTATCTCCTAGATCTTTGAGAAGGATTCAAGAACGGACTCAGCTCATCCTTAATGATGGCACTGACCTAGCTGCTACTCGCCCAGTTTTCACAGCTTCATCTATTGCTTCTCGTGGTGAATCCAGAGATAAAAACGCTTCTCCTAAAGAGGTTAACTCACAGGTCAACCAAACAAAGGCGAATCAGATAGCTCATAAAGATACCCAAGGTACAGAATCTCAACCCCCTCTTGAGCTACATGAGGTTAATAATGGAGTTCCAAAATTATCTAAGACTGTCAATGATGAGCAATTGATTGCACCTAAATCTGTTACATGGAGCTCTATTGTTGGAAAGAATGTTGTTGACCCTGCTCCTAGCACTGATACTTCGGAGGCTTGTATCAGCTATAATGAAGATGGATCTGCTACAGTTAAGTTCTCTAGGGAATTCATGATTCAGGCACAAAAGCAATGGGAAACCAGCATCATTGGTCATTTTATTGGGGGGAACTTTGCTTTCAAATTTGTTCGTGAGCACGCAAACAAATTATGGAGTAACAAAGGTCTAGCTGGAGTGTATTACAGCTCTAAAGGGTACTATACGTTTAGATTTGGCACGATGAAAGAGAAAAATGCAGCTCTTAACCTACATTTGGTGCAGATAGGTGGGAAATCTCTCTACTTAATGCCTTGGATGGAGGGATCAAAATTCAAAAGAAATGTGGTTGAAAAGGTCCCTTGTTGGATTCGATTGGTAGATGTTCCTTACTCTCTTTGGTCAAAGGACAGTTTAACATCTATTGCTCGAGCTGTGGGCAAACCTCTGAAGTTTGACGATGCTACGGCTAGATTTAAGCCAATTAAGTATGCTAATGTTCAAGTGGAGCTTGAATATTCTGCCCGAGACCACCCTTTGTTTGGGTCACTATTCTGAATGTAGATGGTATAGAGGAACAGGAAAAAGTTGAAGTGCAGTATCACCAACTTCCTTACTCATGTAGCTTGTGCAAGGCCTTTGGTCATTCCCTTGCAAGATGTATAAATAATCCGGAAAGAATTTCCAAGAAATCAAGAATGGATCCACATTCGACCAAAGACAAAGCATCAGGCAGCTCTCCTGTCCCAACCAAAGAAGACTACTTGAATAACATGGAATTGATCCCATATACTATTGGTAAATTCTGTGGTTGCGACGTGGTCATGGATGGTGATGAGATTCTAGAAGAAATTGAAAGAGAGACTACAAATCAGACTGCTATCGAAAGGGAAGAGGACAAAAACAAAGGGGAGAGCAACTTGGAAGATTATTTGGAAGACAATTTGGAAGAGTTCGATAGGGTGCCAAGGAATTCTACTCTTCCTATGGTCGGATTTACAGCACCTCTTGCTATAGACAATGGGTTTGAGGCCCTTTCTGACCTACCTGAGGATCACCATGCTGTGCAAACTGTGAAATCCCCAGGAAAGAAAAGAAAAATGACAAATTGCCAAGCCCCCGTGAAATACAAACCGCTGACACTGTTTATAAGCATAATAGTATAACAGTAACACCGGAAAAAATCATGGATGAAGAAGGATTTACTAAAGTTTCTAACAGAAAAAGCTCCAGGTTGGCAGGAACGCCAACGATTCTTACTCGTTTACCATGAATTTCGCAGTTTGGAATGTGAGGGGTATCAATAGGAGTCCTCATCAGCAAGAAGTGATTAACTTCATTTCAGCCAATAAAATTTCTCTTATGGGCTTGGTAGAAACTAAAGTTAGGGTCGACAATTCTATGGATATTTCTAGGCGTATCAATAAAAACTGGAAATGGATTTTTAATTATGATGAGCATGATTTTGGTCGTGTGTGGGTTGGTTGGGACCCTTCTGTTTGGTATGTCACTGTCTATATGAAAACATCACAGCATATCACTTGTTTTGTGACGTTTTTGGAGAAGAAAATAACTTTCTGCGTAACTTTTGTTTATGCTCTGAATCAACCTCATCAGAGGGAGCCCCTTTGGAGGGATCTTGAGCATTTGAGTCGGAATATCACAATGCCTTGGTGCATAAATGGGGACTTTAACTGTATTTTAGCCTTGAACGAGGTTAAGGGAGGTCGTGAACACTGGACGACGGGTATGCAAAACTTTATGGATTGTGTTTCTGTCTCTGCTCTGGGGCACATTAAAACTCTAGGGTCTCTTTATACATGGACTAATAAACGATCATCTCTTATTCACAAACGCCTTGACCGCATGTTGGCTAATAAGGATTGGTTCAATGCTTTCACTGAAGCTACAGTTTTGGTAAAAAACAAGGGGATCATGGATCACAATCCTTTGATTTGCTCTGTTCCTCTGCATCTTGAAAAGGTTGTAAAGCCATTTCAATTCCATAACTACATGACTGAGGTAGATGGGTTTATGGAAACTGTATCAAGAGCCTGGGATAATCAGTGGTATGGGGACCCCATGGCAATCTTGGTTCGCAAATTGAAGCATGTAAAAAGTGCTTTGGTAGGCTTGAATAAGACTCATGGTAATGTGCATAATAATGTGGCAATGGCCAGATCTTCTCTCTCAGCAGTGCAAGATCAACTGGTGAATGATTTTGAGAATGTCATTTTACTTCAAGAAGAAATTCACTACTCGGAGAAGTTGTAGACTGTTTTACTAGAGGAGGAGCGATTTCTTTTGCAAAAATCGAGGGTGAAGTGGCTTAACTACGGAGATGGTAATAACAGTTATTTTTTTAATAGAACAAAAGCTAACTGGAATGTGAACAAGATTTTGGCTATAGAAGATAATGAGGGGCTTTTGGTTTCTAGCCATAAAAATGTCTCTAAAGTGGCAGTGGATTTCTTTTCGAGCACCTTGGGTTCGAGCTCCAACCTGCCGCCTTGTGACTTCGATTCCTTCGACTGTGATTTGATCTCTCCTGCACAGGCTATTTTACTAGAAGCCCCTGTTTCTGATGACCTAATTCTGGCCACCTTAAAGGCAATGAAAAAGAACAAGGCACCGGGGCCTGACGGCTTCACATTCGAGTTCTTTTTGGCTTCTTGGGACATTGTTGGCAGCACTTTCTGTGAGGCAGTTAAAGGTTTTTTCTCCTCTGAATCTTTCCATAACTCAGTTAATGTCACAAGCATCGCCCTTATCCCGAAGGTCCCAACCCCTACAACAATGCGAGATTTCAGGCCTATCTCGCTGTGCTCAATACCTTACAAGTGTATTGCCAAGATACTTGCATCTCGTTTGAAATTTGTTATGCCTAGTATCACTGACATCTCTCAATCTGGTTTTATTCCTGGACGTAATATCTCGGATAATATTCTCATGGCGCAAGAGTTGTTTCGAGGATATCATAGAGATACGGGTTTACCTAAGTGTGCTCTAAAGCTTGATTTGAATAAAGCTTTTGACTCGATAAATTGGGACTTTATCATGGGTGCTCTTCGGAAACTTAATTTTCCGGCAAAGTTTATGAGGTGGATTTATTTATGCATTTCTACTACTTCTTTCTCTGTCAAAGTTAATGGCTCGTTGTGTGGTTTTTTTCATGGTAAGAAAGGCCTACGGCAGGGGGACCCTATCTCTCCATACCTATTTGCTATTGCTATGAACGTCTTGTCCTCTATGCTTGCAAAAACCCCTGATGATTTCAGATTTCATTGGCATTGTAAAGACATAAAGCTCACGCATCTTTTCTACGCAGATGATGTTTTACTATTCTCTAATGGCGACATTGAGTCTGTTACTCATCTTATGGATTGTATGTATCGCTTTGCGGATGTTAGTGGGTTATGCCCAAGCACGGTTAAAAGCACGGTTTATTTTGGAAATTGTACAGAAGATTTTATTGAGTGGTTTGATTCAAGGTATGGTCTTGCACACGGGGAGCTTCCTGTTCGATTTCTTGGGGTTCCTTTAATCTCAACGAGGTTAAGTCACAATGACTGTATCCCTCTTATCGACAGGATAACTGCTAGGATTTGTTATTGGACTTCTTTACTGCTGTCCTTCGCAGGTCGTGTACAGCTTATTAGGGCTGTGATCTTTGCAGTGCAAGGTTACTGGTCCAACCATTTTATCCTTCCTGCTTCTGTGCATTGTTCCATTCAGTCAATCCTCACTCGCTTCTTGTGGAAGGGGAATATCAACTCTAAAGAGGGAGTGAGAATTAGCTGGGACTCCATCTGTCTTCCTCTGGACAAAGGGGGCTTAGGTTTTAAGCAACCCAAAGACTGGAATCAAGCTCAAATCTTGCTGCATCTATGTAAGGTGGTGTCAAAAAACAAGGCATTGTGGCCTCGTTGGGTTAACACAACTGTCCTTAAAAAACACAACATCTGGACAATGCCAATGCCCAATGATTGCTCGTGGATTCTCAGAAATGTTCTCAAGCTAAGATCAACAGCTCGTCAATTTATCTCTTTCAAGATTGGAAATGGCCTTGGTACGTCTCTATGGTTCGACCCATGGTGGAACTCTACATGCTTGGCTTCTAACAAGCATGCTCTCATCATTGCTCAATCTGGTCTTCAAGGCGATGCTACGGTGAATACAATCATTCATACGGGCGTTTGGATTCTCCCTCGAACCTCTAACAGAATACACCACGTGCACCCTGATCTGGCCCTCTGGACTCAACATTTTGATTTTCCAGGTTTCAATCTTTGTGATACTGATATCATTCTTTGGGATGGCTTGCCAATTCACAAGATTAAAGCTCGGAATATCTGGCATTCTCTTCGAACGCAATCCCCACAAGTTACCTGGGCAAAGCATGTCTGGCACAAGCTCAAAATACTGCGCTATGCACACCATGAATGGATGTTATGCCATGGACGTTTGCCAACTTCGCACAGGCTCGCTCAGTTCGGCTTGGATGTATCTCAGTTTTGCTATTTCTGTGTAGGGGGCATCGAAACGGACTCTCATTTGTTTGTTACTTGCCCTTATAGTAGCTACATTTTGACAAAAATGTTTGGCCTGCTAAACATTGTCTTTGCAGGAACATCTTGGGTGGAGCTCCTGCATTCCTTGGGGTGTATTTCTGATAACATCCTTCGAACTGTTGCCCTACTTGCTGCACAGACTTTCTCATATCACTTATGGAGAGATAGGAACTCGAGATTACATGATAACGGCTCATTGGGGCCAAACCAGTTAATTAAGGGGATCATGGTTGATATAAAAACGAAGCTGCGAAATACGGAATGGTTCATTAAAAAAGCGAATTTAGTGTTTTATAGATGGGTTTTTATTTAGTATCTCATAGTCGGGTTGGGTAATTTTTTTGTGTTCTTTCTTTTTCCAATTTTTCTTGTAAGTTAGATTGGTCTTAGTTAGCTCTCTCTTTGCCTTGGCTTAGAGCAAGGGTCAATCCCTGTATTTTTTCTTTTTATATTTAATTATAAATTTAGCAAAAAAAATAAATAAATATTTTATTGACATATATCAATTAATGATATTTTGTTAATTTTATGTCTATTTAATTGTGAGTTTATCTGATTATTGTGGATTAATTCTTGATTTACAGTGTGATTATTTTTAAATCCATAATAATTAGAAGTATTAAATATGTGTATGTGCATAGGCTGATAGGTTTCGGCGGTAAGATGTTTTTTCGACCGACAGGTTTTGGTGATAAGATGCTTTTTTCGGCTAATTAGGTAGTTAGGTGAGAAATTATTGAGCGGTGTTATTTTTCAAACATAACCTGTCACTATTACACCTAACCCACTAATACTTGAAACCTTATAAATGATGAGTTTTTGTTTGTGTTTAACATCATCATTTTTCAGATATACAGAGCATATACACACAATTGCTGAATATTTCAAGCTTTGACCGGAAAAATCTCACAATCTAGCTGGTGGTTTTTAGAGCGGATTTCATATTCTTGTTATACGCATTAACCCTTGTTTTTGAATTTCCTCACAGTTTTGAAAATGGCATTGCAGGGAAGCTTTTTAATTGCTAAAGTTAATCCTATTTCCATTCAGCAAATCGAAACCATTCAGGATGAGCAATTTCGGGCTTGGACACAATTTCTGAATGAACATTCATTAATTCGCTATGCTTTAGTTACACAGGTGCAACTTAACCATGATGCATTGTGTGAACTATATTGCAGTGCAGTTAACAATTCTGGACAGGACGGGTGTGCATTCACATATCGACTATTTGGTAGGTCGATTAGGGTCACTGAAAGAGATGTTAATCGAATTCTTCATTTTCCTATGGAAAATCTCATTTCTGATCCTACACCCGAACAGATTGAAATGTTCTTTCATTTTATAAGGTACCAAGATGGCAATTTCAATACTGGTAATCTATCTAGAATGTTTCTAACCCAGTATTGGAATTTCTTCTTTCACACTCTTAACCATGTTTTTTCCTCAGATAAAACAAATCAAGATCGAATACCTGAATTTATTCAAATAATAGGGTATACGGTCGCCAATAATTTGAGGATTAATTTTGGAAAAATAGTGCTTGGTCAAATCATTTTAAAAATGAAACGCTTGGGAACAAGAGATATTCGGACTCAAAATGTCAAATGTCTATATCCAAGGTTTCTACAGTTAATACTAAATGATTTTTTGAATGATGAAGACAGGGTACGCTTGGAAAATGGTCAAAAGGTGGAATGTTCTTCTATGAAGACGAATGTAATTAATTACATAAGCAAAAAGAAATATACAGACGTGCCTACAGTCCTAACTGAATATTTAAAGACTGTCCCACTTTCGTTGTTACCACGACCAGTGAGAGCAAGTATATGACAAGGTAATATTTCAATCCCTGCTATTCCAACCTCTGTATTTCCTATTGTGTCACAGGAAACACAATTTCTACAGCCCCCAGTGGCCATCTTACCCGACCAAGAGCAGGAAATCCCACCGACTCTAACACAGGTCGAAGAGCCCATTCTACAAATGCAAACACAAACACAACAAACTCCTACACCTCATTTGTCACTTAAACGGCTAGTCATTCATATTATTGAGGGAGATAGTGCCTCAGCAGCACCACATAAGGAGTTAGTTACATCAGCCGCTCTACCTCATTCTAAACGGAGTAAACCCAATAAACCTGAGGTAACGACAACTGTTAGTGAAACAATTCATTCTTATCCAGTAAGTGAAAATGTAAATAAGGTTGAATTGACGGGAATAACTGGTGAATCTTCCATTTTACGGAAAGATCCATCGGTAGGAGGTTCTTTTATGAACCAAGTGTCTTCACAGACGTACGAGGGAAACTTGGGTTTTGTGCCATTTAATCGATTCAAGTTTAACCTCCTAGAGGGAAAATCTCTGGATCTCTTTCGAGATTTACCACTCTTTACCTGTAGTCGGCAAAAGGGGCTAGGATGATTTCATTTGCAGTACACATATCGGTGGAAGCTCTGGAGGAGAGTTGAGGGAAACACGAACAGAACATGTAAGTGTCACCCAAACCACTAAACCGAGTGAATATAGAGTGTTGAGTGAAACACCTGCAGAACGTACAAGTGAGCAACCTACTAAACCACATGCACCTGTAACCAGAAAGGAATACAACAGACTACTTACACGGGTCCAAATAATGGAGAAAGAGTTGCAAAATATCTGTAAGTCCATTGCAGAAATCAAAAATTTGCAACTTATTCAACATGATGCATTCTAGGTTCAATTAAGTTCCATGGCAGCCCAGTTTAGTCATACAATTAATTCCTTGGTGAAGACAGCTTCGTCCAATTTACCAAATCCACATCCTACTATTCTGGAGGATAACCCAACTGAGGGGGAGAAGGTGGATGGGCAAGAAGCTACTAGGCGTAATAAGGGCAAGAAAAAGGTTGTTGACACATAATTAACTTTATTTTGGGAAAGGAAAAGCTAATTGGAATATTCGTGCTATATGGAAAGAAAGCAAGGCAAAATTTGAAGATATGTTCAGTCTAGAGGAACAATTGTCTTGTACTTGTTCAAATTTTAGAAATCTTGAAAATGTATATATATGATCCAGAATGTGCTTTAATATTATTTATCTTTGTATTTTATTTGTGTCAGTTTAGTTATCCTCTAGGTATTTGCTTGTCAAACCCTAACAATCAAATATGGGGAGATTGTAAAGCATAATATAATGTAATGTAATATGTAATAGAGGAAATATATAACTCAACTAGGATAAAAGATAAATAATATTAACTCTATACAGGGATCGTGAAAGTTGAAGGACAGGCATCAACAAGGATCAAGTCGCTGAAAGAAGTTCATTAACATGATCAAGCCTCAGTGAAAAAATAAGATGTACAGATGATTCAGTTGAAGGGCCAAAAGATTCCAGTGATAAAGTTTTTATGGTTACACAATTCTTAGCAGTGTTCTTAAAGACATGATATGAAGACCATGAGTGAATGTTAGTCATCTATGAACCAGACCAGTTGCACTAGGCGTCAACACTTCACAAAGGAATCAAAGTATCTAACTCAGAAAAACTGCTAAAAGGTATGATTGAGTTTAGAGCAGTGTTGATATCCTCTAGTTAATTGGAAGCTGAATATTTAAAGATGTCAAATTAAGAGGAATATGAATAGTATCTGAAATTACTATTCACATGAATAGTAAATTACTATTCATATGAATAGTAACCGAAATGACTATTTAGATGAACAGTATTCGAAATTACTATTTATATGAATAGTAACTAAAATTACTATTCATATGAATAGTAACCGAAATTACTATTCATGAATAGTAACCAAAAGTACTATGTGTTTGCACTAAATCACGCAAGCGTACGTGGTCACAAGTAATATAGATATAAGTTGAGTTCGTTCCCACAGAGATCTGGTTTATGTTTCAATTCAGTCAATGCACCTATGCAACAATGTATGGTTATTATGCACTGCTAAGACAATTAACAATATTGGGTTTTGATTATCTAAATTAAACTAAAAAAACAAATTAACAAACTAAGAATTAATTAACTAACGAGAACTGTAATCGAATTACTTCTGCAAGATAAACCATGGAATCCTAACTTCATTAAATACTTTACTTAGATCTGACGCCTTTAATCACTATATGCAATAGATATGATATCTGATCGGATAACACGAAACAAGTACACGTTACCTGTTAGTATACGAATACCAAACTAAACATACATCCACAAAAGAGATAGAAGATGAATAGACACCAATTATGCTTAGACCCTATATGTCTATAGAATTTAAAAACATAACGGTTGAAGAACAAGTTATCCATTAAGATCACACAGGGCAGTATAAGTATTTTCATCTCACACCACGAATCATATTGATAAACAATTATGAACCTATGCTAGCATGGCAAGTTCTAAATCTCAAGATCCACTTTCACTTCACAAGAGATTACCAAATTAGATGTTCATGACGCATCTATCAATTAAGCATAACCATACGAGGATATCAGATATACATCACACACAGATCTTTAAAGCATCAAGATACTAAAGCTCCATAAATAAATCCGTTAGAATCCCATGACAACGATTAGTTCATAATCGAACCTCTCGTCATCATGGGATCTGATGAAACCATGATAAAAACAAAGTATGAAAAGATACAAATAAACCTAAATAATTGATATGTAATGGTTCTACTCCTAATGATACAAATTACAAAGGTTGGATGTGTTTATATAGGCTCTATAATTCTTGCCCAGCAAGAAATTGCCTTCTATTACAATTAGAATTAGAAGAATGTACCAAAAACTGCCCAAAATATAATTAAAATTAGAAAAAGGGCAAGACAGTAATTTCCCATCCTTCTTTCACAAAGATATGGTTTAGATATAAGTTGAGTTCGTTCCCACTGAGATCTGGTTTAGGTTTCAATTCAGTCAATTCACATATGCAACAATGTATGGTTATTATGCACTGCTAAGACAATTAACAATATTGGGTTTTGATTATCTAAATTAAACTAAAAAAACAAATTAACAAACTAAGAATTAATTAACTAACGAGAACTGTAATCGAATTACTTCTGCAAGATAAACCATGGAATCCTAACTTCATTAAATACTTTGCTTAGATCTGACGCCTTTAATCACTATATGCAATAGATATGATATCTGATCGGATAACACGAAACAAGTACACGTTACCTGTTAGTATACGAATACCAAACTAAACATACATCCACAAAAGAGATAGAAGATGAATAGACACCAATTATGCTTAGACCCTATATGTCTATAGAATTTGAAAACATAACGGTTGAAGAACAAGTTATCCATTAAGATCACACAGGGCAGTATAAGTATTTTCATCTCACACCACGAATCATATTGATAAACAATTATGAACCTATGCTAGCATGGCAAGTTCTAAATCTCAAGATCCACTTTCACTTCACAAGAGATTAACAAATTAGATGTTCATGACGCATCTATCAATTAAGCATAACCATACGAGGATATCAGATATACATCACACACAGATCTTTAAAGCATCAAGATACTAAAGCTCCATAAATAAATCCGTTAGAATCCCATGACAACGATTAGTTCATAATCGAACCTCTCGTCATCATGGGATCTGATGAAACCATGATAAAAACAAAGTATGAAAAGATACAAATAAACCTAAATAATTGATATGTAATGGTTCTACTCCTAATGATACAAATTACAAAGGTTGGATGTGTTTATATAGGCTCTATAATTCTTGCCCAGCAAGAAATTGCCTTCTATTACAATTAGAATTAGAAGAAGGTACCAAAAACTGCCCAAAATATAATTAGAATTAGAAAAAGGGCAAGACAGTAATTTCCCATCCTTCTTTCACAAAGATCTGGTTTAGATATAAGTTGAGTTCGTTCCCACTGAGATCTGGTTTAGGTTTCAATTCAGTCAATGCACCTATGCAACAATGTATGGTTATTATGCACTGCTAAGACAATTAACAATATTGGGTTTTGATTATCTAAATTAAACTAAAAAAACAAATTAACAAACTAAGAATTAATTAACTAACGAGAATTGTAATCGAATTACTTCTGCAAGATAAACCATGGAATCCTAACTTCATTAAATACTTTGCTTAGATCTGACGCCTTTAATCTCTATATGCAATAGATATGATATCTGATCGGATAACACGAAACAAGTACACTCTACATGTCAGTATACGAATACCAAACTAAACATACATCCACAAAAGAGATAGAAGATGAATAGACACCAATTATGCTTAGACCCTATATGTCTATAGAATTTGAAAACATAACGGTTGAAGAACAAGTTATCCATTAAGATCACACAGGGCAGTATAAGTATTTTCATCTCACACCACGAATCATATTAATAAAAAATTATGAACCTATGCTAGCATGGCAAGTTCAAAATCTCAAGATCCACTTTCACTTCACAAGAGATTAACAAATTAGATGTTCATGACGCATCTATCAATTAAGCATAATCATACGAGGATATCAGATATACATCACACACAGATCTTTAAAGCATCAAGATACTAAAGCTCCATAAATAAATCCGTTAGAATCCCATGACAACGATTAGTTCATAATCGAACCTCTCGTCATCATGGGATCTGATGAAACCATGGTAAAAACAAAGTATGAAAAGATACAAATAAACCTAAATAATTGATATGTAATGGTTCTACTCCTAATGATACAAATTACAAAGGTTGGATGTGTTTATATAGGCTCTACAATTCTTGCCCAGCAAGAAATTGCCTTCTATTACAATTAGAATTAGAAGAAGGTACCAAAAACTGCCCAAAATATAATTAGAATTAGAAAAAGGGCAAGATAGTAATTTCCCATCCTTCTTTCACAAAGAAGCGTGCGCGAATTCATTCAGCACACTCCCTGCACCTTCTATCTATCCCACGTTGTAGAAAATCTCTCAAGCTTCGCGTGGGTAGTAAGATCGCTGAAAACGGACTTATAGAACTCCAGATATGGCCAAAACAGTGTAAGCTGCGCAACCGTCCCGGAAAATCCGAATTTTAATCAATTTAATCTCCAAAAACGACAGAAGTATCCACCTTAATCAATATTCTTGCAAGCCTGCACATCTACACAAAACACATCAAAACTATAACAAACTTGAGTCCAAGACAATCAATTTAAGCCGATATAGAATGCTCCAAGTGGATATAAAATCCACTTATCACACCCCCAAACTTAAACCGATGCTTGTCCTCAAGCATAAACAATTACAACTAACTAACTAATTAGTACCACTTCCGTAGGTGATCACGGTTGCATTTGGCATATACAACAAGCCCTTTAAACCCCTAGGCAGCCCTAGTGGACGAGTAAGGTCTCGTGAGGGCCTATAGCGAATGTACCCACAAAATCCATTTAACCTAATACAATGCAATGCATGAATGCAACTAATATGAAAAATGCAATTAATCTAATACTAAAATCCTATCATACCTTCAAATCCTCTCATGCCATATTAACTTAAGAATCAAAGTAAGTACGCAATGTCTTGGTGTCGAAAGTGCAAGCATTCACATAGTCTACTCAATGAACATGCATAAGTTCTCACAAGCCCATGTCAAATGTAAGAATAAGTTAATAAACATGCTAAGCCTACAAGAGTACATCTTTGAGACAAAACTCGGGATCTCATACGCAAAAACAAGCAAACACTCACAATCCACTCACAAAAGAATATTCACTCAAGAACAAGGGTAAGTGTATCACTCAATTCCAACAAAATCATAAGCATGCTTGACATTTGGTATCAATCTAACCCTTAACACAACATACATCAATGACGATAATCAAAAGGTCTTTATTTGGGTTGTAACGGGGCTAGGGACAAGGTATGTCAAATAAGGTAAACAGGTGAAGTGTCAAAAGCTAGTAAGTACCATCATAAATCATACACAACACCCTATTTCCCCCCACATAATTTTTCTATTTTTCTTCCAACAAAAATAATCGACGAGTCGACTAAAGTAGGATCACAACAAACACAAACATGCTCTCATAATATTTTTTTTCTTTCTTTCTTTTTTTTTCTCTTTCTTTTTTTTTCTTTTTTTTCTTTTTTTTTTCGAGAGCTAAATATAACACAAACAATAATATAAACAATAACAATGATCCCATGATTTTATTACACATTCTGACTATCAAGTAAACAAACCCAATTTTCAATATTTCCCCCAAAAGTAAGACTAACAATAAACCCCTCCTTACACACCTTATTACTCCCTTAAGCACTCTACTAGCTTTTGACAATGTGGGTTCAAATTAATGTAAGGCCAATACAAGAAAAAGGTCTAGGCAAGTAATGTGGTATGTCACCGAAAAAATAGGATTAAGCTCAACGGGTTAACTAATTGATCATGTAAATATGGTGTGGTAATATGGGAAAATATGTGGTTATTCCTAAATGCCTTTATCATTTTAATCGTCAAATAATGTCATGCGTTTCAAGAAAGACCTCAAAAAACTGCTAGCAATGCAAACAATCCGTGGTCACTCAAGCAAACGAATAACTTGCCACAAATATGCAATAAGGCTCAAAAACTCACTTGGTGGAAAAACATACTCAATCCCAAGCAAAAATCTCTCTAATGCACCTACTTGTATTCAAAGCATGCAAACTAAATCATCTTGCACATATTCATGTCCTTCTAATCACTTACAACATTCAATAAGTCTACTAGCTTCAACTTACTAGTGTATGTGTGTGCACAAGAACAAAGCATATCACTTCTCAATCAAAAGCGTCAACAACACAAAATTCCTATCAAGCATGGGTGCAAATGCAAACTACTATGAACTCACATGATATACGAACATAAAAACAGAATGACAGAATGTCCTATATGAAACAAACGTAGATAACACGAATATAAATGCATAATTTTACTATTACTAATATGCAAAGCATGCAATCCTACATGAACAAATAATACAACAACAACTACTAATCCCCCAAACCTCACCCCCAAACTTAAAATATTCAATGTCCGCATTGAATGGAAGTAAATACAAGGGATAGCAGAAACATACCTGCAATGCGCCGTACATATCCTCCCCCATCGCAACTCACACATGCTTGTTCGGCAAAAATCCCCTTTTTGTAGCAATTAGCATCACCTCTCCCAAGCTTAGAAGCCATAAGAATCAATACCCAACTCACAAGAAGCTCAACCAATAATTTTCAAGCAATACCACACCAAAAATAACCCAAATTCCAAGAATAATACAAAATCCCAATTTACAAGAACACAAATTCGTAATAAAAATAAGATTAGAGAAAAAGATTTACCCAATACGAATCGAAGAGGTGATCTTGCAATTAATTCCTCTTTAGAATTGAATTTTTAGAGATTTAAAGAAAATAGAAGAGGAATTGGATTTGTATGTATAGGTGGGTATAAATATAAGATGATGGATAGATGAGATTTAAAAATTTATAGTGTAGGAGAGATTTGAGAGGTTTAGAATTGATGTAGGATAGATATAGGAATTAGGGAGTGAAAGGATTTGAGTTATGATTGAATTTGGGGGAATTTATGTTGTAAAAACAACAATTTTCGGGCAAAAATCTGGGCAGAAAAATTTTCTGTAGGCTATAACGCAGGGGCAGGCTGCGTTTCTCCTGTGCAGACTGCGGGAGATGCAGTAACGCAGGCGTAGCCTGCGTTACAGGGAGGCAGAGTGCGGGACAGTCAGTAACGCAGGCGCAGCCTGCGTTACAGGGTTGCTGCCTGCGCAAAAAAAACACTGTTCATTTTTATTTTATTTTTTTTTTCACACAACACTAATTTTTTTTTTCCTACACTAATGCGGGTTGCCTCCCACCAAGCGCTTCTTTAACGTCAATAGCTTGACGTTACTTCCAAGTCTCCATTAAGGATGATAATAGTTAGCCTGATCATCTCTTCGCGAGACTTCATCGTCATCACGGCGGCACACTTTCTGCCCTTTCTCCTCGCTTGGCCTATTCATGTAACAACCATATCCTATTCCAATGCCTTCATCTATTGACCCAAAATTTGACAATTTGTAGAACAACACACATTCGCGGGCTTCGCTTGAATATAATGGAGGAGGGTAAATGTAAGTTGCTGAAGCCTTTGGTTCCTCAAACAGAACTTCCTTCATTGGCTCTAATGTGCTACCTCCATATTCACACTTTGAGACAAGTAGAAGACCTGCATCTGTCCCATGATCATCAGCCTCTTGGTTCGCACATACCAATTTTTGAAATTTGCGTAGCTCATCAGTGTCCTCTTGGTACGCACATACCAATTCTTGAAATTTGTGTAGCTCATCAGTGTTTGTCTCAAATAGTGCCCTTTCCAAATCATCCACCTCACTAGCTTGATCAAATTCCTCACATGGCTTGCGAACGCTAACATCACCTTGGAATTTGTCTTCCTCAATTAAGCATGCAATACCTTGCTCCAAGTCATCGTTATCCTCTGGTGTTGCCTCTAGCATGAATTGTTGATTCTCTTGTTCCAAGGCACTCAAAACTTGAGCAACAAGTGTCCCCATAGATTTGATAGACTTCTCATGATTCTCTACAAGCATCCTAATCTCCTTCCTAATCTCCTTCAAATCTTCAACCTCATCTGACTGAAAAGTAGGAATAGGTTGCTGATGTTGAAACTCTTCACTACCAAAGACATCTTGCTGGTACTGTTGAGGATGATATTGAAAATATGGTTGCTCCTCATAACTGACATATGGATCAACTCCATCGTAGTAACAATATTGTGAGGGATCATGAACGCCCAAACACCGCTCACATTGCTGAGGCTGTTGAATACCACCTTGGTTGCTCCAACACTGATACGTCTCATGTGCGCCCGCACATAGCTCACAAACACTAGCCACCTGCTGAACTCCATAGTAAGTTAGAAAATTCATCTTCAATGTCAACGCTCTCTGACAAGTACCTGAAACACCAACGAACTACAAGAATAAAAAAGCAATCCGAGTCAGTGAACTCTAACGACCACTATTGACAAGCACATAAACCAAAAATAAAACACCGATGATCCCCGATAGCGGCGCCAAAAACTTGTTTGCACTAAATCACGCAAGCGTACGTGGTCACAAGTAATATAGATATAAGTTGAGTTCGTTCCCACAGAGATCTGGTTTAGGTTACAATTCAGTCAATGCACTATGCAACAATGTATGGTTACTATGCACTGCTAAGACAATTAACAATATTGGGTTTTGATTATCTAAATTAAACTAAAAAAACAAATTAACAAACTAAGAATTAATTAACTAACGAGAATTGTAAT
This sequence comes from Kitagawia praeruptora, assembly GCA_037693485.1. NCBI lineage: Eukaryota > Viridiplantae > Streptophyta > Magnoliopsida > Apiales > Apiaceae > Kitagawia > Kitagawia praeruptora. The sequence continues at coordinate 81,466,795 of CM075345.1, forward strand.
CGAATTACTTCTGCAAGATAAACCATGGAATCCTAACTTCATTAAATATTTTGCTTAGATCTGATGCCTTTAATCACTATATGCAATAGATATGATATCTGATCGGATAACACGAAACAAGTACACGCTACCTGTCAGTATACGAATACCAAACTAAACATACATCCACAAAAGAGATAGAAGATGAATAGACACCAATTATGCTTAGACCCTATATGTCTATAGAATTTGAAAACATAACGGTTGAAGAACAAGTTATCCATTAAGATCACACAGGGCAGTATAAGTATTTTCATCTCACACCACGAATCATATTGATAAACAATTATGAACCTATGCTAGCATGGCAAGTTCTAAATCTCAAGATCCACTTTCACTTCACAAGAGATTAACAAATTAGATGTTCATGACGGATCTATCAATTAAGCATAACCATACGAGGATATCAGATATTCATCACACACAGATCTTTAAAGCATCAAGATACTAAAGCTCCATAAATAAATCCGTTAGAATCCCATGACAACGATTAGTTCATAATCGAACCTCTCGTCATCATGGGATCTGATGAAACCATGATAAAAACAAAGTATGAAAAGATACAAATAAACCTAAATAATTGATATGTAATGGTTCTACTCCTAATGATACAAATTACAAAGGTTGGATGTGTTTATATAGGCTCTATAATTCTTGCCCAGTAAGAAATTGCCTTCTATTACAATTAGAATTAGAAGAAGGTACCAAAAACTGCCCAAAATATAATTAGAATTAGAAAAAGGGCAAGCCAGTAATTTCCCATCCTTCTTTCACAAAGAACACGCGCGTGAATTCATTCAGCACAATCCCTGCACCTGCTATCTATCCCAGGTTGTAGAAAATCTCTCAAGCTTCGCGTGGGCAGTAAGATCGTTGAAAACGGACTTATAGAACTCCAGATATGGCCAAAACAGTGTAAGCTGCGCAACCGTCCCGGAAAATCCGAATTTTAATCAATTTAATCTTCAAAAACGACAGAAGTATCCACCTTAATCAATATTCTTGCAAACCTGCACATCTACACAAAACACATCAAAACTATAACAAACTTGAGTCCAAGACAATCAATTTAAGCCGATATAGAATGCTCCAAGTGGATATAAAATCTACTTATCACTATGCAAGCTGGGTCCCACCTGTTTGATTTTTATAACTTTTAAAAATCAAAAGTTTGAAAATTAAGCATATTGAAAATGAAGATTCGGCTGAAAAATGAAAGCAGAAAAGCAGGCGGCTCAGTTTGAAGAAAAAAAAGCCAGGCGGCAGAATTTTCATCATCCGTTACGTAAATATTAGCCGCACAGTAGTTTTTTATAATCTATAAATAGGCTTGTTGTATTTCATTTTCAAAACACACCTCAACACACAACTCTCTCTTCTCTCTCTTATATATTCTCTGTGTAAGCTGCTAGACAGTCCATCTAGTAGGAAAGCCGGCTTAGCCCGCTTTCAGGAAGTGTCGGGTAGAAGGTCCTCGTGCCTAAACTATTCTTAGGAGTGTTCTGGTTTTTGAATCTAATCCACTGGATTAGAAGTTGTAACACCCCTCGGTTTTTATCAATTCAAAGATATTTTCCCGAATTGATTGTGTTATTTCGATTCAGTTGTTTACCTTATTTTTCACATCTCAAAAATCCAAATATTTCGAAATAACGTATTCAACCCCCCTTCTACGTTATTCTGGACCTAACAATTCCTAATATTTACTAATTATTAATTCAGATTAATAATTGTAACTTAACGCCTAAGTTTTATCCTCTCCCTGAAATGAGGAAAGAATCAATCTCAATCAATCAATAACGGAAAATATCTCCAAACGATATTCTTCAAATCAGGAAGATATCACAACGATAAGATTAAATCAGCTAAAATCAGTAATTACCCAGATTAACGAAGTTTATCCCTAAAGTCTCTAAGGGATAGACACAAATCAATTTGACAGAACTACGTTGGCTTGATCCTTATAAATATAAGGAACGCATGCATCTTGAAAAAGGATCCGATACACGAGACAAATCGAGACACCTATCAAGTCCAGCCCCAAACATCCAAAAATCCCAAATCCCCCTACTTTCATGATTTCGTTATTCCAGCAACCTCCGAAATCTGTTATCACCAAATTCCTCCGTTAACAAAAATTTATCTACTTAACAGAAAAAAGATACTGTAACCAGTTAGAACGAATAACGGGAAAGACAAAATCGACAAGAAGCATGATGCAGAGTGTGACACTCTTGTGACTTAATATTAGAACTCAATATTTATCAAACATGTAATTCAATTTACAATATTACTAGTAACTTTTAATATCCACTAAATACATAAAAATAAAACATTCTAAAAATATGCTAGCCGAAGTCAAAACTCAAATATATCTATAAATCTGTTGGACCATGAAGCCCAAGTGATATAATTTGTATTTAGATTAATAGAATAATTTAGATTGTATTAGGCCCATTGATACTTGTATTCATAATTAGGGCCCAGAAGCCCACAAATGTAAACTTAGTGGCCAAGTAAATTAGGGGACCCACAAGGGATCCCCTATATATACTAAACAAACCCCACTTGTAAAGGGGTTGGCAATTTGTAAATTAGAGAGTTGTACCTCCCAAAAGGAGAGAAAGATATTTTAATGAATATAATCTTCACCTATTCTTAGATCTTTTACCGAATCATATAGTTTATATTATAATCACGATTAACTCTCCATCACTTGGCGCTAGAAGGAGCTCTTTAATTTAGAATTCCAACCAAAAATGGAAGCAAATGAACTGGTGATTGAACAAATAGCTTCGAAAAAGGAGATGTTAACGGCCCCCCGGGCTGGGGACAAGATGGCACCTCCTCCTTCTTTAAAACCAAGACAGTTATTCCCAGCGATAGAAGATCATGTAGGTGGATCTAAACGACCCACCGAGTCAGAACATTTGGATGCGAGACGAAAGGTGCAGCCAGATACTCGCATGAGGGTCACAACTGATACAGGAAAGAAGGTGTTAATAAGCAACATGCGCTTGCATTTGCAAAAGGTTCAGAGAGAAAAGAGCCCGCTGTGGTGGCTGAAGATTGTCCCCAGGACTCGGACGAAGAAATATTTAACCTGGAACAACAGAAGCGAGCCTTGGAAGAAAAGCTAAGGAGATACCGGCGATGTCGAGAATGAGTTTCAGGAGAATGATTATGACGACTTTGGCGATGAAGAATCAACAGAGTCGATTTACTCAAGACCTTCTGCTCGTGAAGACGACCAATGCCGTCCGTGAGCCATTCGTCTTGGCGGAGTGACTCCAACGAATCAGTAAGACCCGAAGACATTGCCGACATCCGAAGTGACCTCGCCATATGTAGAGAGTTCATTCGAAACCAATCTGGCCAAATCACATCTGCAGAAAGTCCCTTATCGAGAGACATTGAGATAGCTCGTATTGATAGGACGCTGAAAATGCCCTCGTTAGATCATTTCGATGGGACGTCAGACCCAAGTGGTTTTCTCAACACATTCGATGGTCGTATGGCATTTTTTGGGCACTCAGAAGTAGCGAGATGTCAATTGTTTTCTACATGCCTCCAGGGAACAGCTCTACGATGGTATAATAGCCTCCCACCTCGCTCCATAGATTCCTGGCAGTCTTTAAAGACAAAGTTTCAAACTAGGTTTTCAAGCAATTACAAAGGAGGAAAGATAACCGCTTCACTGATGACTGTCCGACAGCGATCCAACGAATCTCTAAGAGACTTCTTTGTCAGATTCCGAAATGAAATTTCCGATATCCCTAACTTGATCGAAGAACTGGAAATAAATTATCTGGCTGCGGGAATTGATAAACATCGCCACGCCAATTTTTTAGAAGAATTCTTTGGAAAGAATCCCCGAACCCTTCAATCAGCCTTCCGGGTGGTAGAGCATCGAATGAATTTGCAAGAAGCAGTCGGGAGTATTCAATCTCCCCGACGAGCTTTCAGACGAGAGCGCAGCAGAAGCCCTCGGCGCCGCTCTCCGAGGACTGACTATAAGCGAAGCTATGATTCATACTCGAGGACAAGTGATACCAGAAGCCCTCCAAAACCACGGACGGAAAGGTCAGATAATCAGGACAAAACATAAAAGCCAAGAGAAAGGCAAAAGAAGGAGTTCACGAAGCTCACTGTAGACAAAGCCACAATTTTGGCTATTCTAAAATCAGAACCAGACTACCGACCGCCGAGGCCAATGAAGCCAGGGCGACCTCCAAGCTCCCGTTACTGCGAATATCATGAGGACACTGGTCACATAATAGACCATTGTTATCAACTGAGCAATCTTATCGAGTCCAAAATCAAAAGAGGCCAGCTGACTCATTACATCGATCACGATGCCGAAAGACAAAATGATTGCCCCCGTGATCAGGATCGGGTCATTGATGTCATCGCAGGAGGGATCGTTACCGGAGGTACATCCAATAATTCTAAAAAGCTGTACGCCAGAGAAGTGTTTCATGTGAACCCTGATGCTCCTAAACGCCAACGTCCTAATCCATCTCCTATGATCTCTTTTTCTGACAATGACTACCCTTCGGGGATAATTGAGTCTCACCAGGACACTTTGGTAATCACAGCCAAGATTGGCATAAATACAGTGAAAAAGATTTTAATCGACAATGGCAATTCTGTCGACATACTTTACCACCACGCTTTTGCCCGGATGGACATCGGGGATAGGAAATTGGAAAACGTGAACATGCCTCTATTCGGCTTCACGGGAAATGAGGTCAAGGTCGTAGGCACCATCGACCTTCCAGTCTTATTCGGCTCTCTCCCATGCCAAACATGGCAAATGACCAAGTTTCACGTCATCAACGCCAATTCAAGCTATAATGCTATTCTTGGTAGAACAACTCTTACAGCCCTGAAGGCTATTACCTCGATTCCTCACCTCAAAATGAAATTTCCAACAAAATTCGGAATCGGAGAGGTCGTGGGAGACCAGGTCGCTGCACACTAGTGTTATTTATCCACCGTCATACCAAGAACAAAACATGATGATGATTCGTCAATCAAACAAGTTGTAGATATGGATCCTCGGGCTATCCTTGAAACGCCTAATCAATCATCTGGTGTCGCCATTGAAGAATGTGATGAGATAGAGGTCGAGGAAGGCAGTCCTGACAAAGTGATTAAAATTGGAAAGTGTTTGAAAGGCGAACTCCACCAACAAGTTATTGATCTCATCAGAGAATATGCTGATATCTTTGCATGGAATCCCAAAGACATGCCGGGAATTCCCGAGATGATAGCTCGTCATTCCCTCCACATCAAGCCCGGAGCTCGAACTGTGAAACAAAAGAAACGAGTATTCTTGGAGGAGAAAACGAAGGCAATCGACGCCGAGTTGGATAGGCTACTCGAGGCCGGATTTATTGCACCAGTGCAATTTCCGGAATGGATATCAAATGCAGTCCTAGTCAAAAAGAGCAATGGAAAATGGAGAATGTGTGTGGATTACTCCGATCTCAATCGAGCTTGCCCCAAAGACTTTTATCCTTTACCAAATATTGATCAGCTCATTGACACCACAGCTGGCCACGAGCTCCTGTCATTCATGGACGCGTTCTCGGGCTACAATCAAATTAAGATGGATAGCCAAGACTGGGAAAAGATAGCTTTTATCACCCATAGAGGTGTTTTTGGATTTAAAAACATGCCTTTTGTTTGGCCTCATCAACGTAGGAGCCACGTTTCAACAAATGATGGATACAATCTTTGCCTCGCAAATAGGTCGGAATTTACAAGTCTATGTCGACGATTTGATTGCAAAATCTAAGAGGTCGAAAGATCACGTAGCAGACCTACGGGAAACTTTTGACAATGTCCGACATCATAGCATGCGCCTCAATCCCACCAAATGCTCTTTTGGGATGACTTTAGGGAAATTTTTGGGATTTCTTCTGACACAAAGAGGCATCGAGGCCGACCCGAGTCAGGTCAAGGCCATTGTCGACATGCAAGAACCTTCTTCTCTGAAAGAATTGCAAACACTAATAGGCTACATAGCCGCCCTACGAAGGTTTATTCCACGATCATCGAAGCGTTGTGCTCCATTCTTTGAAGCCATTAAGAATGCCGCCAAAAAGTCAAAGATTGATTGGAATGATGAATGCAAAACGGGGCTTGAAGAGTTGAAAAAAATTTTAAGTACGCCGCCGATACTGACACAAGCTCAACCACGAGAACCCCTGCGATTGTACTTGTCCGCATGCGATACAACTATCACTGCTTTATTGATTAGATCTGTTCAAGGCAACGAGCTACATGTTTACTACATAAGCCATACCTTGCGAGATGCAGAGACTCGATACCCTCAAGTTGAAAAATTGGTATATGCCTTGGTAACAGCAAGCCGGAAACTCAGACACTATTTTCAAGGTCGTGAAATCCAGGTAATGACGAATCAACCATTAAAGCGAATACTACACAAGCCTGATATGACAGGCCGACTTGCAGCATGGACAATAGAGTTAATCCAGTTCTATATTGAGTATAAGCCTCGCACGGCAATGAAGGCTCAGCCACTCTCGGATTTTATGGTTGAATGCCAATTTGATAAACCGGAAACTTTAAGATTTGATGGGGAAAGAGCTCGGTCTCGACCTTGGGTCCTTTATGTCGATGGGTCGTCGACCTCGGAAACAAGCGGAGCAGGGATCATATTAATCAGCCCAGAAGGATTCAAAGTACAACAAGCTATTTCCTTCGCTTTCCAAGCCACAAATAATGAGGCCGAGTATGAGGCCATGATAGCAGGTTTAAACCTAGCAATAGGCCTTGAAGTAGACGTCATCGACGTCTTTAGTGATTCGCAACTAGTGGTGAAGCAGATATCAGGGGAATTTCAAACTCATAATGATAGAATGGCAACTTATCTTGATCGAGCCCAAAACCTTCTTGCAAGGTTTACCTCATGGAAGATAACAAATATTGATAGATCTGAGAATCAATGGGCAGACGCCTTATCCAAATTGGCATCGTCTTCAATTATTACAAATGGCGAACCGGTTTATGTGGAAACACTGCAATCTCCAACAGTTGAACTAGCTGTAATACACAACATTTTGTTGAAACATGATTGGCGGGTTCCTTTTCTCGACTATATCATCAAGAATCAGCTACCTAAGAGCAAAAATGAAGCTAGATCGCTGATGTACAAAGCGAGAAACTACTGTGTGATAGATTCAAAGCTATACATACGAGCTCTAACTGACCTCTTCTTCGTTATCTCGCTCCCGACGAAGCCGAAATAGCAATTTCAGAGGTCCATATGGGAATATGTGGTGAACACTTGGGTGGAAAAAATTTGGCTCACAAAATCATACGACAAGGTCTGTTCTGGCCAACGATGAGGAAGGACTGCGATTCCTTTTTCAAAAAATGTGTCTCTGGTCAATTGTATAGCCCGGTCACTCACAAGCCCACGCAGCCACTGTCTTCAATTTTGAGCCCATGTCCCTTCTTTCATGGGGAATTGACATTGTGGGACCGTTCCCAAAAGCGAGGAGTTAGCTCCAATACATAGTCGTTGCCATAGACTATGCAACAAAATGGATTGAGGCAAAGCCGTTGGCAAAAATCAGGGAGAAAGAGATGATTGAGTATTTTATGGAGTATATAGTATTCCGCTTCGGAATACCCAGGTCGGTCGTGACAGATAATGGCACCCAGTTCGTGGATAAGAAATTCGAGTCAATGATGAGTGAGCTAAAGGTTAAGCACCTCAAGGCGTCGGTGGCATACCCTCAGGCCAAGTCGAGGTCTCTAACAGGACAATCCTCCAACGACTTAAGAAGAGACTACAGGACCAGGCCCGCAATTGGGTCGACGAGCTGCCTAATGTCTTATGGTCATACAGAACCACTCCACGAGCTACCATGGGTGAGACCCCCTTTCGCCTTGCATATGGCACAGATGCAGTGGTCCTAGTCGAGATTGGTTTGGAATCCCCGAGAATAGAAAATTTCAACGAACAGGATTCCCTTGAAGGAGTTAAGCTCGATAATGATCTCCTTGAAGAGGTCAGGGATGAAGCGACCTTAGCTTTCGCTAAGTATCAAGGAAAAGTGGCAAAGTATTTCAATAAAATGAGATTACCCCGATTCCCCTTTAAAGAAAATGAGAGTCGAATTTTCTCTGCCTTCTCTCTAGAACTTCTCTCTAAAAATCTCAAACAATCTAAACATCTTCTCCATCAGATCTAAAGTTCCACATCCTAATCCATCTCTCCCTTCTAATCTCCCACCTAAACACCATATTTCTTCTATTTCTTGTCGGTTAGCATGAGTCGTAAGAGGGTCTCATTTGTGGATGACTCTGTGATGGCGACTTCTGTTAAGAACCATGTGGTAATGACCCAGGAGGGGTTAGATCCAGTTTTGAGCCCAAAAAGGGTCTCGTTTGCGGTTGATTTGGTATCGGAGATACCATCTATTGATATTCAGTCTAGGAAATTGGAAGGATTGAGTATGAAGAATGATGGCAAAAAGAGGGTCGCGAGGGTCTCCTTTGCTGACAACCTAGTCACGATGATTCCAGAGTCTGGGGTGGCTGCTCGCACCCGTAGCAGGGTCTTGCATCAATTAGTTGATGGTAAGATCGAGCATAACAGTTGGAACAACTTCGCTGTCGATGGTTCTATACCTGGGATTGCTAAGCGCACACGTAGTTGGTCTAAACACCAACTGATTGATGGTAAGGTTCTCTCTCGGAAGAAATCTGTTAATCTAAATGTCTTTAGGGAAGATACGATTATTGAGTTATCTGATTCTTCGAATTTGAGATCTGTAAATGATGGGGATAGTTTGGATATTGTGAGATCTGGTTGTTTGAGACCTACTAATGATATGGATAATGAGGGGGAGGTTAACTCTATTTTTCCTTGCCCTGGTCGGGAATTGGTTGGTCTCCCCAACTTTGTTGGTACTGACCCCTTAAATGTTGAGTGTTCTTTGGACCCCATCATGACTGGTTTTTCCAGTGCTTTAGGATTATTGGATGTGCCAAAGGATGGTAAGAAGGGCTTTGTGAATACAGGCAGTAATAGGTTTATGGGTCAGGTTAGCCATCAGATTGAGGATGATCCGATGCGTTTGGACATTCCTGTTGGCATAAAGGAATTGGATGGCATTAACCGAACTAATGGAAAGGGTACTCAAGATGCTACTCATTCCGCGAATTTGAGTTATACTAATGATGTGGATTCTGGGGAGGATGAAGTAATTTCAGGGATGGTGGCAAACCTTGTTCAAAGAATAGTGGCTGATGCTAATTGGGATGACAATCCTAATCTGTCGTCTAAGGACCCGCTTTTGAAAATGACATCATGCAACCAAGGGGGGTTTGATAATAAGAAGAATACCACTGGAGGTGAGCTTAATGGCCTGAATGGCCTGAGTGGGTTAGTGGGCAGTGATGTGGATGATTTACAATGGAAGATGTGGGCCACCGACAGGCACCTGATTGATGCTAGGAAGTATGCGTTAGTGTTAAAGTCTTTTATTGAATGTATGGGTTTTGAGGCGCCTGTACTCAAGAGGCAAATGGAGACTACGTTTAAAGTTGCAGGGGATTTTATGATTGATATTTCGGATTGTGGGCATGAGGAGGAGATATGTGTAGCTATTAATGATGTTATCCAGTTGCAGCAGTTTGTAGTAAACGAAGGAATTGAAATTCCTGTTGGAGGCATTCCTCATGAGGTGGTTTTTAGGGTGCATGGCGCCTTGGAAAAGGATTCTGGTCCTGGTGACATCCAGTCCATAAGGACGGGGGACACTGGAGTTTATGTGAATGATGCTGTGAACATGACGAAGGCTCCTGACCAAATGGATGCGGAGATTGATGAAGCGTTTGATTACTTGATGAGTAGTAGTTTAACTGAAGGAATGTCTGCTATGCTAGCGGACAATGATGCTGTAGTGCAGAGGAAGGAGGATCTGGGGGATGGTATTCCTTGGGAGGACTTTCCCATTGTTACTGTCCTCCCTTCTATTGGGACGGATAACTATGCCATGGAGATTGATGAGAAACAGGGAGGCAGTAAGCCTGATATGGGTAATCATTGCAACCAGGATTGGGGCCATGGTAATGGGAAGCTGGAAGCCACTGAGCAGGATTCAAAAGTTCGTTGGACTAAATCCAAGATCAGACAATGGAGAGCGACTAGAGGTGGTCACTCCATCAGGAAGTAACTATGGATGTTTAATCTTTTGTTTTTGCGTAGTTTGTTGATTGTAAAATGACTTAATGTTGTTTTGACTCTGTTTTATTGCTGATTTCGCGGGGTATGCCCCCAGAATTATGTATGTTGTTCCTTCGTGGTATAAAATCTTAATTAGCAAAAAAAAAAAAGTAATTCAATAAAAGTGTAAGGCCAAAGAACTTCCAAGTCAATGATCTCGTGCTACGCGAATCTGCCTCATCACAACCCACAGTCGCATGCAAGCTAAAGGCTTCGTGGGAGGGCCCATATAAGATCGCAAGGGTAATTCGCCCAGGCACCTACGAGTTAGCTCAACTCGAAGGCGAGATGATTAAAAACGCGTGGAATGGTGTCCACTTGAAGAAATTTTATCAGTAATCGTATTTTATTTCCAGAACAATACCAAACTCTACTTTTTAACCGCCTATGAAATTGTTAAGGTGAAGAGGATCTGGAGTGAGGATCCCACCTTAGCCCCATTAAATTATTATCAAGTAAATTCCATGCTTGCGTTACAAGTTATAATATGTTGAATATTACCAACACACTACGACTAGAAAAATATTTTAATGCAATTAGCCAAAATATTAAGCATCAATATATTAATTTGTTCGTCTTACAGACATAAGGTACCAACGAGAGAGGATCGTAAGAGGCTCGACTAAACGTAACTTTCAAGTCACAAAAAGCAAGTGACATTCTGAAATTACCACTATCATGCATACAAGAACCCAAAATCTATAAGATATAGAAATTAAGAGAGAACTCATGATAAGATTACCAAAACACAGTTTTAGCTGAGTACAAATTCCCATACTAAAGGCACCCGGTTTTAGGGAAAAGCGTACGATCATTCAAATAATGTTAAAGTCACAAAACGAATTAAATCGAATCGATCCTCGCAAATTACAAACGGTCCCTATTACTATGGCTAAAATACAATGCTAGTAGTGGCATGAATAATTACACTTAGTTTCTTTAAAACGACATGAACACAACAACAATACGCACAATTCGTACCGCTGTAGAGGAAGCAAGAGGAAATATGAAGGTATCTTTCAAAGATAAACCTGATATTACAACTAAAAGAAAAAGCTTAACCAAAAACATCCATACGAATCTCCAATAAAAGATCCCATCTTTAATCAGGTTTAAACACAACGAATACCAAATGCGGAGGAAATACGAACAATTCAAAGAACATGACAAACCAAAGTTTAGAGAACGATTAAATTCAAGTATTACATTGATTATGGGGCATTCCCCACCTTCATTCAACCTTCAGGGTTTCCATCGGCAGCAGGGGTAGGCAGACTCTTAGCCAGGTCAGCACAATAATCATCAAAGCTGTGTCCAGATAGGTCGACCCTGGCCTCTTTCAGACGATCGTAACAACCTTGATAACCAGTACCAACACCCTTGGCCACATCTTCAATGCTCCTCTGCAGTTCCAGCTTCAAGTCGGCGATAGTCTTTTCAAAAACTTCATTTGTTCCCTTCAGCACTGACAGCTCGTTCTTGGTAGAATCTAATTCCTTGGTTCCGACAGCGAACTGCTCCTTCAATTCGATCAGCTCGTGGGCTCTAGATTTGGCAATCTCTTTCATTTTCTCGTTCTCGAGCTTAATTTTCTTCAACTCTTCAACGCATTCAGCTCGTTGCTTCTCTAGCTCCTCAGCTCGTCGTTCCACAACAGACTTAGCATCCTTCAATTCAGAAAGCTCGCGAGTGGATCCTTCCTTCCACTGCCTATCCACATCGGCTCAATAATCACCAATGATACGACCAAGATCAGCCAGGAACTATAAGACGTCCAAACCAACAAGAAAAAAGAGCAAAGTCACAAAAAAAAATTGAACATAGGAAAATTAAAATCAAACAGAAATAAATATAAACAAGAGAGTTACCCGGCCTCCACGAGCTAAACAACGATCAGCAATCTCGTTCCTTGACTTGTCAACATAAGCACTGAAATCCTGAGGCAAATCAAAAGCTTTAAAGACTTGAACAGGTCTCTCGTTTGGTTGCACTTCGATCAGAAAAGGAGGAGTGGAGGTCGAACCCTGTAGTACGGGAGGAAGAGAATCCCTGCGGATACCCGTAATGGTCAAAGATTTTCCAGGCCCAAATCGGGCAGGATCCAGAGTCTTTCGTGCAAGGGTTCGACGAACACTGTCATCTTCATCATCTCGATTTCTTTTGCTAATACGAGCCACCAGATCAGTACTTCCATCAGTCACCTCAACAACGGCGTCAGGGGTCTTCTCGGCCCTATCTTGAATCCACGTCTTCACCACTCGGGACGACCCCGCACCCGGGTTAGGTTAACCTGCAAACGACTTCCTAGCCAACAGAGCTAAAGCCTGATTCATATCTCCACGAATTCCGCAACAAAGAACTTTATCTAGAGATCGACCTGCCACTGAAAAAGCATAGAAAGAAAAAAAAAAAAAAAAAAGGGGGGGGGGTGAATTAGATATCAATCATTACAACACACCAATAAACATCAACACACGACAAAAGAAACCAATCAATAAAGAATAATAGCAGGATCTTACAACTATGCTCCTCCAAAAACTTCTCATTCTTAAGTTGATAATGGGTGTATACCGGATTAAGTCCCAGAAACCTATTGACAGTCAACATATCAAACTTTTTCAACTTAGCGACTCGATCAACTACATCTTCGCTAATATGCTGGCATGGGCGCACGAGCTCCAAACAAGGGCCGTGATAGTACATCCATTTACTATGCCACCCCGAATTTGAAGACTTTACATCAACGATTTTTGTGAAACCTTCTCGCTTGCTGAAGTAAACCGGCCCATCCTGGTATTTCATACTAAAAATGGTAAAGAACAAACTCAATGATGGCACACGTTTCTTCTCCACACAAAGGGGTGTAAAGCCGCTAACTTGTGCCACAGAATTAGGTGATAATTCGGCTATACCACAGCCAATGAACTCGTAAATACTCAGGTGAAAAGGGTGCATAGGTAATCGCAACCCATATTCAAAATGACACATCGGAATCCCATGCATTCCGAACTCAGGCATTTCCCATATTTTGTCATCCAATCTAGGACTAACACATCTATAACCATTGTTCAATTGAACCCACGAACTAATATCAACATCTAAAGGCCGATTAGAGAACATATTGGGATACCATAAATTAGACTCCTTAAATTCCTTCTTCCCCTCGACAACGGCCTCGGCTAAAACCCTTTCACTGGTAGCAACAGTGCGAGGGCTTAAAGGGGGTGTCGGCATAGGAGCCCCAAGAGTCTCAGACACGACTTCATCAAGAAAATCAAAACTTCCACCAGACATATTTTCCAGAATTTCTATATCATTTAAATTAATAGGAATCTCTAGACGTTCCTCATTAACAGGTTTCTTCCCACGATTTCTAACATCTATGGGCGAAGAAGACGAATTTGCAGAGATAGTAGAGTACAATTAAGAAAACAAAGAGAATAGCAAGCAAATATGAAGATGTGAAAAGAGATTAAGACACAGATGTATACTTACAGAATACTTAGAAGCCAACAATGAAGAAATGTCTCCTCACTTCCTTTTAATCTACTCCTTGGGAACTGAATCGTCCAAAGCCCAAAATAAACCAACGATCAAAATAGTTGAGAATGAGCGTCTATTTGTAGACCCAAAAAAAAATTCACTATACTACTGTCCCTTTTAATTTACAATAAAAATACATACATATATATATATATATATATATATATATATATATATATATATATACTTTACTTATGCAGGTCTTATTCAAGGAATCTGAAGATATCCTCTAAACTAGGGGGGACAAATGTTGGACCATGAAGCCCAAGTGATATAATTTGTATTTAGATTAATAGAATAATTTAGATTGTATTAGGCCCATTGATACTTGTATTCATAATTAGGGCCCAGAAGCCCACAAATGTAAACTTAGTGGCCAAGTAAATTAGAGGACCCACAAGGGATCCCTATATATACTAAACAAACCCCACTTGTAAAGGGGTTGGCAATTTGTAAATTAGAGAGCTGTACCTCCCAAAAGGAGAGAAAGATATTTTAATGAATATAATCTTCACCTATACTTAGATCTTTTACCGAATCATATAGTTTATATTATAATCACGATTAACTCTCCATCAAAATGCAAATGCAGAGGAGGAGGGAGTTTGGAGCAACAGCTAGCCGACCGTAACTTATCCCGAAAAGCAAAGAAGAGCAATTTTAATGAGTCGCAAACTCAATGAACATAAACCTTCATCGATTAACTCTAGCAGAATAAAGACAGATATATTATTCCGGAATTTTACTTACGAAGCTTTCTCATTTTATCATATTTCAATCTCTTTCTCTTGTGACATGTCCTGTCTTGACTTATCCGGGAATTTATTTTTTTTTTGTATTTAGTTTAAAGGCTCATTTCCGATGTTTTTAGCCCTAAAGCTCCTTTTTCGATATAATGGCAATGAAGGACCCTTGTATCATCGGGAATACGATAGTTAGGGATGGCAACGGGTTGGATCGGGTTGGATATCTGTGATATCCAAATCCAAACCCGAATCTTAAATCCAAATCCAAACCCGATCCAAATCCAATTGGATCTGAAAATTCAAAATCCAAACCCGATCCACCGGGTTTGGATCGGGTTCGGGTTTATCCAAACCCGAATTTTGAATTCTTATAAATAAGTAGGAATATTATTTTAAAGCTAAATTTCATAAAAATTAAAATTACAACTAGAATAAATAAAAATAAATTACAACCGAATTAAATTTCAGATTCCAGATCCAATTGGAAAATTTCAGTCCAAGTTACACCACTCTAAATATCCACTATTCAGGGACATAAAAATGAAAATACAACCAGAGACAAATATTAGACTAGCAGTAGCTCCTAAGTCCTAACTTCTGAAATTGACATTGTTTGATCCGAAGCACCAGCCACCAGAGCTTTTCTCAACCTGCAATATTTGATTAACAAGTGCACCATGTTATTGTTCATTAGCTTTCTGATTTGCGTAAAGCTGCCAAGGCAACTTCACAGGATATTACACCAATAAATTATATTACTTGTAATTGCACTGTACCATTCCACCATGTAACTACAAAGTACAAACGTAACTCAGGCACTACATTTGATTAGAGATTAAAATTATTAGAGATTAAAATTATATTACTAATTTGCCTTTCTATCTGTAATTTGATTCCATCTCTAGAAAGATGAGCTAGTTCACAATCATCATTCTGCTTCTTAATCTTTATATTTAAATTGTAGTTAGCTCCTAGTTTTCATGTAAAATCAGAGAACCTAATGGTAATCATAGCACAAGCTATCTCTAAAAGAACAATAAACATGTTACTAGTAGTAGTAATAATCTTAACTGAGCTTATAAATAAAATTTAACCCTGTACTCCTCAATGATCTAGTCAGGAACATGTAATTTAGTGTGATTTAATGATCCATTCAATTAAACTTAATTAAATTTAACCTTAAATCCTGCTCTGCAATACATTACAATCTTTAACTAACAATCAGTTTAGACAGATTTTCACTTGTTAACTGGAATCATTTCATTATTCTCATGGTTAGAATTGACTAGTCAGTTAGGTGTAGGCTTTTTTATAAACTAGGTACTCTGTATGCAGTGGCTGCAGGGTAAGGTTTGTGCATTTCTAACTTACCTTAAGCTGTAGCTTATTTATAAATAAGAACATTAATTAAATCAACAGAATAACATAACACTAGATGCAGATGCAGTACCTTAATTCAGCCATCTGCACTTTAATGGTTCATAGCTCCCGAGTTAAACACGAATCTTCCACCTCCATGTAGGGATGGCAACGGGTTGGATCGGGTTGGATATCTGTGATATCCAAATCCAAACCCGAATCTTTAATCCAAATCCAAACCCGATCCAAATCCAATTGGATCTGGAAATTCAAAATCCAAACCCGATCCACCGGGTTTGGATCGGGTTCGGGTTTATCCAAACCCGAATTTTGAATTCTTGTAAATAAGTAGTAATATTTTTTTAAAGCTAAATTTCATAAAAATTACAATTATAAATAAATATTCAGATTCCAGGGACATAAAAATAAATAAGTCCAAGTTACACCACTCTAAATATCCACTATCAAGGGACATAAAAATGAAAATACAGAGACAAAGTGTAAACTAGCAGTAGCTCCTAACTTCGTGAGTAGTGAGTAGTGAGTATTAGTGATTAGGTTTAGTGTAAATGGGTTGGGTCTAGTGTAACTAAGTAACGGGCATTTATTTTTAAGAAATAAATTATAATATACATATATATATATATATATATCGGGTTTTTTTCGGGTTTCGGGTTTGGATCGGATTTTCGGGTTTCGGGTTTGGATCGGGTTGGATATGGCTAATATCCAAATCCAAATCCAAACTCTTTCGGGTTTAAAAATCAAATCCAAATCCAAAAAATTGGGTTCGGTAAGATCCAATCGGGTCGAATTGGATCGGGTATCCGCCGGATCGGTTTTTTTTGCCATCCCTACCTCCATGTCATTATAGATAGTTGCGTATCCTAGAGATGTCTCACCTATTCAAAATCGAATCTAGGGTACATATAATCAAAATCGAATCTAGGGTACATATAATCAAAATCGAATCTAGGGTACACAACTACACATATTCCAAATTGAATCTAGGGTACACATAATTAAAATCGAATATATATGGAAGAATATAAACTACAAGTCTACAATCGAATATGAATATATGTGGAAGAATATAAACTACAAGTCTACAATCGAATATGAATATATGTGGAAGAATATAAACTACAATCTGAAAAATCGAATATGAATCAATGATTAGAATACCTATAGTGTCGTGACTTCGTGAGTAGTGACTTCGTATTCGTGTAATTTGTAAATGGTCTTCGTCTTCGTGTAATTCGCCGCAGAGAGCAGTCGAGTAGAGTGTACTGTAGAGAGGCGTGAAAGTTGAAACTATGAGTAGTGAGTAACTGAGTATTAGTGTATTAGATTTTAGTGTATTAGGTTTAGTGTAAATGGGCTGGGCCTGGACCTGGACCGCCTGGTGTAACTAGTAACTAGTAAGGTGTATTTATTTTTAAGGAATAAATATTAATATATATAAATATATATATTTATTTATTTATTTATTTATTTATATCGGGTTTTTTTCGGGTTTCGGGTTTGGATCGGGTTTATGGATTTCGGGTTTGGATCGGGTTGGATATGGCTAATATCCAAATCCAAATCCAAACTCTTTCGGGTTTAAAAATCAAATCCAAATCCAAAAAATCGGGTTCGGTAAGATCCAATCGGGTCGAATTGGATCGGGTATCCATCGGATCGGTTTTTTTTGCCATCCCTAACGATAGTCACCATACCTTTACTTATTCATGCGTGCTTGCATGCATTTATAATGGCTATATAGGGGTGTTTGTGGATGCCTTTTTTTTTAAAAAAAAAATGACTTACTTCAATAAAGAAGCTTCAAGTTTTTCTTTTTTGAAAAAAAATAATTTTTTTTTACAACTTATGAAATCTCAAACATATATTAAATACATTCATAAATTTTTTTTATCAAAATATGAAATTTTTACCCGAAAATAAGTTCACAAGAACTTATTTAAAGTTAAGGCAAACACCACCATAATGCATATACTTGTCATTAGCATATTTTTGCATATTTTTATTACCTATTTGTTACTTGAACTCGTATTTTAATAAATTATTTTGTTGCATTTCAGAAAATTCAAGAAAAAGAAAAGAAATTGCAAAATAAGGAAATAAAAAGCAAGGAAGGGCAAAAGAGGAAGAAAAAGAACTAAAATGAAATAAGGAAAAAAGAATTAGGAGCTTGGAGCAAAAGGAATATTTCAAGACAAGTAAAAGGTGGAGATAATCTCAACACACTAGATAAGTGTATGGCCAAGATCAACTCAACACTTGGATGATACAATTTTAAGGATTTCTCCACCACACTCCACATGTATATGGTGAAGATGAACACACCCCTTACCCCTAATTCTCATCTTACAAATACCCACCTACCCCCTTGTAATCAAAAACCTAGATTTTAGTACTCCCTCCGTCCTTTTGATTTGTTATCATTTCAAAATAGGATGTTTGACACGCATTTTAAGGTGGATTTTAAGAATAGTTCCATAACTTATTTTTTAAATTTTCTTTTTTTGTATAAAAATAGAACAATCCTATTTTTATACAAAAAAAAAAGAAAATTTAAATAATAAGTTATCGAACTATCCTTAAAATCCATTTCAAAATGCGTGCCAGAAAGTGACAAAAAAAGTGATAACAAATCAAAAGGACGGAGGGAGTATAGTTTTAGTATAGTGTAAATTTCATTCTTTTTTCTTTTCTATTTAAATTTTGTGAACACTTTCTTTTTATTAATGCAATTTCAAGTTTCCTTTATTTTCTCGTCTTGCTCTCTCGTTTATGTTGTCTCGCTTTCGTTATTTTCGTAAATCCGATTAGTGGACAAAATAGAGAAATGCTAACTGTACCAGTCCGACTTTTCGGACTATTATCAATCAATCAAATTATCGAACAAAATTTAAATTCCTTAAACTCATAAAACGAAATCCCAAAATATCGTAAATATATTCTAAAATCCAGAAATGATACTACATAAAATAATCAAATGTAAAACCAAAATCCATAGAGACGCGGCTCCAAAAATCTAAACAGCTAACAACAAGAACATTATTAGGGACATAAGTTCCACTTTATTCCAATCAACTGCAATACCAGCGCTAGTACCTGAAAATTCACAAATAATGAACTACACAGCCCAGCAAGATAACTAATCGAACTAACCAGTGGATCAAGTAAGTTTCACAAAATATTTTACAAAATTTTCATAAATCAAAGTTCACAATTTCATAGTTCGTAAATCATATTTCCAGAATCAAAACTCAAAACCGTATAATAAATTCCACAGTTCGCTAAGGTCACAAATACTTGGTGACACAGTATCATAGATTCATTGGTGTCAATAATGCGCCCCTTAGTAAGGTATCATAAAGTGTGCGCTCCCGAAGGCATCATATATAAAAAACACGTCCTAGTAAGGTATCATAGGCTAGTTCCAGAACTATACCCAATTACTAACGGATTCATAAGTCATAGGTAACTGGGAATTCTTATATCTAAAAATCATACTCGATCCAAATTTTCGTAACAAAAATATAATAAATATAAAACATTTAAAAACATTTCAAATATTAAAATATATTAAAAATATACCGGAAAGCACGAAAAGTTAACTTACCTTAATCACGATAACCAGTCAAATACGTAGCACGAGTTAATCCTAAAAATATTTAAAAACAATAAACATCAAAATTAATCCTGGTCCAGACCTGAACTTTAGATGGACACAGCAGAAACATAACCATGATTCATGTATATGTACCAACAATCAATGCACATGACTACCTTAATAGCCTATAGTTAATATCATACTCCTGGACATGAAATCTACTAGGGCTGTTCACGAACCGAGCCGAACGAGCTTTTCATCGAATCGAGCCGAGCTTTGTCCGAAACGAACCGAGCCAAGCTTTGACCGAGCTCGAGCCGCACGCGAGCTGTTCACGAACAACTCGAGCCGATCTCGAGCTCAAGCCGATCTCGAGCTGTTCACGAACGATTCTGAGTTCTGGAGATCCATATAGATGTCAAGATATATATAATTTAATAATATTACCAAATTTTAAAAAATAAAAAATTAATTTGGCTGGAGATCTTAGTAGATCACTATTATTTTGACTAGTACTAGTAACTAGTGTTTTGTCACGGATTGTTGTTTCCATTTTTTGAAAATTATTTCTCGACGATCCAACTGTACGGATGTCAATATACATCTAATTTAATGATATTCCCAAATTTTAAAAAAATTAAAAATTAATTGGGTTGGAGATCTTAGTAGATCACTACTATTCCGACTAGAACTAGTAACTAGTGCTTATTCACATATTGTTGTTTCTATTTTATAAAAATTATTTCTTGACCATCCAACCGCACGGATGTCAATATATATCTAATTTAATGATATTCCCAAATTTTAAAAAAATAAAAAATTAATTTGGTTGGAGATCTTAGTAGATCACTACTATTCCGACTAGAACTAGTAACTAGTGCTTATTCACATATTGTTGTTTCTATTTTATAAAAATTATTTCTCGACGATCCAACCTTACGGATGTCAATATATATCTAATTTAATGATATTACCAAATTTTAAAAAAATAAAAAATTAATTTGGTTGGAGATCTTAGTAGATCACTACTATTCCGACTAGAACTAGTAACTAGTGCTTATTCACATATTGTTGTTTCTATTTTTTAAAAATTATTTCTCGACGATCCAACCGTACGGATGTCGATATATATTTAATTTAATGATATTCCCAAATTTTAAAAAAATAAAAATTAATTTGGTTGGAGATCTTAGTAGATCACTACTATTC
Organism: Kitagawia praeruptora; assembly: GCA_037693485.1. Taxonomy (NCBI): domain Eukaryota; kingdom Viridiplantae; phylum Streptophyta; class Magnoliopsida; order Apiales; family Apiaceae; genus Kitagawia; species Kitagawia praeruptora. Next base: position 81,487,583 of record CM075345.1, read on the forward strand.
CGACTAGAACTAGTAACTAGTGCTTATTCACATATTGTTGTTTTTATTTTTTAAAAATTATTTCTCGACCATCCAACCACACGGATGTCAATATATATCTAATTTAATGATATTCCCAAATTTTAAAAAAATAAAAAATTAATTTGGTTGAAGATCTTAGTAGATCACTAATATTCCGACTAGAACTAGTAAATAGTGCTTATTCACATATTGTTGTTTCTATTTTATAAAAATTATTTCTCGACGATCCAACTGTACGGATGTAAATATATATCTAATTTAATGATATTCCCAAATTTTAAAAAAATAAAAAATTAATTTGGTTGGAGATCTTAGTAGATCACTACTATTCCGACTAGAACCAGTAACTAGTACTTATTCACATATTGTTGTTTCTATTTTTTTAAAATTATTTCTCGACGATCCAACCGTACGGATGTCAATATATATCTAATTTAATGATATTCCCAAATTTTAAAAAACTAAAAAATTAATTTGGTTGAAGATCTTAGTAGATCACTACTATTCCGACTAGAACTAGTAACTAGTGCTTATTCACATATTGTTGTTTTTATTTTTTAAAAGTTATTTCTCGACCATCCAACCGCGCGGATGTCAATATATATTTAATTTAATGATATTCCCAAATTTTAAAAAAATAAAAAATTAATTTGGTTGGAGATCTTAGTAGATCACTACTATTCCGACTAGAACTAGTAAATAGTGCTTATTCACATATTGTTGTTTCTATTTTATAAAAATTATTTATCGACGATCCAACCGTACGGATGTCAATATATATCTAATTTAATGATATTCCCAAATTTTAAAAAAATAAAAAATTAATTTGGTTGGAGATCTTAGTAGATCACTACTATTCCGACTAGAACACTAACTAGTGCTTATTTACATATTGTTGTTTCTATTTTATAAAAATTATTTCTCGACGATCCAACCGTACGGGTGTCAATATATATTTATTTTAATGATATTCACAAATTTTAAAAAAATAAAAAATTAATTTGGTCAGAGATCTTAGTAAATCGCTACTATTTTGACTAGTACTAGTAACTAGTGCTTCAAAATATATGTAATTTAATTATATTCCCAAATTTTACGAAAATAATAATTATTTTATAATATTCTCAAAATATCTCAAATAATATAAAAATATTTTGATAAATTTTAATTATTTTTGAGCTTTATCGAGCCGAGCCCGAGCCGAACGAGTTCGAGTCGATCTCGAGCCGAGCTCGAGCTCGTTTTCTTAACGAACACTTTTTCCGAGTTCGAGCTCGAGACCTTAACGAACCGAGCCGAGTCGAGTCCTTAACGAGCCGAGCTCGAATTTGTTCACGAACAGCTCTGTTCGTGAACAGCTCTAAAATCTACATCTAATATACATGTACCGATTTTCTTTTTCTTTTTTTTTTTTTACATATAAGTCAAACCTAGAACTTCTAAATCATGTACCATGTTAACTAGCTACCAACTTGTCACAAACCTGGACAAAACACTCACGCAGCACGAGTTAATCCTAAAAATACGTAGCACGAGTTAATCCTAAAAATATTTAAAAACAATAAACATCAATATTAATCCTAGTCCAGACCTGAACTTTAAATGGACACAGCAGAAACATAACCATGATTCATATATATGTACCAACAATCAATGCACATAATAGCATCTTCAACCATAGACCCCTTAGCTAAAAGTGTGTCAAACATGTCTTAAATAAAAATTATAGATATTATGTAAAAAAAAATCATCTCCAACGAGATATTACTGTTATCTAAAATTTTAGATAATCCTCTAAAATCCTATCATATTAGCTATATTTGTCGAAACTCTAGATACCTATAGTAAAACTCCACATCATCAATATTACCATATTAAAATAATACATTTTATTTTTAACAATTTGAAATAATAATAACTTGTTATTTTTAAAATATGACTAATCATTATAGGCAACTCCATTGGAGTACAACAACTTACAGATTAAATAAATTTACATAATCACTATTTTATATCATTTCAGCCACCCATTTTAATTAATACCATTGGAGATGCTCTACCTACCTTAATAGCATATAGTTAATATCATACTCCTGGACATGAAATCTACATCTAATATACATGTACCGATTTTCTTTTTCTTTTTTTTATACATATAAGTCAAACCTAGAACTTCTAGTTCATGTACCATGTTAACTAGCTACCAACTTGTCACAAACCTGGACAAAACACTCACGCACCCATCCATTAATAAATAAGAAACATTTTATCACAAAAACTTCTTTTAAGAAAAATAATTTAAACAATCTATAAATTACATATATAATACGATTTATGTAATGTCACATATATAAACTCATATATCAACCATGTTCATAATGAATATTTAAAACTGATTTCCTTAAACACTATTAAAAGAATATAAAATTTAACAAAATACTTTTGAATGGACTCGGTTTTTGACCACTACCTAGCGAGACATGCATGACATCAATTTATATTTAACATCTACATTAATATCTCATAACATATGGACACAACATATAGAAAATGGACTCATAAGAAGCAAGACAATTACAGTTAAACCTCTTTAAAGTAATACTGTTGGGACTGGGAAAAAATATTACTTTACCAAATTTATTACTTTATCGATATAATAATATTTTATTACTTTATTGATAAAGTAATATTTTATTACTTTATTGAATTTTTATGTTTACATATTACAATACATTATGTTTAAAAGAAAAAAAATCACCTACAGATGAAGAAATCATTGAGTAGATAATATGAAGAAATCATTGAGTGGATAATGAACACTGATCCTGAACCGGACGATAGCAATGTAATCCCAAGCGTGTCATCAAATGAAGCATTTCAAGCAATCAATACCTTGAACAATTACTTGTTACAATACGAGCAAAACATACCAGAAGTTATTTATGTTTTACATAAAGTCAAGGATGAGAATAATTTTGGTTTTGGTGGAAAGAAGAAACAATCTCCTATAGGTTCATATTATAAAAAAATTGAACTTTGTAGGTGAAGGGAGCCTAAAGTTAAATTTATAAGAATTCCCTAAAGTTGCCCATCAAAATCAAGACATATCATCACAATCATTAATGCCCTGCAGGGCCCTTAAAAATAAAAAGTAGAAATAATTAAAATCACATTGTTTTAATGATTAACCTTAGGAAATTCTCATAAAGTTAACTTTAGGAACTTTTTCTCTATATAATTCTGGAATTATTACTTTACATATTACTTGGGCCCTTAATGACTTTCGAATTTTTTATTATCTTATGCTTTTAGCGAGAATATTACTTTACAACATTGGCCCAAGTTGGGACCGACGAAACTTATTACTTAAGCGAGATTATTACTTTATCGAACATTACTTAATCGAGGTTTAACTGTAGTACTCACAGATCACCATACAGTTCCACAAATACGCACTAGTGCACCACAATATTAAATCATATAAATTAACCAATCATATTCGAACAACACAATAATATATTTTATGTACAGAGAAATGCATGAAAGAATGCAGTGCGTACCTCTCTAGCTCTTTGTTGTATTTGTGAATGAGAGACTCTTAATTAATTTATAACAATTAGGAGTAAGAGTTTGATTTGTTTTAAGAACCTAGTATTCTTATCCTTTCAAAATGTGATTCCCAAAACAACTACCACTTATCCAAAAACAAGATATATACATCATGTAACTTAACTAATATATGGAAATAAAAATAAATAACACATATAATTAAGCATGCAAGTAAACGAAGTACCTAATTTCAGAGAATAAAAGTATTACTTCTAAGTACAAGCTTGATTTAGAGCACTAGTTTACAAATAAAGTAAGTTTATTAATATAATATTATAATTTGACTTCTAAAATTATCCGGTATTACATTCTACCCTCCTTAAAAAAAAATTGTCCCCAAATTTTAAAAAAAACAACACAAATATGCACATAATTTTCATAATTTCATATATAGCATCTCATTTCAAAATAAAACGGCATAACAAATAAATTTGTACCTTAATCCTGCTTTAGTTGGTGTTGATACACTCGTCTGTAGGTAGGTCCAAGAAGAGTTGTCAAAGTGCCCTTACTTGCATCATTCTTGTCTTTGGTCGAATCACGTGTCGGACATTCTGCAACTCGATGTCCCATCTCGCCACAACTATTCCATCGACAATCCTTATCCAAATGATTTCGACCACATCTAGAACACAGAAGTTTGTTCCCTGGAGTTCCCTTATTCGCATTTCCACCAAATCCTCGATTGCCGAACTTCTTTGCTGGCCCATTATCATTGAATCCACTTGCAGGCTCATTCCTCTTCTTACCATCTTCGTCTTTCTTCTTCTTTGCATCTACCAAACCCCTTTCAACCACAAGAGCCTTATTAAGAACTTGCTCGTACGTACCTAGCTCAAAATTGGCAACCGCATGCCTAATGTCAGTCCTAAGTCCCTCTTCTAGTCTTCAAGCACGACTTACTTCGTCCGCAACCAGAGTAGGAGCGTACTTAGAGAGTTCGAAAATTCTGCCTCATACTCTATCATTGTCTTGTCTCCTTGCTCAAGTCTGATAAAATCTCTCTCTTTTTGGACACGCACAGTTCTCGGAAAATACTTGTCAATCAATGCAGCCTTGAATCTTTCCCAGGTCATAGGGTCAGGATTTCCTTCGTTTCTTCTCTGCTCCATCAGCCACCAATCACAAGCACTGCCCTGCAACTGATACACAGCTAAAGTCACTTTTTGTGCATCATTACTTCCCATCAACTCAAATGCTTTTTCCATCTCTTGTGTCCATTTTTCGACAACAGCTGGATCCGTTGCACCATCAATAGGAGGATTTAATCGCTTAAACTCCGATACAATGCTCCGTTGAGCCGGTTGCTGGTTTCCAACAAGTGTAGCTATGGTTTGCGCTAGCTGGTTAAACATATTACCCCATCATTGTTGTTGTTGCCGTTGTTGTGGTAATTCCCTCGACCTCGAGTGCTCATGTTTCCTTACTTTCCTTCACAAATGAAATAAAACCTTTAGTTGCACAAAAAACGATCATATAGCACATAAAATCAAATAACAAAAAGAGTCACATAACTCAAGTTGGGGAACCAAAAATGAGAGTCTTAGAGAGAGAAGCTCGTCCTTCTCACTAAAACCCTAGTTAGCCGCCACTTATTATTGCCCAGATCTAATCTCTTACACACATTCTCCAGCACTAAAGACTATATTCCCATCATTTAATCCACTTTCTCTTCTTCCCTTAACCTAAACACCATATTTCTTATACATATAGTATTAGTATTTTCGTGTAGTGTTCCATGGTGAGTCAAGACTCTAACTGTGATTCTGAGTCTGGGCTACCAGGGTATATGCAGGACATGGATGATGATAAGTTTCAGGAGATGCTTGCTCGAAGAGAGGTTGAGGTCTTTCCGATCCTGACAACGGTGGAGATGGCGAACCCTGGTTCCTCGGGAGGAAAGGGTATTGGAACAGCAAAGGAATCTTTCAGGTGAGGAGGAGGTGTATCACGAAAACGTGAGAGATGCAATGGAGAGAGATGCTATTAGTCGTGTGGCCAAGGCTGTATCTGCTACTAACAAGAATGATAGGGATGAGCTCATTAAGCTCAAACTGAAAATGATGGAGGTCTGTAGTTATCTTGAAGCGAATGGGCTTTCACTGGCAAACATGGAGAGGGGAAACCTTAAGGCGCAGGCGGACTTTAATGTGGGTTTGTCTACCCCCTTTAAGGTAATCACTGGTAGAGATGAGTTTGGGTTACCTATTTTCTCATCTCATAAGGGAGATGGGAAGAGTGAGGGGGCTGATAAAACTACATCTGTTTTAAAGAACTCAGGAGGAGAGAAGGGTGAGGGGGCTGGACTTAATACTCCTTCCGTAAAGAGTATTCTCAAAAACAAAAATATCAATCAGTCGAAAGGCGAATCTTCAGGGGTGGAAAAAGATTCCAAGGAGGGGTTGTCCCAAGGGGGTAAGGTGGATGCTGTTCCCACAGGGGAGAAAAAATTCTGGTCTTCGGTGCTTAAGTCCTCTCCAGGGCCAGCAAAGGGAGTAGTATATGATTATGTTCCTCCTCCGGAAGGTTCTAAGATGGTAGAACTCCCCCAAGAGGTGTTGCAGAAAGGGGTTGATAAGTTCAGATTTTGTGTAGTTGGCAAATTTACAAAAGCGCATGTGGCTTTTAGAAGGGTTAAAGAAATAGCTCAGTTAATTTGGAAAAGGGGCCTCATTTCTGTCTCACAACTGAATGAGGCAACCTATGTGTTTAAATTTATATCGATGAACGACAAAAATGCAGTCCTTTCAAAAGGCACATGGTATTTTGACCAGAGGCCTATGGTGGTCGCGGATTGGGGATGCTCAGTGGGTGTTACGCCTATCTCCTTTATGCCACTTTGGGTCAAGTTTAGCAACTTGCCTGATTGTTATTGGACCCAAGAGGGGCTGAGCCGTGTGGCTAGTGCTATTGGAGTTCCGTTGGGAGCAGACTCACTCACTTCGCGCAGCTTGAGATTTTGCCCTTTGCCAAGATGTGTGTTCAATATAAAATTGGTGACCCGTTACCTTCCTCTATCCCTGTTGTTGACATTGACAAATCTATAGTAGAGGTCAAGATTGCTTATCTTAACAAGCCATTGTTGTGTTCCCACTGTAATTCTCTGGGGCATTTGATCAATGTTTGCCCTTTGGCAGTCAGTGACTGGACTCGTAGGCCTCGGGCTGGAGAGAGTGGGGAACCTAGTCACAAGGGGGAGAATCATAATGTGGATGATAAGGATCCTCAAACCAAACGCGAAGGTAAGGAAGTAGCAGGGGAGAAGGTTGAGGTTGGGGATACAACTCAGGAGCATACTTTGTCTACCCCTACTGAGAAGAAAACTGCGGAGGAGAGCAAAGCAGAGAGTAGTTTGATGGGAGTGATTAATGTAGAGAAAGAGGGTTGGACTGAGGTCAAGAACAAGAGGAAACCAATCGCTTCTCCCAGTCTTTCTGCTGGAACCCCCTCTCCCCAGGGATTCAAGAATGTTGTGTGTGATGAGGTTGATCGTAAACAGAGCAGTAAACAGAGCAGTAAAAAAGCAATATCAAAGGGGATCAAACGTGCGAAGTGGGGGTCTGGGGGCCCTCCTTCGAAGTCTTAACTCAGTTTTCCAATGACTGATTTTTGTTCTTACAACATCCGTGGCCTCAACAACAAGGTTGATTTTGTCAAAAAATTTATTTTGACTAATAAGCTGTCTTTGATTAGCATTTTGGAAACGCATGTTCAGAGGGATGTTGCTAAGATTACCTCCAAGGAGATTAACCCGCGTTTTGAGTGGTGTTTTAACTATGATCACCATGCGGGTGGCCGTATTTGGCTAGGGTGGAACCCCGATTTTTGGAAAGTTGTGGTGATTGCCTCCTCTGCTCAGCATATCACTTGTTCGCTGGCTTGCCTGCCTTCGAATTTGAGTTTTGTTGCTTCGTTTATTTATGGATATAATGGGGACAACGATCGGAGAAGATTGTGGTCTGAGTTAAATAATGTATCTCGAGGTCTTTCTAATAATCCTTGGGTAATTTCTGGAGACTTTAACACTTGCCTTAGATTGTCGGAGAAACAAGGTGGTAATGAGAGCTGGACCTCTGATATGACAGAGTTTAAAGATTTCATTCTCTCTTTGGGAATTTCTGATCTTCGAAGTGTTGGGAATTTCTTGACATGGTGGGACTGTAATGTGCATCATCCGAAGTTTAGGAAACTGGATCGTGTCCTAGTTAATGCCGAGTGGCACAATAGGTTTCCCTGTTCTTTTACTGATTTCCGTGCTAGAGGGTTGTCAGATCATTGCCCGGCGCTCACGTTTCTGGGGTTGGACCGGCCTAAGGTCCCGAAACCTTTTCAATTTTTCAACCACCTTATTGAAAACCCTGCTTTTCTTTCGGTGGTTGAGTCTGCTTGGTCTTATTCCGACCTAGGAAATCCATGGCAGATGCTCACTTCGAAGCTTAAAAGGGTAAAAGTGGCGATTAAGGGGCTTAATAGATCTATGGGGGATTTGCAACAGATGGTCAAGAATGCAGGAAACGATCTTTTGGCATTCCAGAATGCCATTCCTCCTTCTCCTTCCCCTGCTTATTTTGAGGAAGAGCGTAATCTCATGGATGCCTATTCTAAAGCCCTTCATTTGGAAGAGTGTTTTTTGAAGCAAAAGTCCAGAGTTCAGTGGTTGAAGAGTGGGGATAGTAATAACAGATATTTCTTTAATGCATGCAGAGGAAGATGGAATGTTAACAAAATCCTATCCTTACAGACACAGAATGGTGAGACAGTCACAGACCATGCGGATATGTCTAAGGTGGCTGTTGACTATTACAAAAATTTGTTGGGCAACAGAGGGGAGGTTACTCATTTTCCTGAAGATATTTCTTTGCCGGTAGTAAACGAGGCCCAGTCGACGCAGCTTACCGCCCCGTTTAGAGAGAGGGATATTCTGAATACTTTAAAAAGAATGGGAAAAAACAAGAGTCCAGGACCTGATGGGTTTACGGTGGAATTCTACCTAGCTACTTGGCACATTGTGGGGCCTGATGTAACAAGAGGTATCCTTTATTTCTTTGATTCTCTTACTATGCCTAGAATTATTAATGCGGCCTCGATTTGTTTGGTCCCAAAGCAGGAAAACCCTTCTCAAATGCAGCACTTTCGGCCTATCTCATGTTGCAATGTTCTTTATAAATGCATTTCTAAGATGTTAGCTGCAAGGTTGAAGTTTGTTATGCCTTCATTGATCTCCAAACACCAAACTGCTTTTGTAGCAGGAAGGTCAATTGGTGATAGCATCTTCTTGGCCCAAGCTTTATGTAAGGGATATAATCGAAATGATGGGCCGCCCCGTTGTGCTATAAAACTTGACATTCATAAAGCTTTTGACTCGCTTAATTGGAGTTTTGTCTTTGCGGTTATGGAACGGATGGGCCTTCCTCATAAATTTATTGACTGGGTTAGAGTTTGCATCTCTACAACTATGTTCTCAGTAAAGCTAAATGGAAGTTTAGAGGGATTCTTTAAAGGGGAATCGGGATTAAGGCAAGGCGACCCCCTCTCTCCTTACATCTTTGTTATGGCCATGGAAGCTCTCACTGCCTGCCTTAACAAGTCAGTTGTAAGCACGAATTTCAAATTTCATTGGAGAACTAAGGAGGTGAATCTGCATCATATCATCTTTGCAGATGATGTTTTTTTGTTCTGTCATGGGGATGCTCAATCGGTTTCGAAACTCATGGAAGGGATTCATCAATTTTCGGGCCTCTCTAACTTGGTCCCAAACCAAGCCAAATCGGTCTGTTTTTTTGGAAATGTGAATCCTGATGTTGCTGAGAACATTCTAATGGTAACAGGTTTTCAGAGAGGCACTCTTCCAGTCTCCTATCTGGGTCTTCCTCTTATCACTGGCAAACTCAACAGCATGGATTGCAATACCCTAGTGGCAAAGTTATGCAAGCGTGTGGAATCCTGGATGGTGAGGTTTTTAAACTTTGCTGGTCGATTACTGCTCATCAAAGCTATCATGGTTAGTATTGTGGGATATTGGAGCATGTACATTTTCCTTCCCAAGTCGGTCCTTAAGGCGATCAATAGACTCTTGTTCAAATTCTTATGGGGAGGCTTCTACAAGGAATCAGGGAGGTGTCATTACAAGGTCAGTTGGGAGGATTGTTGCAAACCGAAAACGGAGGGAGGGTTGGGGATCAAAAATATTTTCGAATGGAACCAAGCAGCTATTTTGCATCAGCTTTGGCGCCTGCTCCAACCCACTCGTGATTCTCTTTGGATTGCCTGGTTTCATAATGTGTTACTCCGTAATAAAGCTTTCTGGACTGCTGCCATGCCCTATAAATGTTGTTGGATTGCTCGAAAGATTCTCAATGCTAGACAACAAGCCTTGCCTCTCGTTGGATATAGGGTGGGTCGTTCTTCTAGGTTTCTCTTCTCGCAGGATCCTTGGGCTGATAAGAAGCCTCTAGCTTTTATCTCGCCTTTTGTTATATCAAATGCTGAGTCTACTGGCCTGGCTCCCATTAGCACTTACCTACACAATGGAGTTTGGAGGCCTCCTCAATCCAACCACATGGATGTCATTGAGGTTCGACGGCGTGTGACGCAAGTGCAAATTCATGACAATGATGGTATTACTTGGGATGGTCAGAAGGCAAAGTTGGTTAAGCTGGCATCGATATGGGCTTCTATTCGAGACAATGGCCAACCTGTATGCTGGGGAGAAATGGTGTGGAACACTTTCAATATCCCAAAGTGTGCCTTCATTACTTGGCTTGCTATGCGGAACAGGTTACTTACTAGAGATCGCATGATTTCCTTTGGTATGGAGGTGGATCCTAGTTGTGTACTTTGTGGGAATGGGATAGAAACTATAGGCCATCTGTTTATGAATTGCTCGTATTTCAGGCTGTTAAGTAGCGTGATTCCTTTCAGTGTTAATGTTGATTGGACAAGGTGGCAGCAAGGTGATTTCTTCTCATTAGGCCTTTCTGGAAAGTTGAAGAGGATAGCGGGGGTTTATCTTACAACTTGTATCTACAATGTATGGAAGGAGAGGAACCATAGAGTGCACAACCCAGGGCCTGGACATCCAACTATTGCACTTAGCTTGATTGTTAAGACCACGGTCAGGGAGAAGCTGTTCTCATGTGCTTCATTCCAAAGGTGGGCTCGGAAAGATCCGTCGCTGGTGCTACTTCTCTATTAGCAGTTGGGTGATATTTGACTAATCTGATTTATTTGTATTGATCGCTATGTATTTCCTTTGTTGTTGTTTGCTAGCATATCTAGCATATCTTTGCTGTTCCGCTGAGGGGATGTTTTGCTTTTCGCGGGGTATGCCCCTAGATTTGTAATCTTTTTCTAGTGGTATTTAATTTTACTTAGCAAAAAAAAAACAAAAAACAAAAAGAGTCACACATGTCAAAATTCACATAAGCGAGTACGTTAGCCCAAAATTTAATTAATTACCCTACGGGTCAATCCTATGCTGAAGTCTACAGGATCGTAAAACGCTCCCTAGGAAATGTACTAGTCCCATACCTAATACATTCCGAAGAAAAACCTGGCTCTGATACCAACTGTAACAGCCCGACTTTTCGGACTATTATCAATCAATCAAATTATCGAACAAAATTAAAATTCCTTAAACTCATAAAACGAAATCCCAAAATATCGTAAATATATTCTAAAATCCAGAAATGATAATACATAAAATAATCCAATGTAAAACCAAAATCCATGGAGACGCAGCACCACAAATCTAAACAGCTAACAACTATAACATTATTAGGGACATAAGTTCCACTTTATTCCAATCAATTGTAATACCAGCGCTAGTACTTGAAAATTCACAAATAATGAGTTACACAGCCCAGCAAGATAACTAATCGAACTAACCAGTGGATCAAGTAAGTTTCACAAAATATTTTACAAAATTTTCATAAATCAAAGTTCACAATTTCATAGTTCGTAAATCATATTTCCAGAATCAAAACTCAAAACCGTATAATAAATTCCACAGTTCGCTATGGTCACAAATACCAGGTGACACAGTATCATAGGTTCATAGGTGTCAATAATGTGCCCCTTACTAAGGTATCATAAAGTGTGCGCTCCCGAATGCATCATATATAAAAAGCACGCCCTAGTAAGGTATCATAGGCTAGTTCCGGAACTATACGCAATTACTAACGGATTCATAAGTCATAGGTAATTGGGAATTCTTATATCTAAAAATCATACTCGATCCAAATTTTCGTAACAAAAATATTATAAATATAAAACATTTCAAAACATTTCAAATATTAAAACATTTTAAAAATATACCGGAGAGCACGAAAAGTTAACTTACCTTAGTCACGATAACCAGTCAAATACGTAGCAAGAGTTAATCCTAAAAATATTTAAAAACAATAAACATCAATATTAATCATCCTAGTCCAGACCTGAACTTTAAATGGACACAGCAGAAACATGACCATGATTCATGTATATGTACCAACAATCAATGCACATAAGAGCATCTTCAATCATAGAGACCTCTTAGCTAAAAGTGTGTCAAACATGCCTTAAATAAAAATTATAGATATTATGTAAAAAAAATCATCTCCAACGAGATATTACTGTTATCTCAAATTTTAGATAATCCTCTAAAATCCTATCATATTAGCTTATATTTGTCGAAGCTCTAGATACCTGTATTAAACTCCACATCATCAATATTACCATATTAAAATAATACATTCTATTTTTAACAATTTGAAATAATAATTTGTTATTTTTAAAATATGACTAATCATTATAGCCAACTCCATTGGAGTACAACACCTTACAGATTCAATAAATTTACATAATCACTATTTTATATCATTTTAGCCACCCATTTTAATTAATACAATTGGAGATGCTCTAACTACCTTAGTAGCATATAGTTAATATCATACTCCTGGACATGAAATCTACATCTAATATACATGTACCGATTTTCTTTTTCTTTTTTTTTATACATATAAGTCAAACCTAGAACTTCTAATTCATGTACCATGTTAACTAGCTACCAACTTATCACAAACCTGGACAAAACACTCACGCAGCCATCCATTAATAAATAAGAAACATTTTATCACAAAAACTTTTATTAAGAAAAATAATTTAAACAATCTATAAATTACATTTATAATACGATTTATGTAATATCACATATATAAACTCATATATCAACCATGTTCATAATGAATATTTAAAACTGATTTCCTTAACTTAAACGATATTAAAAGAATATAAAATTTAACAAAATACTTTTGAGTGGACTCGGTTTGACCACTACCTAGCTAGACATGCATGACATCAATTTATATTTAACATCTACATTAATATCTCATAACATATGGACACAAAATAGACTCATAAGAAGCAAGACAATTAGTACTCACAGATCACCATACAGTTCCACAAATACGCACTAGTGCACCACAATATTAAATCATATAAATTAACCAATCATATTCGAACAACACAATAATATATTTTATGTACAGAGAAATGCATGAAAGAATGCAGTGCGTACCTCTCTAGCTCTTTGTTGTATTTGTGAATGAGAGACTCTTAATTAATTTATAACAATTAGGAGATAAGAGTTTGATTTGTTTTAAGAACCTAGTATTCTTATCCTTTCAAATTGTGATTCTCAAAACAACTACCACTTATCCAAAAAAAAGATATATACATCATGTAACTTAACTAATATATGGAAATAAAAATAAATAACACATAATTAAGCACGCAAGTAAACGAAGCACCTAATTTCAGAGAATAAAAGTATAATTTCTAAGTACAAGCTTGATTTAGAGCACTAGTTTACAAATAAAGTAAGTTTATTAATATAATATTATAATTTGACTTCTAAAATTATCGGGTATTACATTAACCACTTGGGAGTTGAAAGTAACGATTTTTATTTTCTTGTTCTTAGTTAATAATTTTAGTTGTGCCCCTTTAAATATCTATTTTACTGTGGGTTTCATAATTTTTAATTTTAGATCTAAATTTTCGTGTTTGATATGTTAGTGTAATAAAAAAAACACAGAAATATTAGTTTTATAAAATTTCAGCATTAATTTTCTTTTTTTTTAAGTGTTAATTTGAAGCTATTTTTCCTTTCCCTGTTTCCTTTTTATTCGAAGTTAAAGTCCGCCTCCCCTGTTTTTAGCTTTATCCACAACCCAGTCCCAGCTCTGTTTTTCTTCATTTCATTGAGCCCAGCCTCTTTCCCTCCTCCCCCCCACAAACACCACACCCTCAACCTCAGCCCCCTTGTTTTTCTTGGTTTTCGCTAATTGTAATTTAGTTCTTTCAGATTGTCAGAAACCCACCTTCTTATCATTGTTATTCGATTCTGAGTCCGCGTTTAATTCTCCTCTATGCTGTGTTCGAGTTCGTTTTGCTGTTAACCGAGGTGTTGAGCCGAGTTGTTTGTTTTCGCTGAGTTGTTTTTGTTGAGTTGTAACCCCAGCCTCCACAACATCTCTTCCCCAGCCCCTGTTTTGTGTTTTGTTTTGAATTTCCTTTACCTGTTCTTCACAAGTCCCATCGCCGAGTCGAATCGTTGGAGGCTATCTAGTTCATCACTGAGTTGCTCTGTTTCTTCTGTGTACGAGTTCAGTCGAGTTATTTGCTATGTTTTTGTTGCTGAGTTGTGTTTGAATTGTTTGCGGTCCGCTGTTCTGCTGTTAGTTTCGTTTGTTAGTTTTGTTTTGCTATCAATTGTCTTGAGATTGTTGTTTGTTTAAGACCGAATTCTGGTTGCTGTTTTACTGAGTTGATGTCGAGTTACTGAGTTCACTTGGTTGTTTCTTAATTACTGTAGCGAGTTGCCTGATTTTACCGAGTTGCTGCTGAGTCTAGCCGAGTTCACTCGGTTTTCCCCCTTCTTGTTTATCTGTTATTCTTGTTTTTAAGTTTCTGTGAGTTCGGATTTTTGTTCCAGAGAATCATTGTTTTCCGAATGATGCTCAGTTTGGGAGATTGCAGTGTATATTGGAGATTGTGAAATGTTTGGTTACATTTTCTTTCCTTGTGGCTAATTAATTTTTCAAATATCTCATGTCGAATTTTCCTCAAAAATTCTTGTAAATAAATTCCAATTTAGAATCTTTAAATAATTTAGTTTTGTTCTTTTCACTTTTAATTAGTTAGTTTAAAAATAGAACAAATTAAATTTTCTTCTAAATAGTTTAAATTTTCTTTTAGTAATTGAATAGCAAAATTCAAATTTTCAAAAATCCAAAGCTATCCACCAGATAGTTTAACTTAAATGGACATATATGTTACAAGCTTATCGATCAGTCTTGTTCTTTAAACATTTAGTTAATCCCTCAACTTTCTTTTCTTCCTATAAATTTATGCGTAGATTCTAACCCTATAGAAGTTAACTCAGACCAAGTTTTAAGATTTAAATCCTTTAACAGCAGTACATGCGACTTGCCCAACTCAACCATTCACAACAGTTTTATTTTCTGAATATCTAGCAGCTCCGACATGCCTCACTCCAGGACCTCTAATTCTCGTTGGGTTTATTCAATTTGCATAATTTTTGCTGGGTAAACTAGACATAGCCAACTATATATCCAACATTCACTATATAATAACAATTTCACAATTTAGAGCATTATTTAAAAGTGTGCTACACTGACAGTTAGAAACACCCTGAAACAGGTACACCAAATCAGTCATAGTCATAGCTCAAATTGTACAAGTCTGGTAGCCACCAAAATTTGCAGGCATACAATTCAAAAATAAACCTACAATTCTTCTTTTTTAACCATCAAGTAATTAAGATTCTTAACCCCTCAAAATGGTCACACAAAACAGGGTAGAATTTCTGCATATCAGAATTGCAGAAATCAATGTCAATTATATGGTTGTAACTTCCAAACAATTTGGTGTAATCCACTTATTCTTTTCATTGAGTTAGCTAGACACTTTAAAGTACCACATATCCGATATTTACTACATAATACAAGTTTTGCAATTTATAACTTATGTTTAAAGTTTACCCCTTTCTGCTTCCAAGAAATAGCTAGCGTAAATGATACTTTATCAACCAGCTCTAACTCAAGCTCTACATATCTGGTAACCACAAAAGTTTGCAGACATTTTCTACACACTTAGACCTACAACTTCTATGCTTTGTGCTTCAGATAATTAAGTGTTTATGGTCATTAAAATACAGATCTAATATCAAACACTAATCCTGATTATTGCAGAATTTCACAAACCTATGTCTATTTTAGGGTCAAAACTTTTTCGATTTAATTTTAAAAATTATGCTTTATTCATAATCAGTTTCTATGTGCTCAAAAACTGCTGTGCAAACACCGGACCAAATTTCCAAGTTCCCAATTTTATTCATAATCGATTAACTTCTCTTCACCTCATTCTCGTTTATATATACACTATAAAAATTCTAATTACCATGTTCTGATACATACCTACAGGAATTACATATATAAACATCGATAGAGAATCATACCTTTCCAAAAGAATGATATGATAGGAGAAGACCCAAAGATTTGGCAACAAAAATAACCAAAGTGATTTTATAATCAAGCAAGCCACCGTTTGATTTTGGCAGATCTTCCATTTATCTCTCATATACACACATTCAATAGCTTTTGTACTTAACCATGAGACCAAATGACCAATTGATGGTGAAACTCGAAAATAACCTCACTTTTTTTTTAATCAAAAAACTGAAAATAACAATTTTTGGATGAGGCGTAAAAAATAACGTTTTGGATAAGAATTTATAGTTTGGGTATCTAAAAATAAAGTGATACACATATTGAAAATGCGTATTAGGACCATATACGCATTTCTAAGATGCGTATCACTATTTTTTTAAATTTTTCTTTTGTTTTTTCTCCTGCTGTGCCCACTGATACCCAAATTTAAAATGCGTATTATATTACCCAAATTGAAAATGCGTATACAAAACGTTATTTTTCGCACCCTACCTCAAAAAACGTTATTTTCATCATTTTTATCTAAAAAAGTATTATTTTAGCATTCTTTCACCAATTGACACTACCAGCAATTTATCGATGACCAGAATTTAAACACCCCTATATATAAATTTTACTATGTGTATCGACTTAAGTATCCTCTTTTACTATCCTTGCAAAACAAACACATACCCCCATGACTTTACCGATTAGCTTTCTTAAAAATTGCATATAAATTCTAGGGATTGCAATTTTACCGATCTGATGGATATTTGATCCATACCGATCCGATTGTATCTTATCGAACCCGAATATCTGGGTTTGAATTTATTTTTTAAATCCGAACTATTTCCGGGTCGGGTTTGGATTTTGATCTTACCGTACCAAATCCGACCCGAAAACCCGAAAGCCGTTTCAAATCCGATCCGAAAACCCAAATTAAATATAAATAATATAATATATTTATATTAATGTGTATATGTATTGGTCTGAGATAATTTAGACCGAAGAGATAGATAAATAGAAATAGACAATAGATAAAAAAGAAAAGAACGGCGGAGATTGAAACAGGAGGTGGTGATTGCTCCAAGGCGTGGTGGTCGGTGTGGCGAAATTTGTGGAGATGGAAATGGTTGGAAGTGAGTCTAGAGGGATGGGGTCTAGTTGTGGGTTGTGTTAGCAGTGGAGGTTGGAAAAGAGGCGGAGAAAAGGAGAAGAGGTGAGGGGCTGAACAGCGACGGTAGTTATTGGTCGGAGGAGAAAAGAAGGGGTGAAGGAGATGGTGAGATGGGCGGAGGTAGGGTGGTGTTGCAGAAGGCGAAGGATTGTAGGTGGCGGTTCAATTGGTTTGTGGAGATGGCGGGAATTTGTTGGAATGTTGGTGAAAGCAAAGGAGGTGAATGGGGGTGGCTTTGTTTATGGTGAAAGAAGAAGCAATGGTGGCCGTAGGGATGGCAATTTGTACCGACCCGATGGATACACGATCCGTTTCGATCCGAGTGGGTCCAACCGAACCCGAATTTTTTGGGTTTGGATTCGGATTTGGGTTTGATTTTTAAACCCGAATCATTTTCGGGTCGGGCTTGGGTTTTGCCAATTCCGACTCGAACCCGACCCGAAAACCCGAAACCCGTATCAAACCCGATCCGAACCGAACCCGACCCGAAACCCGAATTAATATATATTATTATTTCTATTATTTTATACATAATATTTAACATTTAATATATATTATCTATTATTATATATATTTAATATTTAATCTATAATAAAAATTAAAATATTTTATATATTTATGTTTTATATTATTTTTAATATAAAAAAATTATTATTTATTTATTTTTTTGGATTTTGGGTCGGGTTTCGAGTACCCGAAACCCGTTTAGTATCCAACGGATTCGGGTTCGGGTTTATAATTTCGGGTATTTTCGGGTTCGGGTTTGGCAAAACCCGACCCGCTGGACCCGATTGTCATCCCTAGGTGGCTGTGGTGTTTACGGGTTTCGGTAAAACCCGAACTCAATTGAATTTCGATGGGTTCGGGTTCGGTATTTAGGGTTTTTCCGGGTTCGGGTTCGAGTTCGGGTTCAGGTTTAGATTTGGCCAACCCCGTTTCGATCGACCCGATTGTCATCCCTAATAAATTTTGTTAATAAGATGGACACTAATCCTTCACTTCTTTTTATTAATAATTTTTTATATATAATATAATGCATTGGGTGATAACTCTATATTCCGATCCGGTGATTTCTCTGCCGTCCTCAAGCCCGGAAAGCGGTGTAGCTGGTGGTTGGGACTCCGCAAAACAATGCCGGGAGGTGGGTTTGGACCCGCGGCACCTCCGGCATTGGAGGATAAAAGATAAGAACTAGAGTATCTATTTATGGAGGGTGTGTGTATATGAGTGTGTGTAAAAGAGAATGTAACCCCTAAACCTTCTTTTCTGGGTCTATTTATAGGCCCAGGATTAGGGTTTAGGGATTGGTACCTTTAATCATGAGCGTTCAATCCTAGGTAGGTAGGACACCTGGGACGCGCAGATGCACAACACCTGTCCAGGAGAATAATTGTGGGAAAGTGTGTCAGGCACCTTTTAGAGTGTGTTCTCCTCATTCTTGTATTATGCCAATTATTGGTAATCATTAGCTGTCGTTTTTAGTTGGGACCCTTTTGATGGTGACAGGAGCCTTGAGATGCCACGTGCTCTATTACCTCGTACTGGAGTAACATCACGAATCCGGACCAGATAACGGTGACATATCTCCGGATTCACTAACTGTCGTAGGCCCGGATAGCAATTCCGGCTGTTTGTAAAGGGTATCCTATCATTTGCCCCCCACTCCCCTATGTAGATTTTTCTAGATGGGGGAGTAGTAGTCTGAGTTTCGATGTTCGTCGTTTTGAGTAGATAAAAAGAAAAATTCCATATTTCTTGCCTCTCCGGCCCGGATTGCGTGTAAAGCACGTGGTCCGGGGCTGTAGGCTGGTGGATTCGAAACGTTTCTCAGCTATTTTTTGCTATTTCTTCATATTTCCGAATTTCCAGAACTTGTCCATTTTCTCGTTAGCCGCGCAGTCATGATTGCTCTTTCTGACAACCTCTTTTGTTTTAATCAAGGCTCTTCCTGGCCGTCCACGTGGTAGCATCTCATCCATTCGCTCATTTTAGTTTCTCTATAAGTATATTTCAATTGTATTTCTCCCCCTTTTTCACTTTTACCGTACGTCTTTTCCGCTCTTCTTTTTTCTTCAAAACCTTGGTTGCTGATCGGTGGTGAGAGCTTTTCTACGTCTTCTTCCTCATTGTAAGTGTTTCTTTCTCCTTATTTTTCTTTGCTTTTCTTGCCTGTACTTGAACTTTATGCGGAGTAATTCGATGCTATTTTTTCCCCAACTGTTCATATGCCATTGTCTCTGTAACTGCTTACTTTCCATGTTACTGTATTCGTTGGGATTTAGGGTTGTAGTGATTGTTTTGCTTTTTGGGTCATTTGAGGCTTTGTGTTTTTGAATCTCTGGTTTTGGGACTATGGTGGTTGTGTAGTTTATTCGAAATTTCCGGGTTTTGAAGCTTCTAGGTTTCAAATTTTGTTTTGTGTATGCATGTATTTGTGTCTATTTGTGTAGATCTTTTGTTCTGATTTCTGGTTTCGTGTTGGTGTTTCTGATAATTGTGTTTTTCTTTTTGTTTTTTGGTTCGGGGGTGTGCTGTATTTTGGGGAATCTGGGGTAGTGTGGTGTTTTATGGTGTATAAGAAGCAATTGGCTAAACGACCCCGATCCTCGTTTGTACTTTCTAGTTCTTCTTCGGATCTAGAGACTTCTACTGGGTCCGGGCCTTGTTCCTCTTCTTCTTCTTCTATAATGACCAAAAGAACTAGGAAGCTTCCAAAAACCACTCTAGACGAGCTCCCTAGCTTGCGACTCCCCCCTGGGGAGACCCTTAGTACATCTGAGGGTCGTTGGAGAGATGTTCAATTTTTCTTTGTTGAGAAGGATCGCTCCGTTCCCGATGAGTATTATTATAGGGATTTATCCGAGGTGTTCAAAATGTCTCCTGGGGGTCCTGTCTTTTATGACAAGTGTTCTATGGATGCTGAATTGTCACACCTCCCCGGAACCAGCACTCCCATGGCACCTTTGTTGGACATTGCCAATACTGATAAGTTAGATGAGTGCTTTAGGGCTTGCTTTCATCTAGACGATAAAGTTGTTTGGAGGTGGTCTGAACCTCACAAACGGATATATCATAGGCCCGGGGATGGGTTGGTAGGAGTTTCTCTGGAGCACCTTAGATCCGGGTACAACCCCCACTGCCACCAATTCATCAAGTGTCTCTACAAATTTCAATATGAGATCCCCTTGTTTCAACTCACCCCAAACGCCGTCAAATGGATTATGTGGTTCCTTGGTTGCTATAATGTCAAAGGATTTCTTCCCACCTTCAAGCTTTTCCATTACATTTTTACTTTGGTCAAGTCTACCTTAGTACCCTTGTATGAGCTCCGGTTCAATTATCAAAGGTGTGGTTTTATGAAGGGAGGGGTTATGCCTGTTACCATGATGTCCTCCCTCAAAGGTTGGCATGAGGAGTGGGCCCTTTTTCAATTCGAAGACATAGATTATATGCCTCTGTTCCGGGTTGAGGCCCATCGTGACTTCCTGGAATTTGAGTTAGAAGGCAATGCCCGGATGAAGGTTCATGACTTCTGTAGGGCTTTAGGAGTTTCAACAACTCGGCATTCCTTCATGGATCATGAAATATTACATTCCTTTGGATGTAAGTAGTGCGTAATTATTTATATCTTGAATTTTGTATCCCCTTTGTCATTTATTCTGATTGTTTTGAGCTCCGTCTTCCTTTCAGGTTTACCTCAATACAGTCCTTTCCATAAGGAGAGAATGAAGGATCTGGATGCGGAGACGGCGTGCCTGGCCACGGCTATGCAAGGAATAGGTGGTATACATAAGGTGAACCAGCGGTCAAAGAAAGGGAAAAAGAAAGGGGCAGCTAGCGAGGGTGGAAGTTCCAAGACGGACGGGAGTGCTGAGCAGTACTCGGCGTCCGGGGCCAATCTGGAAGGTAAGTCTGCCATCCCCGAGTTTGAGGATGAATTGCCCACTGAGCTTGAAAGAAGACCAAAACGGGCTCGGGGAGGAGATATTGGAAATGTTGTCTTGGATCTCACCGGGGGGAAACCATCTGGAACTCCTGTTCCGGGCTCTATTCCTTCTGCCCCGGAGGCTGCTAAGACTTTTGGTACTATCTCCGGTCCCAGTCAGACAAGTCGTCCGGGGAAAGAGCCATTAATTGAGGCTGAAAAATGCAGTCATTTTATCGTAGATCTGCCAAATGCGGAGGAATGGGCGCGCTATCAGGCCTTGGGGTTTAACCCCTTGTTCAAAGAGATGATGAGCACTTGGTTGAAGGTAGATTTTCTTACCCTTTTAGGTTTCGTCCTCGCTTAACGTATTCTTTTCTAACACCCTTATCTTATCTTTGTAGATGGGTTCTGAGATGGCCGGGTTATTCGCCGTGGGCAATAAGGAGTTGGAGACTGTTGAAGATGCCCGGGCCGCCGTTTCTACCTCGAGGAAGAAAGACATTCAAATATTTGATCTGGACCACGCCAACTCCAAACTGCAGAAAAGCGTGGAAGAATTGCAAGTGAAAGCCAAGGAGTCCGAGGCGAAGCTCGTCACCCTTCAGAAAAAGGCTGATGATGCTGAAGCCCGGGCTCAGACCGCCGAGAAGGAGCTCGAGGATCTCCGGGCGAAGCTTGCCAGCTATAAAGAACCCGCTGCCATCCTGGATGAGTTTCGTCATTCTCAGGAGTATTATACAGAGCTGGGTAAGAAAGCCGCCTCTAAAATTTGTCGTGCTTGGGTTGTTTCTCACAAGCTGTTGAAGGAGAACCCCTCAGCCGGTTGGGATGAGTTTCAACCTCTCTTCATCGATGCGGAGCAACACTTCATTGCTACTGGGAAAGATCCAGAGCCATATTATTCTGAGGGCGACTCTAGTTCGGACGATGATGAGGAGTATGAAAATGAGGGGAATGTTCGGGACCCCTCTCCCCACAGAGAGATCGCCAATCAAGCTCCACCCGCCGAAGACCCTCCTGCATCCTAGTTTTTCTGCTCCCTTTCATGTTAATGTATCTGTTGTATTCTCTAACTCTAAACTTTTGAATTGGCTTGTTGTCGAATATGTCCCGGGATGTTTCGAATCATATGGATGGTTCGGTCCCTTGTATAATTCTAGCCTTTCTGCAACGCATATTTTTAATCTTCTGTTTGTTCCATTCGTTTTGTGTTTTTACTTCAACTTTCATAACTCTGAATAT
Source organism: Kitagawia praeruptora (assembly GCA_037693485.1). Lineage (NCBI taxonomy): Eukaryota > Viridiplantae > Streptophyta > Magnoliopsida > Apiales > Apiaceae > Kitagawia > Kitagawia praeruptora. The sequence goes on from CM075345.1 coordinate 81,510,051, forward strand.
ATAGTTGATGCTCCTAGTTCGAACAGGTTTCGAGTAACTTAGAAGAATCTTCTAAAACTTGCCCCCAACACGGATTCGCTACAAGGGAATTTGTCTGGACTGGTGGCAAAAGCTTTACACCTTTTCTCTTAAATTCAATGTTTGACGATGTTGAGTAACTTAGAGAAATTTTGTGAAGCTTGCCTCTCTGTCCGGAGTTGTTCAAAAGGACGGGGTCCGGATGGTGGTGGGGGTAGATGTTGCTCACTTGGTTTTCTGTATTTACCTCGTTTTTTGTCGAATTTGACCTGAATGCTTGTGAGAAAGTCGCGACTTCTATGGTCAAATTCCTTGGTCCTGACGCCATCAACCAGCATTAATATTTTATCAGTTTCCCATGCATTGATTACTCGAACCGCTTGACCTCTCCCTTATTTCCTTTCTATAAATACCCCTTCTTTACCTTTATTTTCTGTATCCTACTCCTTCTCTCAAAGCCTTCCCAAAGTTCCTTTTCTTTCGTTCCTTGTATTCGCCTGTCCATGGATCCCAGAAATCTTGTTTATGACTATGAAAATAACAAGATCATTGTAGATGACGTTGTTTTCGATGGGCCCACTACCCTGGCCGAGATTGATGCTGTCCTGAAAAGGATTGATGATGCTTTGGCTCTTCGTAGGATGGTTGCTGATCAAGCTGGGAGGGGGCGCCGCGGGCCTGGCAATGGCGGGGAAGGTGCTGGTGGTTCTGGTGTTGCCGCCGTTTAAGTATAATCTCTTTATGTTCTTTATTTTGGTAATAATTGTACCTCCCCTTCCCCCTAATTAATGAAAATGGCTTGAAAAACAGCCATCAACATTTGCTTCTGTTTCTGCCGCCCGTTTTGAGTTTGTTGCATCTTTGTGCATGATTTTATTGTTTTGATTCGAATACTTTCGATAGTATCCCAGTAGTTTTTTCTTAATTTATATCCCGTTTGCTTCTAGCTCGGAATCTGTAATAGTGAAACGTTCGAACTAGAGTGGTTTTTTAACTAGAGTGGTTGTGTTTTAGCTAAGTCCGAAGCTTTATAGCTTTGGGTTACTTAGAGAAATTTTTCGTTTTCGCCCCCAGTCCGGGTTGTTTCATAGGAACAAATCCGGACTAGAGTGGTTGTTTTTTAGCTAAGCCCCAAAGCTTTATAGCTTTGGGTTACTTAGAGAAATTTTTCGTTTTCGCCCCCAGTTCGGGTTGTTTCGTAGGAACAAATCCGGACTAGAGTGGTTGTTTTTTAGCTAAGCTTTATAGCTTTGGGTTACTTAGAGAAATTTTTCGTTTTCGCCCCCAGTCCGGGTTGTTTCATAGGAACAAATCCGGACTAGAGTGGTTGTTTTTTAGCTAAGCTCAAAGCTTTATAACTTTGGGTTACTTAGAGAAATTTTTCATTTTCGCCCCCAGTCCGGGTTGTTTCGTAGGAACAAATCCGGACTAGAGTGTTTGTTTTTTAGCTAAGCCCCAAAGCTTTATAGCTTTGGGTTACTTAGAGAAATTTTTCGTTTTCGCCCCAGTCCGGGTTGTTTCGTAGGAACAAATCTGGACTAGAGTGGTTGGTGCATACTGCTTTTGCCCTGGATCCAATTTTGCCTATGGCTCCGGACCAGGGACTTGTGTTCGTGAGTGATACAATAAATTTACAATGAAATATAAATAGCACAAGGCAAGGCCTATTTTCATTAATCATAACATCCTTACTACAAATAACTTATTCTTGCTTCATTACAGAGGCTAATCTATCTGTTGAAGACTTTTCTGGGCTTAGAGGTAGCTCCTTGATTGATTACTTGGGCCTTGACCTTCTTTTTACTGGTAGAATTTCCTTAGTCGGAGACCATGCCAAGTGTTGGGAACCTCGGACTCATCCATATTGACCAGCTTGTATGTTCCAGGGCGAAGCACCTCTTTGACTTTATACGGACCCTCCCATTTTGGCTTGAGCTTTCCGGTGTTGGTTGGGTCTGAAGCCTCGGTATCCCGCAAAACTAGATCTCCGACTTGAAAATTTTTGACTCTTGCCTTTTTCCCAAAGTACTCTCTTGTTTTCTCCTTATATTTTTCCATCCTCGCAACTGCTTCGTCCCTAACCTCGTCAACCAGATCTAGATTGATTCGGAGTCCTTCCTTATTTGTGATTTCTTCAAAGTTAATAGCCCTGTGAGAGGGGGAACCCACTTCTATCGGGAGCATCGCTTCGGTCCCATAAGCCAGCTTGAAGGGTGTTTCCCCAGTACTTGTTCGGGGACTAGTCCTGTATGCCCAGAGCACATTAGGAAGTTCTTCGGGCCACTTGTTTTTGCACTCTTGAAGTCTCTTTTCTATCCCCCTTAGCAAAATTCGGTTTGTTACTTCCACTTGCCCATTACCTTGGGGATATGCCACCGATGACTTCTTATGTTTGATGCCTCTTTCCTTTAGGTAGTTCTCAAAATCTGAACCGACAAATTGGGGTCCATTATCTGAGACCAAAACTTGAGGAAGCCCAAACCTCATCAGTATGTTATCCATAAACTGGATGTAGTCTTGCTGATTTATAGTTCTCATGGCTTTGGCTTCTGCCCACTTAGTCATGTAATCGATGGCTACCAATAAATACCTGAGATCTCCCTTAGCCCGAGGAAATGGACCAACAATGTCGATACCCCAGATAGCAAAAGGCACCGGAGACAAGACTGATGAAGGCATAACCGGACTTTGTCTTTGCACATTGCTGAACAACTGACAATTCTTGCATTTTTTGGCAAACTCTACCGCATCATTGTGAATTGTTGACCAGTAATAGCCTTGCCTTATTATTTTGTAAGCCAGGGCCTTTGCAGATAAATGATCTCCACAAATCCCTTCATGAACCTCTTGTAGACAGTATTCTGCTTCGGCTGGACCAATACATTTCAGGACCGGACTGGAGAACGTTCTTCGATAGAGCTGTCCTTCCTCTAGGAAAAACTTAGCAGCTTTGGCCTTGAGTCTCTGAGCCTTATTCTTGTCATCGAGCAATTCTCCCTTATCCAAATACGAAATCAGAGAGGTCATCCAATTAGGTTGATCATCTATTTCCATCACTTCGACATTTTCAATGGTGGGTTTCTCAATCTCCTCAAAGTAAACCGAGCTGTCCAATTCGGCCTCGTTCTGCACTAGCTTTGACAAAGCATCGGCCTCTGTATTTTCTTCTCTATTTATCTGGATCATTTCAAACTTTGGGATCACCGTCAGGTAACTTTTGACCAGGGCCTGGTACTGAGCTAGTCTTGGATCCTTGGCAATATATTCTCCCTTGGTCTGCTTCACCACAATTTGGGAGTCACTATAAACGTTCAGGCTCTGTACTTTCAAGGATCTGGCCAAACGGAGTCCGGCTAAGAGTGCCTCGTATTCTGACTGGTTATTTGTTGCTAAAAATTTGAAGGCTATGGCTTGTTGTATCTGAAATCCATGAGGACTTTTCAGAACTAACCCTGCCCCGGATCTTTCGTTTGTTGAGGATCCGTCAACATACAAAGACCAAGCCTCCGGGTCTGAATCATTTTCCTCTTTTCCCGGATCCACAATCATGGGACTAGTTCGGAGTTCAGGGAAAGAACATTCCACAATGAAATCAGCTAACACCTGAGCTTTGATTGCCGTTCGCGGTACGAACGTGAGTTGGAACTGGCTTAACTCGATAGCCCAATTTACAAGTCTGCCGGACACATCTGGCTTATGAATTATCCTTCTCAGAGGCTGGTCAATTACGACTTTGATTTCTCTTCCTTGGAAATAATGCCTTAGCTTTCTTGAGGCTGTTACCAGAGCAAAAGCAAATTTTTCCAAGTTCGGGTACCTGGTCTCTGCATCTTTCAGTACTTGACTGACATAATATACCGGTTTCTGTTGCCCTTCGTGTTCCCTGATCAGGGCTACCCCCACAGCCTGTGGTCCTGCAGCTAAGTAAAGAAACAATGCTTCCCCTGACTCAGCTTTAGATAGAATTGGTGGTGATGACAGGAATTGCTTTATAGAGTCGAAGGCTTTCTGGCAGTCCGGACTCCAGTTAATTTCTCTTTTGTTTCTCGCCCCTTTAAGCAGCTCGAAGAAGGGCAAGCATCGTTCGGCCAGCTTTGGGATGAATCGTCTCAGAGCCGCTAAAGAGCCCGCCAGCTTCTGGATTTCTTTCTGAGTTCGGGACGGCTCCATCTCCATTATGGCCTTAATCTTTTCCGGATTGGCTTCGATTCTTCTTTGACTGATCATGAATCCCAAAAATTTGCCAGCTACTACTCCGAAGGTGCACTTCTCCGGATTCAATTTCATCTCATGCTTCCTCAAATTTTCAAAACACTCCTGTAAGTCCGGAACATGTTCCTCCACCGCTTTCGACTTAGCTATCATATCATCCACATAAGACTCCAAGTTTTGGCCCAGCTGATCTTTGAAAATCTCCACCATTGCCCTTTGGTAGGATGATCCGGCATTCATTAATCCGAACGGCATATACTTGTATGCGTAAACCGCTCTGTGAGTTATGAAAGCGGTTTTGGCTATGTCGGCCGGATTCATCTTGATTTGGTTGTATCCGGAGAATGCGTCCATGAAGCTAAACATCACATGCCCCGCAGTAGCGTCGATGAGTTGATCTATGCTGGGAAGAGGATATGGATCTTTGGGGCACGCGGCATTCAAATCTGTATAGTCGACACACATTCTCCATTTGCCGTTGGGTTTCTTAACCAAAACTACGTTGGCCAGCCAATTCGGATATTTTATCTCACAAATTATTCCTGCCTTAAGGAGTTTTTCCACCTCTTCATCAATCGCCTTTTGCCGATCCGGAGCAAAGTTCCTTCTTTTCTGTTTTACTGGCTTCCTGTTAGGATTGACATCCAGGCTATGCATAGCCACCGATTCATCGAGTCCAGGCATTTCCTCCGGACTCCAGGCAAAGACATCCGCATAGTCCCTGAGGAGTTGCACCAGGTTTTTCTTGAATGTAGGGTCCAGTCCGGATCCTAGCTTTATCTTTCGGTCCGGGTTACCTTCTTCCAATTCGATCATCTCGATTTCGATTGCCGACTCGACTTTACCCAAGTCTTTCTTCGCCATAAATTGTTGAACCCGGGCCTGGGTGTTTGTTTCTAGATAATCCCTGGCTTTGGCAATCAGCTCTTCTTTTGTCTGGGCTTCTATACTTTCAATGTTTTGGACTTCATGTCCGGACTGCTTTTTGAAGTAAGCTCTGTGCTTCTTTCTGCTTAAGTTCTTGTGGTACAAGGACGCTTTTCGTTTGTTCTCCAGGTCAGTTTCAGCCATGACCAGTGCCTGGCCGTAACAACGACTAGCGGTTTCGGAGTCCCCTTTGACCTCCCCAACTCCTGAGGGGGTGGGAAATTTAAACTTTAGATGAGGGGTAGAGGTTATTGCCCGGAGTTTTGTTAGCGCTGGACGACCAAGGATCATATTGTAAGAAGAAGGGGTATTGATGATGTAGAACTTTATCATATGAGTGACTTGCTTTGGGAAGGTTCCAAACTGAACAGGCAGGTATAGTGTCCCTTGAATCGGCACTAAGTTGTTTCCGAATCCAAAGAGAGGGTCCTTTCTGCGTTCATTCATTCTTACGCTGCCCAGCTGCATTCTATCAAATGTATGCTTGAAGATAATGTTGGCCGAAGATCCATTATCAATTAGGATTCTTTTGACCTCGTTTTCAGCCACGTCTAGGCTAACCACCAAGGCTTCATTATGGTTGGGATCAATTCCTTCAAAGTCGGCATTGCTGAAAGTGATCACTTGTTCGGGAAAAGACTGGACCATCATTACTTCTCCGCTTGAGTCCGGACTTGGGGGAGGAGAGTTGGACCCCCCCATTACCACGTTGACCACATGTTTCTTTCCCATTTCCTTTTCCGTGTTCTTCCGAGCTATGTACTGCCCCATGTTTCCTCTGTAACACCCCCAGATCCAGGGTCAGGTATCTGGTCGTTACGGTCTCAATATCCAACCACAAAACCAACATAACTTAAATTACAACCTTGTGACCAAAACAACAACATAAAACACCCCCGTTATAGTCCCAGAGATGAAATCAGAGTAACCAACAATATTATTAATCACAAGTTTGAGTTCTTACAACCCAAAGAATTACAATTGTACAATTACATACTCTTTGCCATCCATTAATAGATACCATAATATAAATACATTTGAGGCTCAATTGCTAACAACTAGCCTACCAGTAGTTGCATCCTCAACAAAGGTAGCCAAGACCTTAGCGGTAAACCTCTGACGGTTGACACCTGCTTACGCTGCGTGCGCCTTGCGCAGCCATCTGATCTAGCTGTTGTTGTGATATAAATAAATAAAGCAAGGGTGAGCAATAGCCCACCAGAAATATAATTGAACAGTGATAATATATGACAGTCCAAAATATCTTTGAAACCATATGCCATGCATTAACGATGTAGTACCAATATAAGGTATGAGATGAAGTTACAAGGTAACTCAAAAATATATTTGTTTTGAATAAATATCTGCTATGCAAAAGATAAGCAAGATATTCTCAATTATCATAAAAGAGGAACTTGCAGGAAAGATATTGCAATTCCGGTTTCAACACTTTTTCACCTTACCAACTCCAACAGTGTTGCAGAAATTTCTCACTTTTAGAAGATGAACTAATACGGGAGCATTGCCGCGCCAGATGCCCTGACGTTTACGATGATCAGTCGTATGTCATGCATCTCATCAGTCGTTCTCTACATGTAGAAGGTAGCTCCGACGGATTTACTTATCTACCGCCCTCTGGAACTCCTCAGCCAACGGTTGGGCTATTGCTGGACCGGCGCCACTCGGCCACTTACGCGTCTCCTAGTTCGAATATCATCCATGACTCTGAAACGTAAAGTTCGTTCCCCTTTTCCCCAAGTGTAACACTCGTTGATAGGACTCCACAAAGTAGTCGTATCTAATTGGAAAGTAAAATTCACCAATATTTCCCAAGCTGATGCTTGTTAATGGATATAAACTTGTTACATCAATCATACCCCTCGAGCGTTGAGGAGGTAACCAAAAGACTCATATCGATGCTTGAAAGAATCAAGATGTGAGTGACAAGATAGTTTTCGCAAGTATAGGACCGGGCAGTCCAATAAATAACATCGCTCAAGTGAGGTCCCCTTATATACGTTTGGAAGTTGAGCGAGTATTTAAATCTTCTTTAAGATAGATTTAAATGAAATTAAAGTTTAGGAACCTCCCCTTGATATAAATAGTCATAAGATATTCCGAAATATTTTACACCATATCTGAAGGTGAAAGATAATCTTTGAGTAATATGAATTATTATAGAAAGAACTTAAAAGAATTTAAATAAATATTCCAAGAATATTTATTTTATCAATAATAATTAAGGGATATGATTAAATCATAATATTTCTCGTAAGTAATCCTCAAATAAATATATAGAATCGTATACTAAATAATTCTCTTCTTTAAATGAATATTCAATATAATATTCATTAATTAAATAAAACTCAAGTAAATATTTAAAATAATATTCACTAAATAAATCAAACCTTAAATGAATATTTGAAAATAATATTCATTTAATAAATAATATTCTAAATGAATACCCAAATAATATTCTTAGTAATCAAAATTTTAAAGGAATATTCGAAGCAATATTCCTTAAGTAAATAGAACTTCAAATGAACATTTTAACATAATATTCATCAAGTACATAATATCTTAAATGAATATTCAAAATAATATTCATCAAGTACATAATATCTTAAATGAATATTCAAAATAATATTCATCAAGTACATAATATCTTAAATGAATATTCAAAATAATATTCATTTAATAAATAAATTCCAAATGAATATTCAATTGACATTCATTAAACAAATAATATTCTAGAAAAATATCCAAATGATATTCATTTAGTAATCGAAACCTTAATATTCGAAATAATATTCCTTGAGTAATTAGAACCTCCAAAGAATACTTTTGAAATAATATTTATCAATTACATAAAACTTAAATGAATATCCGAAAGTGATATTCATTTAATGAATAAAATTCCAATGAATATCAAAGTAATTATTCATTAATAATCAAATCTAATGAATATTCGAAAATAATATTCATTTCATATTTCTCGACTGAGATAATACTCAACTAACATTTCTCGAAAGATTTCCAAGTATTTGATACTTTTATGGAAATATAAATAATGTTTAATAATAACATTCCTCAAAAGGAATACTAATCTGTCGCTGGAATCCCTCCGGGTTTCCACGACTACATCTATATCTCAAAATACCGACTCCCGGTCTATATTTAAAGAATACATATCATATGCCCTTCACTAAGGGTCCTACCAAAACAATCATGCTTATAGCTGATAATCCATATCTAGTCTATAAGCGAATATTAATTCAGGGAACAAGTATTCCAATATACTTGAAAGTAGACATGCATGCTATGGCATATGTATACAACAATCATCATATATATATTATCACAACAACAGTTCCAAGTATTGGAAACTTGCCTGAGAATCGAGTGCGGGTAGGGGTAATGTGTCCCGGGTCAGCTCGACAATCTATAAACAATCAGAATATTTAAGATTAACCACTTAACGCTTATTAAAAGGCTAAGTATAAACTCCACTTAAATCGAAACATGTTTTCGAGTTATCTCGTTACGTCTCTTTTAGTGTAACTCTTTTTATCACCGATACGATCCGACATTCGTTCGTTATCAAGACATGTCATCATGCTTATACTTGGTATATACTTAAGTCGTATAAGTTCTAAGGTTGGTCGTTTACGAATCAAGATTATACCTCGAGTGTTATCGCCCGTTTTCTAAGTTATAACCAAAGTCATACCTTTAAGGGTTTCGTTCGCGTTTAACCTCGATTCAAACATTTTTATAAAATCGGAAAACGATCCATTCGACCTGTGGTTTTCTCCCACACCTTCCTTTTTACCTCTAATATTTAATTAATAAGATTCGCCACTGATTAAACGACATTTAAGGGAATCAATTTCAATTACGAACTTTCGTTTACGATTTCGAACCACTTTTACGAATTTAATCATAACTCCTAAACCGTAAGTCCATTTCATGCGATCTTTATATCAAAACGAAGCTTGTAACATAATCTAGCTAATCATGGCATAAGTCGAAGCTATGCAGTGAGTTATATCTACTGTCAAGTTCGGATTTCAAGATTAAACGAAAATCGGGCATTACGACGGCTATAAATCGAACGTTCTACTAATCGTAACACTAAACAAAGCCACACCGGGCACCAATACAACTTGTACACATGATTAACATCTCAACAAGCTCAAGAACACATCATCATACCAACATAATCATCATCTCTTAAATCCATTAGATCTACCACATAATCATGATTATAACATCACTAACATGCTCCTAACACTTAAATCCATCAAGAACATGCATAAACTCAAAGTAGACCTAGGGTTTCAAGATCATTATACCTTCTTGAGAGTGTGATATGGCCTTACAAAGCTTTGTGTGGTCCTTGCCTAGCCTTAATGAACCTAAGATCAACCAAAGAATCATGAAAATCAAAGTTAGTTCTTGAAGAACACTATTCATCCTCCTCTTTAATGATTTTTTTGAAAATGGAAAAAGAAGAGATTGAAGCTAGGATTTTTAGGAGATCATTTATATGAAATGTAAGTCTCACCATAAAAGTTTCAAGATCAAACAAGGAGTGGAAGAAGGATTTTGGATTTTGAATTTCCACAAAAGCCGAATGGCTCTTTTCTTGAGAGAATGGAGTTGATCTTTTGTTTCTTGCTTGGTGGATGTGTTAAAATGTATTATTGATGAGAGTAAGATAATATCTTGGTTAAAAGCTACTTTAATAAAGTAGTGAGGTGTTGGATGAGGAAATGGCAAGACATGTGTTGAAGATGTGGTGGTTTAGAGCTTAACTAGGTAGTTGCTTGCTAAGTACTTAGTTGCATTCTCTAAGATGCTAGTTCCTTGATTCTAGTTTGGTTACTAGATATTTTCTAGTAGCTTGCACAAGACTCTTGCTCCCTCTGCTTGTTTCTTTGTCCGTTATTGCTTAATTCGTTGATCGTTCGAGGGAATAGCTCATTCGTTTCTAGTTAGGGTTTTACCGAAAACCTTCTTAATAATTCTAATACTATTCTTCATCTTTCTTAATACTTCTCGAATTTAAATTCCTTAATTCCCTTTTATAAATCCTTAAGTCTTGCAGTGTCTAGGGAAATCTCGGAGAAAATAAAAGTGCTCTTTTTCTGAATCCGACAGCTTTTACATACACTTATTTTCCTCCTGGATCACTAATACGAACTCAGAAATCCGTTCCGGATACCGGATATAGCATTATTATAATAATATTCCAAATTCCACCAAAATCACTATTCATCACTTATTTTTATTTAATTCCTATAATTAGGAAAATGAACCTGGTTCACTCTCGAGTGTTCCTTAACCTTCTTACGGAATCGCTGGACTTATAATAGATATTGGTTTGGATGACACAAGAATAATCTTACTTGAAGTAATCTTCTCATATTCTTAGGAGATAGATCATTCTTATCTATGTTGTCAACCAAAGGTATTCTACATGACATATAATAATTGAATCCAAATCCATTCCATTCATTAAATAGACAATCGTTACATTGCAGTCATAACCACTATTCATTCCCATAATAAAAAGTTTTAATTCTACCCAAAAATCTGGGTTCTTACAGTCTCCCCTCCTTAAAAGGATTCCGTCCCGGAATCAAGTAGAAGACAATTGGGTACTTGTTGGTTATTTCGCTCTTCAATTCTCTGGTCGATTCTTACACATTCCAATCTTTCTAAAGCACATCATACTGGTGTTACAACACACCCTTTATCCGTTCTACCAATTCTTTGATACTTTCGCATAACACATCATCCGGTATACGCTCTTGTCCGTTCTTATACTATTAACCTTATTGGTACGTGCAGTGACTTCGGTATCACTAAGGCGCTACGAATTCCGGAGATAACCTCACTCGTAAATTTTTTTTTTTTTTGCAATTTCCTGATCTCTTTAATCTTCGCAATCTCGATGTATATATTTAGGTGGATAAAAAAAAAATTATCGAGAAATCACTGTGATCAATGAACATTTGTTATATTGCATAGTTAGTACAAAAGGGGGCCAGCCTTTAGTACTTGACAAGCAATTAAACAATTAAGGGCATTCCACTTAGACTCCTATCACACAGACAGAGAGTCACGTAGTATTACCTCCCCTCCTTAAAGGGTTGTTCTTCTCAATTTAGAAGAAGATAAATAAGGGAGAAGAAAAGAACGAATTTCAAAGAATCATATATGAAAGTTTTCATGATTGTCAAAATATCATACTTAGAATTTACCTCTGAACTATAGAGGTTTATTAGAGAAGAGAAATAATCATATTCGTATCAAATTCCACTTTTTTTCGTAATCTCACATATCACATGTCCCTGCTATTCTGTCCATCATTCTATGGACCTATACTCTTGCTTGATATTAGCACCACTTACTTTTTGGAAAATCCTTCAACCTCCCAGGTTAAATCTTGGATTTCCCGCTTGACATTATTTTTACTCACATTTCACGCCCCGACACTGGCTCTTTCATACTCATAATTCTAACACTATCAGGTTGTCATTCCGAGTGCTCGTTAGGAAAAACCCATTCATCAATCCATTCATAACATTTCTTGCTTCACATTCCATAATTATTTCCCATTCTTTTCTTTATCAATCACATCCATCTTATCATCTAGTTCTCATTCACTTATGTTATTGAACTCCACCGTCACCTTATTAGGGGAACGCGTGTTACCTTTATTCAATATACGTGGCACGTTTGTGGTCAAACTTTCCTTTGTTCAACCATCTAGATTTCACTTTCTCATTCCATGAGTCTCTTTTATTACTCAATCAAACTATTCCATATTTCCTCGGATTTTCCAAACTTAAAAGGAGTCAATTCAAGATCCTCTAGGAAAACAAAATAATCACTATTCCCTATCCATAGGGAATGCTTCCTGAACTTGACGTAGATATTACATGAAGCAGATAAAATTGCAGGAAAGCTTCCAGCATCGCAGCTGGAACAGGCTGGTGAGATTATTAATCATATATCTCCGGTAGAAGACTAAAAGCTTAGCGGTTTGCTTAATCGCTTGCCAATCTCATAATTCTCTATCTTGTTTGCACAGAAATACACCAACATAAACTTGCTTGTCATTCAACATCGTGCCATTTGGCTTATCAGTATTTGTACCATCTCTGTTTCTGGTCATTTACTACCAATTCATTGTTACTTAACCTCCCCTCTCTCTTTCCAAAGAAAAGGCGAGTCTCTAGGGAAATTTGGTCTGGTCTGTCGTAGAGCCTCCTAATGTTGGTAATGTGCTACTGGCAACATCAGGAATCGAATCTTTACTTAAACTATTCTTATAGTTGATCCTGGCAAAATCATTAGACGGAATGTAACTTCCTCCACCACATTATGACCATCAAGGTCCTTACATTATCATTCTATTTCTTTGGTCTGAGCATTTATGCTTACTCCCCTATATTTAAAGTGTCGGCCACCTCGTTGGCCTTTCTGATTATAATAATTTCTTGAGATCAATGTTTTCTGGATCTATTCCAACTCAGGGTGGAAGCATTCTCCCTTAAATTCTGCTGAATGAGAGAAAGCATCTATCAGTCTTTTCCAAAAGTCATTGCTTCCACCTTTCTAGTGCGATCTTGACTACAGGTACTCCAAATCATACCTAGGATATTTCCTTACTTAACTCCCTTCTTGTTTTTAGGATAATCTCAACCTTATTGGTTCAATCCATACTTTTACATGGTTTCACACATGCTTCATCTGGCCTTATTGTTACTATGTCATACATTCCTTACCAAACTTCCCGTTTGAAGTTTAGAATATTAGCACTTCCCTTATAAGGTTTCTTAGGCCATCCTTATCATTCCTCCTGCATCTCCTGGTTACAGGGTATATCAAACATCATTAGTCAATTCTATAACATCTCGGTCTATGTACTTGGCAATTTTAATCATATATCCATAATAAGGGTCTCTTTTCAATCATTCTCATCTTAATCATCCATAGGTAGCTTAATGCTAACCTCTTCTTATGAATGTCGGTCTACATGACCTTCCAAAAGACAAAATATGTTTATCTGCTCTTTCTTACAGGGCTTGGTAATGGTAGCAAGGATGTTCTGGAAGATATTGGTCGCGTTCAACGTGAATCTCTTAGTGCCTAATGCTCCTTTTGAGGACACTAAGTTCAGATAACATTTATGCATCATACTGCACCATTTTCTAATAATCTTCGTAACTCTTCAGTGGTCGCTACCCTCAATCCTAATACGTCCATGGTATATATAAAATCCATCATTCTGTATCTCAATTCAATTTATATCAAAAGTACTCGCGGTTGGCACTTGATTAGAAGCACCCCGCTTTGTCCTTACATTGCTGGTTCAATCACTTGATAATAGTTAGTGACTTGGCCCCACTGGCCATGCTAAAATGTGTGAGTTTAGGGGTCGGCTAATAGCATTACTTTTCTAGCAATTGCTGGCATAGTGCCTTCTACTTTGATACCTTTTGATCTTTTCAAAACTTCACTCCATATAAGTCTCAATCGACTTCTCGGTGCCATCTCCGGTCACCTTTCCTTTTCTTTTATTCTTCTAGTTACTCTTATCAATTCCACGTACCACAAAAGCTTAACACTTCTGGCATAACAACCTTTTCATTTAAGTCAATCCCAGAATTTCTCAGTCCGGCTTGTTTCTTGATTACATTCAACTTCATAATTTTATCCCTACATTCAACTGTAATAATCGGGGTATGTCTACCCACCTGTATAGCGGCTACTTTACCCAATCCACAGGGTTCGCTCCAGTTTCCACTCTCTTCAATGACGTCTTTTGATAATCAGAAAGACAAGGTTTGCCAAAATTCGTTGAATTCCTTTCCAGAATTTGGGAAAATTTCAGTTAATCTATCCACCCACTAGTAACATGCCACATCTTCCCGATACATATTCGTCCTATTAGTCGATACTACCAAATACCAGTCTTCTTAACAACTAGTCTCAGAAGGATCACTACCGTCGGGGTTAGTCGTTCCTCAACATTGGCACTACCAAGGCCATCCGAATCCGATGAACTGCGCTGTCTAAATGTATTTGAAATTACGCTGTCGTGCTGCATAAGCGCAGACCTATACCTGTATGAGTTGCATCATAATATCTCCCAAAGTTTCCTTCTTCCATTAGGCAACGCCAACCCTGGTCATCACCAACTTTACCTTTAGCTCCAGGAAGATTTTCTCACGTTTATCTTGTCCATTCAAACTTTTATTCTTATAATAAGTCGGGTTACGGGACTACACTTTCTGTAAAGTCCTGAGCAAATCTTTGGTAATACCTTGTGAATTTTATGAAATTTCTCACCTTTGCCAGTGTGGTTGGCCAATCTTCATTTGAAACTGTCTTTAACTTGGTAGGGCCGACCAACACTACTCTTATTGATCATGTGTCCTATTGCTGGACTTCATTTTGCCAAAACTCTTATTTCGAGAACATGTCCTACACCTGTTCTATCAGGTTTCACCTAGAAGCATTCTCAATTACATCTCGACCACTGCTCGCCTTGCCTAATCCATTTATGATTCAGTGTCAGAATAAACTTAAGGTAACTACCATAATCCATTCAAGGAAAAGAAAGAATTTAATATTCTTCTGAATCACATGCAACTAATGTTTCTGGTTCATCATTTCACTGAATTGAACTGAACTTATACTTGGTTTCTTGACGATAGCCTCATTACTAGTTTATCATAGACTCACTGGTCTTTTAGTCTTGTAGGTTCTGAGATCATTGTCTTGCTTACTATTTCCTTATATACTTTATTCAATCATGCCATCACCTTTCAATGTCTTTATTTTCTAAGTTGATCCATTCATAAAATGGACATTTCCTTGACCCCAACCACCTCATCAATCTAAGTTTGACTTTACAAATTATCACTTATGAAATCTGCCTTCTCATGGCGAATTATCCTTAACCACATTCACACTAATTCATTTATCTGAAGATATGGCACTTGCCACCTATGTCTTAACTGTTCCTAGGGACTCTGCTCCCCGTCCTATATCAATGTCTTTGATAATCATGCATCATTCTAATTCCTTTCTCATTAATCTGAAAGTCTCCAAGGATTCTTATCTATCCTTACATAAGATCTTGAGTAATTCCTCAAATCCATCTTACTTGCTGGCACTTCATCCGGTAGTCCGGCTATGACTCCAATATGCTTCTTTAATTCTCTTAATAATATCTCAATTCTTTATGCTCACTTTTCTGAGCGCTATACCTTAACTCTTACAGTCTCTCTGGCTGTAGCCCTCATTCCTTAAGTGTAAACTCCTTATACTTATTAATATTTCCTTCTTCTGCTGGGACCTCAACCGGGCCCTCAGTAGGGTGCTCTATCGAATCCATCATCCGATCTTCAACATCAAAACAAGCATCATTATGTTACTGCTCGTAATCCCCAAGGTCTGTCGCCTTACTAGTCGATACAAGAACGAGCTAAGTTACTATCATGATACTTTAGGGTTCCCATAAGGGTTTTATATGTCAATACTACATTATGTAGTCTGACTATGAACTTGGCAAGAGTTCTTATTATCTTAATGAATTCATTGTTTTAACGTCATGTCATCTCTGGGATTTATAACGCTCTCTCTGATACCATTTCTGTAACACCCCCAGATCCAGGGTCAGGTATCTGGTCGTTACGGTCTCAATATCCAACCACAAAACCAACATAACTTAAATTACAACCTTGTGACCAAAACAACAACATAAAACACCCCCGTTATAGTCCCAGAGATGAAATCAGAGTAACCAACAATATTATTAATCACAAGTTTAAGTTCTTACAACCCAAAGAATTACAATTGTACAATTACATACTCTTTGCCATCCATTAATAGATACCATAATATAAATACATTTGAGGCTCAATTGCTAACAACTAGCCTACCAGTAGTTGCATCCTCAACAAAGGTAGCCAAGACCTTAGCGGTAAACCTCTGACGGTTGACACCTGCTTACGCTGCGTGCGCCTTGCGCGGCCATCTGATCTAGCTGTTGTTGTGATATAAATAAATAAAGCAAGGGTGAGCAATAGCCCACCAGAAATATAATTGAACAGTGATAATATATGACAGTCCAAAATATCTTTGAAACCATATGCCATGCATTAACGATGTAGTACCAATATAAGGTATGGGATGAAGTTACAAGGTAACTCAAAAATATATTTGTTTTGAATAAATATCTGCTATGCAAAAGATAAGCAAGATATTCTCAATTATCATAAAAGAGGAACTTGCAGGAAAGATATTGCAATTCCGGTTTCAACACTTTTTCACCTTACCAACTCCAACAGTGTTGCAGAAATTTCTCACTTTTAGAAGATGAACTAATACGGGAGCATTGCCGCGCCAGATGCCCTGACGTTTACGATGATCAGTCGTATGTCATGCATCTCATCAGTCGTTCTCTACATGTAGAAGGTAGCTCCGACGGATTTACTTATCTACCGCCCTCTGGAACTCCTCAGCCAACGGTTGGGCTATTGCTGGACCGGCGCCACTCGGCCACTTACGCGTCTCCTAGTTCGAATATCATCCATGACTCTGAAACGTAAAGTTCGTTCCCCTTTTCCCCAAGTGTAACACTCGTTGATAGGACTCCACAAAGTAGTCGTATCTAATTGGAAAGGAAAATTCACCAATATTTCCCAAGCTGATGCTTGTTAATGGATATAAACTTGTTACATCAATCATACCCCTCGAGCGTTGAGGAGGTAACCAAAAGACTCATATCAATGCTTGAAAGAATCAAGATGTGAGTGACAAGATAGTTTTAGCAAGTATAGGACCGGGCAGTCCAATAAATAACATCGCTCAAGTGAGGTCCCCTTATATACGTTTGGAAGTTGAGCGAGTATTTAAATCTTCTTTAAGATAGATTTAAATGAAATTAAAGTTTAGGAACCTCCCCTTGATATAAATAGTCATAAGATATTCCGAAATATTTTACACCATATCTGAAGGTGAAAGATAATCTTTGAGTAATATGAATTATTATAGAAAGAACTTAAAAGAATTTAAATAAATATTCCAAGAATATTTATTTTATCAATAATAATTAAGGGATATGATTAAATCATAATATTTCTCGTAAGTAATCCTCAAATAAATATATAGAATCGTATACTAAATAATTCTCTTCTTTAAATGAATATTCAATATAATATTCATTAATTAAATAAAACTCAAGTAAATATTTAAAATAATATTCACTAAATAAATCAAACCTTAAATGAATATTTGAAAATAATATTCATTTAATAAATAATATTCTAAATGAATACCCAAATAATATTCTTAGTAATCAAAATTTTAAAGGAATATTCGAAGCAATATTCCTTAAGTAAATAGAACTTCAAATGAACATTTTAACATAATATTCATCAAGTACATAATATCTTAAATGAATATTCAAAATAATATTCATCAAGTACATAATATCTTAAATGAATATTCAAAATAATATTCATCAAGTACATAATATCTTAAATGAATATTCAAAATAATATTCATTTAATAAATAAATTCCAAATGAATATTCAATTGACATTCATTAAACAAATAATATTCTAGAAAAATATCCAAATGATATTCATTTAGTAATCGAAACCTTAATATTCGAAATAATATTCCTTGAGTAATTAGAACCTCCAAAGAATACTTTTGAAATAATATTTATCAATTACATAAAACTTAAATGAATATCCGAAAGTGATATTCATTTAATGAATAAAATTCCAATGAATATCAAAGTAATTATTCATTAATAATCAAATCTAATGAATATTCGAAAATAATATTCATTTCATATTTCTCGACTGAGATAATACTCAACTAACATTTCTCGAAAGATTTCCAAGTATTTGATACTTTTATGGAAATATAAATAATGTTTAATAATAACATTCCTCAAAAGGAATACTAATCTGTCGCTGGAATCCCTCCGGGTTTCCACGACTACATCTATATCTCAAAATACCGACTCCCGGTCTATATTTAAAGAATACATATCATATGCCCTTCACTAAGGGTCCTACCAAAACAATCATGCTTATAGCTGATAATCCATATCTAGTCTATAAGCGAATATTAATTCAGGGAACAAGTATTCCAATATACTTGAAAGTAGACATGCATGCTATGGCATATGTATACAACAATCATCATATATATATTATCACAACAACAGTTCCAAGTATTGGAAACTTGCCTGAGAATCGAGTGCGGGTAGGGGTAATGTGTCCCGGGTCAGCTCGACAATCTATAAACAATCAGAATATTTAAGATTAACCACTTAACGCTTATTAAAAGGCTAAGTATAAACTCCACTTAAATCGAAACATGTTTTCGAGTTATCTCGTTACGTCTCTTTTAGTGTAACTCTTTTTATCACCGATACGATCCGACATTCGTTCGTTATCAAGACATGTCATCATGCTTATACTTGGTATATACTTAAGTCGTATAAGTTCTAAGGTTGGTCGTTTACGAATCAAGATTATACCTCGAGTGTTATCGCCCGTTTTCTAAGTTATAACCAAAGTTATACCTTTAAGGGTTTCGTTCGCGTTTAACCTCGATTCAAACATTTTTATAAAATCGGAAAACGATCCATTCGACCTGTGGTTTTCTCCCACACCTTCCTTTTTACCTCTAATATTTAATTAATAAGATTCGCCACTGATTAAACGACATTTAAGGGAATCAATTTCAATTACGAACTTTCGTTTACGATTTCGAACCACTTTTACGAATTTAATCATAACTCCTAAACCGTAAGTCCATTTCATGCGATCTTTATATCAAAACGAAGCTTGTAACATAATATAGCTAATCATGGCATAAGTCGAAGCTATGCAGTGAGTTATATCTACTGTCAAGTTCGGATTTCAAGATTAAACGAAAATCGGGCATTACGACGGCTATAAATCGAACGTTCTACTAATCGTAACACTAAACCAAGCCACACCGGGCACCAATACAACTTGTACACATGATTAACATCTCAACAAGCTCAAGAACACATCATCATACCAACATAATCATCATCTCTTAAATCCATTAGATCTACCACATAATCATGATTATAACATCACTAACATGCTCCTAACACTTAAATCCATCAAGAACATGCATAAACTCAAAGTAGACCTAGGGTTTCAAGATCATTATACCTTCTTGAGAGTGTGATATGGCCTTACAAAGCTTTGTGTGGTCCTTGCCTAGCCTTAATGAACCTAAGATCAACCAAAGAATCATGAAAATCAAAGTTAGTTCTTGAAGAACACTATTCATCCTCCTCTTTAATGATTTTTTTGAAAATGGAAAAAGAAGAGATTGAAGCTAGGATTTTTAGGAGATCATTTATATGAAATGTAAGTCTCACCATAAAAGTTTCAAGATCAAACAAGGAGTGGAAGAAGGATTTTGGATTTTGAATTTCCACAAAAGCCGAATGGCTCTTTTCTTGAGAGAATGGAGTTGATCTTTTGTTTCTTGCTTGGTGGATGTGTTAAAATGTATTATTGATGAGAGTAAGATAATATCTTGGTTAAAAGCTACTTTAATAAAGTAGTGAGGTGTTGGATGAGGAAATGGCAAGACATGTGTTGAAGATGTGGTGGTTTAGAGCTTAACTAGGTAGTTGCTTGCTAAGTACTTAGTTGCATTCTCTAAGATGCTAGTTCCTTGATTCTAGTTTGGTTACTAGATATTTTCTAGTAGCTTGCACAAGACTCTTGCTCCCTCTGCTTGTTTCTTTGTCCGTTTATTGCTTAATTCGTTGATCGTTCGAGGGAATAACTCATTCGTTTCTAGTTAGGGTTTTACCGAAAACCTTCTTAATAATTCTAGTACTATTCTTCATCTTTCTTAATACTTCTCGAATTTAAATTCCTTAATTCCCTTTTATAAATCCTTAAGTCTTGCAGTGTCTAGGGAAATCTCGGAGAAAATAAAAGTGCTCTTTTTCTGAATCCGACAGCTTTTACATACACTTATTTTCCTCCTGGATCACTAATACGAACTCAGAAATCCGTTCCGGATACCGGATATAGCATTATTATAATAATATTCCAAATTCCACCAAAATCACTATTCATCACTTATTTTTATTTAATTCCTATAATTAGGAAAATGAACCTGGTTCACTCTCGAGTGTTCCTTAACCTTCTTACGGAATCGCTGGACTTATAATAGATATTGGTTTGGATGACACAAGAATAATCTTACTTGAAGTAATCTTCTCATATTCTTAGGAGATAGATCATTCTTATCTATGTTGTCAACCAAAGGTATTCTACATGACATATAATAATTGAATCCAAATCCATTCCATTCATTAAATAGACAGTCGTTACATCGCAGTCATAACCACTATTCATTCCCATAATAAAAAGTTTTAATTCTACCCAAAAATCTGGGTTCTTACATCCTCTTTTGATTTGATCTTCGATGAAGTACTTAAGGGACAAGCAGTTTTCTGTTGTATGACCATGAGTCCCGTGATAATCACATTGCTTGTGTGCCGGACGTTTCTCCGGGGCCGTGATCATCGGCTTGGGCAGATAAAAGTATGGTTTGTCGCGGACTTCCTTCAGAATATCAGCCCGTGTTCGGCTGAGCGGAGTCCACTTCGGCTCTGGCTTTGGTTCAGCTTTGGGTGGCTTAGTGGGCTTGGAGTCCGGACTAACAATTATGCAGCGGGTTCTGAGATCCTTTCGAAGACCGATGGTTGCGAATTTTGGATATAATTGGTTTGTCTGTTGAGCTTGAATCTCTTGTCAGGTTGATAACCACCCCAAGAGCGGTCATCGCTGGTAGTTTGGTGTGAAGAGTTCCCTTGGCGGGTCATTCTCATTGCCTGTAGAACATCACTTTCTTTGATAAATCGTGCAGCCATGGAGTATGCTGCAGCCAGACTTTCAGGTTCCTTATTAATCAACTCATAGACGTATCTTTCATTTTGGTCCGGGTCCAGATTCCTCCGGAAGATGCTAAGAGCTTCTCGCTCATCCAAGCGCGAGACTTTGTTTATCGCTTCCTGGAATCGTTTCATATAATCTGCGAGTGATTCATTATCATTTTGACGGATAGTCTCCAGATGGCACATGTGTAATTCATGAGTCCGGTTTGCTCTGAACCTCTTTAAAAAGGACTCACGAAATTCTTTCCATGAGCGAATGCTTCGGGAAGGGATTCGACTGAACCACCTCTGAGCCCCTCCTTTTAAGGTTGACGCAAAGAACCTGCATTTGGTTATGTAATTGTAGTAGTAGATGAGAACAATCTGCTCAAAGTAATTAACATGCTCCTCTGGGTCCCCCAGCCCGTCGAAGGAGTCGAAGTTGTAATGCTTCGGGTTCTTTTGTCTGGGGATAGCTTCTAGAGATCGGCTGAATGGAGTCAGAGTCCCCTCAATTTCAAGTCCAGAGTCCTGCCCCACTTTTCTTTGCAGCTCATGAATCATTTGCATCAAATTGTCTTCGGGCTCGTCTTCGTGTGAGATTACCTCCGGACTAACTTCTCTCAGAATTCTTTTAGATCCGGACCTCCTGAAGACCCGGTCCTCTTCTTCCTGTATCCTTTTCTGGATTTTGAGTTCAAGTTTTGCTTCTTCCTCCTGTCTGATTTGTTCCTTTAGATCGGCCAGCTTTTTGAGTTTCCCAACTTCCTGGCTTTTGCTCTGAGCTTTATTGGCTGCTTGTTTTTCTTTGTCTTTGTTCCCAAGCCGGTCAAAGACAGACATCCTGGACCGATGAGAGTGTTGGGAGCCTTGGGAGTTTTCTGCCTGCTCTGGTTCGGGAGGTGGCGGTGCCCGGGTTGTTCGGAATGCCCGGATTGCTTCCGCCAATTTCTCCCGGGTTAGATTTTGGAGGTGCATTCCAGCTAGAGGCACATCCGTGTATTTGTACTGATTGACCTCAATGTCAATTCGGGCATCGCCCGGTCCGATCTCTGCTCTCTGTACGACTGGAGGTACCTCAGCCGGAACTAAGGTCGGTTCTGGGGTTGTATCATGATCCCGTGCCCGAGTGTTGGGTCTTTGCGTAGATTTGCTTCCCCTTACCATGATTCGAACTTTCAAAGCAAGATGATTCACAAAGCAACAATTATAACAAATCTATATTGTGCTCTGTATAAGATAGCTTGAATATGGGCTCGATATTCAAATAAAATCACAAGGTGGTAGATATGAGTATTTAACCGACGATTCAGATCTAAATTTCAGCTAAGTTTAGAAACTAAAATTTCAACTTTATCACAGATCTGGGTTCGGGGAGCTAAATAACTTCGAATACGCGCACATATAGCAGACATTTTTACAAAAGGTTTCACAGTGGTTTTGTAGATCTTACAGCTCGATCTCGGACTCTTTTTTAAAGAGCTTGTTGATGTCGTCGAGTCCTGTGGCACCGAAACCAAAGGACGCCCTCCTTCTAGCGCCAATGATAACTCTATATTCCGATCCGGTGATTTCTCTGCCGTCCTCAAGCCCGGAAAGCGGTGTAGCTGGTGGTTTGGACTCTGCAAAACAATGCCGGGAGGTGGGTTTGGACCCGAGGCACCTCCGGCGTGAGAATAAGTGACGACGTTGGAGGATAAAAGATAAGAACTAGAGTATCTATTTATGGAGGGTGTATGTATATGAGTGTGTGTAAAAGAGAATGTAACCCCTAAACCTTCTTTTCTGGGTCTATTTATAGGCCCAGGATTAGGGTTTAGGGATTGGTACCTTTAATCATGAGCGTTCAATCCTAGGTAGGTAGGACACCTGGGACGCGTAGATGCACAACACCTGTCCAGGAGAATAATTGTGGGAAAGTGTGTCAGGCACCTTTTAGAGTGTGTCCTCCTCATTCTTGTATTATGCCAATTATTGGTAATCATTAGTTGTCGTTTTTAGTTGGGACCCTTTGATGGTGACAGGAGCCTTGAGATGCCACGTGCTCTATTACCTCGTACTGGAGTAACATCACGGATCCGAACCAGATAACGGTGACATATCTCCGGATTCAGTAACTGTCGTAGGCCCGAATAGCAATTCCGGCTGTTTGTAAAGGGTATCCTATCACTGGGTACATGTATATTTAGTTACTATATACCCTTTTATCTACATTATAACAAATTTATACTTCTATACTAATCTATAATAAGCAAACTAGGGGATAATTGGTATTTTGGTTGTTTGGTAACCGATAGATATTTAGTAAATAGATGATAATTGTTAGATCTAATAATAATGAATATTCTATATTTAATCCCTATTCTAAAGATTAAAGGTTCGAATCCCGTTAACAACAAATTTACATTAAGAATTTATATTATTAGTTTTAAACAATACATGTCATTTATTAAATAACTATTATTATTACTAATAATTTTATTAATTAATATTACAAAGTTAAATTATATCCATAATAAATTATTGTACTTTATTTTGTTTAATCATATAATTTTAAAAATATTTAAAAGTAACCCGTGTTTTGCACGGAGTATAAGTTAGTTGTACTAGAGATAACAGAATGCTTATAATTTTCAAATAACTTTTTGCACCCATAAAATGTAAACGTGTTAATCTATGTAACTAAATGCAAATAAAACTTCTATATGCATGAAAAATGCATTTATATGGGTATTTTCTCGTAGGGATGTCACACAGAGTACCTTTAAACAAGCTCATGATGCAGAGCATGTATTGAAGTACAGTATATCGGCATAGGATGAAAAACATATGAACCATGTTCCTGAGAGAACTTCGGGAAGAATTTTAGATCCCCCAAGGGGAAGATGAGAATTTGTCAAAGAACTCCCTCACTCTAACATTATCATTAGCATCTTTCGAATTCTTAGACACCGATTGCAACTTGGAATTCTTAACTGAAACAGCTTCTAGATACAAATAATGTAAATCACCAAGTATGCCATGGTTCTTGCCATGTCAAAGGAGTGGACACAAGAAAATCGATCACAACAGTTTAATTGGGAAAAAAAAAAAAAGATTCAAGTGCATCATTATGCTTGCGCAATAAATTAATTCCAGCTTTCCCTACAAAAAATAAAAATCTTTACAACATTCTTCCTGTATGATATCTATTTCCATATGTACATTTGTCAATTTTATCTTCACAAAGCTGTTGTATATGATGTCCCTAGTTGTGATGTATTTCCAAACCATTTCTTTGACAGCATCTTTAAACCATTATCACGGACCTCGCAAAACTTTTCAGGCCACCCTTCTGGTTCAACTGCTTTGAATCCGAGTCCTGGAGTCCGATCTTGAGAATTTGGATTCACACTCTCTTGCCAGTCCGCAACATAAGCCGACACCCTTCTTTTAAACTTGGCTTTAAACTCAGGCCATGCCTGAAACTTGTAGTGATTAACAACAACATTTCTTATATCAATTTTCATCATCTTGTAACCTTCCTTCAAATGAAAATGATGAACCACATTAACCAAAGAATCACTAATTGCATCCAATAACACTATAGACTTGTGACGATTCTCCATTTTTCTTCTACAATTGTAACCTTGTAATACTCCCTCATTAGGATGAGACTTTTGATTCGAAGGCCCGAATTCATGACAGCCAATCATAATTTCCCCTACCTGTGGTGGAACCTTCTTAAAATAACTTGGATTTGCTAACAGCTCATCATCCGCATACATAATATTACCCTCTCCGGACTTTACTTCCGAGTTTGACATAGGGAGCAAGTTTGTTTCCGTTATGTTTGGTAACAAGGACTTTAGCATGGGCCCTGTAGAATTGGACCATGACCTGGAGTAAACAAACTCATCAACATCGACATACATCATCCAAGTACATGTATCTCTATTGTCAATAGCACAGTGTGAGAAACCAGCTTCTTGTGTTTTAGGCCATTGCCAAAACTTTGTACGGATATTATATCCTTCATTAATAAGCTCCGTCACTACTTGATTAAACTCATCTTCACTCACATTATCATACAATATAAACTTATCAACTCCAATTTTTGAATGGTAAACTATCCACTCTCTTAAAACCTTTGCCACGTTATAAACCATAGTGCAGGCGCACAATAGCGATTTCGGCTTCCAATTCGCTACCTTGCCCGTCAGAGAGGCGTAGGCTATGGAAGGGATCGCTCGTTTACTTGCTGAAAATTCAAGAGATACTTTGATTAGAGGAGAGGAAACTGACGTTAAATCAGGAAGTTGACAGCGAAACACTTCTTGAGCTGAGCTGGTAACTGAAGTTCTAACGCCGTTAGCCACGTCATCACCAAACACGCAACTGAACTCCCACGGGTCCCAGTTTTTTCCTTGGCGCTTATTCACGCCTTTCGCGAACACAACCACGTCCTTCTCGGTGAACATCGCGTCGTAAACTAAATAATTCCACCGGAGCATATCCGCCGGAGAGTTCGTCGTCGCCGGTAACACACCAGAAGGAGATTTAATCAAAACAGGCTCAGGAAAAGGAGTCTTCCGCCGAAGCCTAACCGGAAGCTCGCAAGTAAACGTACTCCGCTGCGGAGACGGAAGAGTACCGGAAGCACGAGCCGGCGAGATTTCATTACCAGGAAAGAAACAGAAAAAATCACCGGAATCAGGAGGAAACGGAGTGATCTCCGGCGAAATAACAACCAATACTTGCCAGGATGGAAGTAGAACTGAAAAAGTAGAGATAGTTGACGGCGGCGCAACGGCGGAGAGAGGAGCAGAGTCGGAGGTTTTAATAGAGAGCTGTTGCTGATGAAACTGACGATTGTAATCAACAGAGCGAGACAAGGGAGAGAGACGGACAATATTATCGTGGGAGAGCGAAGATCGGAAAATATTGTGGAAAAGTGAAGCTAAAAATAAGAGGGAGACAATCAGGTAAAGGAGAGTTGAACGGAGTTTTCGGGACATCGCGAATTTGAATCAATGACTGCTTCTCTGTGTGTGGCTTTGCTTTATTTATACAGCTGCTACTACTAGTAACAGATTTCGTATATGTTTCGGTTTTCGACTTCATTATTCTTTCGGATGTATTTTCATTCTTTTTCATAAATTTCAACTTGAAATTTGTTCAGAATTTCATTTCATCTCATATATAAATTTTGCATTATGATTTTTGTTAAAATACTTTTATTCTGTACCAAACATAATATTTACGTATGTATTTTAGTTTTATACAATTTTAAAGTTAAACTAATAACAACAATTTCGTGGTTGATATAGTAAATATTTATATTTTAATACGGAGTATGTTATTAGTCGATAAAGCCACGCTTCGCGACAGCGTTACAATTTTTTTAAAAAAATTCAATATACTTACGTTATATTATATTATGATATTAATATTAAATTTTAATAATTAAATAATCTTCTCTAATGAATCGATTTCTTGTTAAACATGATTCTTTCGATTGAGTTGTTCTCTCGTTAAAACCGAAATCCCAACTTTAACATTTTTTATAAAGACTTATATAATAATCATCAATATATCATTTATTATAATACCTGAGTCTACCACATGTTAGTTAACCAATAAGAATCGAGGAATTATTTTAGGACCAATCAGAGTTAATTCCTAAAATTTAGACCTTTCCTTATTTAGTATCTCACCCTACCTTTTTAACCATGGTTAGTTTTTTTTTTTTTTTTTGCTAAGCTTAACCATGGTTAGTTAACACTTCTAATTTAAATACAATAATGATTTTATTAAACATATCCATAAATACTTATTTTTAAAATCAAAAAATATTTATTCGAAAATCACAATTTTAATTTGAAAGCAATCACGATATACCACTATATATTTTAAATTAATTTTCATAATTAATCACTCATTAATCAAACACTCTTTTAATATAAAGCCAGTTATAATCATATTAATATAAATTTTAAATTGATTTTTATAATATATATTGTACTATTATAATCGATATTAAATAATTATAATCTAACTTAAATAAAAATCTGAAAAAATCGGATTTGAAATCAAATTTTAAATAACTTGGATAAAATTCATACCTTCAAAATTTTGGTTTTTTAATAAGCTCAAAAATATATTTATTCATAATTTGTTAATAAAATTAATTAATAAATGCATATAAGCCAACACTACAAAATCGGATTTGAACAAATTTTAAATAGTTTGGATAAAATCCATATTTTCAAAAACTCGATTTTTTGAAATGTTCAAAAATATATTTATTCACAATTTATTAATAAAATAATTAATAAATTCATATAAACGAATTTAAATACAATATTGATTTTATTAAACATATCCATAAATACATATTTTTTAAATCAAAAATTATTTACTAAAATTTAATTTGAAATCAATCACGATATACTATATATTTTAAATTAAATTTCATAATTAATCATTCATTAATCAACCACTCTTTTAATAAAGAGATAATAACCAAAATACCTCCTTTTTGGCAAGGTATGGTCCAATTTATCGATTGTCGGGAGTTTTGGCCCTATATACCCTCCTCACACGCTGTTGTACACAACGTATATTACTATATTCCTCACAAGTTATCTTTATCTACCATTTAGATTAGATCTTTATTGCCACATTCTTGCCGCCTACTTATATCTCTCCAGATTTAAACATCAAGTATCAAACACAATCAATCATCAAATTCAAGACAGTCCAAATCCAATATTATATATATATATATATATATATATATATTTTCTTTTTCGTAAGGGGACTACTATGTTTCTGAGAAACATATGGATATTTAAGAAATACGCCATGATATTTGTAGGTGTGTCCAAGTGTAGGTGTGTCCAAGCATTCACGCTTCACTTTCAAGTGTATTGCAAGAATCCGCCATTGAGACTAGCTTATCTAATCGAAGGATAGTACTTTGGGAATGTCTAGAATCAGGATGGTTACCTTAGCACGTAAGGCGTGTCCACTTACCACGCCACTCCGATCACCGTGTCTTCGAAAATCGTTGTTGCCTCAAGCGTATCTTTACTAGATTTGGAGAAAAGAGAGGCGTGTCCGAGAAAGACGTGGGTATGTGAAGCGTATTCAAGTAATACGCTACTGATGGTGCCGTGATAAGTGGGTGTTTTGGGCCACCAGATCCGCCTTTCGGTATTTTATAAATTGTATGTTAAAATATATTTATTTAGGGCCTTCACCCTTTAATAAAAAGTCAATCACAATCATATTATCATATGATTTTTGTAATATATATTGTACAATTATTATCGATATTAAATAATTATAATCCAACTTAACTAAAAATCTGAAAAAATCGAATTTGAAATCAGTTTTTAAATAACTTGGATAAAATCCATATCTTCAAAATTTTGATTTTTTTATAAGCTCAAAAATATATTTATTCATAATTTGTTAATAAAATTAATTAATAAATGCATATAAACCAACACTACAAAATTGGATTTTAACAAATTTTAAATAGCTTGGATAAAATTCATATCTTTAAAAAATTGATTTTTCAAAAGGTTCAACAATATATTTATTCACAATTTGTTAATAAAATAGTTAATAAATTCATATAAATGAACATTATATATATTTTATTTATTTTAATTATTAAATATACGCTATAAGAGTATTGTTATTGGTTGGTGAATAAAGTACCAATAAAAAAATTAAAATTATTTTAGAGGCAATCAGAATTTACTTCTAAACTTTAAATCAATCAATCATATACAAAAATTTTATAATTTACCATGCTTATTCTAATTTACTAATCGCGGTTAAATTAAATTTAAATATAAAATATATTGATTTAATAACTTCGCATGTCACATGGTTTTTAATTTTAAAAAAATTCTACTAATCGTAAATATTATTTTCTATAAATCCATATAACAGTATATTACATATGGTTATATATCTTTTAGTTATGAATTGTTTTTTAACATCCTTTATTATAATAAAGGATACCCAAATCTAACATGTTTTAGTTAACCAATCACAAGATTGTGAATTATTTTAACATCAATCAGAATCTATTAAATTTAAATCAATTAAACTTAATGTAACATGTTTCTCTATTGGATCTAGATTCTACGTTTTAGCCAAGACTAAACTCAAATAAAGTTACACTCAGTAACAATTAAATTTTATTTTTTCACATCAATTAATTGAACATAATAACTACTAATTTTTATTTTAACGGTTAACTAATAAACAATTTATATAAAATAAAATTCTTACAATCTAAAAAATAAAATTATTATATCAATTTAAACATTACAGGAAATCTAAGCCGATTATTCCCTATTCCCCATCAGACTTAGCCAACTATGATAAACTAAGTGTATGCATCAATTCTTCTCCTCGCTAAATCATATCAATTTCGGTTAAGGTGCTACTTTATATCTTTTTATTGTATGACATTCTATACTTGGACAGATTATCTTTTCATTTCGATTGTATATATGTATTATATGTGTCATGTTTTAATTGTCCAATAAATTCAACAGAAAAACGTTTCTGACAAAAAAAAAAATGATTTAGGTTATCATCATCCTCAGTCCGAATTCTCTCAAAGTTACTTCCCATTAGAATATTCAGTAGCAAACTTCAATATATAATTCAGCGACTTACTAAATTGTAGGCATCAATCCTTATCATATTACACTGATTTGTTTACACTATTAGTGTGCCTATAGATAAATGTTTTTTTTTACAGTGTTGGGTTGTCAATGTTATTCAGTGATTACTTAACAATTTCATTCTAAATACAATAATTATTTAATTTAAAAATTTATACATTAATACATGAATCTATTATATTTATAATAGATATTTTGATATCTCAAACTTTCAATTCAAAATTATAAGAATAATTAAAATCATGAATTAAAAATTACTAACAATATAAAACTATTTACCACACTATTCTAAAAACACATTCAAATTTTAAGTTATTTAAAGTATTAAATAATTCAGTCATAAAAAAAGCTAATCAACCAATTAAAATATTAGAATGAATTTTAAACCAATCATCTTTTAACATTTTAATTACGAAATTTTTTAACTATGCAATAATTAATGGAAACAAATTTTGAACTGACAATATATTTGAATTATTCAAAATATTAAATATACTCTTAAATAGTACTTTACATTATTTGGTGTATAAATTATCAATCAAAAAATAAAAATATTACAGAGTCAATAAAATATTGTTAGTGAATATTTTCATAATAAATTGGTCAATTTAGCACAAATTTTCTTATAAATCACTCTTTATTTATTGATAATTAATTCAACAATAAAAGGACATATGTCATACACAAAAATAATCAAACCTGCAATAATCATCAATAAAAGGGTCATACAACATCTACAAAAAACAATTAAAATTGAACAATCGTTGAACAGATCTTCAATTATGGTACATCTCTAGCTTATGTCACTAAATTATGCAGTCTTTTTGGTGAGATATTTTAACAATTTGTTATAAACGTGAGGAATATGTATATCTGATTTGTCATAACGTATTCAAACAACCGACCAGAACTATGATTCTATACTATCCAAATCAATGAACTAATACAACAAAATCTAATATATGAGTAGACAAAATCCACGAACAGGATATTTTATGCTCTCAATAAAGAGAGATATTAAGCCAAAGTAAAATCAAGGAAAAGAAAATAGAGCTTATCATTTACAAGGAGTTAGTACAAAATCTAATATTTTGGTAGATAAAATCCACCAACGGGCAACGGGACTCTAAATGATATTTTTATTGAAAAATAAAGAAAAATCAATATAAAATACTTAAAAAACTGATATCAGCTCCTAAACTTTAATTTAGCATCTTTTGGGAAAGGTGGAGAGAGAGAGAGCAGCAGCTACGATTTTTGTTATAAAAATTATTAATAATGATAAATAAAAAGGTTGATACACTTAAAATTATATATTGTTTTTAATAAAAGGGTGCTTTTTTGAATTTTGTATTCTTGAATTAAAGTAATAGTATCAATTCCCATATCTTAATCTAAGAGCATATATTGAATTTGCTTGGTTGGTTGACTATATTTTTTTTATATCAACAAAGCATAAAAAATGGATAAGAAAACTAAATAACTTAGTAGAAAGATTCTACACAAAGAGAGATATTTGTTAACGAGAAATAAGAAAAAATAAAAAGGAGGGTTTCATTTTGTTTGGGAGACTTTACACCATGCGTACTACTCTTAGCTTTGTTTTGTAACATCTCAATGTTGTTCTAAGACATATAATTATATATTTACATAACTTGGATACATAGTAATATTTCATATAATTGTTATATTTTTGTATTCGCATATTTCATTTCATTTCGTGTGCACGAAATTTTTTGTGTAATTTAGTGTCATTTTGTGTTCAAATTTTAGGTACACGATCTAATATCATGTCATTTTCGTTCAAGACCCTAAAGTACATGACATGAATGTACAAAACGATTTGTCAGGTCTACATAAGCTATTTCTTCTTATATATGTAGGAAAAAGATACTCACTGTTAAAGGAAAATGAATTTCATGTTATTTAACCCAAAATCTGAATTACAAGGACACATATATAATAATGTGATTATGTGTTTATATATTACACACTTGATTTCAATTTTGTGGACAGTAGCTTATTTTCACAAGTCAGTCAAGGTGATACTCATTTTCATGTGTCTTATTTTAAGAATAAAACAAAACTAAATTTTTTTATTTTATGTTTCACTAAGAAAAAAATAAAAAAACCAAAATACAAACTTCAAAACTTAAAATGCACATTTTAAGTTGTCTTTACAAATAAACTAAGAGCAATAACCATAAAATCTAACAATTATATGTTACTCCAATAACGCGATATATTGAATTTGTTTGGTTAGTTGATAATTTTTTTTTAGTAAATCAATTCATTAATAAAAGGACATATAATTTGTAAAAATGATATTGAACAATCACATAGCAAACTATATTATATGAAAGTTTCTATTAATATAACTACGTTCGTTTCATATATTTTGCATAGTAGATATCCTTTCTCATAGCGCTGAAACATGCAACTTTTTTTTTTGATAGACAGTCTAATGATTTATTGGAGTCGTGAGGATTAAGTTTCTACACATTTTTAATATGTAATCGAAAAATTAATCACGTTCATACAAATATTTTCAATAAATTAATATAATAAATATTTTAAGGATTCGATATTTAATAAATAAACCGAATTCTCAGAATATGGGTGAATTTTTTTAACATGATGCGTAGAAATTTTCTCTAACAAAGAGAGAAATAAAACGAAAGCTAAATTTTAAAAAAACAATAAAGAGGGATTTTGAACTTTTCAACGGGGGTTGTATTTGTTTTGATGAGTGGTTCATAATATTAATATAATTCAATTGGTATGAATTCACGGATAAGTAATTTTATACTTACGTTAATTAACATTCCAATAAAATTATATATTTTTCTAAATAAAAATTAAAATAATATATTTATATTAATTTATTAATACAATTTATCGGTCGGTGCGTAGCACAGGTAGAACGCTAGTATATATATAAAGGAGGATACGCGGTAGCTTAGATGGCGCTCTAAAATCGTCTCTATCTATTTTTCTAATTTTCTAGAATTTTAAACACTAATAAATGTAAAAATATCATTTAACATATTAGAAGTAGAATAGATGTTCGAATTTATAGAGGAGAATAGTTCGAATTTATAGAGAATACATATGATTAGAATTTCTATTCAAAGTAGAATAAGTATTTATAATGCATATGATTAAAAGTTATATTAGAAGTAGAATAGGAGTTTGAATTTATAGAGAATAAGAGTTCGAATTTAGAGAAAAAATATATAAATAAATGTTATATTAGAAGTAGAAAAATATCATTTAACATATTAGAAGTAGAATAGGTGTTCAAATTTATGAAGGAGAAAAGTTCGAATTTATAGGGAATACATATGATTAGAAGTTTATTTTAACTTTTTTATACAAGTTAATTATACTTTCATTAGAAAAATATATCCATAAATTTAATATTATTCCCGTAACGAAAAGTCTTCGTATTTTTTTTTGATATGTTAACATAACAGAAAGATATTCTCATTTTTATTCATAAAAAAATACTTATTCATAAATACTTATTAAAAAACAGAACTTCACCTATAAATACTTATTCATAAATACTTATTCTACTTATTCATAAATACTTATTCTACTTCCAACAGAACTTCGAATCGTATGTATTCCCTATAAATTCGAACTCTTCTCCTCTATAAATTCGAACACCTATTCTACTTTTAATATGCTAAATGATATTTTTACATTTATTAATATTTAAAATTCTAAAATTCTAGAAAATTAGAAAAATAGATAGATATGATTTTAGAACGCCACCTAATCTCCCGCGCTCCTTTATATATATATATATATATATATATATATATATATATATATATATATATATATATATATATATATATATATATATATATATATATATATTGATGATTGTGATACAAATCTTAAGTTATTGTAATTATTTTTTGTATCTTAAAATTTATTTTTAGTGAGTATCGAATCTTTAATGCCATTTAAATATATTAGTTTTTTTCAAAATGCAAAAAAAATTAATATAAATATAATTTATTATGAAAAATGTCCTAAATATTTTTGTTCAGGTAAAATGTTTTTATGGTTAATTGTAGGAATATTTCCAGTCATATTCTTAAAATTATGTATTTTCAATCCAAAATTTGTTATGTTCGTTTTGTATGATGTATATTTGACATAATTTTAAAATTTTAATTAATTAATTTTATTTTATTCTCGAGTTTTTTGAAAATTAGCTAAAAATGACATACATACTTTCAGAATATAAAATTCTTTTCAAATTTATTATACCAATTTTTATATACAATTAAATGTAACTAACATATGTTAATCACGTAAAATATACGAAAATGTGGATTTAAAATGTCAACGGATAATTTTTACTCTCATTTAAATTGAAATTTTGTATTTAAAAATGATCATTTTAGAAAAATTTCCAATAATGCATTGACATTTTTTCTTTTTCTTTTTTCATTTATATGTCTTTGTATTCCATTTGATCCATAATATAAATTGTACAATTTGTTTACACATATCTCAATATATTTTAAAAGTTTAATATATAATACTAGCATTTTACCCGTGCTACGCACCGAAAGCACAATTTCAAAATTTCAAAATAGTTACAAAAATATATAGTGCATCAAAAAATAAATTATTTTTTTATATTTTGTTTTGAGACTAACGAATTTGATGTGCACCTCAAATAACTTTCCTTAAATTACGTGTAATTGTATGAACGCGTGTTAAACGATTTTGAAAAATTGTGTATATAAAAAAAGATTAATATCACAACACATTCATTTGATATATGATAAAATTTACCTGATATACATATCAATTTTCTTATTCCCTTTTATTTTTACCCAAGTAAATTAACGACATTTTATGCTATTTTTACAGAAAGTTTGGTTCAATATAATCATGTTTTGAGGATCATGCGTAGAGAACAATGAAAACATAATTATTAATAAAAAAAATCAAATACTTATTTTTCATTATATAAATGTAAATAAAATAGGAAATGAGCAATTTTAGAGGTCCAAAAAAAAATCCCAAAGAGTGAGTTGTCGTATTTTGATTGGTTAGCGTTTTACCCGTGCTACGCACCAAATGATAAAATTAATTAATTAATTAATATAAACATATTACTTTAATCATTATTTATATAAAAAGAAGAAGATAATTTCATTAAAATTTAAGTATAAAATTATTGTCAATTTATACCAAATGTATTAATATCATTACTATCAAACAATTATCATAACATTCACATCCCTGTTCAAGCATTCTAAGCCCCTCTTTATTGTTTATTATAATTTTATTTTTCATTTGATTTCTCTCATTTTTTAGAATCTTTCAACCTAGTTCATAAGTTTTTTTTATCCATATTTTAAGTTTTGTTATTTTGAAAAATTGGTATATTTAAATGTGTAGAGTGCAGTACAATGGGTTTCTATATATTTTATTATATTAATTGTTAACGGAGGAATTTGGTGATAACAAATTTCGGAGGTTGCTGAAATAACGAAACTATGAAAATAGGGGGATTTGGGATTTTGGATGTTTGGGGCTGCACTTAAGAGGTGTCTCGATATGTCTCGTGTATCGGATCCTTTTTTAAGATGCCTGCGTACCTTATATTTATAAGGATCAAGCCAACGCAGTTCTGTGAAATTGATTTTTGTTTATCCCTTAGTGATTTCGTTAATCTGGGTAATTACTGATTTTATCTGATTTAATCTTATCGTTGTGATATCTTCCTGATTTGAAGAATATCGTTTGGAGATATTTTCCGTTATTGATTGATTGAGATTGTTTATTTCCTCGTTTCGGGGAGAGAATAAGACTTAGCGGTTAAGCAATAATTATTAATCTGAATTAATAATTAATAATATTGGAAATTTGGGAGATATTAGAGGCAACCGAAAATATGGCGTAACATTAATATTTAAAATAGTTGCATGGGTGGCGATCAATTTTTCAAATAGTATTAAAAGTTCATAAACACTTATTTCTAACAATCGTTATAAATCATTAGATTATCTCTCAAAAAGAGGTTACAGCTATATGAAAAAGGATAACTACTGTGCAATATCAATAAAACGAACATAATTATGATAAGGAAAACTTTCATCTAATCTAGTTTCCTATGTGTTTGTTCCATATCTTTTTTACAAATTTTATGTTCATTTATTAGTAAATTGATTTACTATAGAAAAATAAACATTACTCCCTCCGTCCCATCCATTTGTTTACACTTTTTTGTCACTTTCTGACACGCATTTTAAGGTGGATTTTAAGGATAGTTCCATAACTTATTTTTAAATTTTTCTTTTTTTGTATAAAAATAGAATTGTTCTATTTTTATACAAAAAAAAAAGAAACTTTCAAAAATAAATTATGGAACTATCCTTAAAATCCACCTTAAAATGCGTGTCGACACCCTATTTTGAAACGATAACAAATGGACGGGACGGAGGGAGTATCAATTAACCAAACAAATCCAATATATCCCATTCTTTGAGTTAGATATTACTGCTAGAGTTTATGGTGATAGCCATCAGCTTGTTTTTAATGATAACTTAAAATGTGTATATTCAGTTTGGGAGTTTGTATGTTGAATTTTGTATTCTTTTCTATCAGAATATGGTATATTAAATATTAGTTTTTTAACCCATAAATAAAGAAGGAAAAATTAATTCGAAATGATGGTATGTGAATTGATAC
Source organism: Kitagawia praeruptora (assembly GCA_037693485.1). Lineage (NCBI taxonomy): Eukaryota > Viridiplantae > Streptophyta > Magnoliopsida > Apiales > Apiaceae > Kitagawia > Kitagawia praeruptora. The sequence goes on from CM075345.1 coordinate 81,546,609, forward strand.
TATTACTTAAATTCAAGAATACCAAATTCAAAAAGGCACTCTTTTATTAAAAACAATATATAATTTTAAGCGTATCAACATTTTTATTTATCATTATTAATAATTTTTAGAACAAAAATCGTAGTTGTTGCTCTCTCTCCACCTTTCCCAAAAGATGCTAAACTAAAGTTTAGGAGCTGATATCAGTTTTTTAAGTTTTTTTTAAATTTTATATTGATTTTTCAAAAAAAATATCATTGAGAGTCTAGTACCCCGTTGCCCGTTGGTGGATTTTATCTACCAAAATATTATATTTTGTACTTACTCTCTGTTTAAGATAAAGCTTATTTTCTTCCCTTGATTTTACTTTGGCTTTCACTAAATATCTCTCTTTATTGAGAGCCTAATATCCTGTTCGTGGATTTTGTCTAGCCATATATTAGATTTTGTTATATTAGTTCATTGATTTGCATAGTACAAAATCACAGTTCTGGTCGGTTGTTTGAATACGATATGACAAATGAGATATATATATTCCTCACGTTTATAACAAATTGTTAGATTATCTCGTCGAACAGACGGTATAATTCAGTGACATAAGCTAGAGATGTACCATAATTGAAGATCTATTCAATGATTAGATAAATTAAAATTAGTGTTATAATTTACTATATGTTTGTTCAATTTTAATTGTTTTTGTAGATGTTGTATGTCCTTTTATTGATCATTTTTGTAGGTTTGATTATTTTTGTGTATGACATATGTCCTTTTATTGATGAATTAATTATCAATAAATAAACAGTGATTTTTAAGAAAATTTGCGCTAAATTGACCAATTTATTATGATAATATTCACTAACAATATTTTCATTGACTCTGTAATATTTTTTATTTTTTGATTGAAAATTTATGAAAATGCACACCTAGAGGGGGGTGAATAGGTGTAAATGGCTAACTATGTATAACTAAAACTGATTTTAAGAATTACCAGAAACAGCTTACTGATTTTGTTTTATGCAGAGACAGATGGTAAGCTGAATGTATGCTGAATGCAAACAGTATACTAAATATAAAGACAGTAAGTACAGTAAAGTGCATAAACAGTAAGCTACATGCAAGCAGAAGGTAAATAACAGAAAATAAAGAACACAGAGACTTTTAACCAGGTTCGACCCCTAACCCCTATGGTCTACGTCCTGGTCCCTTACCAACTTGGTAAGAGAATATATTATTGATCACTGAAATAAGCCAATTACAAGATACAACAATATATCTCCCTCAATACCCAGCTGTTGACAAATGGCGTGCTGAACTCCTGTTTCTGAACTTGCTCTCTAAGCTATACTTCCCAAGTATACTTCTCTAGCAACGTTCACCAAACCCTAGTTCCCTAGCCAAACTGTCCAACAACTAATCCTTACAAATCGAACAATACAATCAATAAAGGATACAACTCAAACTATGAACTCTTTAAGATATAGCACGTATCAAGTATACTAAGAGCTCAAGAGAATTAAAAGATATAGCAATGAAAAACTGAGTTGTTTGAAATCTTGTGTGCTTGAATATTTTCTCTGAAGTGTGTTCAAAACGAATAAACACAAGACAAATTATAAATAGTCTCACAACCAACGTTCGGAAAATCAATCAACCATTATTCGAACGATTTAGAAATCAATTTCTAACGTTCAAATGATTACAGAGATTTTACCAACGTTCTTGTGAACGTTTGACAGAGGGTTTGAAAGAGATGAATCGTTTAAAAAGATTAACCCTTCTGTTCTGTATGTATAAAACGTGTATAGGAGGTTTTAGCAAGAATATCTTTTAAAAACGGAAACTCCTATAAAATTTATCACGGTTTTAATAAAAGATATTTGAAAAGATTTGAGCTCTAAATATATTGTATACGTATTATATGATAAAGATATCTTACAATATATTTCCTGAAATAAAAACCATGAGAAACAATCTTGATCTTTGTCTCCAGGATTTCTGCCAGTTGCGAATGGCTTGCTGTTTGAGTCTGCCAGTTGTGAATGGCTGCTGTTTGAGTCTGTCAGAGTGAAATGGCTTGCTAGACTGACTCTGTTGTAGCACCAGATAGCTTGCTGTTTGTATATTCTCTGTTAATCAATCAGTATACTTAATATACCCTGCAAAATCAAGTTAGTACAACCATAACACAATGTTTTATATCAAATTACAAGCAAATAGCTTGCTGAAAATGATCATCAAAACCATAGGAGTATCAATCTCCCCCTTTTTGATGATTACACAATATTTAGGAGAAATAAGAAAGCTCCCCCTAAATCCCTGCATATTAGTACATTTTGATATAAAACAAATTCAAGATAAACAAGCATAGTCAATCATATCCAAATCGAATATCTTGACCAAACAAGCAAATAAGATCTCCTAAATTTCTCCCCCTTAATCCATCAAAAAATTCATCAAAAATAATATTAGTCCAGGTCTGGAATAAGCATCGAGAAATAAAATTAAGAAATCAAATCATAGTAATGGCATATAAACAGTTCAGATACAAATGGTAAGCCAACGTTACCCATTCTGTGCTTGTCAGCTTGCTGACTACACAGTACACATGCCAAGCTCCCTTCGTAAGAATGAGAATCTTTCTTCAGCTAATGGCTTTGTGAAGATATCCGCTCGTTGAAATTCTGTTGAGACAAATTCCAACTCAATCTTTCCTTTAGCAACATTATCTCTCAAGAAATGGTGTCGAACATCAATATGTTTTGTTCTTGAATGATTCACCGGATTCTTCGAAATATTGATGGCGCTTGTATTGTCACAATATATTGGAATCTTGCCACACTTGATATCAAAGTCCTTTAATGTTTGAATCATCCATAAAATCTGAGAACAACAGCTACCAGCTGCTAGATATTCTCCTTCAGCCGTGGATAAAGCAACAAAAGCTTGCTTTTTGCATTGCCAAGAAACTAAGCTTTGTCCAAGGAATGCACAAACACCACTTGTACTCTTTCTATCAGTTTGAGACCCTGCATAATCTGCATCACTATACCCAACAAGATCAAAAGTATTTGTGATAGGATAGAACAAACCAAGATTGATAGAACCACTTAAATATCTAAATATTCTTTTAACCGCATTTAAGTGAGACTCTTTAGGGTTGGATTGAAACCTTGCACAAACACATACACTATACATGATATCAGGTCTTGAGGCAGTTAAATATAATAAACTTCCAATCATACCTCTATACCGTTTGACATCCACATCCTTACCATTCTCATCTGCAAACAGCTTGCTGTTTTGAGTCATAGGAGTTGTTTTTGCTTTGACATCTTCATAACCAAATCTTTTGAGCAGATTCTTTGTGTACTTTGATTGATGCACATAAATACCATCATTGGTTTGCTTGATTTGGAGGCCCAAGAAATAATTGAGTTCCCCCATCATGCTCATGTCAAATTCATTGTACATGCACTTAGAAAACCACTCACACATAGATTCATTAGTAGCACCGAATACAATATCATCCACATATATTTGTACAACAAGAATATCTTTACCATTTTGCTTTGTAAATAATGTGGGATCAATATTACCTCGAATAAATCCATTTTTGAGAAGAAACTTACTAAGCCTCTCATACCATGCTCTAGGGGCCTGTCTTAAACCATATAATGCCTTCTTGAGCTTGTAAACATAGTCATGAAACTTCTCATACTCGAATCCAGGAGGTTGTTTGACATAGACTTCCTCATCCAGCACGCCATTTAGGAATGCACTTTTTACGTCCATTTGATATAACTTGAATTTCTTATAGCATGCATAAGCAAGAAGCATTCTGATTGATTCTAAACGAGCTACAGGAGCATATGTTTCTTCAAAATCAATTCCTTCTTGTTGATTATAGCCTTGAGCCACGAGCCTTGCCTTATTTCGAGTAACGGTTCCAAATTCATCCACTTTGTTCTTGAACACCCATTTGGTTCCTATGATAGAAGCATCTTCTGGTGGCTTTACAAGTTCCCAAACATCACATCTCTCGAATTGGTTGAGTTCCTCTTGCATTGCCATGATCCAGTTTTCATCTTCTAATGCTTCCTTGATATTTTTGGGTTCTTCTTGAGCTAAAAAGGCAGCATAAGCACAAAAGTTTGCTTTTCCTCTCCTTGTGGTGATTCCATCTGAGATATTTCCAATAACAAGTTCTGGAGGATGATTCTTTACTGTCCTTGTAGCCTTTGGTAGAGAATGTTGAGCAATTTCTTCATGTGAAGTGATTCTGACCACTTCAGCTTGCTGATTTGCAGTTCCAGCTTGCTGTTTTGCATTCTCAGTAGTGTTGTTGGCTTGTTGTCTTCCAGTTACTTGAGGTTGTATGATATCATCTTTACCTGCAAATTCTTCCTCGTCTCTTGGCAGATCATTGTTAGGTTCTTGAAAAGTAACATCAATAGATTCTTCAACTATATGTTTATTTAAGTTATAAACTCTATAAGCTCTACTAGTTAAAGAATAGCCAAGAAAAATAGCTTCATAAGATTTAGCATCGAATTTACCATCATTATCAATTGTCTTGAGCACAAAACACTTTGAGCCAAAGATTTTGAAGTAACTAATGTTTGGCTTCTTTTTCCTCAACAATTCATACGGAGTTTTGTCCAAAATAGGCCTGATTATGACTCTGTTCAACAAATAGCACGCTGTATTCACTGCTTCTGCCCAAAAACTTCTAGGCAGCTTGCTTTCTTGCAAAAGAGTCCTTGCTGTTTCTTGTAGTGACCTGTTCTTCCTTTCTACCACTCCATTTTGTTGTGGAGTCCTTGGTGCAGAAAATTCATGTGTAATTCCTCTTTTTTCACAATAAGCAATGAAGTCTTTGTTGAGAAATTCACCTCCTCTATCACTTCTTATACCTACAAGCTTTGTATTCAACTTGTTCTCAAGTAATTTGATTAGTTTCTTAAATTCATCAAAAGCACAATCTTTAGTACGAAGAAATAATACCCATGTAAATCTAGAATAATCATCTACAATCACAAAACCATATTGTTTACCTCCAATACTCTTGTAAGCTTCTGGACCAAATAAGTCCAAATGCAGAAGCTCTAAGGGTTTAGAAGTAGATACCATTTTCTTTGATTTGTGAGTACTTCGAAGCTGTTTTCCCAATTGGCAAGCTGAACAGACTTCTGTTTTTACATACTTTAGCTTGGGCAGCCCTCTCACTAGTTTCTTGCTTGATAACTTCCTGAGCAAATCCATGTGTGCATGTCCCAATCTTCTATGCCAAATATATGGGTCATTATCTACTGCAGCCAAACAGCATGCTGTTTCCTGCATATCAAAGTCTAATACATATATATTTCCTTCCCTTCTAGCAACTAGGGGGATTTTGTTAGTGCCAATAGTAATAATAGCTTTATCAATGCCCAATTCAACATGATGTCCATCATCAAATAATTGAGTGACACTAAGCAAATTATAAGTAAGACCTTTGACATATTGAACTTTATCAATTGAAATATTACTATTACCAATAGAACCGGTACCAAGGATTTGAAGAGTTTTGCTATTCCCAATTGTCACTCTTCCACCCTTTTTCATTTTGAGATTCATAAACTGAGATTTGTCTCCACACATATGTCTTGTGCATCCACTGTCCAAGATCCATTGCTTTGACTTGACCTTAGCAGCAAGGCACATCTACAAAACAAACAAAAATAACTCAATGTTTTGGTACCCATATAGGTTTGGGTCCAGGTTGGTTAGTAGCAAGAATATATAAAGCATTTAAATCAGATTTCTTGATCCACATTTGGACCACTTTTGGGGACTGATCATTCTGTTGGTAAGCTGTTTGTCTTCTGCCAAAAGCATTCTGGTATGCTGATTGCTGTCTGACTGGTTCATTCTGGTATGCTGTTTTCTGTCTGACTGGTCCATTTTGGTATGTTGTTTTCTTCTTATGATATACTTGAACCACACAATTCTTTTCCAGATGTCCTTTTCCACCATATTTGTTACATGTCTTCCAAGGCATAGCATAATTGTAGGGAATACCATTCCTTCCATCATATTTGAGCACCTTATCCTTTTTGTTGAAATTCATGCCAACTCCTTCTCTGACTAAGGGGACTTTTGCCTTCATCATCATTGTCTTTAAAGTGTCTTCACCTTGAACAAAAGTTTCCATGCCCTTTTTGAGATCTTTGACTTCTGTTTCTAGGAGAGTGATTACTTCAGCTTGCTGTTTGATGAGTTCAGCTTGCTGAACTCTCTTTTCAGCAGTTTTTGAGGATTCTGCTTGACTAGATTCCTTCATCTTGTATGATTCCAATGCTTTGTCTTTCATTTTAACATCAGATCTAAGCCCTTTGATTTCATTCATCCTCTCTTTGAGTTCCTCCATTAGTACATCATTTCTTTTTAGAACCATACGATTTACTCCCTCAAGTTGAGAGACTTTTGCCTTTAGATCCATAACCATTTTATCATCATTTCTAGCTGGAGTCTTTTGGGTCATGAGATCAGAAATAATTTTCTTTAAATGAGTGTTTGTCTTTTCAAACTCATCTTTTTCGGCCTTTAGTTCCATGAACTCCACAGTGCTTATATTTGTATGTTCCTGCATTGTTAGTGTATCTAACATAGTATCATCTGAAGATACATATTCATTAAAAGAATTTACCTCACTTTGATCTTCTTCAGAATCAGTTTCGGCATAGACTCCTTCAGAATTTCCTTGAGTAGATTCATCTTCGATTCCAACAAGTGCTAAGTTCACCATTTCTTCACTTGAGTCATCACTGGAATCTGAATCACTCCAAGTCAGTAGAGCCTTTGATTTCTTCTTATCCTTGAAAACAGTAGGCTGTTTTGACTTCAGTTTGTAGCAGTTCCTTTTATAATGGCCTGGCTTGCCACATTCGAAACAAGTTTCCTCCTTAGAATCTTTTGAGCCTTTCTTGTTGTTGTAGAAGCCACCTCTTTCCCTTTTCATCATATTCTTCTTTTCTATCAGCCTCTTGATCTTCTTTGAAATGAGTGCAAGTTCCTCATCTGAATCAGATTCATCATCAGAGTCAAATGGCTTGCTGTTTTTAGAATGGAGAGCCATATTCTTCATCTTTTCTGTTGGAGCTTTAACACTTGAACTTCCCACCTGATTTCTATTTATCTTGCTTTCAAATTGCTCTAGCTCAGCAAATACAGCTAAGTGATCCATAGTATCAATAAGTGGTGAGGATTCCAAGGCAGTAACTTTGGCTTCGTAGACAAATGGTACTGCACTTAAGACCTTCATATTGATTTCATCTTGTGGTATAGATTTTCCAAGCCTCTTCAGTGAGTTAATAGTAACTTGAAACCGTGCTTGACTATCCTTGATAGTTTCACCTTCATTAAGCTTGAAGTTCCCAAAGTCATTCATTAGCTTGCTAAGTTTTACCTTCTTTAGAGATTTCGAACCTTCATGATAAGTCTCCAAAGCATCCCACATTTCTTTTGCTGATTTGAATGAAGATACTTTATCATATTCAGCCTGGTTCAAACCATTCATAAGCGTGCTCCTAGCCTTTCCATTGTAGCCAAGTTGGATTAATTCTTCCGGAGTAAGATCATCAACATCCTTTGGCTTGCCATCCTTGTCAAGAAAGACATATGGACCTTTTTGCACAACTCTCAGAACTAATGGATCTCTGGATAAGTGAGTTTCCATGCTGCTTTTCCACCAGTGGTAGTTGTGTGTGCCATGGAGAAGAGGAGGCCTAAAATCAGATTTTCCTTCGGAATAGTTTTCAGCCATTATGATCGAATACTTTCCTGTTACAGAATTGTTAGTATACCAAATCTCTGATACCAAATGAAAATGCACACCTAGAGGGGGGTGAATAGGTGTAAATGGCTAACTATGTATAACTAAAACTGATTTTAAGAATTACCAGAAACAGCTTACTGATTTTGTTTTATGCAGAGACAGATGGTAAGCTGAATGTATGCTGAATGCAAACAGTATACTAAATATAAAGACAGTAAGTACAGTAAAGTGCATAAACAGTAAGCTACATGCAAGCAGAAGGTAAATAACAGAAAATAAAGAACACAGAGACTTTTAGCCAGGTTCGACCCCTAACCCCTATGGTCTACGTCCTGGTCCCTTACCAACTTGGTAAGAGAATATATTATTGATCACTGAAATAAGCCAATTACAAGATACAACAATATATCTCCCTCAATACCCAGCTGTTGACAAATGGCGTGCTAAACTCCTGTTTCTGAACTTGCTCTCTAAGCTATACTTCCCAAGTATACTTCTCTAGCAACGTTCACCAAACCCTAGTTCCCTAGCCAAACTGTCCAACAACTAATCCTTACAAATCGAACAATACAATCAATAAAGGATACAACTCAAACTATGAACTCTTTAAGATATAGCACGTATCAAGTATACTAAGAGCTCAAGAGAATTAAAAGATATAGCAATGAAAAACTGAGTTGTTTGAAATCTTGTGTGCTTGAATATTTTCTCTGAAGTGTGTTCAAAACGAATAAACACAAGACAAATTATAAATAGTCTCACAACCAACGTTCGGAAAATCAATCAACCATTATTCGAACGATTTAGAAATCAATTTCTAACGTTCAAATGATTACAGAGATTTTACCAACGTTCTTGTGAACGTTTGACAGAGGGTTTGAAAGAGATGAATCGTTTAAAAAGATTAACCCTTCTGTTCTGTATGTATAAAACGTGTATAAGAGGTTTTAGCAAGAATATCTTTTAAAAACGGAAACTCCTATAAAATTTATCACGGTTTTAATAAAAGATATTTGAAAAGATTTGAGCTCTAAATATATTGTATACGTATTATATGATAAAGATATCTTACAATATATTTCCTGAAATAAAAACCATGAGAAACAATCTTGATCTTTGTCTCCAGGATTTCTGCCAGTTGCGAATGGCTTGCTGTTTGAGTCTGCCAGTTGTGAATGGCTGCTGTTTGAGTCTGTCAGAGTGAAATGGCTTGCTAGACTGACTCTGTTGTAGCACCAGATAGCTTGCTGTTTGTATATTCTCTGTTAATCAATCAGTATACTTAATATACCCTGCAAAATCAAGTTAGTACAACCATAACACAATGTTTTATATCAAATTACAAGCAAATAGCTTGCTGAAAATGATCATCAAAACCATAGGAGTATCAATTTATACATCAAATAATGTAAAGTACTATTTAAGAATATATTTAATATTTTGAATAATTCAAATATATTGCCAGGTCAAATTATTTTTCTCATTAATTATTGCATAGTTAAAAAATTCGTCATTAAAATGTTAAAAGATGATTAGTTTAAAATTCATTCTAACATTTTAATTGGTTGTTTAGTTTTTTTATGACTGAATTATTTAATACTTTACATAACTTAAATTTTGAATGCATATTCAGAATAATGTGGTAAATAGTTTTATATTGTTAATAATTTTTAATTCATGATTTTAATTGTACTTTATGATTTTGAATTGAAAGTTTGAGAAATGAAAATATCTATTATAAATATAATATATTCATGTATTAATGTATAATTTTTAAATTAAATAATTATTGTATTTAGAATAAAATTGTTAAGTAATCACTGTATAACATTGACAACCCAACACTGTAAAAAAACTTAATAACGTAAACAAATCAGTGTAATGTGATAATAATTGATGCCTACAATTTAGTAAGTCGCTGAATTATTGAAGTTTGCTACTGAATATTCTAATGAGAAGTAAATCTGAGAGAATCCGGACTGGGGATGATGATAACCTAAATCGTTTTCTATTTTCTTTGTGATAAAAGTTTTTTTGTTAAATTTATTTGACAGTTAAAACATGACACATATAATACATATATACAATCGAAATAAAAATATATTATGTTCAAGTATAAAATTTCATATAATAAAAAGATATAAAGTAGTATCTTAACCGAAATTGATATGATTTAGTCATGAGAAGAATTGATGCATACACTTTGTTTATCAAAGTTGGCTAAGTCTGATGGGGTAGATTTTCTGTAATGTTTTAATTGATATAATAATTATATATTTTTTAGTTTGTAAAAATTTTATTTTATATAAGTTGTTTATTAGTTAACCGTTAAAATAAAAATTAGTAGTTATCATGTTTACTTAATTGATATGAAAAAATAAAAATTAATTGTTATTGAGTGTAACTTGATTTGAGTTTTGTGTTGGCTGAAACGTAGAATCTAGATTCAATAGAGAAAATGTTACATTAAGTTTAATTGATTTAAATTTAATAAATTATGATTTATGTTAAAATAATTCACAATTTTGTGATTGGTTAACTAATACATGTTAGATTCGGGTATCCTTTATTATAATAAAGGAAGTTCAAAAACAATTCACAACTAAAAGATATATAACCATATGTAATATATTGTTATGTGGATTTATAGAAAATAATTTTTATGGTTAGTAGAAACTTTTTAAAATTAAAAACATTGTGATATGCGAAGTTATAAAATCAAGATATATATATGTTTAAATTTAATTTAACCGCGATTAGTAAATTAAAATAAGTATGGTAAATAATAAAATTTTTATATATTATTGATTGATTTAATGTTTAGAAGTAAATTTTGATTGCCTATAAAATAATTTTAATTTTTTGATTGATAATTTATTCACCAACCAACAATAATACTCTTATAGCATATATTTAATAATTCAAATATATGTAGTGTTCGTTATATGAAATTTATTAATTATTTAATTAACAAATTATGAATAAATTTATTTTTGAACCTTTTAAAAATTTGAGTTTTGAAGATATGGATTTTATCCAAACTATTTAAAATTTGTTCAAGTCCGATTTTGTAGTGTTGGCTTATATGCATTTATTAATTAATTTTATTAACAAATTATTAATAAATATATTTTTGAGTTTATAAAAAAATCAAAATTTTGAAGGTAGGGATTTTATCCAAGTTATTTAAAATCTGATTTCAAATCTGACTTTTTCATATTTTTAATTAAGTTGGATTGTAATGATTTAATATCGATTATAATTGTACAAAATATATTATAAAAATCATATGATAATATGATTGTGATTGACTTTATATTTAAAGAGTGGTTGATTAATGAATGATTAGTTATGAAATTGAATTTAAAATATTTAATAGTATATCGTGATTGATTTCAAATTAAAATTGTGATTTTCTAGTAAATATTTTTTGATTTAAAAAATATGTATTATGGATATGTTTAATAAAATCAATATTGTATTTAAATTAGTTTATATGAATTTATTAATTATTTTATTAACAAATTGTGAATAAATATAATTTTGAACCTTTCAAAAAATCGAGTTTTTGAAGATATGGAATTTATCCAAGCTATTAAAATTTTGTTCAAATTCAATTTTGTAGTGTTGGCTCATATGTATTTATTAATTAATTTTATTAACAAATTATGAATAAATATATTTTTGAGCTTATAAAAAAATCAAAATTTTTGAAGGTGTTGATTTTATCCAAGTTATTTAAAATTTGATTTCAAATCCGATTTTTTCAAGTTTTTAGTTAAGTTAGATTATAATTATTTAATATCGATTATTATTGTACAATATATATTATAAAAATTAATTTATAATGTATGATAATATGATTATGACTGGCTTTATATTAAAAGAGTGGTTGATTAGTGAATGAATTATTATGAAATTTAATTTAAAATATATAGTGCTATATCGTGATTAATTTCAAATTAAAATTATGATTTTCTAGTAAATATTTTTTGATTTAAAAAATAGGTATTTATGGATATGTTTAATAAAATCATTATTGTATTTAAATTAGAAGTGTTAACTAACCATGGTTAAAGAGGTAGGGTGAGATTGTAAATAAGGAAATGTCTAAATTTTAGGAATTAGCTCTGATTGGTCCTAAAATAATTCCTCGATTCTTATTGGTTAACTGACGTGTGGTAGACTCAGGTATGATAATAAAGGATAGGTAGATTTAAAATTAACCCTTAATAATTATTTTCAAATTTTTCTTTTTCTCAAACGTCGGACTAGAAGGAGTACTTACTAGCATGCTTTTGGACTGCATATTCCAAATTTTAATACACTACATCGTTAATGATGTCATCATGCAAACATCTAAGTTTTAAATAGATCATTATTAGTTCGATGGCAATTAATTGTTTACCAGGTTTTTAAAATTAATAATGATAATCATTAATCATTAAATATTTATCTAAAAAAACTTATTATATAAACATGTGATTCAAGTTTATGCTTTACTTACACATATAGTAATCAATATATATATATGTATATATATATATATAGGCTAGCGTTCAAATATAAACCAATCTTAGAATAGAAACTAGAAACCTACACTAAATAAATTATATTTCATTTATTTTAATGGCCCCGCTAGGGGCACCTTCACAAAAAACTTATAAAATTCTTGGCTCTATTCAACAAAAATATAAAAAAAAATAAAAAAAAAGTTACTGTTCACGTGCCACGTCATCACGTGAACATAAACTTTTTTTAAAATTTTTTTGTTGAATAGAGCCAATAATTTTAAACGTTTTTTGTATTGGGGTACCCCTAATTTGGTCATTAGATTAGCTTGAAATATTTAATTTAGGTTTAGTTTCTAGTTTCTATTCTAAGTTAGTTTCTATTAGAACAAGACCCTATATATATATATATATATATATATATATATATATATATATGCGTCTTGCTCAGGTGAGAACCCCACGTTATTGTGAGAACTGAGAACCAATCTAAACCCTTCATTTTTAATATACACGTTTAATCTTGACCACAAGTTTTTCACCATCCTTATTGTACCTCACCGACACAAAAACACGTGCATACCCCTGTTCCCCCTCCGTTCAGTTTCAATCAACAATGTTACTCACCGCCACCGGAGGCCACCATCCCCGCCCCCACCCCACCCCGTCGCCATCGTCATCGTCGCCGCCATTAATCACTACCGGAAAACACAAAAATCACCACCGAAATATAAATTCACCACCGAAATACAAATCCGATATCCGATCTGTTCCTTCAATTTTTAGTGATTTTTTGTAATTCGGTGGTGAATTAAACGGTAGAGTGTGTATATGTGGTAAAAGTTTTCTGGTGGTAGTGGGACTGGAGGTGTGGTTGCGGGATCCGAGGGTTCGAATAAGGAGAGAGGTTAGTTAGTCGACGACGGTGTGTGTGAACCAGAGGAACTGGTTTGAATTAGAGGATCTAAAGATGAGCTGAGGACGTTGACCTTCTGGAGGGGGTGAGTTAATGACAGTGGTGTTCTTTTTTTGTTTTACAATAGTGTATTTTTGTGATTACTTGTTGATTTGTGTAGAATGTGGTGCTTTTTGGGTTACCGGTGGTGATTTTTGGTGGTGGCCGGAGGTGGTGGCGGAGATGGGGTGGTTTTGGGTGTGGTGATTTTCATTTTTTGGTGGTGATTTTTGTAGGTGGTGGTGGCAGTGAGGCGGCCGGAGGTGGCGGAGTGCGGTGATTTTCTGTTACATGTGGTGATTTTTGTTGATGGTGACCGGAGGTGGTGGCGGCAGTGGTGATTTTCTGTTTATCGGCGGTGATTTTTGGGTTGGCCGGAATTGGTCGCCGGAGATGGTGACCGGAGTGGGGAAGAAGATGATGGTAGAAGATGATGTTGAATTAAATGAATAATAAAAATATAAAAGTTTAAATATTAAATGTGGGTCTAGGATTTAATTTAAATATAAAAAATAAGTGGCAAGGATTAGATCTCATATCTCACCATAATAGGTGATTCTCACTAGAGCAAGACCCTATATATATATATATATAGGAGGAGGTTCAAAAGAGAACCCTTATTACCAAAAGAACCAGAGAACCCTATCATCCACCATTGATTTTAGATTGATCTGATGGTCAGGAATTCTACTAACAAATTTTTTAAAAAAATGCAACAATACCTTATCTATTATATATATAATAGGCCAACACAAGATAAAAATAGTGAGATTTTTTAATGTATTGTAATTACCAATTTATCCCTTTATTCTCAATTTTTTGAAAAAATTGTGGTTGGTGGGGATTGAACTTGGGTCTTCAAGTTATTTAAAAAATCTTCCTACCACTACACCACTCAATCACATATGTTTTAAATCATACATATTATAGATGTATGTGTGTGTTGTGCGACTTTTTAATGTAGTATATAGGCCAACACAAGATAAAAATAGTGAGATTTTTTAATGTATTGTAATTACCAATTTATCCCTTTATTCTCAATTTTTTGAAACAATTGTGGTTGGTGGGGATTGAACTTGGGTCTTCAAGTTATTTAACAAATCTTCCTACCACTACACCACTCAATCACATATGTTTTAAATCATACACATTATAGATGTATGTGTGTGTTGTGCGACTTTTTAATGTAGTATGATTACGAATTTATTCGTCTATTCTCAATTTTTTGAAAAAGTTGTGGTTGGTGGGAATTGAACTTGGATCCCCGAGTTAATTAACAAATCTTTTTACCACTACACCACTTAATCACATGTGTTTTAAATCATACACATAAAAGATGTATGTGTGTGTTGTTTTAGTGAAATTTTTTTCTAATATTATAATATTGCGACATGTTAATAATTTTTTGTCATGTTGCATTTACATTTATTGATTTGAACTATAACATATTAAATTAAAATATAAATTATTGATACATAATATATGGTTTGATAATATTATAAAATTGTAATAACAATAATAATCAACATAATAATAATAATAAAATGACTATATAATTATTCTTTTAAACAACCTAAGCACTCATCTATAAGTGTTTTCAATATTACACATGATATCTCTATGCATACCGCTTAAGCGGGGCAAGAAACAATATGAAATGCATAATGTATTTTTTATGAAAAATATTACAAATATGATCAAGTCTATAACTAAAGTACTTTATTACTGATTTGAAAGAACCAATTTACTCCTAAGTTCCTATTAATATATAGAAGTATTATTTTTAATGATAATCGAACGTGGATCACCGAGTTAAATTGTGCATCTTCATACCATTAGATCACATATTCACATGTATTTTAAATTATACACACAATATGTATGTGTGTGATATTGATGAAATGTTATTAATTAAATATTACTGCATTTTAAATGAGTTTTGGACTATTTAATGATTATCATTTATCGATAAAATAATTACGTAAAATACACAATTGGGTTATAAACCGATATTATAATTAATATGATGGATATTATCTAACAATATATTATAGTAAAAAATGTTGAGGTGTTAACGTAAAATGAAATTTTTATATTACTAAATCAGATACAATAATTTATTAGTCAAACTATTTGGGTCATAAAAATATTTGGCTTCAAAAAGACGAATTCTACAAATAACACATTACCTTTTATATACAAATTAGTTAATGTTCAATTTAAAATATGACATTTTATGGGAAAAAAGGACCATATATTATATATTATTTATGGAGGTAACTCAATGAAAGTCAGACGGAAATCGGAAGAGAAATAAAGGCAAATAATTCTTAAAATGAAGAAATTAGAAGAAAACAAATAAAAGAGTTAGAAATATAGTTTTAAGAAGTAAAAGTGCAAGACCTAAGAAGTTTTAGAAGATTTACGAAGGTTTTTGATTGGAATCAGGCTGAAACCTACATTCTCAGAATGCAGCATCTTGAAGACTGTTGATGAGTGGATTTTGTAACAACTTATGAGAGGTCTACGGGTAGTTGTATAGGCTAGCGATCAACTGTTCTGTGAAAGGTTTGGGTTGTGTTTGTGGGGGTTGAGCTGTGCTCGAGGGTGTCTCCAATAATCTCAAGTGCCTTTAGAGAAAATCAGAGAACTCAGTGCGTCTTTTTCTCGAGGTGCCTACGTACCCTTGTATATATAGGGATCAAGCTCACGTAGTTCTAATGGGACTCTGTCTCTTGCTGGAATAGCTGTATTCGATCACCTAGTTCGTATATGACTCAGGTTCCTTTAGAGCCTTCCACGAACTAGTTGGCTAAGTAGAGTAGAACTCGAGTTCTTACCCTACTATGATTCTCTCATTGATCAGAGATAACTCTAGGATCATCTGCGCCCTAGAATTATACTCCAATATCAATTCGTTTATCTGTTCTAGATGGCTTCTAGAACTTTCTGTTGGCAACTCGTAGGAACCTGGTACTCAGGAACCTATATCTCAGGAGCCTGTTTCTCAGGAACCTCCTTATTTCGGGACATATCACTTAGGGACCTCCCTTTAGGCATCAGTACCTGCACAAATAACAAACTGGTTAGACTGGATAGCTCTTCACATGCTCTCGTCATCTCTATGGCTGGTGCTATGCTAACTCGAACTCTTCTGTTGGGAGGAACCTGGTCTTCTAATGTTCAGCTCAGCTTCCTGACCATTGGGAACCTCCTGATACTCGTACTTCCTTAGTCATTTCTTCTATCTGATCTTAATAACTCGTACTGGATCAATCTTCTAGCTCGTATGGACTGGACCCTAGGGCCTAATGGGCCTAAATCTAACCCATGGAGATTTTGGGCACAACAAGTACCCCCCCGGTTCCTTGAAATCATGTAATGTGAAAGGAACCTATTCTAATTCTACGATCAAAGGTTCAATGCTAAACCATTCTAGTAACAATACCTTGCTTCAACATTTTATATCCAAGCCTACATGAGCTAACTCGGCGTAGGAAACAGGACATAGAATATTTTCAGCTTAATATAATCTTGAGTAAGCTTCCTTCATACCAAGGAACCTGTTATCTTGCTATTTTCTTCTTCAGATCGCAGCCCTCGAAATCTACTCTATGTTTGCATTCAACTTCCCAGGGAATGTAACTTGTCACTCAACTCCACGTCTCTTTAAATTTAATAATTTAAGAGGGGATAATGGTTGATTGCAGAAGATAATTCAAAATTTGAATTAAACTTATCACTTACCAAAGCTGTAGTTAATGTGTAAGTTCCCAAGGTTCACACGCTTCTCACGCGTGTACCTCTTTACTTTACCGCTCCAGTAATGCGCTGCCACGTGTACGGGCTGTTTCCCATTTACCTCGACTATTTAATTATCTCTCACCCCCTTCAGGTCCGTTTTTACCTTTACCAAACACTTGCAAAAACTCTTGGAGAGAGAACAAGAGGAGTTCGACAGTCGCCCGCTTAATTCATCTTCTCCGTCGCCGTTCAACTCAAATCAAGGTATGGTTTCGACTTATTTCTTTCTAATCTTTAATGTCCTTGTCTCATTTTTCAGTCATCTGTTTCCTTGGGCTTTGCATGCCGTCGTTTTCTTTGTATGTACGCATCGGTATCTGTTCTTCACACTCCATATTTTACACACACGAACGTTCACAATCTCTGGTTTATCAATACTTTAACCGTCGATTCATGGTTGCGTCGTAATGATTTTATCATAATCTTTAGCTGTCTGTCTATTCATATGTTTCTAATTTTGTTGATACATGCCTTCTTCTGTAATATACCCTGTCAATAACTGCACCGTGTCTAAACACTTTAGAACCCTAATCTTTCTCCTAGGTTCCATAAAGACCTGACCCTTCTTCGTCTGTCTTTTTGCAGATGTCTTCCGAATCTACCCATTCTGACCACCAATCTTCAATTCAACCCTTAGTTGCTATGCCGATTGGTGAGAGAACTAGATCCAGGGTTGTAATACCTAACGTAAATGAACCTGAGGACATACTCATTAAACCTACAATATCTCCCTTGTCTCAACCTCCTGTCCCTGCATTTGTTGACTTAGGAAATGATCGGCCCTCTGATGATGAGGAGGTGTCAAAACCTAAACTTAAACTTGAATCCCTCTTGGAACCTAATTTTCAGAGTGAGGTGACTGTTGAGAGAGAGTTGTACAAACAAGAAATTGTACCTTTCTGTGAGAAAGTTGATTCGTCCATGACTTCAGCTAGATTAGAGAAGTTGTGGGAAGAATGTGTTCGTCCAACCTGTTCAATCATTGTACCAGAACCTGTTGAGAGGGCTCACAGGTTCGACTCTAAAGTTCCTGAACGTGGTATTCCTAATGCAGTAACCTCTACCGCCTTTTTTAGAGTAGGTGTCTACTTCCCCCTACATCCTTTCTTGCAAGAAGTTCTCGACTTTTATAACTTAGCCCCTCTCCAACTGACTCCCAATTCCTATAGGCTAGCCATGAGCACATATATTCTGTACTCCAGTCTGTTCACCACTCCTTTATCTGCACCTGAGTTAGGCTATTTCTTCAGACTAAAAGATACTGGAAAGGGTTCTGGTTGTTTCTATTTGACTGCATGGCCTGGTCACCAAGGCCAATGTATAAAAAGTATTAAACAAAACTTTGACCAATGGCAAGAGCAGTTCCTGTACTGTTTTGATTGTCCATCCGTTCGATTTGAGTTCAATCATCGTCCGTTGATCCCCAAACAAACTATTCTTTCTGGGGTTTGTTTACAAAGAGCTGAAGAGGCCTTAAAACATTCTTCCTCTATAAGAGATTGCATGATTCTGTTGACACCTGACAACCTCATTACCTTAGGTTTTATTCCTGCTTCCCCTGGTAATACTTTATTTTACTTGTCTTCACTACATTCCTGTAACTATGTTCGTTCATCTTATGCTCTTTATCTATCCTGATTTATTTTCTGACTCTGTATTTATAGGCATGGCTCCCAAGGTTCCCTCTTTCGTAAAAAGATCCAAGAACGTAGAGGAAGTTTTTAAGGTTGAGAATAAGGAGGTTCCGCTTGTTGCAACTCCTATAAGTCAAGTTCCTACCCCAGCATATACTCAGAACCAGCCATCAAACTCCTCCAAACGCAAGCTTGCTCAAACTACTCTTGATCTTTCTGGAAGTTCTCAGACTCGGTCCATGAAAAAAGGTAAGGCTGTGAAGATTGAATCAGCCATGGCCCAGAATGCCTTTAAAGAATTAATTGATACTCATGTGCTCCCGGAAGCAATTGCTAGTTGGGCCAAGATGGATTCCACTGAAGCTATGCATGCCATGAGGTTTTCTGCTGCACAGAATGCATTCTTTGCCCTCAGGTATTGTGATGATTTTGCTGAGAAGACACAGCAAAATTGAAAGAGGAGCTAACTGCTATGGAAGGGAAGGTGAACCTAGCTACCGCTGCTGTGAGGAAAGCCAAAGCTATTGAGACCTCTTTGAAGAATGACAAGGAGAAACTTCAAGCTCAAGTCAAGAATCTGAGTGATGAGAAACTGTCGATGCTGGAGAAGGTCAATGAGCTAGAAGCTTAAGTTGATGCTTTAAACACTGCTGCTGCTACTGTCAGATCATCCATGCTCGTCCAGGAGAAAGCTAGATACGATGAAGGTTATAATGAAGGCATCCGAGACTACATGAAGTCTATGTGGGAGAAAATGCCTGATCTAAACTGGTCTCTCTTGGGCGACGACGTGGTAAGCATGATCCATGACTTTGAAGATGAAGCTGCGATTCCACAGGACCCTGTACCTCCCGTGGCTACGGTTGAGAGGTCTCCAGGTACTATCCTCGAGACTGCAGAGGTTTCTGCTACCGAAGATGCTCAACCTGTCCTTCCAATTCCTCCAGCTGTTGAAGATCCAGACAAAACTCCTACTGCTTGAAACTTTATGATTTATTAAACTCTTAATAACTTTTGATGAGGTCGCGGGCCCCTCGTAGGGCCTCGCATAATGTAAACTTTAAATTTGGTTTCTTATGGCCTTCGTGCCTTATAACTCTTTATGCTGGTTTCCTGGGTCTTTGTACCCATAACTCTTTATGGTTTATGACAATTATCTGCTTTTGCTACATATCTATGTCACATATTTGTACTTATATGCTTCCATCATTGCATCTTACCTTTATTCCCTCTAGCAATTACTTAGTGTCCATACTTGTGCATTCAAGCTTACGTGGGCCAGCCCTTTGTAAGAAACAGAATATACTCGTACTTTCACTTTATAATTTCCTGAAATAAAAGGCAATCAAATCGCAACAACTTACTTGTAAGCTTAAACACGTCTTTTCCTATGCTTCACTCAACATTTTCAGAATCGCATTCTGATCTAAAACCCTTTCTGATAACCTTAGATCCTAAATAGTTTGACCAGGTTCCTCGACCATTAAACCTGCAAAATAAACAGAAAACAAAAAACTAGTTAAGGTTAGTAAAATTTCTCTTGTTTAATTCGGGTCATCTCTTGGAAAGGTTGCCTGCTTGGCTCCCAATCCTAATCTCTAGGTCCCAACATGCCTCGAGGCACATTGGTTCCTTTTTTCTCTTGGAAAGGTAACCTGCTTGGTTCCCAATCCTAATCTCTAGGTCCCAACATGCCTCGAGACATGTTGGTTCCTTTTTGTGCCTCGAGGCGATTCTAGGAATCTGTGCGCCGTTCTGGGAGTCCACACAGATTCCTTTTCTTCATGTGTCAGGCTAGACATCTTATGAAGGTAAATGCTAAGGATTTTATCCCTTCTTCCCATGTGCCAAAGGCGGTTCCACATGAGGGAGAGCTTATTAGGCTTCTCTTTAAGAACAAGTGTGCCGGTCTAGGCTCCACACAAGTTCCTTTAAGGTGCTTTTTGTCAGGACTTTAGGTGCCTTTTATCAGGACTTTAGTTCACGTGCTCAAGGAACTTGAGGCTTTTGGCAACAATGTAGTGCTCAGTCAGCTGAGGCTTTTCAATCACATTTGCTCAGGAAGCTACCCGAGGTTTTTCTCGTGCCCCGGAAGCTACCTGGGACTTTTCTCGATGTCCAGGAAGCTACTTAGGACTTTTTCTTGATGCCCAGGAAGCTACCTGGGGCTTTTTCTCGATGCGTGCTCGGGAAGCTACCCAAGGCTTAATTCATGCTCAGGAAGCTACCTGAGGCTTTGGTTCAAGTCAATCATTCTCAATTTGCATACTTTGTCGAATCACATTCATACTTTGCTCATACTTTCAATGTTACAGGAACCTGTAAGTCAAGGTGACCTGCAAATACAATACAATGCTACAGGAACCTGTTAGCCTAGGTAACCTGCAAATACAATACAAGTACTAAAGCAAGCACTTAAAAAGTTTCAAATTGGCATATGAAATATCAAATCATATCATGCACAATACTGTCTAAGTAGGAATACTACCCCCCAGTTCTTTTGGGTAGTTATTGTTACGTAAAAGAACTATTAAGGAGCAATAGCTGCAAAAAATGCGCTCAAAATATTCAATGTAGAGCTATCCATCGCTCAATACTTTTAAAAGAAATTGTCTTGCAAGTAGGGAGGTTCACATCAAGTACCCCCCGAGTACATGCATAATCAAATACTGAAATCAAAATGCTGGTCAGCTATAACTAATAAGCTGCCTTTATTCTTGGGCTGAAAGAGCCTTACTTTTTCTAAGAAAGACACATAAAAGAGTTACTGATAATACTTCTTGAGATGTTCTGCATTCCAAGCTCTCGGAATGAGGTTCCCATCCATATCCATCAAGTGGTAGGTTCCTTCCCAAATGGCTGACTTTATCTGGTAAGGTCCCTCCCAATTTGCTCCAAGAGCTCCATGTACCAGAACCCTAGTATTTGGCATGACTTTTCTCAGAACTAGGTCTCCAACTTTAAAAGGTCTTGCCTTCACCTTTTTGTTGTAATACCTTCGAACTCTCTGTTGATATGCTGCTAACTTTACTTGCGAATCTGCTCTCAACTCTTCGACCATGTCCAAATACAGTCTATGATTGACCTCATTGTTTTCGGGGTCAAAATGCTTTCTTCTCAGGGAACCTGTTCCAACTTCCACAGGTACCATAGCTTCACAACCATAAGCGAGAGTAAAGGGAGACTCACCGGTTGTAGTTCTAGGCGTGGTGTTATACGACCACAAGACTCCAGGAAGCTCTTCTGGCCAGCTTCCTTTCATATCTTCAAGTCTTGTCTTCAAAGTATGCTTGATAATCTTGTTCACCGCTTCAGTCTGTCCATTACTCTGTGGATAGTACACTGCTGAAAATGCCTTCTGAATTCCAAACTGCTCACACAACCCTCTAAGCTCTCTACTATCAAACTGCTTCCCGTTGTCAGAAATCAGCTTCTGCGGAATGCCAAACCTGCATACAATGGCTTGAAACACGAACTCAGTTAATTTGGATGCTGTAATCTTAGCAAGTGGTTCTGCTTCTGCCCACTTTGTGAAGTAATCAACTGCGACCACTGCATATTTCACTCCTCCTTTTCCTTTCGGGAGTTCTCCAATGAGGTCTATCCCCCATACGGCGAATGGCCAAGGACTAACAATCTGTTTGATAGGTGCTACAGGACGACTATCAAAATTTGCAAACCTCTGACAATTATCGCATGCCTGTGCGAATTTGATAGCATCTGCTTTGATGGTTGGCCAATAATATCCTTGTCGAAGGACCTTCATGGCTAAAGAATTACCCCCCGAGTAATTTCCACATACTCCTTCATGAATCTCCTCGAGGATGTACTTGCATTGTTCTCCTGCTACACACTTGAGCAAAGGTTTATTGAATCCTCATCTATACAAAACTCCATCATAGATTACATACTTTGCGGCATGATACCTCAGCTTCCTGGCATCATCTTGACCGGGAGGTAACTCTCCTTTATCCAGGTAATGATATATTGGAGTCATCCAGGAATCTTCAACCGGAAACTCGATGTCCATCACTTCTTCTTTGAAAACGCTAGGTTGCTCCTGAATTTGAAGTGGAATTACCCCCAACAATGTGGATTCCCTTTGAGATCCTAGCTTGGCTAATGCATCTGTCTTGGTATTCTTTCCTCGAGGTATTTGATCTAGCTTCACCTCTTTGAACCTTGCGATCAACTCCTGGGAGTACCTCAAATACAAGTATGTTCTTGGACCTCTCGCCTGAAAACCACCACGAATCTGCCAAACTACTAACATCGAATCACTGAACACTCTGATATTCTCCACTTTCATCTCCAAGGCTAACTTGAGGCCTGCAATC
Organism: Kitagawia praeruptora; assembly: GCA_037693485.1. NCBI lineage: Eukaryota > Viridiplantae > Streptophyta > Magnoliopsida > Apiales > Apiaceae > Kitagawia > Kitagawia praeruptora. Next base: position 81,569,645 of record CM075345.1, read on the forward strand.
AATGCCTCATACTCTGCATCATTGTTCGTGGCTTTAAAAGCAAAATGAATCGAGCTATAGAGTTGGTGTCCTTCTGGACTAACTAGCTCTATGCCTGCGCCTGCTCCACCACTGTTAGCAGCTCCATCCACATACAGTGTCCACCAGGGTGCACAGTTGTCATTATCTATCTGCTCTTCTACACCTCTTTTGGCCCCTCCTGGCCAGTAACCTCTACATGAGGTGGAAACTCGATTAAGAAATCTGCTAGAGCTTGAGCCTTAATTGCTGTCTTTGGCTTGTATTCTATGTCGAACTGTCCTAACTCCACAGCCCACTTTAGCATTCTCCCAGAAGTTTCTGGCCTATGCATCACTTGCTTAAGTGGATATGAGGTTCTTACCTCAATCTTATGAGCTTGGAAGTAAGGTCGCAGCTTCCTGGAAGCTAGAATCAAGGCAAAAACCAGCTTCTCCATTCCTGTATACCTCGTTTCTGCATCAAGTAACCTTTTACTAACATAGTAGACTGGGCTCTGCTGTCCATTCTCTTCTCGAACCAGAACTGCACTAATGGAATACTCTGATACGGCCAAGTAAAGTATCAATGTTTCTCCATCCACGGGTTTGGCTAACAGTGGGGGGCTTCCCAAATGCTCCTTTAACCTTCCAAACGCTATCTCACATTCTTCTGTCCACTCGAACTTACTTCCTTTCTTTATAGCTTTAAAGAACTCCTGACACTTATCAGTGGACTTCGAGATGAATCTGTTCAAGGCTGCAACTCTTCCTGTAAGGGACTGTTGATGAGTGGATTTCGTAATCAACTTATGAGAGGTCTGCAGGTAGTTGTATAGGCTAGCGATCAATTGTTCTATGAAAAGGTTTGGGTTGTGTTTGTGGGGGTTGAGCTGAGCTCGAGGGTATCTCCAATAATCTCAGGTGCCTTTAGAGAAAATCAGAGAACTTAATGCGTCTTACCCTGAGGTGCCTACGTACCCTTGTATATATAGGGATCAAGCTCACGTAGTTCTAGTATGATTCTGTCTCTTACTGGAATAGCTGTATTCGGTCACCTAGTTCGTGTAGGACTCAGGTTCCTTTAGAGCCTTTCACGAACTAGTTGGCTAAGTAGAGTAGAACTCGAGTTCGTACCCCACTATGATTCTCTCATTGATCAGAGATAATTCTAGGATCATCTGCGCCCTAGAATTATACTCCAATATCAATTCGTTTATCTGTCCTAGATGGCTTCTAGAACTTTCTGTTGGCAACTCGTAGGAACCTGGTGCTCAGGAACCTATATCTTAGGAGCCTGTTTCTCAGGGACCTCCTTATTTCAGGACATATCGCTTAGGGACCTCCCTTTGGGTGTCAATACCTGCACAAATAACAAACTGGTTAGACTAGATAATTCTTCACATGCTTTTATCACTTCTATGGCTGTTGTTATGCTAACTCGAACTCTTCTACTTGGAGGAACCTGGTCTTCTAGTGCTCAGCTCAGCTTCCTGACCGTTGGGAACCTCCTGATACTCATACTTCCTTAGTCATTTCTTCTATTCGATCTTCATAACTCGTACTGGGTTGATCTTCTAGCTTGTATGGACCGGATCCTATAGATTAATGGGCCTAAATCTAGCCCATGGAGATTTTGGGCACAACAAGTACCCCCCGGTTCCTTGAAATCATGTAATGTGAAAGGAACCCATTCTAATTCTGCGATCAAAGATTCAATGCAAAACCGTTCTAATAACAATACTTTGCTTCAACATTTTTATGTCCAAGCCTATATGAGCTAACTCGGTATAGGACATAAAATATTTTCAGCTTGATATAATCTTGAGTAAGCTTCCTTTGTATTAAGGAACCTGTTATCTCGCTATTTTCTTCTTCTTGCTCCAGCTCTCGAAATCTACTTTATGTTTGCACTCAACTTCCCAGGGAATCTAACTTGTCACTCAACTCCACGCCTCTTTAAATTTAATAATTTAAGAGGGGATAATGGTTGGTTGTAGAAGATAATTCAAAATTTGAATTAAACTTATCACTTACCAAAGCTGTAGTTAATGTGTAAGTTCCCAAGGTTCATACGCTTCCCACGCGTGTACCTCTTCACTTTACTGTTCCAGTAATACGTTGCCACGTGTACAAATTGTTTCCCATTTACCTCGACTATTTAATTATCTCTCAAACCTTCAGGTCCGTTTTTACCTTTACCAATCACTTGCAAAAACTTTTGGAGAGAAAACAAGAGGAGTTCAACAGTCATCCGCTTAATTCATCTTCTCCGTTGCCGTTCAACTCAAATCAAGGTAAGGTTTCGACTTATTTCTTTCTATTCTCTCATATTCTTGTCTCGTTTTTCGATCATCTGTTTCTTTGGACTTTGCATGTCATCGTTTTCTTTGTATGTATGCGTCTGTATCTGTTCTTTACACTCCGTATTTCACACACACGAACGTTCACAACTTCTGGTTTATCAGTACTTTAACCGTCGATTCATGGTTGCATTGTCATGATTTTATCATAATCTGTAGCTGTCTATCTATTCATGTGTTTCTGATTTTGTTGGTACCTGCCTTCTTCAAGGTCTTCTGTAATATGCCCTGTCAATAATTGCACCGTGTCTATACACTTTAGAACCCTAATCTTTCTCCTAGGTTCCATAAAGACTTGACCCTTCTTCGTCTGTCTTTTTGCAGATGTCTTCTGAATCTACCCATTCTGACCACCAATCTTCAATTCAACCCTTAGTTGCTATGCCGATTGGTGAGAGAACTAGATCCAGGGTTGTAATACCCAATGTGAATGAACCTGAGGACATACTCATTAAACCCCCAATATCTCCACTATCTCAACTTCCTATCCCTACATTTATCGACTTAGGAGAGGATTGGCCTTCTGATGATGAGGAGGTGTCGAAACCTGAACTTAGACTCGAATCCCTCTTAGAACCTGATTTTCAGAGTGAGGTGACTGTTGAGAGATAGTTGTTCAAACAAGAGATTACACCTTTTTGTGAGAAAACTGATTCCATCATGACCTCTGTTAAATTAGAAAAACTTCTTGAGGAATGTCCCCGTCCAATCTGTAGTATTGTGATTCCTAAGCCTGGTGAAAGAGCTCACAGGTTTGATGTCAAAATCCCTGATCATGGGATTCCTAATGCCGTCATTTCTGCTGCTTTTTTGAGAGTAGGTTTTTCTATACCTCTTCATCCTTTTCTAAGGGATGTATTAGAGTTTTATAACCTAGCACCTATGCAACTGACTCCCAACTCTTATCGTTTGGCCATCAGTACTTTTATTCTGTATTCCAGCAAATTCACAACTCCCCTGTCTGCCCCTGAGTTAGGCTATTTCTTTAGGTTGAAAGATACCGGGAGAAGCTCAGGTTGTTTTTATCTGTCAGCATGGCCTTGTCATCAGGGTCAATGTATAAAAAATGTTAAACAGAACTTTGATTTGTGGCAAGAGCAATTTGTCTATTGTTTTGACTGCCCTGATGTCAAGTATGCTTTTAATCACCGACCAAATATTCCCAAACAAACCGTTCTGACTGGAGTGTGTTTAGAGAGGGCGAAAGAGATCTTGAAACTATCAGCTTCCATTAGGGACTGCTTGATTCTGATGACTCCTGAAAATTTGACTTCCCTAGGTTTTATTCCTTCAAACACTGGTATGAGCTTCCTTATTGTTATGTCTTTCCTTCTTAACTGTATCTTTGTGAATACATCTTTTTACTCCATGCATGCTTCTCTAATTTTTAACTTATTATCTTATGCAGACATGGCTCCCAAAGTTCCCTCTTTCGTCAAACGAACCAAGAATGTGGACGAGATCTTTAAATCTGATGTTGAGGCACAGGAGATTCCGCTCACAGCAACACCAATCAGCCAAGTTCCTACCCCATCCTCTGTCCAGACTCAACCTTCTAGCTCCTCCAAGCGCAAGTTAGCCCAGACTACTCTTGACCTCTCTGGGAGTTCACAAACCAGGTCCATGAGGAAGAGCAAAGCCGTAAAAGTTGAATCAGCTGTGGCACAGAATCAATTTAAAGAATTGATTGATACACATGTGCTTCTAGAAGCGATTGCCAGCTGGGCCAAGATGGATTCTACCGAGGCTATGCATGCCATGAGGTTCTCTGCTGCCCAAAATGCATTCTTTGCCCTACGATACTGTGATGATTTTGCCTTGAAAACACAGTATGACCTCCGATTACAAGGAGAGATCTCAAAACTCAAAGAGGAGCTGGCTGCTAGAGAGGAGAGCGTGAATATTGCCACTGTTGTGGTAAGGAGGGCTAAAGCTGCTGAAACCTCACTAAAGAATAACAGGGATGAGCTCCAGGAACAGGTGAAGAGTTTGCAGGATGGGAAATTATCCATGCTAGAGAAAATCAACGAACTAAAAGCTCAGGTTGATGCTTTAAATGCTGAGGCTGCTATTGCCAAATCATCCATGCTCATCCAGGAAAAAGCTAGGTATGATGAGGGTTATGACGAAGGCGTTCGTGACTACATGAGATCCATGTGGGAGAAAATGCCCGAGCTAAACTGGTCTCTCCTAGGCGAGGACGTAGTAGGGATGATCAAAGATTTTGAAAATGAAGCTGCTGCTGCAACCTCTGTTCCTCCCGTGAAAACGGTTGAGAGGTCTCCAGGTGCCAACCTTGAGACTGCAGAGGTTCCTGCTCCCGAAGTTGTTCAGCCTATCCTTCCAACTCCTCCTGTTGCCACCAAGGGTTCCGATGAGGTTCCTCCTTCGTAATTTCAACAAGATCCTTTTAAAAACTTTTGATAACTTTTGATGAGGTTGCGGGCTCCTCGTAACGCCTCGCAAAATGTAATTTTAAATTTGGTTTCCATGGCCTTCGTGCCAATAACTTTTATGCTGGTTTTCTGGGTCTCTGTACCCATAACTCTCTCTTCATGGTTTATGATATTTGTTTTTGCTACATATCTCTTGTCCAGGGTAAGCTCATACATATTTCTTTGTTCGAATCTTAACTTACTACATACTTTTCTTCAAAACCTCATGAAATACTTCACTGTTATGCACTAGAGAATACTTCAGCTTCCTTACTCATATGTTCAAGCTTACGTGGGCTAACCCATTGTAAGAAACAGAACACACGCATATTTCCACTAGAAAAATCTCAAAATAAATGCAACAAACTACAGCTGAGTTATAAAACCTGGAACCTCTGTGTTTATACTTTGTATCGATAATCTAAACCGTAGCCTTCTTTAATAACTTCTTCTTTATCAAGACCAGGTTCCTCGAGTATTAATCCTGCAAAATAAACATAAAACAAAAAACAGTTAACGTTAGTAAAATCTTTCTCTTGTTTAATTCGGGTCATCTCTTGGAAAGGTTGCCTGCTTGGCTCCCAGTCCTATTCTCTAGGTCCCAACATGCCTCGAGACATGTTGGTTCCTTTTTGTGCCTCGAGGCGATTCTAAGAACATGTGCGCCGTTCTAGGAGTCCACACAGATTCCTCTTCTTCATGTGTCAGGCTAGACATCTTATGAAGGTAAATGCTAAGGATTTTATCCCTTCTTCCCATGTGCCAAAGGCGGTTCCACATGAGGGAGAGCTTATTAGGCTTCTCTTTAAGGTGCCTTTTGTCAGGACTTTAGGTGCCTTTTGTCAGGACTTTAATTCTCGTGCTCAAGGAACTTGAGGCTTTTGGCAACAATGTCGTGCTCAGTCAACTGAGGCTTTTCAATCACAGTTGCTCAGGAAGCTACCTGAGGCTTTTCTCGTGCCCAGGAAGCTACCTGGGACTTTGCTCAATGCCCAGGAAGCTACCTGGGACTTTGCTCGATGCCCAGGAAACTACCTGGGACTTTGCTCGATGCCCAGGAAACTACCTGGGACTTTGCTCGATGCCCAGGAAACTACCTGGGACTTTGCTCGATGCCCAGGAAACTACCTGGGACTTTGCTCGATGCCCAGGAAGCTACCTGGGACTTTTCTCAATGCCCAGGAAGCTACCTGGGGCTTTTCTTATCAATCATTCATAGTCCACATATTCTGTCAAATCGTATTCATACTTCGCATATACTGTCAATGCTACATGAACCTGTCAGCTCAGGTAACCTGCAAAATACAACGCAATGCTACAGGAACCTGTTAGTCAAGGTAACCTGTTTCAAAATTTTCAAATTGGCATATGAAATATCAAATCATAGCATGCACAATACTGTCTAAGTAGGAATACTACCCCCCCAGTTCTTTTGGGTAATTATTGTTACGTAAAAGAACTATTAAGGAGCTATAACTGCAAAGAATGCACTCAAAATATTCATCGTAAAGCTATCTATCGCTCAATACTTTAAAAAATCGTCTTGCAAGTAGGGAGGTTCACATCAAGTACCCCCCTGAGTACATGCATAATCAAATACTGAAATCAAAATACTGGTCAGCTATAACTAATAAGCTGCCTTTATTCGTGGGCTGAAAGAGCCTTACTTTTCCTAAGAAAAATATCATAAAAGAATTACTGATAATACTTCTTGAGATGTTCTGCATTCCAAGCTCTCGGAATGAGGTTCCCATCCATATCCATCAAGTGGTAGGTTCCTTCCCAAATTGCTGACTTTATCTGGTAGGGTCCTTCCCAATTTGCTCCAAAGGCTCCATGTGCCAGAACCCTGGTATTTGGCATGACTTTCCTCAGAACTAGGTCTCCAACCTTAAAAGGTCTTGCCTTCACCTTTTTGTTGTAATACCTTCGAACTCTCTGTTGATATGCTGCTAACTTCACTTGCGAATCTGCTCTCAACTCTTCGACCATGTCCAAATACAGTCTATGACTGACCTCATTGCTCTCGGGGTCAAAATACTTTCTTCTCAAGGAACCTGTTCCAACTTCCACAGGTACCATAGCTTCACAACCATAAGCGAGAGTAAAAGGAGACTCACCAGTTGTAGTTCTAGGCGTGGTGTTATACGACCACAAGACTCCAGGAAGCTCCTCTGGCCAACTTCCTTTCTTATCTTCAAGCCTCGTCTTCAAAGTGTGCTTGATAATCTTATTCACTGCTTCAGTCTGTCCATTACTCTGCGGATAATACACTGCTGAAAATGCTTTTTGGATTCCAAACTGCTCACATAAGCCTCTAAGCTCTCTACTATCAAACTGCTTCCCATTGTCAGAAATCAGTTTCTGCGGAATGCCGAACCTGCATACAATGGCTCGAAACACAAATTCAGTCAGTTTTGACGCTGTAATCTTAGCAAGTGGTTCTGCTTCTGCCCACTTTGTAAAGTAATCGACTGCAACCACTGCATATTTCACTCCTCCTTTTCCTTTCGGGAGTTCTCCAATGAGGTCTATTCCCCAAACAGCGAATGGCCAAGGGCTAACAATCGGTTTGATAGGTGCTACAGGACGACTATCAAAATTTGCAAACCTTTGACAATTACTGCATGCCTGCACAAACTTTGTAGCATCTGCTTTGATGGTTGGCCAATAGTATCCTTGTCGAAGGACTTTCATGGCTAAAGAATTACCCCCCGAGTGATTTCCACATACTCCTTCATGAATCTCCTCGAGGATATACTTGCATTGTTCTCCAGCTACACACTTGAGCAAAGGCTGATTGAATCCCCGTCTATACAGAACTCCATCATAGATTACATACCTGGCTGCATGATACCTCAGCTTCCTGATATCATTTTGACTGGGAGGTAGCTCCCCTTTGTCCAGGTAACGATGTATTGGGGTCATCCAGGAATCTTCAACTGGGAACTCGATGTCCATCACTTCTTCTTTGAAAACACTAGGGTGCTCCTGAATCTGAAGTGGAATTACTCCCAATAACGTGGATTCTCTCTGAGATCCTAGCTTGGCCAATGCATCTGCCTTGGTATTCTTTCCTCGAGGTATTTGATCTAGCTTCACCTCTTTGAACCTTGCGATCAACTCCTGGGAGTACCTCAAATATAAGTCTGTTCTTGGCCCTCTTGCCTGAAAACCACCACGAATCTGCCAAACTACTAACATCGAATCACTAAACACTCTGATATTCTCCACTTTCATCTCCAAAGCTAACTTGAGGCCTGCAATTAATGCCTCATATTCTGCATCATTGTTCGTGGCTCTAAAAGCAAAATGAATTGAGCTATAGAGTTGGTGTCCCTCCGGACTAACTAGCTCTATGCCTGCACCTGCTCCACTACTGTTAGCAGCTCCATCTACATACAGTGTCCACCAAGGTGCACAGTTGTCATTGTCTGCCTGTTTTTCTACCACCTCTTTTGGCCCCTCTTGGCCAGTAACCTCTACATGAGGTGGAAACTCGATTAAGAAATCTGCTAAAGCTTGAGCTTTGATTGCTGTCTTTGGCTTATATTCTATGTCGAACTGTCCTAGCTCCACAGCCCACTTTAACATTCTTCCAGAAGTTTCTGGCCTATGCATCACTTGCTTAAGTGGATATGAGGTTCTTACCTCAATCTTGTGAGCTTGGAAATAAGGTCGCAGTTTCCTGGAAGCCAGAATCAATGCGAAAACCAGCTTCTCCATTCCTGTATACCTCGTTTCTGCATCAAGTAATCTTTTGCTGACATAGTAGACTGGGCTCTGCTGTCCATTCTCTTCTCGAACCAGAACTGCACTAATGGAATACTCTGATACAGCCAAATAAAGTATCAATGTTTCTCCATCCACAGGTTTGGCTAACAGTGGGGGGCTCCCCAAATGCTCCTTTAACTTTTCAAACGCTCTCTCACATTCTGTGGTCCATTCGAATTTACTTCCTTTCTTTATAGCTTTAAAGAACTCCTGACACTTATCAGTGGACTTCGAAATGAATCTATTCAAGGCTGCAACTCTTCCTGTAAGAGACTGAACCTCTCTCACAGTTCTCGGCGACCTCATATCAATCAATGCTTTAATCTTGGCTGGGTTGGCTTCGATACCTCTGTGGTTTACCATGAAACCCAGAAACTTTCCTGATTCTACCCCAAACACACATTTTTGAGGGTTCAGCTTCATTCTGTACTTTCGCAAGATTCCAAACATTTCTTCTAAGTGCTTTACATGGTCAATAGCTTCCTTAGACTTAACTAGCATATCATCCACATATACTTCCATAGTATGGCCAATTTGGTCTTTAAACATCATATTCACTAACCGTTGGTATGTGGCTCCAGCATTAATCAATCCAAATGGCATGCACACATAGCAATAAAGACCTCTATCCGTAATAAAAGAAGTATGCTCTTGGTCAGGTTCATACATAGGGATTTGATTGTAACCTGAATATGCATCCATGAAGCTAAGGAGGGCATGTCCAGCTGTTGCATCCACTAACTGATCAATCCGTGGTAGTGGGAAACTGTCCTTCGGGCATGCTTTGTTAAGATCTGTGAAGTCCACACAGGTTCTCCATTTTCCATTAGGTTTCTTTACCAAAACAGGATTTGCCAACCATACTGGGTAAAAAGATTCTTTAACCAATCCTGCATCCAATAATCTGTCGACCTCTTCTTTCAATGCCTGAGCTCTTTCTCCACTAACTGGTCTTCGCTTCTGTCTCACTCCTTTCTTTTCTGGATCAATATTCAACTTATGACACATGACCCTTGGATCTATCCCTTCCATATCTGCATGACACCATGCAAACACATCCAGGTTCTTGCCCAAAAAGGTAATGAGAGATTCCTTTAAGGCTGGATCGAGTTGAGCTCCAATCTTCAACACCTTTGTGCCATCTTTGTCATTGATCTTCACATCCAAAGTTTCACCAGCTGGTCCAGCCTTAACCATGGTTTCTGGCATTCGAGGGTCCAAATCTACCTCCATCTCTGTGGTTGAGTCCTCTTGAGGTTCCTGGACTGTAGACGGTTCCTGAACTTCGTTCATGACATTCCTTCTCTTTGATGTTGGTTGACTGTCTTCATTGCTTCCATTATGTTTCAGTTTTCGGGATTTTTCTTCATCCAATCCTTCTACCATACACACGTCACCATCCTTGTCCGTAGGGGGTGCACTTTCTATCAGTAAGTAAGGGGTATCTGGTCCCCAAAAAACTGGAATCTCAGCATGAGGTTCCTCTTCTATGATCTCTTCAATTCTTATAGCTCTACAGGATGCTGGCACAAAACCTTCCAAGGGCGGACTACGCAGGTCAAGCGTTATTTTGTCTGGGTTCTTTCCTGGAAAATCATCAGGAACCTCGTCCATAGGTTCAGGCAATTTAGCAGCCTTAGCAGCATGTTGCAGAGCTTTGGTGTAACACTCTCTAGACTCATACTGACATCCTCGAACTATACCAATTCCATTTGGTGTTGGGAACTTCATCGCTAGGTGGTAAATGGAGGTTACTACCCTCATCTCCTTCAAAATGGGTCTTCCCAGAATAGCATTGTAATTCATATTCTCTTCTATAACAATGAATTCTGCTAGCTGTGTAATGCAACATGGTTTATCACCTAAAGTTACTGGCAAACGAATCTTACCTTTGATAGGAACCTGATTATTAGTGAATCCATATAAGGTATCGTTTGTTGGAGTTAAATATTTATCCAGAAAATGCATCTTCTTGAAAGCTGAGTAAGATAGCAAGTTTACAGAGCTTCCATTATCAACTAGCACTCGATGAACCTCATAAGACCCAATTCCTGCCTCAACTACCAAAGCATCGGTATGGGGATGGTGCACCCAGGAAGCGTCTTCTTCAGTGAAAGTGATATCTGCATCCTCTCCTTCAAACAGCCTTGGGGACCTCTGTGACAGATTGTAAATACTGGTTAAAGGACGTTCTTTAGCCTCACGGGTATACCTCTCCATGGCATTCCTGCTGCTTCCTCCAATGTGGGGACCTCCTATAATTGTGCGTATGCACCCAGCCTTAGGTGGTCCTTCCATCACAACAGGTTCCTGTGTCTGTGTCTTCTGAGTCTTCTCATCTCTATACTTTTTTCCTTCCTGAGCCACCCATTCACTCAACTGCCCTTGTCTGATTAGAGTTTCAATTAGGTCTCTGAGATGACGACAATCTGCAGTATTATGCCCATTATTATCATGAAAGTCACAGTATGGGCGCTCATTCTTATTCCCTGGGGGACCAGTTCTGAAAGGCTTCTTAAACCATGAGGACTTCTCATTCACTGCGTAAATATGATCGATCGGGGCTACCAAAGGGGTGAAAGTTTCATAGACAGGTCTCTCATGTTTATTGTTGTTATAGGAAGCTGGTGGTGGTACCTGACTCATGACAGGTTTAGTAGGATTCACAGCTTCAGGCTTCACCTGGGATGTGCGACTAACCACCTTTTTATTGTCACGACCATTAGGGCTTCTTTTTCTTGACCTCTTGCTTCCACTTTGCCTTACAAAATCTGGATCCTTCCTTAATTCAGCTAGAGATTCCTCCACCAGACGAAAGGGTTCTGCCTGGGCATAAAAATCTGCCAACGTCTCTGGTTCTTTTCCTTGAAGTGCTTTCCAAAAGTCCGAGCCTCCTTTGACTCCAGCAATTAAGAAATTCTTTATAGTTTCCTCAGATGCTTTCCTAACTTTAGGAACCTCCGCATTAAACCTCTTGAAATATTCTGTCAACGTCTCACTAGGTCTTTGTTTGATATTGGCTAAGGTATTGGTTGGTGGTGCGAATGCAACAGATGCTCTAAATTGAGTGACAAAGAGCTTCCCCATACTTGCCCAAGAACCAATCGAATCAGCAGGTAACCTTTTGAACCATTGATGGGCTCCACCCTGTAAAGTTGCAGCCAGTAACCTGCATCTGGTGGCTTCCTTCACTTGATAGACATCCATCTCCGTGTCAAAACGACTAAGATATTCAATGGGGTCAGTAGTTCCATCGAACTTCAACTCATTCGAAGGCCTATAAGACCTAGGCAGAGCCGACTTTCGAACCTTCTTGGTGAAAGGAGAGGCAGTTATAGGATTCACAGCAAGATTCTTTTCGTCCTTGAGTTGAGCCAAAATTTTCTTGACATCTTCTGCTGTTACCTCCCCAGTAGCTTCCGCCTTTGTCTTTTTACTCGTTCCTTCTTCCTCTTGTGACTCTGCAGTGCTGGATTCTTCAGTATCCTCATCTGAATCCGTGCTTTCTTCTTCAATTATCTCGATAGATGGGTCTTTATCTTTCTTCTTTTTCTGTGAGGAACCTCCAGTCTTGGTTTTCTTCTTTCCCTTGGACCCTGTACGGCCCTTGCTAACAGTTTTACTCTTCTCAGGATTCTCTAGCTCTTCATCATCATTATTTTGCTTCGGTTCTCCACCATCGTTTGGAACCTCCTCTCCATCCTCAGATTCTTCAAAGTTCAACTGTTTGGGAGTAACCTTCGACTTCTTGCCTTTCTTTGCCTTCTTTTTCTTCTTTTTGCTTGAAGCCTGCTCCAAAGTCGACAAACGTTCTCCCACAGTCTTTAAGATTTCCATCATAGCTGCTTTAGTAACCTTCGGTGCTCTGGGAGGAGATGTGTTCCCCTCATGAATCTGTCGCTCAGAACGGGTTGCTTCGCTATCCGAGTTGCCTGACATCTTTTCCACTCTTAAGATATTAACTATCCCCTCCTTCTAGCGCCAATGTTGATGAGTGGATTTCGTAATCAACTTATGAGAGGTCTGCAGGTAGTTGTATAGGCTAGCGATCAATTGTTCTGTGAAAAGGTTTGGGTTGTGTTTGTGGGGGTTGAGCTGAGCTCGAGGGTATCTCCAATAATCTCAGGTGCCTTTAGAGAAAATCAGAGAACTTAATGCGTCTTACCCTGAGGTGCCTACGTACCCTTGTATATATAGGGATCAAGCTCACGTAGTTCTAGTATGATTCTGTCTCTTACTGGAATAGCTGTATTCGGTCACCTAGTTCGTGTAGGACTCAGGTTCCTTTAGAGCCTTTCACGAACTAGTTGGCTAAGTAGAGTAGAACTCGAGTTCGTACCCCACTATGATTCTCTCATTGATCAGAGATAATTCTAGGATCATCTGCGCCCTAGAATTATACTCCAATATCAATTCGTTTATCTGTCCTAGATGGCTTCTAGAACTTTCTGTTGGCAACTCGTAGGAACCTGGTGCTCAGGAACCTATATCTTAGGAGCCTGTTTCTCAGGGACCTCCTTATTTCAGGACATATCGCTTAGGGACCTCCCTTTGGGTGTCAATACCTGCACAAATAACAAACTGGTTAGACTAGATAATTCTTCACATGCTTTTATCACTTCTATGGCTGTTGTTATGCTAACTCGAACTCTTCTACTTGGAGGAACCTGGTCTTCTAGTGCTCAGCTCAGCTTCCTGACCGTTGGGAACCTCCTGATACTCATACTTCCTTAGTCATTTCTTCTATTCGATCTTCATAACTCGTACTGGGTTGATCTTCTAGCTTGTATGGACCGGATCCTATAGATTAATGGGCCTAAATCTAGCCCATGGAGATTTTGGGCACAACAGGGACTGAACCTCTCTCACAGTTCTCGGTGACCTCATATCAATCAATGCTTTAATCTTGGCTGGGTTGGCTTCGATACCTCTGTGGTTCACCATGAAACCCAGAAACTTTCCTGATTCTACCCCGAACACACATTTTTTAGGGTTCAGCTTCATTCTATACTTTCGCAAGATTCCAAACATTTCTTCTAAGTGCTTTACATGGTCAACAGCTTCCTTAGATTTGACTAGCATATCATCCACATATACTTCCATAGTATGGTCAATTTGGTCTTTAAACATCATATTTACTAACCGTTGGTATGTGGCTCCAGCATTAATCAATCCAAATGGCATGCATACATAGCAATAAAGACCTCTATCCGTAATAAAAGAAGTGTGCTCTTGATCAGGTTCATACATAGGAATTTGATTGTAACCTGAATATGCATCCATGAAGCTGAGGAGGGCATGTCCAGCTGTTGCATCCACTAGCTGATCAATCCATGGCAGCGGGAAACTGTCTTTCGGGCATGCTTTGTTGAGATCTGTGAAGTCCACACAGGTTCTCCATTTCCCATTAGGTTTCTTTACCAAAACAGGGTTCGCCAACCATACTGGGTAGAAAGATTCTTTAACCAATCCTGCATCCAACAACCTATCGACTTCTTCCTTCAATGCTTGAGCTCTTTCTCCACTAACTAGTCTTCGCTTCTGTCTCACTCCTTTCTTTTCTGGATCAATATTCAACTTATGACACATGACCCTTGGATCTATCCCTTCCATATCTGCGTGACACCATGCAAACACATCCAGGTTCTTGCCCAAAAAGGTAATAAGAGATTCCTTTAAGGCTAGGTCGAGTTGAGCTCCAATCTTCAACACTTTTGTACCATCTTTGTCATTGATCTTCACATCCAAAGTTTCACCAGCTGGTCCAGCCTTGACCATGGTTTCTGGCATTCGTGGATCTAAGTCTACCTCCATCTCTGTGGTTGAATCCTCTTGAGGTTCCTGGACTGTAGACGATTCCTGAACTTCATGCATGACATTCCTTTTCTTTAATGCTGGCTGACTGTCTTCATTGCTTCCATTATGTTTCAGTTTTCGGGATTTTTCTCCATGCATGGCTTGTTACCTAGAGTTACTGGTAAACGAATCTTACCTTTGATAGGAACTTGATTGTTAGTGAATCCATACAAGGTATCCTTTGTTGGAGTGAGGTCTTTATCCAGAAAATGCATCTTCTTGAAAGCTGAGTAAGATAACAGGTTTACAGAGCTTCCGTTATCAACTAACACTCGATGAACCTCGTAAGATCCGATTCCTGCCTCGATCACTAAAGCATCGGTATGTGGATGATGTACCCATGAGGCATCTTCTTCAGTGAAGGTAATATCAACATCCTCCCCTTCAAACAGCTTTGGAGTCCTTTGTGACAGATTATAAACACTGGTCAAAGGATGTTCTTTAGCTTCACGTGTGTATCTCTCCATGGCGCTCCTGCTACTTCCTCCAATGTGGGGACCTCCTATCATTGTGCGTATGCAACCAGCCTTAGGTGGTCCTTCCATCAAAACAGGTTCCTGTGTCTGTGCCTTCTGAGTCTTCTCATCTCTATACTTTTTGCCTTCTTGAGCCACCCATTCACTTAACTGCCCTTGTCTGATTAGAGTTTCAATTAGATCCCTAAGGTGACTGCAATCTGCAGTATTATGCCCATTGTTATCATGGAAGTCACAGTATGGACGTTCATTCTTATTCCCTGGAGGACCAGTTCTGAAAGGCTTCTTAAACCATGAGGACTTCTCATTCACCGCGTAGATGTGATCGATTGGAGCTACCAAAGGGGTGAAAGTTTCATAGACAGGTCTCTCACGTTTGTTGTTGTTATATGAAGCTGGTGGCGGGACCTGACTCATGACAGGTCTAGTAGGATTCACAGCTTCAACTTCAGGCTTTACTTGGGATGTACGACTAACTACCTTCTTACTGTCACGACCATTGGGGCTTCTTGGTCTCGACCTCTTGCTTCCACTTTGCCTTACGAAATCTGGATCCTTCTTCAACTCAGCCAAAGATTCCTCCATAAGATGAAAAGGTTCTGCCTGAGCATAAAAATCTGCCAACGTCTCTGGTTCTTTTCCTTGAAGTGCTTTCCAAAAACCTGAGCCTCCTTTGACTCCAGCAATTAGGAAATTCTTTATGGTTTCCTCAGATGCTTTCCTAACCTTCGGAACCTCTGCATTGAACCTCTTGAAATATTCCGTTAATGTCTCACTAGGTCTTTGCTTGATGTTAGCCAAGGTATTGGTAGGTGGTGCAAATGCAACGGACGCTCTGAATTGAGTAACGAAAAGCTTCCCCATACTCGCCCAAGAACCAATCGAATCGGCAGGTAACCTCTTGAACCATTGATGGGCTCCACCCTGTAGAGTTGCAGCCAGTAACCTGCACCTGGTGGCTTCTTTCACTTGATAGACATCCATCTCTGTGTCGAAACGACTAAGGTATTCAATGGGGTCAGTAGTTCCATCGAATTTCAACTCATTCGAAGGCCTGTAAGACCTAGGTAGAGCCGACTTTCGAACCTTCTTGGTAAAAGGAGAAGCGGTTATAGGATTCACAGTTAGATTCTTTTCGTCTTTGAGCTGAGCCAAAATTTTCTTGATATCTTCTGCCGTCACCTCCCCAGTAGCTTCCGCCTTTGTCTTTTTGCTCGTTCCTTCTTCCTCTTTCGACTCCGCAGTGCTTGATTCCTCAGTAACCTCGTCTGAATCTGTGCTTTCTTCTTCAATTATCTCAACAGATGGGTCTTTATCTTTCTTCTTTTTCTGTGAGGAACCTCCAGTCTTGGTTTTCTTCTTTCCCTTGGACCCTGTACGGCCCTTGCTAAAAGTTTTACTCTTCTCAGGATTCTCTAGTTCTTCATCACCATTATTCTGCTTTGGTTCTCCACCATCTTCTGGAACCTCCTCTCCATTCTCAGATTCTTCTTCCTCAAAGTTCAATTGTTTCGGAGTAACCTTCGACTTCTTGCCTTTCTTTGCCTTCTTTTTCTTCTTTTTGCTTGAAGCCTGCTCCAAAGTTGACAAACGTTCTCCAACAGTCTTTAAGATTTCCATCATAGCTGTTTTGGTAACCTTCGGTGCTTTGTGAGGAGATTTGCTCCCATCGTGAACCTGTCGCTCAGAACGGGTTGCTTCGCTATCTGAGTTGCCTGACATCTTTTCCACTCTTAAGATGTTAACTCCCCTCCTTCTAGCGCCAATGTTGATGAGTGGATTTTGTAACAACTTATGAGAGGTCTACGGGTAGTTGTATAGGCTAGCGATCAACTGTTCTGTGAAAGGTTTGGGTTGTGTTTGTGGGGGTTGAGTTGTGCTCGAGGGTGTCTCCAATAATCTCAAGTGCCTTTAGAGAAAATCAGAGAACTCAATGCGTCTTTTTCTCGAGGTGCCTACGTACCCTTGTATATATAGGGATCAAGCTCACGTAGTTCTAATGGGACTCTGTCTCTTGCTGGAATAGCTTTATTCGATCACCTAGTTCGTGTAGGACTCAGGTTCCTTTAGAGCCTTCCACGAACTAGTTGGCTAAGTAGAGTAGAACTCGAGTTCGTACCCTACTATGATTCTCTCATTGATCAGAGATAACTCTAGGATCATCTGCGCCCTAGAATTATACTCCAATATTAATTCGTTTATCTTTTCTAGATGGCTTCTAGAACTTTCTGTTGGCAACTCGTAGGAACCTGGTACTCAGGAACCTATATCTCAGGAGCCTGTTTCTCAGGAACCTCCTTATTTCGGGACATATCACTTAGGGACCTCCCTTTAGGCATCAGTACCTGCACAAATAACAAACTGGTTAGACTGGATAGCTCTTCACATGCTCTCGTCATCTCTATGCCTGGTGCTATGCTAACTCGAACTCTTCTGCTGGGAGGAACCTGGTCTTCTAATGTTCAGCTCAGCTTCCTGACCATTGGGAACCTCCTGATACTCGTACTTCCTTAGTCATTTCTTCTATCTAATCTTCATAACTCGTACTGGATCAATCTTCTAGCTCGTATGGACCGGACCCTAGGGCCTAATGGGCCTAAATCTAGCCCATGGAGATTTTGGGCACAACAAAGACTATTAAGTTTCTACCTTGAATATTATTAGAGATCCAACTAAATGGATGCATCATTTTTTAAGAAAGTTTAGGAATGTAGGTGCTTTGAAAAATCGTCTTAATTAATAATTAGACAGCATCCATAAAACACTCAAATTATATTCTATGACCCACAACAAAATTAAAACTTGACATGATTGCTTTCAATACTCATATTAGTTTTCAAAGTACAAATTTGAACATATTTAAGTAAGTACACAATAACCACATAGGCCAGTAACAAGATAAAATCTATGAAAATCAATCACATGTTTCAAACGATACTGATCATGAATAGTTTAATTAAAAAATACAATTTAAGCTAGTGACCCGTGCCTCGCACGGGTTTTTATGCTAGTTTATAATAGAAGGGCAAATGAGGAATATTAGAATTTCATTAAATTTTCCATATATATCAATCAATATATTCATCTCAATCAATCACATTTGATTCATCCATAACATATATTTTCTTATTTTGATACACTGCTAACAAAATTAAATCGAAAATTAATCAAATCAAATCACAGTTGATGATAACTTAATCATTATCGACAGACTTATGATCCCAATTCGTTGCCCTCAAAATTTTTTATCTAATAAATATGAACAACTCCATGTTAATCTTATTTTTATACACTACACAAATATGGTTTATAAAATCTTACGATAAAAAAACAATCAGGGAAGACAACTTAGTATAATCCTCCTTTGACGTTTGCATCAATAAAAGGTGTTCTCATTAATCTACATGTTATTCCATTTTTGTTTCAATCATATTCATGTTATTCCATCTGTATGTTTTTATTGCAAACCCAGAATCTGAATCCTACAGGGAGAAACCAGATACATCTTCAATCAAATAGTATAAGAATCGAACTTGAAGAGCTCCTCTTGTGAAATATCAGAGACATAGCAATATCAAATCAAGAAGGAGGGTTAGCAAACTTGTAAAGATGTATATAATATCTGGGTGATTGCTATTCTTGAACGTGAAAGAAAGAGAAGCATATTGAACACGTAGAATCCGTTAAATTTAATTATTTTGTTAAAGAACACACATTATGACATAGAACTCCGTCATAGCTAAATTCTTTTATGTTTTTCGTGTGATTCCATATTTTTCATTTTATTAAATGTTTTTTTAAACATTATGATTATGTTGACTTTTCCTAAACTATAAAGGAACGATGATTTACGTTATCTTCTATTACAAAAGGAAAGAATTCAAAACATATTTAATATGACAATGCATCTTCTTATAAAAGGAAACAAATAATAAAAGGAAACAAATCGAAGTGTAACAATACATCTCTTTATTAAAAATTGAAGTATATCAAAATAAATTATAATGTTACATCTACAATCAAATTTAATTGACAATTTTTTTTTGATTTTTAATTTAATACACTTACACTTACAAAAATATTATTCACAAATTTTATCTAAAGAGAAGAACAAACAACCTTAAAAATAAAATAAAAACTTATTAGGAAACACATATATGAATCCTTATAATATAATTTTATAGCACAACAACACTTAGCGAATATAAAAAAATACAAAAAAAATAAACTTATCAAAATTGTGTGAAACACTTAAGAAAATCTTGTCGTGGAAATAATTTTTTAATTAAACAGTAAAGAGTATCTCGTCTGATAGAAATAATTTACTTATATAAGTAATATATTTTAAAATAATAATATTATTTTTTTAACAAAATACTTAAGAGAATCCATGTAACTTTTTAAAAATAATCTTGCAACACTAAAGAGAATCTTATGCTTTATAATACAAAGTTTCAAAGTTTTGTTTTTTATGTATCAGTCTAATATAAAACTTCGGACAATATATCAGTATAATTAAAATTTTGTAAAAAATAAGACTTTGTAATTATAAATATATTTTTTAAAATTTGATCGTAATAATTTTATAACACGATCATATAATTTGATCGTAAAATATGGAAATATATAAATTTATCAAAATTGTGTGAAATATTTAATAGATTCTCGTTTCGTCGTACAAATGACACAATAATTTAATTTTTAATCATATACAAATTTTTTAGTAACAAAGTTAAGAGTGTCTAATAATATGTCTATATAAGTAACATATTGTAAATAATTATTTTTAATTTAACAAAACACTTAAGAGAATTCCGTCATACTTAAGAAAATAAATTGATATAATGATTTGAAACACGTAAGAAAATCTTTGGTGTATTAGATGATATTTATATGTAACTTACTTTTGAAAGAAATGTATAGATTTTTTTTAAAATGTATGAAAATATTATGTAATCCATCAAGATTCTCTTAGGTATTTTGTTAATCATTTTAGAATTGTAGTATTATTTTATTATATAGTTACATTAATTTTTTTAAAACTTTTGAGATTCTTCAAAGTATTATAATATTTCTATTTAAAATAATATTTTTAATGTTTTGAGATTTTTTCGAATTCGAATTTATTTTTTTATGAAACACGTAATAGAATCTTAGTGTGTAACATAATATTTCTAAATGTAACTTAATTTTAGAAAAAATATAAATTTTTTTTAAAAAAAGAAATGTACAAAAATATTATGTAATACCCAAGATTCTTTTAGATGTTTTGTTAATTACTTTGAGATCGTCATACTACTTTATTAGATATTTATATTAAAATTATACTAAATATTTTATTGATCCAAAAAAAGTTTTAAATATAGTTAGGCACAAGTACAATGTTATAATTATTCATCGAAAATTTAAGAAAATGTATATAAAAAAATTGAATTAGAATTTAATTTTTTTATAACATACACTTTAAAATAATTCTCGAAGGAATCTCAAAAACATTATAAAAGGAAATAAATGATATAATGATTTGAAACACGTAAGAGAATTTTGGTGTATTAGATGATATTTTATATATAACTTAATTTTAAAAGAAATGTATAGTTTTTTTTTAAAATGTATAAAAATATTATGTAACCCACCAAGATTCTGTTAGGTGTTTTATTAGATATTTGTATTAATTTTTTTAAAACTTTTGGGATTATACAAAGTATTATAATATTTCTATTTAGAATAATATTTTTAATTTTTGAGATTTTTTCGAATTAGAATTTAGTATTTTTTATACCATATTAATTTAAAACAATTTTTGAAGTGATCTCAAAAAGATAATGAAAGAAAATAAAATGTATTTGTTTTAAAATATTCTTTTATAAAATGTATTTGTTTTTTTTAAAAAAAATTGTTTTGCAAATTCGGATTCTTTAAAGTATTTTGAGAGTATAAAATATTAAATATCTTAAAATTATAATGAACAATTTAGATAGCACCTTAAAAAATCTTTTTCTGTGAGTAACACCTTATTAATGAACACTTTACATAACACATTAATTTACTAATTTATTAAAAATTTCATTAAAAATTTCATTAATTTAGTAAAGATTCAATTCAAGAAACACTTAACATAACACTTATCTGATTTCATTTGTATTTTGTTAAGTTCTTTTTGAAAATATAAGATTCTATAAAGTGTTTTAGTTATGTATTTCATTCGTACTAAGTTATTTATTGAACAATTATATTTTGTAAAAAATATTATTTCTTAAATTTTTTCAAAATATTTTTCTATATATTGGATTTTCACAAATTATTTTTATTTAATTTTTTCTAATATTTTCAATGCATTTTGAAGATCACGTGATTTAATTTGTTATATACAATTTTTCTTAGATTCCATAAATTTTTTTCTAAAAAGTATTAACCTCTTTCTTGTACGAGATCACTTAACAGAATGTGTGACACCCGTAGATCCGGGGTCAAGGATCCAGGTCATCACGGTCCAATTTCCGATCAATATCAATATCTCTTGAGTCTTTTTTTTTTTTAACTTAATACTTATGCAATTGACCCCACACTAATACACACACACACCAGTCATATGCTCAGAGAACAACATCCACAATATTAAAAGTTTAAAGTTAACAGTTATTACAACCCAGAATCATCCTTAAATACATTGCTGACTGATACTTCGACATGAAGCATTTCAACAATCAAAAGTTTATTACATGCTTGCACACTTAATTATACATAAGGTTCCCAGCACCCGTCTGCCTCATCACTACCTCAGGATTCGATGCTAGCGTGCTCTCAGAAGGTCGCTTTCCCCCTACCCTCTTGCGGGGCGTTCTGCGAAGTATTGGCATTCCTAGCTGTATATAGATAAGTAGCAAGAATGAGCCAAAATAGCTCAGCAAGATAATTTCTATCTACTAACATCAAAGGAAAATAAACCGTTATATATATATAATAGACAAAAGCAAACTTCCGTTATTATGGAAGAATTTTATTTCCATTCAATATGTATATACACTTTCCAATTATCCTTGTACGTAAGAAATATATAGTATCATTCCATCAGTTTCGCTTCTAACATCATATAATATCAGTTCCTCTTCTTGAATGCTATAACCATCAATATACCATTTCAGTGTAATCTTTCAAGATAATATAAAAACTTGAACAATTCTCTCGCTATAATCTTCTCATTTCCTTCTTATGCAACAATCATATAAATTAATATAAAATCAGTTTCTCTTCGTTTGTAACAATAATTCCATCATTTCATATCACTTTTCTGTTTTCAGTTATAGAAATCTGAAAACCATTTTCAATTCTTTCTTTCAAGTTTTGGGGATCTCTGCTGGCGCTAGATACGTAGGACGATGATCAGTCGCCTGACCGTATCCGCTCTCTGTTTACTACTAGTAGAAGGGAGGATCCCTACCTGGTAATCAACCCTGGAGGAAGGCTACCTGCTACATCCTCCCTTGGCATCTTCGTGCCGAAATAAAATATTGGATGCTGGACTGTGCCACTACCACACAGCCTCTTACGCTTACTGTTGCAATCCCCCCTTTTCAAATCATCAAATACCATTTCACATTTTCCATTTCCATTCACATTTCCCTTCACATACATCATTTCCATTTCCATTTATCATCACCTTTAAAATTTATATATGTCATAATACTTTGATTATGACTCAGACATCTCCTCTGTATTCAATGAAATCAATATGCTTTTATATACGTAGAGTATTCCATTTATCTCAAAAGTATTAAATACCATTCAATAATATTTATTAAATCACAATACTTAGAAGAATATAATATTATAAATCATATAACCCTAGATAATAACTTATTCCATTCCTTTATATCTTTAGATAACAACTGATACCATTCCTTTATATATATCTCTATATAACAACTGATACCATTCCTTCATATTCTCTTAATCATAAGGCATGTTCACTTCATGCATAATCATCTCTATGTATATTCATATCCATCTCATACTCATACTCATATCCATATTCATATCATACTCATATACCTTCCCTTTTTACATCAATAATCAAGGAAAACCATTTCTTAACAATATAGTAACAATAGCATCACATATATATATTTCATGAAATCAAGTTTCTTTGAAGATAAAAACTTCCAAGTAGGGATAGAAAAGATCTTGCCTCGATCTCGGTATCCTGACGGTATGGCTCGTCCCTCTTCCGGAGTTTCTATAAACACAAAAGGACCGTCATTAGAATATCACATCTCTTACTCACTACACTCTTGTATAACATTACCTTTGACACTTTAATATATGTTTAACGTATCACTATTACCCCAAAGGTTCAAGAACTCGACCATTCTTAATCTCGATTAAAGTGTTAACAATTCACACTATTTCCTTAACAACCACTCTCGACTGCAAAAATCCTCATAATTCGAATATTCCACAATTTGACACAAGGTCAGTTAGTAAGGGTTCTCTGATCACCCTATTATAACATCCCAAAGTTTCATAATTTTTAAAAATGTCTAGGTAGGTCGATCATAGTCTCAAAGTTTACACAATTACGGTTTCCCGGTTTTCGAACACCTTTCACTAAAACTGACTTTTCTCCTAAACCGTTCATCAGATTTTAACGTACCTTATATCAAAACGATCTACGAACTAAGCTCTATCATGTCATGGTCAATTGGTAACCTAGACAGTAGGGTACCGTACGGAGACAGGGGTCCAAAACAGGGTAGATTACATCCTAACGAAAATCGGGCATTATAACGGCTATAATTTCATACTTTCCAAATTTTTCTCACCTCCAAATCCATCACCAAACACATACATCAAACCTACACCATGTGGTCATCATACCAACCATGGATTTCCAACACAAAACACTTCCATATTTAACTCAAACCACTCACAAACACATAATCATCATAAATCATCACTTATCATAACTTAAATCACCAAGTTTTCTATAACCAAGCATATATATTCAAAGTAATACTAAAGGGTCTTGAGATTTATACCTCCTTGAAGATTGACAACACTTAACAAGCCTTGGGTAGTCCTTAAATAACCTTAAGGTAGCTTGGATCAACTAAATAAATCATAAAAACAAAGTTAGAAATTCGGATTCACTGGACATCAGTTGAAAGAATCGCAAAAACGAAGGCCTTACCTACGTTTTCTGGATGAGGCTTCTAAAGGAGAGTTGTAGAGCATCTCACCAGCTTTCCAACCATATAAAGAACACAAAATTCCATTGAGTAATGAAGGAGATATGTCCGTTTGAAAATCAGCCCAGAAACTGTCAATCCTCCTGGACAGTTTGGTTTCTTCAACTTGGGGGAGGTATTTGACTAGGCTACACCCCTTTGATGACTATGAAATTTTGAGCGAATCTTTCCCATGGAGTGGAGAGGTTGTGGTTCAAATTTGGTGATTTTATCATGGATAGAAATGGAGATATGAATTTTTCTTTGAATTTTGTTTCTGCTGGACAGTTTGTGGAGGATGAGAGAAATGGAGTTTGATTTCTTGTTTCTTGATCTAATCTTGTGTTAATCTTGTAAAGTCTAGCTTGTCTTGGAAGCTTTGGAAGATATTTGTGATTAAAAGCCATGCTAAAGTACTAATTTACCCTTAAAATCAAGTTAATGGAAAGTAATGCCACTTGGATGCTCTAATCTCTTATTTTCTAAATTTTCTAAGTAAAATGCCCATCACATTGGTAAATAATATGGTATGTATTCTTGTTATATTACTAATCTTGGTTACTTGGTTTCCATACTCGTCTAATTGTGATTCGTTTCAAATATATCTCATTATCCAGTGGTTTTGAAATCGTTTATAAAATACAATTTCCCTTAGCATTCTCTTAACTTAAAAATCTCTTGGTTTAACTTAAATTCACTAATTTCTCGATATATAATTCCTTTAATATTTCTATGTTCCTTAATATCCAATAAATAGAAGTTCGTTCGAGCTCAAAATCCTCAAAATCTAAATTCAGGAATTTCTGAAATCCATCGTCATTTCGAGTCACTTATTTTCATAGTATATCACTAATATGGTTTTTGTTTGTTCATTTTCCATCTCCAATATAGAATACCTACACACCATTTCCCTAAATTCCTCAAGATCACTATTCATTTGGGCACTGTAGCCTTTCTAAAGTTAGGGTTATTACATCCTTCCCCCCTTAAAAGGATTCCGTCCCGGAATCATGTTGAAAATACTAATGAATCCTTTTCTTACTTGACAATTCCCAATTCTCACACTACTTCCTTTATCCTTTAGTTCCTTCATAACATCTCTACCTTGTTCGCGCAAATACACCAACATACACTTGTTTGTCATTCATCAACATTCCATTTAGCTTATCAATAGCAGTACTTTCACTATCCTTTTCTTGCAAATCTCCTTCTGTTTCCAGTCATTCTATGTTATCTCATTCCTCCTTTCTCCTTTATCTAAGGTATCGGCCACCACATTGGCCTTTCCTGAATGGTAGTGTATCTCACTTATGGTTTGGCCATATTCTGATCTCTATCATGACATAAAATATTAGTACTTCATCTTAATACATCTCGTCTCTGTAAAATCCTCCAGAAACTAGTCTTATAATTCTATTCCTTGAAACAATTGTAAGAAAATATTATTTATAATATATATTTCATGTTCGTGTCCTACAAGGTTGTGTTTTTTCCCACAAAATATCCTTATTCTTTCCCACTGAATCAGCATATCTTACTTCCTGACAGATAAATTATTCTTATCTATTTTATTAACTTATTTACACCATTCATTGACCGAGTCGATCCCTAACCAAACATTTACACTTAAGAGGTTAAATTAGCGCGTACCTGCAATTTCCTCC
This sequence comes from Kitagawia praeruptora, assembly GCA_037693485.1. NCBI lineage: Eukaryota > Viridiplantae > Streptophyta > Magnoliopsida > Apiales > Apiaceae > Kitagawia > Kitagawia praeruptora. The sequence continues at coordinate 81,595,436 of CM075345.1, forward strand.
GGATACTATATCCCATATGTCCATTGTTCGATCACTATACGCTCTTTACACCTTGCTGATCCACCTTAGTTCCTTCATGATATACTATCCATTCCACCTCTGTAATTTCCCTTTATTATTCTCATCAAAATCTTTACCTCAAGTTTTACTCATTCACACCTTTTGGATTAATCCTTTGAATACTTAACATCTTTAATCTCTCTTTGCTACTCAGGGTATTAGTCACAATATTGGCCTTCTCCACTAATAGTTATTGCACCTCGAAATCCTTCATTAATTATCCTCACTTTCTTTGTTTATCCTTATTTTAACTCTATCCTCAAAATACACCTTACTCTCAGTAGTACATCTCAATTATGCCTTAAAATTCCTCATATTCCTTTCTCTTACTAATCATCAAATATACCCATTTCTTCTCACGATATTCCTTCCTTTCTTATATTGAAATGCTCTTAGCTCTAATTATCTCTTATTGAAATTTCCCTTGAAATCTCAAGTTTCCTCGTATAATCACGTATACTCTAAACCTTACTTCCATTATTCTATCCATAAAAAAAAAATCTTCTATATTCGAAACAATTGATAATAATCCGAGAAACTTTGAATTGAAACGAACCCATAAACCAATAAAGGTCCCCTAACAATTTATAAGATTAAGAGTTTTAAAGAGCTCTTATTCGAAACAAAAGAATATTTGGGAAATCAATATGATGGAAGAACCCGTACGTCACACAAGTGAGGGCGTCCCCTCCGACTTTCTATCACACAGACAGATCGTCCTTGTGTACACATATAGGGCTGTTCCTCTTAATTGGAGTAAGAAATATAGAGGGAAATTTAAATCACGATGATAAACACCATCTTCCAAAAATAATCTTAGAAGAATATTTTGACTAAGATAGATAAAATACAGTTTTGAAACACATTTCAAGGGTACCAGAAAGTTTTGAAAAGATACAGGCACTTAATAAATAAGAGGTGATAGGTCACCTTGGAATTACTCACGAGGTTATCTAACGTACGCTTCCCGATACATCAAGTATTCCCTCTCTCATATCAATCTCATGTGCTACATAAACTTAACACTTTTGGCAAAATAACCTTTTTATTTAAGTCAATCTCGGAATTTGTCAGTCTGTCTTAGTCCTTAAGGTATATCTTGGCTTTACCGACCAACCTCAGTTTCACCCTTTCATCTCCACAAACAATCAATGTCTATTCACCAATCCACTTACAATATTTCTTCAAACTCCCTTAAACACAAGAAGACTTTAAATACCCTTAACCTTGGCTCACTAATCTCCTCTCCCTATACTAAAACATAAACTTTTATTAGTAATAATCTATAAAATTATAATCACTACTTAGAATAAACGCTTCGTTTGATAAACCACCCTTGAACTCGATGGGAGTTCATAATTTATATTATTACTGATACAATTATTATTATCACTTTTGTTCTTGAGCATTATGACTCTTAGCTCTGATACCATCTGTGACACCCCTAGATCCGGGGTCAAGGATCCAAGTCATCACGGTCCAATTTCCGATCAATATCAATATCTCTTGAGTCTCTTTTTTTTTAACTTAATACTTATGCAATTGACCCCACACTAATACACACACACACCAGTCATATGCTCAGAGACCAACATCCACAATATTAAAAGTTTAAAGTTAACAGTTATTACAACCCAGAATCATCCTTAAATACATTGCTGACTGATACTTCGACATGAAGCATTTCAACAATCAAAAGTTTATTACATGCTTGCACACTTAATTATACATAAGGTTCCCAGCACCCGTCTGCCTCATCACTACCTCAGGATTCGATGCTAGCGTGCTCTCAGAAGGTCGCTTTCCCCCTACCCTCTTGCGGGGCGTTCTGCGAAGTATTGGCATTCCTAGCTGTATATAGATAAGTAGCAAGAATGAGCCAAAATAGCTCAGCAAGATAATTTCTATCTACTAACATCAAAGGAAAATAAACCGTTATATATATATAATAGACAAAAGCAAACTTCCGTTATTATGGAAGAATTTTATTTCCATTCAATATGTATATACACTTTCCAATTATCCTTGTACGTAAGAAATATATAGTATCATTCCATCAGTTTCGCTTCTAACATCATATAATATCAGTTCCTCTTCTTGAATGCTATAACCATCAATATACCATTTCAGTGTAATCTTTCAAGATAATATAAAAACTTGAACAATTCTCTCGCTATAATCTTCTCATTTCCTTCTTATGCAACAATCATATAAATTAATATAAAATCAGTTTCTCTTCGTTTGTAACAATAATTCCATCATTTCATATCACTTTTCTGTTTTCAGTTATAGAAATCTGAAAACCATTTTCAATTCTTTCTTTCAAGTTTTGGGGATCTCTGCTGGCGCTAGATACGTAGGACGATGATCAGTCGCCTGACCGTATCCGCTCTCTGTTTACTACTAGTAGAAGGGATGATCCCTACCTGGTAATCAACCCTGGAGGAAGGCTACCTGCTACATCCTCCCTTGGCATCTTCGTGCCGAAATAAAATATTGGATGTTGGACTGTGCCACTACCACACAGCCTCTTACGCTTACTGTTGCAATCCCCCCTTTTCAAATCATCAAATACCATTTCACATTTTCCATTTCCATTCACATTTCCATTCACATTTCCCTTCACATACATCATTTCCATTTCCATTTATCATCACCTTTAAAATTTATATATGTCATAATACTTTGATTATGACTCAGACATCTCCTCTGTATTCAATGAAATCAATATGCTTTTATATACGTAGAGTATTCCATTTATCTCAAAAGTATTAAATACCATTCAATAATATTTATTAAATCACAATACTTAGAAGAATATAATATTATAAATCATATAACCCTAGATAATAACTTATTCCATTCCTTTATATCTTTAGATAACAACTGATACCATTCCTTTATATATATCTCTATATAACAACTGATACCATTCCTTCATATTCCCTTAATCATAAGGCATGTTCACTTCATGCATAATCATCTCTATGTATATTCATATCCATCTCATACTCATACTCATATCCATATTCATATCATACTCATATACCTTCCCTTTTTACATCAATAATCAAGGAAAACCATTTCTTAAGAATATAGTAACAATAGCATCACATATATATATTTCATGAAATCAAGTTTCTTTGAAGATAAAAACTTCCAAGTAGGGATAGAAAAGATCTTGCCTCGATCTCGGTATCCTGACGGTATGGCTCGTCCCTCTTCCGGAGTTTCTATAAACACAAAAGGACCGTCATTAGAATATCACATCTCTTACTCACTACACTCTTGTATAACATTACCTTTGACACTTTAATATATGTTTAACGTATCACTATTACCCCAAAGGTTCAAGAACTCGACCATTCTTAATCTCGATTAAAGTGTTAGCAATTCACACTATTTCCTTAACAACCACTCTCGACTGCAAAAATCCTCATAATTCGAATATTCCACAATTTGACACAAGGTCAGTTAGTAAGGGTTCTCTGATCACCCTATTATAACATCCCAAAGTTTCATAATTTTTAAAAATGTCTAGGTAGGTCGATCATAGTCTCAAAGTTTACACAATTACGGTTTCCCGGTTTTCGAACACCTTTCACTAAAACTGACTTTTCTCCTAAACCGTTCATCAGATTTTAACGTACCTTATATCAAAACGATCTACGAACTAAGCTCTATCATGTCATGGTCAATTGGTAACCTAGACAGTAGGGTACCGTACGGAGACAGGGGTCCAAAACAGGGCAGATTACATCCTAACGAAAATCGGGCATTATAACGGCTATAATTTCATACTTTCCAAATTTTTCTCACCTCCAAATCCATCACCAAACACATACATCAAACCTACACCATGTGGTCATCATACCAACCATGGATTTCCAACACAAAACACTTCCATATTTAACTCAAACCACTCACAAACACATAATCATCATAAATCATCACTTATCATAACTTAAATCACCAAGTTTTCTATAACCAAGCATATATATTCAAAGTAATACTAAAGGGTCTTGAGATTTATACCTCCTTGAAGATTGACAACACTTAATAAGCCTTGGGTAGTCCTTAAATAACCTTAAGGTAGCTTGGATCAACTAAATAAATCATAAAAACAAAGTTAGAAATTCGGATTCACTGGACATCAGTTGAAAGAATCGCAAAAACGAAGGCCTTACCTACGTTTTCTGGATTAGGCTTCTAAAGGAGAGTTGTAGAGCATCTCACCAGCTTTCCAACCATATAAAGAACACAAAATTCCATTGAGTAATGAAGGAGATATGGCCGTTTGAAAATCAGCCCAGAAACTGTCAATCCTCCTGGACAGTTTGGTTTCTTCAACTTGGGGGAGGTATTTGACTAGGCTACACCCCTTTGATGACTATGAAATTTTGAGCGAATCTTTCCCATGGAGTGGAGAGGTTGTGGTTCAAAGTTGGTGATTTTATCATGGATAGAAATGGAGATATGAATTTTTCTTTGCATTTTGTTTCTGCTGGACAGTTTGTGGAGGATGAGAGAAATGGAGTTTGATTTCTTGTTTCTTGATCTAATCTTGTGTTAATCTTGTAAAGTCTAGCTTGTCTTGGAAGCTTTGGAAGATATTTGTGATTAAAAGCCATGCTAAAGTACTAATTTACCCTTAAAATCAAGTTAATGGAAAGTAATGCCACTTGGATGCTCTAATCTCTTATTTTCTAAATTTTCTAAGTAAAATGCCCATCACATTGGTAAATAATATGGTATGTATTCTTGTTATATTACTAATCTTGGTTACTTGGTTTCCATACTCGTCTAATTGTGATTCGTTTCAAATATATCTCATTATCCAGTGGTTTTGAAATCGTTTATAAAATCCAATTTCCCTTAGCATTCTCTTAACTTAAAAATCCCTTGGTTTAACTTAAATTCACTAATTTCTCAATATATAATTCCTTTAATATTTCTATGTTCCTTAATATCCAATAAATAGAAGTTCGTTCGAGCTCAAAATCCTCAAAATCTAAATTCAGGAATTTCTGAAATCCATCGTCATTTCGAGTCACTTATTTTCATAGTATATCACTAATATGGTTTTTGTTTGTTCATTTTCCATCTCCAATATAGAATACCTACACACCATTTCCCTAAATTCCTCAAGATCACTATTCATTTGGGCACTGTAGCCTTTCTAAAGTTAGGGTTATTACAGAATGGGTTTCCATAAGTACTCTATTTAATTTTAATATACATTTACCAAAATATTGATGTAATTAATTTGATATAAAATGTGTTTTAGTCAATACTTACAAAAACACTTAGTGGAATCTTCAATACTAACTTAATACTATACTGGAACATTTAACAGAACACTTTTGTGGTTTCACTTCATAATTCTTGTATTTTGTTAAGTTCTTTTTGGAATTAAAAGATTTTATAAAATGTTTTATTTTTGTAATTCTTGCCTACTAAGTATAATAAAATACATTCGATGGAATTGAATAATTCTCTTATCAACACTTAAAAGAATCCAAATTTTATTCTTAGATAATCTAAAGTTCAATGATAAATTTGATACAAGGGCAAGACTACAGCGAAGAAGAAAAAAGCTTGCACAAATCCAACCTCAAAAATACCAAATTAGTAGTGACATGATAGAACAATACGGGAGTAGATGGAATACAAAACAAAATGGGGATCCCGTGTAAGTGGCATGTCTTTATGAACACTTGTGTAGGCATGATGTAGGTGGAATACAAAAAAAAATGGGGGATCCATTGTAAATCACATGTCTTCATTAACACTTGTGTAGGCATGTGGCAGCAGTTAACATACATGTGATATGCAGACTCATCTATATTGATCCCCCTCAAATTCATAGGTTTCTTTTGTCAAGTGTTCTTTCTAAGCACCTTTCAATAGAAGATTAAGAATGATCTCAAGTGATAACAAAATTAGCACAATTTTGAATCAAAAATTATACTAGCAGTAAATAATATTCCCTGAAACTTTGTCGGGTAAAATTGAAGCACACAGAATTAGATTTCAAATCTTCCAATCCAAGTAAATTTCAAGGCAGACCAATACGACCATATATAAAGCACCAAACTTGCATAAACAAATCAAAAGCTAACCACAATGCTCTCCATCATCCGGATGACTACAACAGAAAATAGCAAGCAAGGCTCAGAAGCAAAAGACCTCAAAATTTGGTACACCTAAACGCCTGAACCCCAACATCTGGAGTTTGGACTCTATCACTACAACCACCAAATCCTAACAAAATGAACCTTTAAACAAGAACAGAGAACAGAGGAACAATTGTAAATTTAACTAGTACAAGAGATCATTTTTTAACCGATTTCGATCTTGACAAATATCAATGTAGACTCCACAAAACCAATCTCAGGTAATGAAGACTACTCTAACAAATCACTGCTATTAACCCTCATATAATAGTATAATAAAACTTCTTACTATTCTTCAAAAAACCAATCATAATCAAGTCAGCTTCTCAGTATTTTTGTTGTACAACTGTAGTCCTAGGTAGCATATTACCCATAGATGCAAGTCACATCCCTTTTTCGTTTCTTCTTCAAACGATTCCTCATGAGCTAAAGTTCTCCTGAAAAACTAACAAAGTAGTACTAAGTTACGATATACATATATTATAACAACGAAGAAATGATTATGAAATAGTATACCACTACCTCTAAGATGGATGAAGAACACAATAGAAAAGTTTATAGAACTTTCATCAGAAAAGTTTATAGAACTTTGTTTGTGGTAGTCCAGAGATGTAGACGTAAGAACATAAATATGCAGTTGTTTATAATTTATTTGGTTTCCATAATTACTAAGATTCTAATTGCACCATTCAAACCCTAAAATCACCAAGTTGAATAAGAACAAGCGTATAAACATTTGACAGGGGTAATATATCTGCTCAGATTCTTTAAGCTATCTACAAAAATGCCATTATTAATTAATAAATAAGATGTATGATAATTATAATAAATCAATGGTCTAGATTGAGGTTTTCTGGTTCTCTTGATAAGGAGGTTCTCCCTATAACCTTACCCTAATATATATATATATATATATATATATATATATATATAGTCCCACTCTATATACCGTGGAGACCCATAATCTAACCATTAATTAACTAATGGTTGTGATTTAGGTAAATAAAATAATTAAAAATCAAAACTATTACGACAATTATACACGCAATACACAGTCGGAGAGAGCGAGAGAGAGAGATAGAGAGTCAGAAAGAAGGTAATAATCAACATATGCTTCTTGAGAAGGTAATTATTATCTTGGGCTTCTTTAAAGATTATCGCAAGCATCAATCGATCAGAAAATGTTGGAAAAGGTAATAATAAACATCGATTCTCTGATTTCGATTTGTTTTTCATCAATTTTTTGATTATCATGAGCTTGTTTATGTGTATATGTTTATTCATATTAATTTTGTACGATTTCGATTTGCTTGGATCTGACTCTACATGTATATGTGTTACTAACATAGGCATTAAATTAATAGGGTATAAATTATAGTTCTGTAGTAGAACCAAATTTTGTTACATTGTTGTTCTAGACTAGAAGCATGTTTGAATTTATTTAATGCTTATTTTTGTTTTAAAATTAAGGTTCTGTAATAAAAACAGATTTTGTGAAGTTGTGCTTCTATAAATAGGCATTAAATAAATACGTATAAATTGTGGTTAACCAAATTGTTACATTGTTGTTCCAGAGTAAAAGTATGTTTGAATTTATTTTAATGGCCGTTATTGTTTTAAAATTGAGGTTCTATAATGGCCGTTATTGTTTTAAAATTAAGGTTCTGTAATAGAACCAAAATTTATGAAGTTGTTCTTCTATAAATAGGCATTAAATAAATACGTATAAATTGTATTCTGTAATGGAACCAAATTTTGTTACATTGTTATCCTAGACTAGAAGCATGCTTGAATTTGTTTAATACTTATTATTATTTTAAAATTAAAGTTTTGTAATAGAACCAAAATTTGTAAAGTTGTGCTTTACAAAAGCTACTCATCTTGACCAACAAGTAGATCACTCTACACTTGCGAATTTGGCGATTTTATTAAACAAAAAGGTAGAGAAAAACACAAAACAAACTAGCGCAGGAATCCTTAATTTTCACCATCTTGCTCTTTCTCTTATTTTGATATGATTGGTGAAGGTTTCTACATTAATGAACATCCGCTTTTATAAGTACACATATTAAACAATTTGCAGAATTTATGTGCTATACTAATGAAATGAATATGTTCTATATATCTATTTCCATGTTCTCATTTCTACTTTCAAATGTAAATACTTATATCTACCGGCTATTGATATCTCACTTATGTTAACACCTATTGAAAGCATTAAATTTACTTTGCGCCACTGCCTCTTTCTATATTTGGAATAAATCTTTAAGTACAAATGGAACTGCTCATTCGCTCAACTCAGCAAGCAATATAATCAGCTTACTACATGTCCCGATCAGTGAGCATATTTTGAATAGCTCAACCGTTAAAGGTATGGAATGTGTAGATAAGCACATCTCAGGTATGATGTCAAATCACTGCGACAAGTTAACTGTTTGATATATGAAGCAACACCTGGTGAATACACATTTGTGAAATGTAAATATGTGTTTACACTAAAACACGCAAGCGTACGTGGTCACAAGTAATATATAAGGTTAAGTCCAAATTCGTTCCCACAGAGATCTGGTTATGGTTTTAATTCAGTAGATGCACCTATGCAACAATGTATGGTTATTATGCACTGCTGAGACAAATAACAAATATGGTTTTTAAGTATCTAAATTAACTAAAAAACAAATTAACAAAACTACAAATTAACTAACTAGCAAGAATTGAAATCTAATTACTTCAGCAAGAAAAACCATGGGATCCTAACTTCATTAAATACTTTGCTTAGATCTGACGCCTTTAATCACTATATGCAATGGTTATGATATCTGATCGGATAACACGAAACAAGTAAACGCTACCTCTCAGTATACGTATACCAAACTAAACATACATCCACAAAAGAGATAGAAGATGAATAGACACCAATTTTGCTTAGACCCTATATCTCTATAGAATTTGAAAACATAACGGTTGAAGAACAAGTTATCCATAATGACCACATAAGGTAGCATATTATCTCTAATCATGCCACAAATCATGATGTTAAAACATCAACCTATCCTATGCTAGCATGGCAAGTTCTAAATCTCAAGATCCACTCTCGCTTCACAAGAGATTAACATATTAGATGTTCATGACGCATCTATCAATTAAGCATAACCATACGAGGATATCAGATATACACCACACACAGATCTTTAAAGCAATCAAGATACTAAAGCTCCATAAATAAATCCGTTAGAATCCCATGACAACGATTAGTTCATAATCGAACCTCTCGTCATCATGGGATCTGATGAAACCATGATAAAAACAAAGTATGAAAATATACAAATAAATCTAAGTAATTGATATGTAATTGTTCTACTCCTAATGATGATCCTAATTATCTAATTTACAAGGGTTGGATGTGTTTATATAGGCTCTAGACATCTTGCCCAGCAAGAAAATACCAAAACAGAATTATAATAGAATTTCTGCAAGATACGTTTCCTAAACTGATTCTGTTTTTTAAGGGAAATTCGTAGCTAACTTTTCTTCTGTTTTTCTGGAACGTTCCAAACGTAATTGGGCTTCTGGACCACCTTATAATGATAGAGAATCTCGTTATCTTCGCGTGGACTGCTTACGGGCTGAAAACAGACTTATAGAACTCAAGATATGGCCCAAACAGTGAATCTCACGCGTGCAGCCCAATAAATCCGAATTTTAATAAATTAAATTTCCAAAAACGACAAAAACATCCACCATAATCAACATCCTTGTAAATCTGCACAACTAAACAAAACACATCAAAACTACAAGAAACTTGAGCCCAAGACAATCAATTTAAGCCGATTTAGAATGTTCCAAGTGGATATAAAATCCACTTATCACACCCCCAAACTTAAACCGATGCTTGTCCTCAAGCATAAACAATTACAACTAACTACTAGTACCACTTCCGTAGGTGATCACGGTTGCATTTGGCATATGCAACAAGCCCTTTAAACCCCTAGGCAGCCCTAGTGGACGAGTAAGGTCTCGTGAGGGCCTATAGCGAATGTACCCACAAAATCCATTTAACCTAATGCAATGCAATGCATGAATGCAACTAATATGCAAATGCAATTAATCTTCTACCATACCTTCAAATCCTCTCATGCCATATCAACTTAAGAATCAAAGTAAATACGCAATGCCTTGGTGTCGAAAGTGCAAGTATTCACATAGTCTACTCAATGAACATGCATAAGTTCTCACAAGCCCATGTCAAGTGTAAGAATAAGTTAGTAAACATGCTAAGCCTACAAGAGCACATCTTTGAGACAACACTCGGGATCTCATACGCAAGAACAAGCAAACACTCACAATCCACTCACAAAAGAATATTCACTCAAAAACAAGGGTAAGTGTATCACTCAATTCCAACAAAATCATAAGCATGCTTGACATTTGGTATCAATCTAACTCTTAACACAACATACATCAATGATGATAATCAAAAGGTCTTTATTTGGGTTGTAACGGGGCTAGGGACAAGGTATGTCAAATAAGCCAAAACAGGTGTAGTGTCAAAAGCTAGTAAGTACCATAATACATCACTCACAACACCATATTCCCCCCACATAATTTTTACTAAAACAAACACTCGACTAGTCGACTGAAATAGGATCGCAACAAACATAAACATGCTCTCATAATTTTTTTTTTCTTTTTTTTTTTTTTCTTTTCTCTTTTTTTTTCTTTTTTCGAGAGCTAAATAGAACACAAACAATAATATAAACAATAACAATGATCCAATGAATTTATTACATATGTCGACTATCAAGTAAACAACCAAACCCAATTTTCAATATTCCCCCAAAAAGTAAGACCAACAATAAACCCCTCATTGCACACCTTATTACTCCCTTAAGCACTCTACTAGCCTTTGACAATGTGGGTTCAAATTAATGTAAGGCCAATACAAGAAAAAGGTCTCGGCAAGTAATGTGGTATGTCACCGAAAAAATAGGATTAAGCTCAACGGGTTAACTAATTGATCATGTAAACATGGTGTGGTAATATGGGAAAATATATGGTTAATCCTAAATGCCTTTATCATTTTAATCGTCAAATAATGTCATGCGTTTCAAGAAAGACCTCAAACAACTGCTAGCAATGCAAACAATCCGTGGACACTCAAGCAAACGAATAAATTGCAAATATGCAATATGCAATAAGGCTCAAAATCTCACTTGGTGGAAAAACATACTTAATCCCAAGCAAACATCTCTCTAACGCACCAACTTGTATTCAAAGCATGCAAACTAAATCATCTTGCACATATTCATGTCCTTCTAATCACTTACAACATTCAATAAGTCTACTAGCTTCAACTTACTAGTGTATGTGTGTGCACAAGAACAAAGCATATCACTTCTCAATCAAAAGCGTCAACAACACAAAATTCCTATCAAGCATGGGTGCAAATGCAACTATTATGAACTCACATGATATACGAAAATAAAAACAGAATGTCCTATATGAAACAAACGTAGATAACACGAACATAAATGTATAATTTACTACTACTAAGATGCAAAACATGAAATCCTACATGAACAAATAATACAACAACAACTACTAATCCCTCAAACCACCCCCAAACTTAAAATATTCAATGTCCTCATTGAATGGAAGTAAATACAAGGGATAGTAGAAAACATACCTGAATACCGAAGCAGTCACCCTCTTCGCATGAATCTGGTGGAGGATATTGCGCACGAGCTCCATAGACTGGCCACCTTGCCTGAATACTACAAAACCCACAATTGACAAGAACACAAATTCGTAATAAAAATAAGATTAGAGAAAAAGATTTACCCAATACGAATCAAAGAGGTGAACTTGCAATTAATTCCTCTTTAGAAGTGAATTTTTAGAGATTTAAATAAAATAAAAGAGGAATTGGATTTGTATGTATAGGTGGGTATATAATAATAATAATAATAAGAATAATAAATACAAAAATAATAATAAATAATAAATAGGAATAATAATAATAATAATAATAATAAGAATAATAATAATAATAATAATAATAATAATAATAATAATAATAATAATAATAATAATAATAATAATAGTAATGAAAAAAAAAAATTAGAATTAGAAAAGAAATTGGTTTAGAATTTTGGAGAAAAGAGGGAAGGTTTTGGAATTAAAATAGGAAAAGATTTTGAGGAAAGATGGGAGGTTTTTGAAATAGAAATAGGAAAAGAATAGGTTTAGAATGGGGATATAAAAAGAATGGGGTGTAGAAAGATATTTTTTTTTTTTTTTATAACAGGTGAAGCAAGCTGCGCGCACAGGAGCAGACTGCTCAACAATCAGACACGCAGGCGCAGCCTGCGTGACAGGTCTGCAGACTGCGGTAAAGACAGTAACGCAGGCGCAGCCTGCGTTACAGAGGGGGCTGACTGCGGAAGAAGCAGTAACGCAGGCGCAGCCTGCGTTACACGTGAAAATTCGATTTTTTTTTTTTTTTTTTTTTTTTTCAGCAATCATACAACACTCACAATTTTTTTTTTCCTACACTAATGGCATGGGTTGCCTCCCACGAAGCGCTTCTTTAACGTCAATAGCTTGACGTTACTTCCAAGCCTCCATTAAGGATGATAATAGTTCGCCTGGTCCTCTCTTCGCAATACTTCATCATCATCTCGGCGGCACACTTTTTGCTCCTTCTCCTTTCTTGACCTATTCAGGTAACAACCATGTCCTCTTCCAATGCCTTCATCTGTTGACCCAAAATCTGACAATTTGTAGAACAACATTCGGGCTTCGCTTGAATATAATGGAGGAGGGTAAATGTAAATTGCTGAAGCCTTTGGTTCCTCAACGAGAACTTCCTCCATTGGCTCTAATGCGCTACCTCCATCTTTAAATTCTGAGACAAGTAGAAGACCTGCATCTTTCTCATGTTCATCAGCCTCTTGGTTCGCACATACCCATTCTTGAAATTTCTGTAGCCCAACAGTGTCTTCTAGGTTCGCACAAAACAATTCTTGAAATTTGCGTAGCTCATCAGTGTCTGTCTCAAATAGTGCCCTTTCCAAATCATCCACCTCACTAGCTTGATCAAATTCCTCACATGGCTTATGAACACTCTCCTCCTCTTGGAATTTGTCTTCTTCAATTATGCATGCAGTACCTTGATCCAAGTCACCGTTATTTTCTGGAATTGCTTCTGGTATGAATTGTTGATTCTCTTGTTCCAAGACTCTCAAAACTTGAGCAGCTAATGTCCCCATAGATTTGATAAGCTTCTCATTATTCTCTGCAAGCATCCTAATCTCCTTCCTAATCTCCTTCAAATCATCATCTGATTGATAAGTAGGAGTAGGTTGCTGATGTTGAAACTCTTCACTACCAAAGACATATGACATATCTGGAACATCTTGCTGGTACTGTTGAGGATAGTATTGAAAATATGGTTGTTCTTCATAAGTGACACATGGATCAACTCCTCCGTAGTAACAATATTGTGATGGATCATGAACGCCCAAACACCGGTCACATTGCTGAGGCTGTTGAATACCACCATGGTTGCTCCAGCACTGATACGTCTCATGTGCGCCCGCACATAGCTCACAAACACTAGCCACCTGCTGAACTCCATAGTAATTTAGAAAATCCATCTTCAACGTCAATGCTCTCTGACAAGTACCTGAAACACCAACTAACTACAAGAATAGATGAGAAAAAGAAATCTGAGTCAGTGAACTCTAACGACCACTATTGACAAGCACATAAACCAAAAATAAAACACCAATGATCCCCGGCAACGGCGCCAAAAACTTGTTTACACTAAAACACGCAAGCGTACGTGGTCACAAGTAATATATAAGGTTAAGTCCAAATTCGTTCCCACAGAGATCTGGTTATGGTTTTAATTCAGTAGATGCACCTATGCAACAATGTATGGTTATTATGCACTGCTGAGACAAATAACAAATATGGTTTTTAACTATCTAAATTAACTAAAAAACAAATTAACAAAACTACAAATTAACTAACTAGCAAGAATTGAAATCTAATTACTTCTGCAAGAAAAACCATGGGATCCTAACTTCATTAAATACTTTGCTTAGATCTGACGCCTTTAATCACTATATGCAATGGTTATGATATCTGATCGGATAACACGAAACAAGTAAACGCTACCTCTCAGTATACGTATACCAAACTAAACATACATCCACAAAAGAGATAGAAGATGAATAGACACCAATTATGCTTAGACCCTATATCTCTATAGAATTTGAAAACATAACGGTTGAAGAACAAGTTATCCATAATGACCACATAAGGTAGCATATTATCTCTAATCATGCCACAAATCATGATGTTAAAACATCAACCTATCCTATGCTAGCATGGCAAGTTCTAAATCTCAAGATCCACTCTCGCTTCACAAGAGATTAACATATTAGATGTTCATGACGCATCTATCAATTAAGCATAACCATACGAGGATATCAGATATACACCACACACAGATCTTTAAAGCAATCAAGATACTAAAGCCCCATAAATAAATCCGTTAGAATCCCATGACAACGATTAGTTCATAATCGAACCTCTCGTCATCATGGGATCTGATGAAACCATGATAAAAACAAAGTAAGAAAATATACAAATAAATCTAAGTAATTGATATGTAATTGTTCTACTCCTAATGATGATCCTAATTATCTAATTTACAAGGGTTGGATGTGTTTATATAGGCTCTAGACATCTTGCCCAGCAAGAAAATACCAAAACAGAATTATAATAGAATTTCTGCAAGATACGTTTCCTAAACTGATTCTGTTTTTTAAGGGAAATTCGTAGCTGACTTTTCTTCTGTTTTTCTGGAACGTTCCAAACGTAATTGGGCTTCTGGACCACCTTAGAATGATAGAGAATCTCGTTATCTTCGCGTGGACTGCTTACGGGCTGAAAACAGACTTATAGAACTCAAGATATGGCCCAAACAGTGAATCTCACGCGTGCAGCCCAATAAATCCGAATTTTAATAAATTAAATTTCCAAAAACGACAAAAACATCCACCATAATCAACATCCTTGTAAATCTGCACAACTAAACAAAACACATCAAAACTACAAGAAACTTGAGCCCAAGACAATCAATTTAAGCCGATTTAGAATGTTCCAAGTGGATATAAAATCCACTTATCAATATGCAATTGTCAATACTCATTCTTATGCTAGTAGCATCGCCACACCTCTTGATTTGTCTGCATAAGCATGTTAGCTCATTTGAGAATATTGGTCAAAAAATGCAACCTCTGAGTCATTTGCTATAATCTTTGTTAATGTGTGAACTTAAATTTGTAATTTAAAGCCTTAAAGCACATGATGTTTCTGTGACTATTTTGATAGAAATTCCTTACTTAATTATATTCTAATATGAACTCTACATATTTGATACACGTGCGACTTCCTTAATATGCTTGTTTGGGTACTTAGAAATAATGCTCTCCTTAATAATTTTCACAATTTATACTAAGGGGTCTGTTAGCTGACAGAGAGAACCAAATTTGTTTGCAAGTCACACTTTGATTAATCCTGATTATTGTATGAAATGGCACCCATTGAGTGCAAACCAGAGTTGTTATTCTGTATAAGTAAGAGCTAATTTAATTTTCTCAAAAGTTACTAGCCTCGTGTAATTATCCTATCAATTCATCTTTTAACAGACATTGCCTTGTTCTCATTTATAGGACACTTTTAAGTCTAATAAAGATCCAGAATTCCACATATTTGCTTATTTTAATTTATACAAATTTTTTAGGAGACACTCCTGATATGAACTTTTTGTTGTCACTAATGTGCCACTAATTTACTCATCATTGTTAGTTATGCATCTCTCACTTGGATTCAACTGAAACATGTATTCTTTGATGTCACTGCCTCGTTATAAACTTGAAACAAATCACTAAAGTTCAAACTGAACTGATCAATTGAATTGAATTCCCTTGACTACAATTGTAGCATTATGTAATCTTACAAATATCATTTTGAGGCATTTTAATTCCTGCAAACTTCTCCAATATGCTCTTCTAGTTTGTTAAAAACTACATGATATATACCATACTTTTAAACCAATCACAAGAAGTTATGCATCATAAAACATTGACTTGTTCAATATCGCTGTCCGATTGAATAAATTTGGTAATTGAACATGCTATTATCTTGCACATATCATTTTCAGTGCATTTTTTCAACTATATATTACTCTCTAAAGCTCAAGTGTTATGTGCATCATCATATGACACCTAGTAGCATTCCTGTCAATTTATTTAATTTGCTTTAAGTGACTAGAAATTTTTACAAACTCTAAGTTTCTCATTAGTTTTACATCCTACTATAGCCTATAGGAAAGGTCACATAAGTTTCTACATGCTTCTAGTTTTCAATTCATGGGCAGAAGTCAGTTCTACGATTCCAATCTCATGCTACTACAACACAGAATTAAAAGCCCAAAGAAGCGATACAAAAAAAAAGCAGGTATAATGGATGATTTATTTATTTTTTTGGTGAAGGAATGACATTCGACAAGGAAGCAACATATTTTACAATAAGGTGTCCAAGTAGCTCCTGCTAAAAAAAAAGAAGGAAGAAAGTTCTTCTTAGCCTTTATCATTGCAGTCCTCGACGTGCAACCTCAACAAGAGATGAACTACCTGACCGTTAATCTATATAGAGCCTCTATGTGCAGAAAGCATAATACAAGCTCGATGCCTATTAAGCCCCGAAGTATATGCTATAAGCTACTAAGACAAAACTGAATTCTAAATTCCACAACAAACGAATCAAAAGCTGCCCTTTTAGATTTTCTGAAAGTTGAATCACCTACAACAGAAGCACTTATACAAACTTTATTTATCTATGGGAAGTACTTTGTCCAGATTTTAATTTGCTGGCAGTGTACACTCTTTACTTGGTCAAACCATACAGTCAGTTTGGTAGAAGAATGATGATGTTATAAATTGTTTGGAAAATTTACACGCGGACGAGCTCAGAGTTGCATTGTTCAAGCTCAACAAACCATCACAAGATCCGCGGCCAAGACTTGTCTCCATGGTGCAGATAACATCAATACATATTGTTCATACAAAATGCTGGAGAATATGCTACTCAACTCTGTGATCCGTAAAACATCCCCAAAAGAGATCAAACTGACGAAGAAGCCGGATATTACGTACATTTTATGATGCCAAGTCTTCTGACTATAAGACATTGAAATTCTTACAGGGAGTTTTAGTTTAAAAGCTAACATTTTTCATGTATTGTAGAACCAACTTATATTTAAGTTATTCTTTTTTTTAGCTTAAAAGTTAACATTTTTCATGTATTTTTTTAAAAGAAAATTATTATATTATTCTTCAAACGTTTTAGCCTTGGTTGTATGATATAAGTACATTCATTATTTTCTCTTCTTAATAACAAACTTTTAATTAAGGAATACATCTCTTGTTTCGATTATAGAACCAAAATTATTTATAAGTGTGTATAATATTCTTTTAATTTAATAGGCCCTGCTAGGAGCACGAATCTTTAGTCGTGTGTTCCAATGTAGAACCACAATTAGGTTTTTCAATATAATTTTGGTTTTATTACAGCAACGAGTTAAGATTGAAAACAATACACTTGGTTCCAATGTAGAACCAGTGGAATCATAACTTCACAAATTAAACGCTAATGAACTACTAAAATTTGGTTCTATTACATAATAAATAATAACCATATCTTACAAAACCACATCTTTACATAATTTTACATGCTTCTACTATAGAATCACAAAACAATTATCATATTTACATGTGATGTATGAATGTGGTCTTTTGAAGAAACCACAACTAATTTGATTGTAGCTTGGTACTTTACACACCTTAGGAACAGGAATGCCACACGAACAGGAATGCAACACACTTTAGGATCCTTAATATTGTGTTTATCACATTCTTTATAAAGTTCTTTAAAAATCAACCAATCCCTCCTGATTAGAAACTCTAGCCTCCAACCATTATCACAAGTCCATATAATTGCATGAGTAATTCTGTTAAAACTACATGGTTTCATAACCTGCTGCACCATACAGTCTTATCTCTTTGTGCTCTCTTTCTTGATTGCAATAAATCAGTGGCTTGAAGTGGATTTCACCAAGTTAAAAGTACTTCATTCTTCCCTATAACATTTACTAATTCAATAACCAATATATTTATAAAATATATATGATTCTATTGTAGAAACATAACTTAAAAAACTTTGGTGCTAGTACAGAACCTTAATTTTAAAACAAAATTTGGCAATAATAAATTCATACATGAATCTACTTTAAAATGGGAATTTACAAAATTGGTTCTATTACAAAACCACATTTTATACCATAATTTTATACACCGAATCCCTTAACATCAACAAAAACTAGTTAACGTCAATATTTTTTACAAAAAATTTATTTTAAAACAAAAATAAGCATTAAACCATTAGCTTGGATCAGATTTCACCACGTCAAAAGTACCACTTTCTACCCTGTAACATCTATCTAATTCAATAACCAATATATTTGCAAAGCAGGTAGAAGTGTCAATATTAACTATTAAGCCTGCAAGTGAAGATTTCAATTTTCTAACACTTGTAGTGGAACTATCTACTAGCCTGTTGACCAGATTCTAAAGAAGAGAATGGAATGACATCATGTTCAAGAGATGAATTAGTTGGCAGATCACTATTTATGTTCTCTGTGAAACTATTTATGTCATTTCAAGATCATTATTAAAGATCACAACTTCAAAAATACATATTACATATTTCAAAAAACTTAAAGACATGAAATACATATATTTTTTGACATTGAAGTTTCATGATGCCCCCCCCCGAACAAATTATGTACTTTAAAACAACAATACCATTCTTCAACTTTTTTGTCAACTTCCGAACTTCAAAATCACCCTGCCTTCCATACTCAGTGTAGAATTGGAAACACGACTCAATATTCTCAAATTGCATACCAGGATATGGTTTAACTATGTCATGAGAGACCTTAGGGATCCACAATTTGCTACTCCTACTAAACGAATCATCAAACCCTTCTAATAAGTCTTCAACCATATCATTACCAACAGAATCAAATGCAACCTCAACAATATCATTCCATGAATGAATGATAAATAATTAAAATCATGTTAGTCAGGACCATATGTATTAGAAGAGGAAAAAATTAAGCATGTGACAACTTATTAATTTGGAACTAATTTGGTTCGATTGTAGAACCTATAGCATACAATTGCATAACAAATCTATGTATCTATGTTTTTTTATTATTCTGATCCTATAATATTTTGGTTCTGCAGTTGAACTGATATCAATATCACACTATTATACAACAAAACTACTGATTAAAGATATTTATTATTTTGATTGTATAGCAGAACCAAGTTACATACATTGTCGCTTTGCAACTATTTCCGATTCTAGAGTGGAACCAAAACCTATAGATCAAAATTGCATTACAATACTACTCATTAAAAGATATCGAATATTATGATTCTATAATAGAACCAAATGAAATACATAATTTTAAAAAAGGCTGTTTATGATCATAACCTCCTCCAACGGAAATCATTTGGTTCCACGGTAGACAGAATCACTTTACAAAATTACATATTTGAGAAGGAGTATATTGTTTTGGTTTTATGGTTCTATAATAGAACCAAGAAAACTACATGATTCACATTGTAAATAACAAGATTATTGTTCAATGTAAAATACATACAATTAAACAACAAACACCTACATTTAACCATAAATTACAACTAAAAAACTTAAAACAAGACAAATTGCTTATAAATTGAACCTGAGAGGGATTGGAGGTCAACATAGTCACAGATTTGAGCTTGATTTGAGGAACAATCGGCTTGTATCGAAGAACACAGAACTTGATTTGTCGAAGATGCCATCTCAGATTAATTGTAATTACATAGAGAGAGTTAGAGAAAGAGTACGAGAGATGTGGGAGAGATTGAGAGAGACTATGAGAGAGAGGAACGTGCGAGAGAGAGATCAGAGAGATATCGGCGAGAGAGATTGTAGAGAGAGATGATTTAAGATAGAGAAAGTTATGACCTTTAACTAACCATATAATTTCTGTTTGTACTTTTTTTTAAAATTTTGAATTATCATATGCCGTTGGATTTGATTTAGATCTAATGGTTGAGATTAATGGAGAGGGTTCTCCATGGTTTTCCATATAAAATGGTTCTTCATGGAACAATAGCCTATATATATATATATATATATATATATATGGTCTTACTCAGATGAGAATCTATATTATGGTGAAAAATGAGATCTAATCTCAGCCCCACTGCTAAGTAACCAACTCATCTAAAACTTTATAAGGAGGCCTTATATGATCTTATATTATATTCTAACACTCCCCCTCACTCGAAAGCCCATTTTTGGGTCGAAGAGTGGATCACGGGTGGACACTCATCTTTGGAGCATAACTTGCCTTCGTGTCCATAATAACTTGCCTTCGTGTCCATATTAAATATTGAGAATATTGGGGGTCGTAGAGAGTCGAACTTAGGACCTCTGCGTGCCTGAGCTCTGATACCATGTTTAAGTGACCAACTCATCTAAAACCTTAAGATGTTAGAGGGAGGCCTTATATGATCTTATATTATATTCAAACATTGGAGCAACTATTAGAGCAGTACTCATCATTGTAGTGTCCAAGTCATGGCCAATTCATCAGTTAGATGTGAAGAATGCATTTTTACATGGACATCTGATTGAGACTGTTTATATGCATCAACCCATGGGATTTAGGGACTCTATTCATCCAGATTATGTATGATAATTGAAGAAATCTATTTATGGTCTTAGACAGTCCCCTCGAACCTGGTACAAATGGTTTACTAATTACGCATCTACCATTGGTTTTTCTCACAGCAAATATGATAATTCCTTGTTTATTTATCGCCATTGAAACGATACAACATATACTCTGCTCTATGTTGATGATATTATTCTCACAGCTTCTTCTGATGCTTTGCGTAAATCCATCACAAGTCTCCTCTATTCTGAATTTGCAATGAAGGATCTTGGCCCGTTAAGTTATTTTTTGGGCATCGCGGTTACTCGTCATGCTGGTGGGTTGTTTCTCTCTCAGAAAAAATATGCAAAGGAGATTATAAAGCGAGCAAGCATGTATTCTTGTTCCTCATCTCCAACGCCCGTTGACACTGTGTCTAAATTGGGCGCCTCTTTGGGATCTCCTGATTTTAATCCAACTCATTATCGTAGCCTGGCTGGTGCACTACAATATCTTACATTTACGAGACCCGGCATATCTTATGTTGTGCAACAAGTATGCTTACATATGCATGATCCCAAAGATGATCATATGCGTGCTCTCAAGCGCATTATCCGGTATATTCAAGGCACTTTACATTTTGGCCTTCATATTTATAAGTCATCTATTTCTAGTCTAGTGTCTTACACTTATGCTGATTGGGGTGGATGTCCAGACACTCGACGGTCCTCCTCAGGTTACTTAACACCTATAATTTTTAACCAACTTTAAATCTCAGCCATCCATTAAACACACACCCAATTAAACACAACACACACCACATCAAGCACTGCACACACCCACCCACACGACACCCACCCGCCCACCCCCCACCCCCACCCCCACCCCCCACTCACTCCAATTCATCTGATTTGTCAAAAGCACATCTTCTGGTTGATACACCGTCATCTGGGGAACAACATTCACATTTTTACATTTTCCGGTGAATTGAATGCTAGCGATTATGAAGTAAAATGTGTATTTTTACGAACAATATGTGGATGCTATTTTGTTTCCATTTCTAGCATTGTTGTTAATCCTAGAATAAATTGACCAGGTTTAATCCGATCCAAATAATTCAACTACCATTCCAGAACTCACGCAATACTTGAATTTGTGGTGATTTTCGATTGTTGTTGGTGATTTATCGGTGGTGCCCGAAGATATGACCACGATGTGGTGGTTTATGGTGGTTCTGGTAGCGGTGATTTTTGTATATAGGAGGTGATTTTTTGGTGGTGGCGGCGGTGTGGTGGTTGGAGGTGGCGGCAGTGTGGTGATTTTCTGTTACAAGCGGTGATTTTCATTGGTGGTGGTGGTGGTGGCGACATGGTGGTTGGAGGTAGTGGTAGTGTGGTGATTTTATGTTTATAGGCGGTGATTTTCTGAAGTGGTCGAAATTGGTCGCCGAAAATGGTGATCGGAGTTGGTGATCGGAGTAGGGAAGAAGATAATGGTAGATTAAATGAAGGATAAAAAGATGAAATTTGAAATATTAAATGTGGGGCTAGGATTTAGTTTAGATTTAAAAAATATGTGGTTATGATTAGATCTCATATATCATTTGAGCAAGACCCTATATATATATATATATATATATATATATAGGCTAGCGTTCAAATAGAAACCAATCTTAGAATAGAAACTACAAACCTACACTAAATAAATTATATTTCATTTATTTTAATGGCCCCGCTAGGGGCACCTTCACAAAAAACTTATAAAATTCTTGGCTCTATTCAACAAAAATATTTAAAAAATATAAAAAATAATATAAAAAATTACTGTTCACGTGCCACGTCATCACGTGAACAGTAACTTTTTTTATTTATTTTTTATTTTTTTATATTTTTTTGTTGAATAGAGCCAATAATTTTAAACGTTTTTTGTATTGGGGTACTCCTAATTTGGTCATTAGATTAGCTTGAAATATTTAATTTAGGTTTAGTTTCTAGTTTTTATTCTAAGTTAGTTTCTATTAGAACAAGACCCTATATATATATATATATATATATATATATATATATATATATATATATATATATATATATATATATATATATATGGAGTTGCTCAAGAGAATATTTTTTTTTTTGGATAAAACCAAGGAAACTTTTCTATCCATTGATTTTATATGAATCTGATTCATGATATGCAAATTTGAAATATTTCCTAAATTGTACCTGCCAATTTTAATAAGATTGTTCTTATCTATTTTTCAATAAATGCAAAATCTTTCCATATGTAATTGCATGGAATATCTAATTTTTTTTCAAGGAAATCTTATTTATTTATATTCATGTAATTACTATAAAAGATATGTAATGTAATATAAAAACTTCCTTTGTTATCGAATTATATTTTAATTGAATATATAAAATTTAAATTACTATAATCTTAATATAAAATTGAATTAGTACAAAATTTTAGTTGAATAAAGAACACCTAGTAGAACATCAAATAATTTTCTTTTCAAAATAATCTTTCATAAAATGTATTAATAAGTAGATTATGTAGGAAAATTTAAACACCCAACAAAACACCTACTAGAAAAAAAATCTTATTCTAAAAGTGTAAAAATATATTAATAAAATATTTAATACTCCTAGAACACCTAGTAGAAAATCTAATGTAATTAGAATAACACATGTTAGAATTGTAAATTTAATTTTTAATTAAATTAAACATATTAATTTTATTAAAAAAATAATTTTATTCTAAAAGTATCAGTAAAACTTTTAATATAATTTCAGTATATAGAAGAGATAATAGAACACCTACTAGATTTAAGTTAAAGATAGATAACCTAGTAGAACACATAACGTTAATGTAATTAGTAGAACATACTAATTAGTAGAATACTTAATAGAATTGTAATTTTATTATTTAATAAAATATATTATATTAAATCTTGGTAAACGTATAATTTAAAAATAAATTTTATTCTAAAAGTAATAGTGACATATTTAATAAAATTTTGATTGTACATATAGAAAATCTAATCAAATACCTACTGAAATATATCTTATAAATTGAATCTTTTTATAATCAATGAAATATTTAACTTAATTTTAGTTAGAGATAGAAAACACCTAGTAGAAAATCTAAACTAATTAACATAACACAGGTTATAAATGTAAATTTATAATTTATTAAAAATAGACATATTAATTTAATTAAAAAATAATTAAAAAATTAATTTTATTCTAAAAGAATCGATAAAACTTTTTATATAATTTTATTTGAATATATAAAATACCAAGTGGAACACCTACTAGATTTAAGTTAAAGATAAAGAACACATAGTAGAACACATGTAAATAGTAGAACATCTAATATAATTAGTAGAATACTTAATAGAATTGTAATTTTATTATTTAATAAAATTAAATTATATCTTGTTTAAAAAATTATTAAAGAATAAATTTTATTCTGAAAGTAATAGTGAAATATTTAATATAATTTTGACTGAATATATAGATCATCTAATCGAACATTTAGTAGAATATATCTTATATACTGAATCTTTTTCTGATCAATGAAATATTTAATGAAATATTTAATTTAATTTAAGCTAGAGATAAAGAACTCCTAGTGGAAAATTTAATGTAATTAACATAACATAGGTTAGAAATGTAAATTTATTATTTATTAAAATTAGACATCAATTTTATTAAAAATTAATAAAAAAATATTTTTATTCTAAGAGTATGGTAAAACTTTTAATCTAATTTTAATTGAATATATAGAATATCTAGTAGAACACCTAATAGATTTAAGTTAAAGATAGAGAATACCTATAGAACACATGTAACATATGTAATTAGTAGAACAGCTAGTAGATAATTAGTAGAATTGTCATTTTATTATTTCAAAAAATTAAATATATTAAATCTTTTTTTAAAAAATTAAAGAATAAATTTTGATTCTAAAAGTAAAGTGACTTGTTGAATACTCCCTCTGTCCCATTTTATGTAAACCTCTGTTTTGGGACGTCCCAAAAAGAATGAACTTAATATACTTACTATTCTTGAACACTACTTTTTACCATTACACCCACTATTTCTTCACTTTTTTTATTAAATAAACACTTTTAGACCCATTATCTTCATCTACATCTCAAATCTATTATTAAATATTTATAGTTCCCAACACTTAACCCACTTTTCAACTAACTTTATTTCTTTTTTACTACATTTTCTTAATCGCCATGAAAGTCAAACAAGTTAATACAATTTGGGACGGAGGGAGTTTAATTTTGATTGAATATATAAAACATGTGATCAACACGAACTAGAATATAACTTATATATTGAATCTTCTTCTGATCAATGAAATATTTGATTTAATTTAAGTTAAAGATAGAGAACACTTAATCGAACACCTAATGTAATGAATATAACACATGTTAGAATTGTAAATTTATTATTTATTAAAATTAGATATAATAATTTTATTAAAAAATAAAAAAAATTATTTTATTCTAAAGGTATCGGTAAAACTTTTAATATAATTTTAGTTGAATATATAGAACACCTAATAGAACACCTACTAGATTTAAGTTAGATATGGAAAACACATAGTAGAACACATGTGTAATTAGTAGAACACCTAATGTAATTAGTAGAATAATTAATAGAATTATAATTTTATTATTTAAAAAAAATTAATTATATTAAATATTGTTAAAAAAATTAAAGAATAAATGTTATGCTAAAAGTAATAGTGACATATTTAATATAATTTTTATTGAATATCTAATCAACAAAATATTTAATGAAATATTTGATTTAATTTAAGTTAAAGATAGAGAACACCTAATCGAACACCTAATGTAATTAGTAGAATAATTAATAGAATTGTAAATTAATTTTATTAAAATTGATTATATTAATTTTACTACAAAATAAATAAATAATTTATTATATTCTAAAAGTATTTGTGAAACATTTTATATAATTTTCATTGAATATGTAGAATACCTAGTGGAATATATCTATAAATTGAATATTTTTCTAATTAATGAAGTATTTAATGTAGTTTTAGCTAAAGATCGACAACACCTAGAACACTTAATAGAATTCTAATTTTATTGTTTAATAAATTTAATTATATTAAATCTTATAAAAAATAATTACAGAATTATCTACAAAAATATTTAATATAATATATGTTATATATTATTTAAATTGAAACTTATTTTTATAGAAGTTAATGAAATGTTTTATAGAATCTTTGTAGAAACATTTTATAAATTCAAAAGAGTCAACAAGATATCATTTGAAATTAGAGTAAATCTTGAATTAAATGCCATTATACAATTTCCAATATTGAATATTGACTTAAATGAATTACTTGATCTGAATAAGGTAATTACTTTATTTGTATATATTATTATAGTTAATTTATATATTATAATAATGAATGATGTAGATTTAGTTCTCTAAGTTTTTCATCAAATAAGGTTTTCCTTAGATCCTTACTCTTATATATATTATATTATATCCTATCTATCTATGCTATCTATACTATATTCTATACTATATTATAAAGACGAAACATTAAAAGTTTTGATGTAAATAATAACTAACCAATTACCTTTCTAACTTTTCTAACTAAAATATTTTTTCCCCAAAATTTTGTTGTTCTATTTAATGAAATAAACTAATAATATTATAATTACTAATAACTGAATATCTTTTACGGCTAAAAGATAATATCTTTCAAAAATATGATTAATAAAATAAACTAACAATACTATAATTATTAATAACTAACTGATTACCTTTCTGGCTAAAAGGTAATATCTTTTTTATATTTTCTAACAAAAATATCTCATTTACAAACTTGATTTTTCACTTGATTATCCTTAATTAAATATTTTTTTTATTGGTAGAAGCATGCATTTCTATTTTATAAAATCAAATAATGATATTGTAGTTTCTAATAACTAACCGATTACCTTTTTTAGCTAAAACACATTATGTTTTCAAAAAATATCACGGGTCATTCTATTAATGAAATAAACTAATAATTTATAATAACTATAATAACTAATTGATTACCCTTTTCAACTAAAATGTAATATCTTTTCTATATTACACACAATATTTATATAAATATTAATTAGGTGTTCTATTAATTGTTTTATTAGATGTTCTTTAAATTATTAAAAAGAAATTTTTAGCATGTTTTATAATTATAAAAATTATAATGTTATTTTAAGTGTTTTTTAGTATTTTATTTATCAAATTAATTTATCACCTTTTTTAAGGAACACTTATTAAAAAATTATTTTAAAAAACATTTGAATAAAAGTGTTCTTTAATTTATTTATTTTTTTGTCAGAAGTGTTCTTTAATTATTTAATTGTTCTATTAAGTGGTCTTTAAACATACTTTAAAAGTTTCTTAAAAAAAACATACTTTAAAAGAAAGTGACATGAATTTTTACACTAGTACAAAATAGACTTTTAGCGTCGGTCAAAATAGGCATTAGGCGTCGGTTATTGGGCGTAGTATATGAAGGCGACGCTATAGGTATAGGTCTATGGCGTCGGTTAATTAGGCGACGCATATATATATTAATAGCGTCGGTTGTTTAAAGAACCGACGCTTAAGGTCCTACTATTGGCGTCAGTTGTTTAAAGAACCGACGCTTAAAGTCCTACTATTGGCGTCGGTTTCTTAAAAAACCGACGCTTAAAGTCCTACTATTGGCATCGGTTTCCTAAGAACCGACGCTTAAAGTCCTACTATTGGCGTCGGTTTCTTAAAGAACCAACGCTTAAAGTCCTACTATTGGCGTCGGTTACTTAAAGAATCGACGCTTAAAGTCAGATTATAAGTGTCGGGTTTCTCAAGAACCGACGCCTAAAGTCAATTTTTTTAAAAAAAAATTGCAATTTCAGTAACCTTTAATTCACACCAACAAATACCATATAATATATGACAATTACAATTATACCCTGACAACAAACATGAGATTTATCATCTAAAGAACTAATCTCAAACTTCAAAATCTTACTAATAATAAAAAAAAATACAAAATCTTATTCTCTACATCAAATTCGATGTAATCTTTCCACACAATGAATCCATATCAGCACGTCCATCAGATTGTTTGCTTGAGTTTCCTTGGTCTGACTTAATATGCAGTCCATCCATCAATACTAAAATTGGATTTGAGGCCTGATAAAGACAAAAAGGTAGGTGATATGGTAAGGAACACTATGCCGACGTACAAAACACGCTGCAATATAAGTAGCATGTGTAAAGAGTGAGTATATGAACTTCAGAACTTTAAAAGGTAAACAAAATGATGAACTGAATTAGCAAGTTATATAGCCAAGTAAATAAAAAATAGATTTAGTAATGCATTTAGAAAGTCTACTAAATACTGATATAGATATTTTCTAAAGTGGAGCACATGAACACAACTAAAAGAATAATATTCCACTACACCAATCTCATGAACTTTAAGAAGTTCAACAATAGCAAGCATGATGTCATTCACGTAGCAGAATCCAGAAGCTTCACATTTTTTTCCATGGTGAAGTCCTCCAGCCCAATTTATAACAATCACAGTTTCCATGGTTTAATTTAGGAGGGCAGCAAGCATAAGCTACTAACTATTGTTTCCTTGTAAAAATATCTTATTCGAGTAGTTGATAATCAAATTTGTGTGGGTTAGATAAAAGCTAATTCTTTCAGTAATGAGGTGGCCTCCATGGTGAGGATGAAACTCACAAATACCAACCAATGAGGCCAGTGTACAACGCATAATCACCATAAGAGTATTTTTTTCTTCCAAAATAATTGATCATGGAGGAATTTAATGGTTTATAATATAACTTGGACACAAACGCACCTGTAAATTAACAAAGCTCGATTTGAAAATCCACAAGTCTGGAATAGATTGTTAGTTGCTCTCCGTGGATAAGATTGTCATAATCCTGGTAACAAGTAAAAGCATTATTATAACAGGAAAAAAAACAAAGAAAAGCTAAAAACAGAGTGGACATAGTTCAACCTGTTTGTGCATAGGAAGGTCCATCTAAAACAGAGTGGACATAGTTCTATCATAAAAATAGGTGTTCATAAATCACATTTGATCTTAAGTTTTCTTCAAAAACATTTGTTTAACTAGTACTGCAAACTCTGTTAGCTAGGTTTCTTGTCCATTTCCATATTATACGGATTATAACAAGTGTTTGTGCTTGATTATCTGATAAGTAGCAAATCTTGGGGTACCAAAGACTGATGCAAAACAGTATATTAGGGAATGTATTATGACTGGTATAATTTAGGATCCGAAACCCAGTAAAATAGTTTATGTGAATACTATTTTTAGGGCTGACACAGCAAATTAGGACAAAACAGTATATATAGGTGTTTACAGAATTCAACAGTTAAAATATTATCTAAAAGGTTGGACAAAAAAGTCATATATAAGGATACCTGCAGTTTTAACCCTTCCTTTAGCAACTCCTACTAGGCTAATTCAAATTTACCAGGCTCTCATTGTAATTGTAAATTCTTGGTCCCATCATAAAACGTGAAGTAGGTTTGACCACTTGATTCACAGAGTCATACTTATTTACCTGTAAATTAACAAGGTCAGTTTGAAAATCCACAAGTCTGGAATAGATTGTTGGTTGCTCTCCATGGATAAGATTGCCATAATCCTGGTAACAAGTAAAAGCATTATTATAACAGCACCAATAATGAATTAAGATAAAGGAAAATGTCAAAGTCAAAAAATGTAGATAACATCATAACAGGAAGAAAAACAAAAAGAAGCTAAAATCCTTACTGATAACCAATCAACAAGGCATTCGGGAATCCAACCATCAGATTGCTTATCAGAGCATAAAATATTTCCATCAGTTCCCAAGCAGCTTTAGAAAATGTTGGCTCGTCAACCCTCTAAGTAAAATGCACACAGAAACAATAAAACATACATATCAACATTATTCAAAACTAAACCAATTCAAAGGACATAGTATCAGTGCTACATGTATAAAGTAGTCTTTTAACAATAATTTGTATATATAATATAGTTTACCACAAAGATTACCAGTCCATAAGACGTAAAGTTGAATCTAGGCAACTAGCCAGGACACAGTTACCATCAATAAAAAAACAGGCATCTATATCCCCTGCACATTTAACATTTCAAACAACAAAATCTCACAATAGATGTTTCCACTTTCCACTAACATATCAATTCATATTTCAATTATTCTCCAAACATAACGCAACATGTAATCAACATCCTACCACAATTGATACACATTACTCAATATAAATCCTAATTTCAGAAAATTGGGCATTCTTCTTCGTATTCTCTCCATTTTTTGAAACAAACCTAAAAACAAAAACACACACACAACAAACTTATCCTAATTCATTGCGCCTTGTGATTGAATTTATTTTAATACAACCAAAATAAGTAGTCGAATTTTACATACAGCACAAAAAATAAAAACTATCAAACTTAAATAGGTATACAGCGACAGAGTGGAGGGGGAGGAGATTACGGAGTGACGTGGACATCAGAAAGAGACGAGAACGACGAAGAGAATGCCAACGAGTACAGATCGGACGGAAAATCGTAGCGCCGAGAAGAGACATTGAATCGCCGGGATGGTACTGGTTGGCGTCGGAGGAGTAAAGGCTGGAGAGATTAGATCCGCCGCCGCCGTAGACGGTTGCGTTGTAGCCGCCGAAGAGAGGGTTCGCCATTGAATTGAATTCAATTAAAGAGGATAAGGAAAAGGGTATATTACTGTGAATTGTGATCATAGATATAAAGTGTTTTGTAGGTCGATGTTTTATATATTGAGATTTTTTATTTCAAAAATATTTGTTTTTTATTTCAGATATATATGAGGAAAAAATAGGTGAATATTAATTTAGAATAAGAATACTTTAAGTTAAATATATTAATAAATTTATAGATAAAAACTATTTTAAAATGTAATTTTGTTAAATATAATTTATTACACTACAAGAAATTGCAATTGTGCCAACGGAATAGCACAACAGAAATTAGTCCGTTGGTAGTTAACAATGGAATGGATGCCCAACAGAACACATTTTAAGGATAAATCCAAAACTTTTTTTTAAAATTTTCTTTTTTAAAAAAAAAATTTAATGGAACTATTCTTAAAATGCGTGTCGAACACCCTATTTCAAATGTTAAGAACCTATTCAAACGGAGGGGGTATTTACTAACGAAATGCCGAACACCCTATTTCAAATGTTAAGAACCTATTCGGACGGAGGGGGTATTTACTAACAATATATTTCGTTGGCAAAACAGGTGCCAAAAGTTCTTGTCCAAACTTGTAATTTAACAATCAATTAGTGTTTCGCCCCTAATTCGTGTTTCGATTTTTTAAAAAACAATTCCCGACTAGTATTAGTCAAATCAATAGTTGATTACTAATTTTACAATTCAAATTAATTTTCATTTTTTAAAATTTTGGAAATATCATTAAATTAGATATGTACTCACATCCGTACGGTTGGATCGTCGATAAATATTTTTATAAAAAATAAAACAACAATCCGAAACAAAGTACTAGTTAGAGTTATTAGTCAAATCAATAGTTGACACATAATTTTATAATCCAAATTAATTTTTTATTTTTTAAAATTTTGAGAATATCATTAAATTATATATATATTGACATCCATACGGTTGGATCATCGATAATTTTTTTTAAAAAAAATAGAAACAACGATATGGGACAAAGTACTAACAAATTTCAAAATGCAGAGAAGCGTCAGTTATCGAAATGAGTAGATTAGTTCTTCAAGGTCGAGGTAGTGATATGTGGACAAGAGAACTTCGAAGTTGGGAGACTGATATTTGGTCTCAGTTATCTAGTGAGCTAATCCAGATTAATTCAGGTAGCGGAAAAGATGAGTTAATATGGATGACTTCAAAGGATGTCTACACTACTAATCTTGCTTACAGATTAATGATGGGTGAGGGTGAGTCTCAGGAGAGATGGGGTTTTATTTGGAAGTTGAAGATCCCCCCAAGAATCTCAATTTTTCTATGGAAATTGGAACATGGAATTCTGCCGACTAGAGTTTTTATCCTTCATAGATTAGGGCTGAATATAGATGGGAGTTGTGCTAAATGCGGGGGCGGGTGTGAGAATATTGTACATATCTTCTGGGACTGTATTCATGCTAAATGGGCGTGGGATTTTATCAGTCAATGGTGGAATGTGAATATTCTTATCAATACGACTACAGAAGGTTGGTTATGGAGCTCTTTAAATTCCTTTAGAGGTAAATTTCTGAGGCAGGTGTGGGGTTTAGTGTTAGCAGCTTTATACTGGTCCTTATGGTTGTCCCGTAACCAAGCAGTGTTCAATAATCAAGTTGATCCCAAGGAAACTTTAATTTCTACAATTAAAGAAAGAATTAACAAATGGTGTTTGAATCTGGATATCATTTCCGAAAATCTGCTGTCTTTATGGAACGTTAATCCTATTGGAGTTATTCTTCTGCATCAGAAAGGCATGAGCTTAAGGATCATGAGGGATGTAGTTGAGGACTTCGTGGGTTATTGTGATGGTTCGTGGATGGTGGATACAAATGGTAAGATAAAAGCTGGTATAGGGGGCTATATTATAGACAATATGCAGAATACTGTTTTCGTTTTCTCAGGCCCCTCAAAGACTAGTAATGCTTTAGAAACAGAGATTAATGCTGCAAGAGTTCTAATTCAGGAATTTAGAAATAGTATGTTCAAAATGAGACCACTAAGGATGTATACTGATTGTTTAGAAGTGGTTAACATCTTTTATAGAGAAAAGTTTGGATTGTCAGGGTCGAATGATTTAAAGCATTTTGTAGGTTTGAATAGGAATGTGTCGATCTTTGCCAGTTATATACCTAGAAGGTTTGTTCTAGGAGCGGATTCTCTGGCCAGAGAAGGAAGAGAAAGAGATAAAATTCTAAAAGCTTGGTGTTAATGATGGTGTTAGTGGTGGGTAAAGGCCTGGAGATTTGATGTCGATCTCTGAGGTTATCTATGATGGGTTGTGGTGTAAGATTCTATTGAGGCTGAGGTAAGTGGTGAACGTAGCCCATAGGTCCTGATGAAGCATGGCTGGGTGATGTTTTGGTAAGTACATGTCTGTAAAGGATTGTCTTGAATCGACATCCGGTGCTGGGTTAGAAGTTAAGCAGGCAAGCTTGTGCACCTGGCGAGGGTTCAGGGGAGAGTTCGATCTAATTTTAAAGCAAGATCACGGGGGAGCTAATGCAGATGCACAAGCTGGAATGTTTTTGGGAGTTGTAATTTCTGTGGTCGTGAGTAGGATTGTATGCAGCATAGCTATGATATATATGTTGTCCAGGTTTTGTGGTTTGCTTTTCGTTTTAAGTTCGCAGAGGCCTGTAGTTTTTCCAGTTGCAGTATGCCTTAGATAGTTTTGTTTGCCTTTGGTAGTGTTTTGTATGTGGCTTGTTGTTGTAGGGGGTGAACGATGTACCGTAAGTGTAATGGCAAGGCTCACTACTTGCTTATATATGAACTTCCGTTTACCAAAAAAAAAAATAGTTGACTAGTAATTTTACTATCCAAATTAATTTTTTATTTTTTAAAATTTCGGGAATATCACTAAATTTTACGATAAACTCTTTTATTTCGAATGAGAATCACATAATTAAAGTCGTTATGATCACTAGAAAACAATTACTATCAAATAAATAACGAGCCAAATCAATAGTTGACTACTAAATTTTCCATTTTTTTATTTTCCCCCATTTTTAACTATTTTGTAAAATAAATTAAGAAATTAAATAAAAATAGTAAAAATATCAATTTTTTAACATAAATTCATATACACCAAAGTAGCCATATTCCCTATTTGTGTGATAAATGTTACCTTACTTTCACTAATATTTTAATTTTTTTATTTTTTCCCCATTTTTAACGAGTTTGTAAAATAAATTAAATAAAAATAGGAAAAATACCAATTTTGAACATAAATTCATACACACCAAAGTAGTCATACTCCCTATTTGTGTGATGAATGTTACCCTAATTTCACCAATTTTCCTTTTTTTTATTTTTCCCTCATTTTTAACTAGTTTGTAAAATAAATTAAGAAATTAAATAAAAATAGGAAAAATGCCAATTTTTTAATATAAATTCATACACACCATAGTCGTCATACTCTCTATTTGTGTGATGAATGTTACCATACTTTCACTAATTTTCCATTTTTAAAATTTTTTCCCCATTTTTAACAAGTTTATAAAATAAATTAAAAAATTAAATAAAAATAAAAAAATACCAATTTTTGAACATAAATTCGTACACACCAAGTAATCATACTCCCTATTTTTGGGATTAATGTTACCCTACTTTCACTAATTGTCCCTTTTTTTTAATTTTTTTCCCCATTTCTAAATAATTTTCAAAATAAATAAAGAAATTAAATAAAAAATGAAAAATGCCAATTTTTGAACATAAATTCATAAAAACCATAGTAGTCATACTCCCTATTTTCTTTTTTGTGATGAATGTTACCCTACTTTCACTAATTTTCCATACTTTTTATTTTTTCTCATTTTTAACTAGTTTGTAAAATAAATTAAGAAATTAAATAAAAAAAGAAAAAATACCAATTTTTGAACATAAATTCATACACACCAAAGTAGTCATACTCCATATTTTTGTGATGAATGTTACACTACTTTCACTAATTTTCCATTTTTTTTAATTTTCCCCCCATTTTTAACTAGTTTATAAATTAAATTAAGAAATTAAATGAAAATAGAAAAAATACCAATTTTTGAGCGTAAATTCATACACACCAAAGTAGTCATACTCCCTATTTGTGTGATGAATGTTACCCTACTTTCACTAATTTTCCATTTTTTTTATGTTTTAATATTTAATATTTAAAATTGAAATTTTTTTAATTAGAATGGTATAATATAAAATAACGTTATATTTTTAGAAAAATATTATTTGTATATAATTTAGCCTTTTTAAAAAAATTATAATACTTTTAGCGTCGGTCAAATGTAAGGCGACACATAAAGTACAAAAGGGTAGTTTAGGCGTCGGTTGAGAAAAGACCGACGCTAAAGGTTCTGTTTTAGGCGTCGGTTGTTTATGACCGACACTAAAGGTTCGGTTTTAGGCGTCGGTTAAGTTAAGACCGACACTAAAGAGTCAGTTTTAGGCGTCGGTTATGTGAAGACCGACGTTAAAGGGTTAGTTTTAGGCGTCGATTGTTTATGACCGACGCTAAAGGTCCATTTTAGGCGTCGGTTAAGTAAAGAGCGACGCTAAAGGGTCAATTTTAGGCGTTGGTTGTTTTATAACCGACGCAAAAGGTCCAACACAAATGACATTAAGCGTCGGTTAAGCTAACAACCGACACTTAAAGTAGGTTTAGGCCACGGTTCTCTAAATAACCGACGCTAAAAGTGCGACGCTAAAAGATAGTTCTGTACTAGTGTTATGAGTTTTCGTTAAAGAATTCTTGTATGTGTTCTAATTTTTGTATTCGTTAAAGAATTCTTGTATTAGTTCCTTTATTTCATTAAACACATAATATGATCGAAAATACAGAAATTAAAGAACATTTACAAAGAACATAATAATTTTTAAATTATAGCGTGTTATTTAATTTAAAGTACACTTTAAAAACGACAAAATTTATAGAACACTTAAAAGAACATTTAAAGATCACAACACTTAAGAGAACACCTAAAGATCACTTGTACACTGTAGTACATTATAGAACAGTTAAGAACTGTAGTACAAGGTCTTAAAGTCGTTGCTGGAATTGAAATATCATTCATCCTCGCTGCCAAGTCCGCATCAGAAGATGGTGATCATTTGTACGCAGATCTCTATACAAATATTGCAATGGTTAACATAATCGCTATTGTTGTTGCAATAATCAGAATAATTTACAATTCTATCCCTTCATGTAGCAAGTTCATCGGTGGCGCTTTATTTAGTTTCTGGGTGCTTGCTCATTTACATCCTTTCGATGAGGGTTTGTATAATCATATGTCATTCATATGTTTTATGTTTTACGTTCATAGCCTACAGTAATGCTAGGTTTCCCAAATTGATACCCAAAAAATGCTCCCAAATGATGTGGCATTGATGAGTTGGATGTATGGAGAATTTTAATTGGTGTGATTTATATGGCTCTGGCGGAATTTGGGGTACCTAGCATTTTCCTTTATTTTTTCAGTACAACTAAAGCGTAAACTGAAATTGGAAAGGTAAAAATAGGTAAGTTATTAAAATAGGTAAGTTATAATTAAATATATAATATTGATAGAATCATAAATTGATTATATAAAGATATATATATATATATATATATATATATATATATATATATATATATATATATAAGTTAAAAAGTCTGTATTACCCCTCTAGTTGATTTTAAGTAAACTAGCATTTTGCCCGTACTTCGTACACGGCTTCTTATTTAATTTAAAATGATAATACCAAAAATTTAACAAATTTGATTGATTTCTTAAAACATCTTATCTAATTTAAATTGATAATACCAAAAATTTAACAAATTTGATTGATTTCTTAAAAATATATTGTATGCAATTATATAAATAATCAATTATTAGAAAGATATTATACACAGTTATATAAGTACTTAATAAAATAATGATATGCTAAAATTTATATAAAAAAGTAGCATACAATTCTATTTTAACAATGTTGAAAATTTATTTAATCCATCAAAATATACAATAAAAGTAATAAATATTTTTACAAATATTGTTCTCTAATTGAAAACAATAATAAATTGTCTTCATTATTCAAATGCGGAAATGATAATCCCTTAACCCCCAATGGCTCCAAAACATTAAATGGCTCCAAAACATTAAACCTCATATAATATCAAGAACATATTATATTAACTATGAGACCTCATAGTTAATATAATATGTAAATGTTGGAGATCAATGAGACCACATTTCAAGCAATTTTTACTTTTTTTGTTAATTTTTTTTTATGAATGGATAGAAGGTAAAATTATAAGAATTTTGTGTGAAGTTGCCCCTAGCGGGGCCCTTTAAAATAGCTTGAAATGTGGCGAATATGTGTGTTCTCATTTTAATTTTTTTTGTTAATTTTTTTTATGAATGGATAGAGGGTAGAATTATAAGAGTTTTTTTGTGAAGATGCCCCTAGCGGGGGCCTTTAAAATAGCTTGAAATGTAGTGAATATGTGTGTTCACACTGTTCTCATTCTCACCAGAGCGTGACCATTAAACTGTATTAGTAAATTCAGGTATGAAAATACAGTGTAGATATATCATTAACATAGATTCTTTTATTAAAAATAAGTAAATTATACAATTAAATAAGCAAGCCAAAATATCAGATAAATATTCTAGTAGATTTATAGTTTATGTTCAAATTAAGGTCTTTCACCATGGCTCTCGCTTTCTGAAATTGTTGAATTTTTATTTTATTGACTTTATTATATTAAAAGTATGTTCTTATTGAAACGAATATAATAATTTGAATTTGAATATATTTTTAAACTACTTATTTTGATGGGGGTTAATTTTTGTGATCAACTTAGAGGGGTGACCAAAAATAAAAGCAATGGGAAAACATAAACTCATTACCCACGTTATGATAAACAATACCTATAAAATGGAAGTTGGTTATGTGGTTCAGACTTGTTAATTACTCCCTCCGTCCCAGCCAATAGTTAACATTGGGGGACGGGGGTTCGGCACGCATTTTAAGGTGGATTTTAAGGATATTTCCATAACTTATTTTTGAAATTTTCTTTTTTTTTTTTTGTATAAAAATAGAACAATCCCATTTTTATACAAAAAAAGAAAATTTTAAAAATAAGTTATGGAACTATACTTTATAAGAGCCTTAAAATACGTGCAACGCAAGTAAAAAATTTATGTTAAGAAATGGATGGGACGGAGGGAGTACTTCAATACTTCATTAGCTTGATCATCATGTGGACCATCTTTCTTTTTATCACTTATGTTGCTGCTATGTAGTCTATCTATAACTAACATCTTTCTTTTTAGGGGTTTTTTCAAAAATACCCATCCTTCAAATTATTTTTAAAAATACTACCACTTTTGAAACTATTTATAAAAATACATTTCTTTAAGATTTTTTTTTCAAAAATACGGTTTGCAACCTGTGCAACCATTGCAACCTCATTTATAA
Organism: Kitagawia praeruptora; assembly: GCA_037693485.1. Classification (NCBI taxonomy): domain Eukaryota; kingdom Viridiplantae; phylum Streptophyta; class Magnoliopsida; order Apiales; family Apiaceae; genus Kitagawia; species Kitagawia praeruptora. The sequence continues at coordinate 81,633,797 of CM075345.1, forward strand.
CTTCTGGCGGCGCAGCCGTGTGAGTTGCAAATGAGGTTGCAAAAGTTGCAACTGAAAACTGGAGGTTGCAAAAGTTGAAAAGGTTGGAAATTCGTTTGCTCCCTTATATAGCATATAAGGTTGCATACGAGGTTGCGTAGCAACCTCATATGCAACCTTATATGCAACTGAAAACTGGAAGTTCAAGTTCCAGTTTTCAGTTGTCATTTTCGACCTCTGTTTTGAAATCTATTATATATATATATATATATATATATATATATATATATATATATATATATATATATATATATATATATATATATATATATATATATATATATTTTGCCCGTACTTCGTACACATCATCTTATTTAATTTAAAATGATAATACCAAAATTTTAACAAATTTGATTGATTTCTTAAAACATCTTATTTAATTTAAATTGACAATACCAAAAATTTAACAAATTTGATTGATTTCTTAAAAAGATATTGTATGGAATTATATAAATAATCAATTCTTAGAAAGATATTATATACAGTTATATAAGTATTTAATAAAATAATGATATGCTAAAATTTATATAAAAAAGTCTGAAAAATGAACATATTTGGGTATATAACTCTTGCTTATTCTATATGAGACCTACAATTCCTTCGATTGAGCTTCTTGATCGTGTTGCTAACTGGCTCGCTAAGGAACCAACAAAGTCCTGGGACCAGACTGTTTTTAACGAAGAGCTCATTTTTCCCTCACATCCGGGGTACAGTGGGCTTCACATTGCCAAAAGAACCATGGACTTCTATCTCTTTATGAATAGTAAGGTTCTTTTTTAAAAAAAAAATTGAATGTTTATAGTAACATGAGTACAATTTTCATTTGCATTCTTGAGTTGAAGGTTGTTCATTTGATGTGTAATATTATGTTTCAGCTGCAATTTATTAATGTTACAGATTTACTAATCCTCCTACTTATTTAACAAAGAGAAAAAGACACTGCACAGTTTATGCAAATAGCCCCGTGGTTCGACTCGATACCAAGTGTTAATGGTCATATAGTACTACAGCCTCAAGGAGCAGGAGATAGTCCTAATGTTACTCTCTTCAAATCAGCAACTGTTGTGACTACGTCAGACCCTGACCACTCAAATCCAACATCCTTGCACACCATATCAAAACAAACAGAAGGTACATGTCTGTTTTCTATTCTCCATCCTGCATCTTCTGTATTGTTGTGGTAAATTAGCCGGTAAATTGTGCAACTACTTGCAATGTTGATTGTACCTAAATAGCAAATGATGAAGATAAATGAAGATATTCCTTCTTCTATCACGATTACCAAAGTCTCCCCTCTCCTAAACAGCCCCAACTATGATAATCATCAAGGAAGAAATAAAATATATATCCGAGATGAAAGAAACTTCTTATTAGCAGACTTTGTGGACAATGATAATGTGGTTGAGGAAACAATGTATTTGTAAATACTGTACATGACTTATATATATATATATATATATATATATATATAATAGATTTCAAAAAAGAGGTCGAAAATGACAACTGAAAATAGAAACTTGAAATCGGAAATTCATATATATGCAACCTTTGCAACCGTTCCAACCATTGCAACCTTTCCAACCTTTGCAACCAAAAATTAAAAGTTACGGCTGGCGCCGCCCATATATACAAAAGGTTTCATAGGTTGCAGGTAGTATTTTTTAAAATAAAACTTAAAGAGGTAGTATTTTTGAAAATAAAACTTTAAAGATAGTATTTTTGTAAATAACTTTTAAAGTGGTAGTATTTTTGAAAATAGTTTTAAAAAGGTAGTATATGGGGTAATTTCCCTTTTTTTATCACTTATGTTGTTGCTATGTAGTCTATCTATAACTAAACATCTCTCTCTGCTTGTAATCTATATTTATAAATGCAAACTTCTTCTTGTATTTTATTTTGTTTTCAATATTTAAAATTATGTAGCTGGAGGAGAAAAGAAAGGCTGGAGGTGCAATCGTAGTACTACAACATTACTGAAAATAAGTACAATATCATAATAGAATTTTTTGTTCCAATCTAAATTGGGTCGCTCCAAATGCTGTGTAATGACAAAAAGGGGCATTAAAGAAATAAAGAAGATTAAAAAAATGAAGGATAATACTGTTTACCAAAAACACAGGTCTCCGCAAGAAGCTCAGTTATTCACTTTTATCTTCAAATAATGTATGATTACAAATGATAACAATCACATTTTCCACTACCTATTCTCTCTCAAAAAGCCAACTAAACTGAAAAAGGGAAAAGTTAGTGCTTTTATATTTTAATATGGAGCTCAAGTGAAAGTGCTAAATATGAGATTATATATGAAGTGAAATTGAACACGAGTACAGAAGATATTTAGAGCATAAATAAGAGCAATGTTGCCTGACCCAGAGGGTGAGGCTTGTGACGTGGGTCTGAACTTCTAAGTATGCTATTCCATAGTCCTTTCGGAGACATCCGATAAAAAGTATGCTATTCCATAAGACCTTCTGGTATGTAGCATGTCTACCCCATGAACCTTAAGTTGAACAAATAACATGGTCTGTACTGTGTCAATGTTATTAACTGGTAATCTTTCTAACTACCTTTGTTATTATGACATGTAAAATCAAAAATTGAAAGGCCAAGCAAATATTTTAAAGGTACCTTTCTGGTGTCCTGTATATTATTATAACATCGAGTAATTCATTAAAACTTTAACTCTTAAATTCCAAACCAAAATCAAAACCAAACAAATATTATCCTCTCTAATTTTTAATACTGTGAAATCAATAAAAACTTAACTCTTATGGCCAAACCAAAAACTGGAACCAAACATATATGACCCGTACGGAGGTCTAGTACACATACCTTAACCCTACTTCAGGGGGTTGAGATGTTAATTTGGTGAAAAAACCCAGCTTTCAAATCTGAAAAGTGCAAACATGCGTCAAAATCCAGCAGTGTGAAGATTTGAGCGGCTTGGACTTGAAGGTGAAAAATGACAGAGATAGATTTGAGTAATGACAAAAAGGAGAATCAAAAAAATAAAAAAAGATAAAAAAAAATAAAGGATAATAGTAGAGGTTTAGATTTGGGTCGATCCAATTGGGTTACTCCAAATGTTGTGTAATGACAAAAAATTGTATATGTTTAGATTTGGGTCGATCCAATCTAAATTGGGTCGCTCCAAATGCTGTGTAAAGGTAAAAAGGGGCATCAAAGAAATAAAGAAGATTAAGAAAATGAAGGATAATAGTATCGTTGACGGAATTCGAACCTTAAAATTTTAGTAAATAAATTTAATCATGTAACATATTTAATCATTAGATCTAACAGTTAACTGAAAATCTAACGGATATTATTCGTTGTATACGAATTTTTATTATATTTTGTTAGTGGTTAGAAGATATGATGTCATATTTTTGGGTATGCAATTAGTAAATAAATTTAATCATGTAATATATTTAATCATTAGATCTAACCGTTCTAATTTTTAACTAAAAATCTAACGGATATTATTCGTTGTATACAAATTTTTATTATATTTTGTTAGTGGTTAGAAGATATGATGTCATATTTTTGGGTATGTATTAATTATTTCAATATTATGTTTTAAATTAAAAGTCAACGTGTTTAATTATAGAGAAAAAAAATTATTGATTGGGAAGATATGATATTTTAGGTATTTATAAAAGGTAATATCATCAATTATAAGTAAACATCTTTTAATTGAAAAAGGCAATCATTTAATTATCATTAATTATATTATTAATTAAAAAAATGAAGGATAATAGTAGAGGTTTAGATTTGGGTTGATCCAATTGGGTCGCTTCAAATGCTGATTAGAGAAAAAAAAAATTATTGATTGAAAGATATGATATTTTAGGTATTTATAAAAGGTAATATCATATCAATTATAAGTAAACATCTTTTAATTGAAAAAGGCAATCGGCTAATTATCATTAATTATATTATTAATAAAAAAATGAAGGATAATAGTAGAGGTTTAGATCCCTCGTTTCTCCTTTATATAAGTATATGATAGTTCTAATTTTTAACTAAAAATCTAACGGATATTATTCGTTGTATACGAATTTTTATTATATTTTGTTAGTTATATTTAATTTCAACTATTAGTAAAATTTAAAATGCAATTGAGTTGTATATTTAGTTTTCTCGATTAGTAAAAATTTAAAATGCAATTTAGAGAAATTGATTATTTTAATATGTTTTACTTGAAAACAGAAATTGATTAGTTATTAGGATAAATTTTATTTATAATTAAGTAAGGGTAATTAAGTAAAAACAATAGGTATCGACCGACCAACCAACCGACCGGCGCCATATAATTGGAAAAATATAGATTTTAGCTAAAGGAAATAGAAAAGGTAACGTTTTTTTAAAGAAAATTGATTATTTTAATATGTTTTACTTGAAAAAGAAAATTGAGTAGTTATTGGGTAATTGTTTATTTATAATTAAGTAAGGGCATCATTTAATTAGAAAAAGAGAGATTTTAGCTAAAGAAAATAGAAAAGGCAACGTATTTTAGAAGGAAATTGATTATTTTAATATGTTTTACTTAAAAACAGAAATTGATTAGTTATTAGGAGAAATTTTATTTATAATTAAGTAAGGGTAATTGATATGGGCTAAAAGTAAGCCCTAAAGACACATTTAATGTGGCATTAATTAGACCTAGAATGGTCCAAATGTGGGGCCCACCAGGTGGGCCCAAACCCTATTTATAATATTAATTTCGTAATTAATATTAGGGGTAATAACCAGCTCAGCAATAAGAGTCAAATAAGGATATTACTCTTGCCTGACTTAGCCTCCAAGACACATATTTCAACATGGAAACTGGTTCCTACATACTAGGATCTGGAACCTTCTTCTAGGCGGTGACTTGCCCACCAAGTCACCTAACCCTACTACGATTCTAAGGCTTCTCAGCCTATATAAAGGATCTGACCCCTCATTCCTAGAACTACGTCTTGGCTTGATTCTCAATACGAGATACGTAGGCATTCAGTGAGGACCGATTAGTCCCGAACACGGAAACAGCCATTAAAGCTCGAAGCTCACCAACCCTAACATTAAATACAAATCGTAACCTAGTTTTTACTCCACAACATTTGGCGCCGTCTGTGGGAAAGAGACATCAACCATGGTTCAAACACGAAGAACAACGTTGACTACCACCGATCCTATTCCTCTCAGCTCTGCTCCGCCCACCACGGATCCGGTGCCCCCAACGACCGGGACGATCGTTCAACATCAAGTTTCTCAACCCCTAGGGACGACTTCCTATGTTGAGAGTACACACTACGGATCTCCCCGTGAATACCAACCCGATGTATGGGCTGCCTAACTACCCTCCTACTCAAGGAGCTGGATCAAGTGGTCATGCCCTGCATATCCGAGATCGAGAGTATCGTGACTACTCTGGTCCCTGTACTGATGAATCGTCTTCTGATGATGATTATCGTGAAGAAGCCCCAAGAAGGCGACGTGCTAGCAGAGAACCCCGGAGGAGTCATCAAACTATCTATGATGGACCCCCGTCGACAACTGCGGAAAGGATCAAGGTTCATGAAGCCGAGATCTTAAGATTAAAGGAAGATATGGCAAGAGAACAAGCTAGGTTAAATCAGACTCAACCTCCTCCAACATCAGGACCGATTCCCTTTATAGATCTGGAGAGGCCTCAAAGAAGGCAAAGAAGGACTGATGCCCCAACTGGAAAAACAACGAGGGTGGAAACCCCCAAGAGCAACCCCAAGGATCTGATGCCACTTGGGGATCCTGATGTTCCCACACCCCCGTTTACTGAGGAGGTGATGAATGCTCGTATCTCAAAGAAGTTTAAGATGCCGACAATTAAAGCTTATGATGGAACGGGTGATCCCGCAAACCACGTTAGGACATTCTCAAATGCACTGCTGTTGCAGCCTGTAAGTGACACTTTGAAGTGTAGGGCATTCCCTCAAACTCTGTCGGGTATGGCTCAAAGATGGTATAGCCGGTTGCCTGCAAACTCAATTGGCTCCTTTAAGGAGTTAAGTGCTGCTTTCGTTAGTCAGTTTATCAGCGGAAGAGTTCATGAAAAAAGTTCTGCATCCATTATGTATGTGGTACAAGGGAAGAACGAAAATCTGAGAGACTATCTTAAGTGGTTCACCAAGGAAACTTTGAACATCACTGATCTGGAAAATAAGGTGGCAATGGTAGCCCTGGAGCATGGCACCACCGACCTATACTTTAAAAGGTCATTGGCGAAGCATCCTCCCGAGAATATGGCTGAGCTCCAGCGAAGGGCTGACAAATATATCAAGGCTGAGGATAGTATAAAGAAGGAGGCCGCAGTGAACAATGATCGAGCTAGCAGTGATACAAAGAAGAGAAAGCAGGATCAGGAGTATGATGTTAGGGACAAGTATCCCCGTACTAGCAAAGACTCTGAATCAGCACCAAAGAAGAACTTTGGACCGAGATTTTCTGATTATGCAAGGTTGAATGCTCCTAGGAGTCAAATCTTGTTAGAGATAGAGAAGGATAAGGACTTTCGATGGCCGAAGCCACTAAAGGGTGACCCCGCGAAGAGAGACAGGGGCCAATACTGCAGGTTCCACCGAGATATGGGACATGATACAGATAATTGTAGGCAATTGAAGGATGAGATTGAATTCTTGATCCGCAAGGGAAAGTTGAATAAATTCACTAAGGGTGAAGATCGTGGAACCCAAAGAAGGGACTACGATAGGAGAGACAATGACAGAAGGGATGACGATCAAGATCGCAACCCACAGCCCCGAGGGCTAGTAATCAACATGATTTCAGGAGGCCCAACTGCGGCCGGCACAACAAGGAATTCACGGAAGGCTTATGCTAGAGAATTGATGCACATCGTGGGAGAGGCCCCAAAGCGTGCAAAAACTGAAGTAATGGTTGGTTTTGATGACTCAGACTTGGAAGGGGTGAAGTTCCCCCATGATGACCCGCTGGTCATAACTTCTATGATTGGAAGCTCAGAGGTGAAGCGAGTCTTGATAGACAATGGAGGTTCCGTTGACATTCTATTTCATGACGCATTTGTGAAGATGGGGTACACTGACTCTCAGTTGACCCCAACCAACATGCCCATTTACGGGTTTAATAGAGTAGAATCCAAAGTTGAAGGGACTATTCAGTTGCCTGTAACTATTGGACAGAAGCCCAAGGAGGCCACTCAAACGTTGAACTTCCTGGTAATCAAGGCGGTTTCAACGTACAATGCTATCCTCGGAAGGACTGGACTTCATGCATTCAAGTCTGTCGCCTCAACTTATCATATGAAGATCAAGTTCCCGACCAGGAATGGTGTTGGAGAACATAAAGGTGATCAAAAGATGGCACGAAGTTGTTATGGAGGGTTAAGGTCTGACGGAGTCGGGGGGCAGGTCCTTTCGATTGAAGACATGAATGTCCGCAGTGATAAGGAACACCAAGAAAGGCCAGTAGAGGAGATTACACATAAGCCTCGAACAACCATTAAGGCTAAGGCATCAACTGACTTCATGGTTCAATGTACCATTGGCAACCAAGAAATCGGGGGGCAGGAGGTAGTACCCTAAGCAGGAAGTGAACTTCAGAATAAGAATGATGAGACCAGAAGGAATGGTGGGCACTCTATTTTGATGGAGCATCAAAAACAAAATCAAGTTAAACAAAATCAAGTGATGCAGGCCTAGTCTTGCAATGCCCCGATGGGCTCAAGTTATCCTAGTAGGACTTAGCTTCATCTAGTAGAAGCAGAATTAAGGTTCATTGAAACCATTGCAGAGCATGTTGCTCCGAGTAGGACATTAATACTCTATGTAAGGGTTGAACCCATTTCAAGTTATTAATGCAAGTTTGATTTCCATTCATTGATTGAGTGATTTTATTTATGTGCCGAGCACCCGATGAGTGCAAGTGAAGGATGACCGAGTACCGAAAATAAAAGAATACACGAATGGAAAACAAACAAATGCATAGGTGAAGATCCCGAAGGGTCAAGAGTTGGGTTACAACGCAACCAAGTAAGAGTTTAAGTCTGTAAAGGACCCTGGATAAAAGAAAAGAAGATAAAAGCCATATGCAACAGTCAAAGCCATGAAAGGCCGAGGATGTTAAGGACTAGCTACTCTTCAATACTTATTAAGTACTTGGATTAAGGATCCAAGGATGAAGGCCAATAGATAACCTTAAGCAAGGATTAAGAAGTTCAAGCAAGCTCTCGTCTCAGAAGTTTAAAAGGCAAGAAGCCAACGGGATTGCATTTATCGGAATCAAAATCGAGGAATCAACCCTGAATCCTAGGTTGAAGAATAGAAGATGTTAGCCATGAAGGCCAAGATTAGCCATGAAGGCCAAGGTTAGTTATGAAGGCCAAACTTGAGGGGGTCATGAACCTCCAATTAAGATCCAAAGGTTAAAACTTCGTGTTGACTTGAAAACCAATATGTAATTTTGAAAACCTTATAGGGAAGGTTCAAGACCTCGTCGGGCTAACCAGAAACCCCCTGGCCTTGGACCGGCAGCTCTGATAGATATTTCGGTGACTTAAAACACCATTGAGATTGAAAACCCTTGATTTCAAACTTTGGCGTTCAACCTTCGAACATCGACATTCAACACCCAAGACCAAGACAAACATTGAAGCCATGACGGCCAAGCGAGCTGAGAAGTTACTTATATGGGAGCATCTTTGAAAGAACCCCTGAAGGGCAAGTTGATAGCATTCTTGCAAGAAAATAGTGATGTGTTTGCTTGGACTACAGCTGACATGCCAGGGATTGATCCCCAACTCATAACTCACAAGTTGAATGTTGATCCTGGGTGGAAGACAATAAAGCAGAAAAAAAGGAATTTTGCTCCTGAAAGGCAGGAGGCCATTAAACAAGAAGTTGACAAGCTCTTAGAGGCTGGGTTTAGTGAAGAGATTCAGTTTCCTGAATGGTTAGCTAACCCTGTTATGGTCAAGAATGCAAATGGGAAATGGAGGATGTGTATAGACTTCGCTGATTTGAATGATGCATGCCCGAAGGATTGTTTTCCTCTACCGAGGATAGACATGTTGATAGATGCCACAGCTGGACATGAGATGTTGAGCTTCATGGATGGGTTCAGTGGCTACAATCAGATTAATATGCACAAGGATGACATCCCTAAGGTATCTTTCATAACTGACTTTGGTGTTTTCTGCTATCTTGTTATGGCTTTTGGTCTAAAGAATGCAGGAGCTACTTACCAACGACTGGTGAATAAGATATTCGCCCATCTGATTAGAAAAACCATGGAGGTCTATGTAGATGACATGTTAGTCAAGAGCCTATTCAAGGCAGATCACATGAAGCACCTCAGAGAGGCATTCGAAGTGCCGAGGCACAATAAATGATGTTGAATCCAGCCAAGTGTGTTTTTGGCTTTGAATCATGAAAGTTTTTGGGTCTAATGGTTTCAAAGAGAGGAATAGAAGCCAACCCCGATAAGATCAAAGCAATCTTAGACATGGAACCACCCCGTTCTGTGAGGGACGTACAGAAGTTAACTGGCAGGGTGGCCGCTCTAGGGAGATTCATCTCCAAGTCTGGTGATAAGTTCTTGCCTTTCTTTCAAGCACTAAAAAAGGTGAAAAATTTTGAATGGACTGATAAAAGCCAAGAGGCCTTTGAAAAATTGAAGAAGTACATGGCCGAAGCCCCGCTGTTGGCCAAGCCAAGTCCCGGAGAGACTCATTATCTGTACCTAGCAGTATCTGAACAAGCATTGAGTGCCGTCCTCATTAAAGAGGAGAACAAGGTTCAGAGACCTATCTACTATGTGAGCAAGGTTTTGCATGGAGCTGAGTTGAATTACTCAACCATAGAGAAATTTGCATTGGCTTTGGTAACGGCCTCAAGGAAGCTACAACCATACTTCCAGTCGCACAAAATTGAAGTCCTGACGGACCAGGAGTTAAGGAACATATTGCATAGCCCAAAGGCCAGTGGAAGGCTAATCAAGTGGGCGATTGAGTTAGGAGAGTTTGATATCAAGTATAAGCCTCGGACAGCCGTCAAGGCTCAGGCATTGGCTGACTTCGTGGTTGAATGCACCATTAACAACCAAGAAGTCGGGGGGCAAGAGATAGTAACTACCCCTGAGAAGGAAGATAAAGATGAAGAACTGGTAGCTGATCAGAAACAAAATCTAGCGGTGCAAGTTTAGTTTTGCAAAGCCCCGATGGGTTCACAGTTGAGTACGCTTTGAAGTTGGATTTTCCTACTACCAACAATGAAGCTGAATATGAAGCCTTGATAGCCGGATTGGGCTTGGCCAGAATACTGAGGGTCAAGAACCTCAAAGTTTTTGGAGATTCAAGACTGGTAGTCTCGCAAGTGAATGGTGAATTTGAAGCTAAGGATGAAACTATGACAAAGTATTTGAGAGTTGTAAAGGCTGATATGACTCAGTATGATGAGCGCTATGAGGAGCACATTCCAAGAAATGAGAACATTAAGGCCGATGCCCTATTTAAGTTCACCTCTTCTGAGATAGAAAATTATGCAAAGAGTTTTTACTTCCAGGTCCTGAAGACCCCACCATCGATTCGAAATTGGTAGCACCAGTTGATGTAAGCTAAAGGATAGACCCTCTCAAAGCTCATCTTGAGACTGGTTGGTTCCCTGATAATGCCTTGAAGGCACAGAAATTGTTAGTGAGAGTGTTCAGATAAGAAGTCCTTTGTCATTCCATATTTAAAATCTTGACCGGTACAAAATCTAAGCCTTGATGGCTAACAAGGCTGTATGCCTCCAATTGAGCTTGTCGTTTGAGTTTAAGGACTCAAATCAAGAGTCGTCAGTCAAGTTGAGACCTAAGAAAGGTTATATGAGCATAAGAATAAGGTTGGAAACCTAGAATGAAGCTAAAGGGTTGAAAACCAACAAAGGCATACCAGGCCTAAGGTCAAGCGCTAAGGAGCAAGTGAACTACCTGAATGATCAACCGAGAGTTAAGGAAGACCTCCTCCATGAGAAACAAGGATGAGGTAAGAACTAAAGAACTTCATCACAAGGATGAGAGTCAAGGGTTGATGATAACCTTAAGACCAAGGATTCAGCAAACAAGTTAAAGCTCGGAAGGTCACGAAGATTAAGAAATAAGTCGTTTAAGTTCAAGGTTCACGAAACCCTTCAAGGCATAGAAAACTCCTCCATCAACATACCAAGACTGATTTTCAATCCTGAGCCAAGGCACGAACGAAGCCGAAATTAAAATTTAGCACCGTTTAGTGCCGTTAGCGTCGACTAGCACCGTTTAGTGCCTTTCAACGCTGTTTAGTGCCATTAGCACCATTTAGTGTTGTTAGTGCCGCTAGCACCGTTTAGTGTCGTTTAGCGCCGATTAGCGCCGTTTGAACACAGATGATTTTAGGTCCGAGATCCAAAATTTTAAGATCACGGATGATTTTAAGATCACAGATGATTTTAATTAGCAAAAAAAAAAAATTTGAGATCAAGATCAAGATCCTTGATCTTCAAGATCACGGATGATTTTAGATCCTAGATCCATGATTCTTTCCAAGACCACAGATGATTTTGTATCCGGGTTCCATAGCTCCAACCACCGATTGGCCGACCACGAGACTTTCTAGGATCACGGATGATTTTGAATCCTAGATCCCTGACGACTTAAGATCAAGATCAAGATTCTTGATCCTTAAGATAATGAAGTCACGAATGACCAAGATAGTAACTTGAGATCAAGGTCAAGATTCTTGATCCTCAAGACCACGGAGGGTTTTCACGACCGGATCGCCTAGCTAACCGAGAGGCAATCGACCACGGCGCACGATGGGCCGCGGCCGACCACGGCGCACGGGGCACCACGGCCGACCACCTTGGATCCGACCACCTTGGAGCCGACCACCTCCTCCGGAGGAGCTTCGGCCGATCACCTCCTGGCCGATCACCTCGTGGCCGATCACCTCGGATCAAGGCCCTTCGGCCGATCAGGTGCTAGCCGACCACGAGCTAGCCCTTGATCCGGTCGATCACGGGTTAGTTCGTGGTCCTAAACCCCGACTTTTTCAGCGAACCTCGGATAGTTTTCAGACCTAGATCTCGACTTTTTCAGCGAATCTCGTATGATTTTCATTGCTAAAAAGAAGTCGAGATTAGCACCGTGTAGTGCTGTTTAAGCACCGATTAGTGCCTGTTAGCACAGTTTAGTGCCGATTAGCACCGTGTAGTGTTGTTTAAGCACCGATTAGTGCCTGTTAGCACAGTTTAGTGCCGATTAGCACCGTGTAGTGCTGTTTAAGCACCGATTAGTGCCTGTTAGCACAGTTTAGTGCCGATTAGCACCGTGTAGTGCTGTTTAAGCACCGATTAGTGCCTGTTAGCACGGTTTAGTGCCGATTAGCACAGTGTAGTGCTGTTTAAGCACCGATTAGCACCGTTTAGCACCAATTAGTGCCGTTTAGTGCCGTTTTGTGCCATTTAACATTGTTTAACACTGTTTAAACATTGTTTAAGGATGTTTAGCGCTGTGTAGTGCCGTTTAACACCGTTTAGTGTCGTTCAAACATCGTCGTAAATGCGTCGGTCACTCCACGCTTTACATTAAGATGATATTGTTGAAAGTACTCACGTAAGAGCAATAAACCCTGACCCAAGTCTCGGAAAGGCCGTTAAAACTTCAAGAAAAACCTGATCAGTTTTCCTAGAAGTTGGGGGGCAAATGATATGGGCTAAAAGTAAGCCCTAAATACACATTTAATGTGGCATTAATAAGACCTAGAATGGTCCAAACGTGGGGCCCACCAGTGGGCCCAAACCCTATTTATAATATTAATTTCGTAATTAGTATTAGGGGTAATAACCAGCTCAGCAATAAGAGTCAAACAAGGATATTACTCTTGCCTGACTTAGCCTCCAAGACACATATTTCAACATGGAAACTGGTTCCTACATACTAGGATCTGGAACCTTCTTCTAGGCGGTGACTTGCCCACCAAGTCACCTAACCCTACTACGATTCTAAGGCTTCTCAGCCTATATAAAGGGTCTGACCCCTCATTCCTAGAACTACGTCTTGGCTTGATTCTCAATACGAGATACGTAGGCATTCTGTGAGGACCGATTAGTCCCGAACACGGAAACAGCCATTAAAGCTCGAAACTCACCAACCCTAGCATTAAATACAAATCGTAACCTAGTTTTTACTCCACAACAGTAATTAAGTAAAAAAACAGGTACCGATCGACCGAAATTTAATTAGAAAAAATATAAAAGATGATACGTTTTAGTTGAAAAGGTAATAAGTTAATTATTAGTACTATAATATTATTATTTTATTTTTATTAAATAGAATCGCCCGTGATATAATTGGAAAAAGAGAGATTTTCGTAAGAGAAAGGAAAAAAGATAACATGTTTGAAAAAGGTAACCGTCCATGATACAATTGGAAAAAGAGAGATTTCAGTTAGACAAAAGAGAAAAGGTAACGTATTTTGGCTCAAAAAGGTAATTGATTAGTTAATACTAATTATAATATAATTATGTTATTTTATTATACAAAATTGATCGTAGTTTTTAAAAAAGGAGAAATTTTAGTTAGATAAAATGTAAAAGATATTGTATTTTACCTGAAAAAGAAAATTATTTAATTTTTGAAAAATAGAAAAGATAATATGTTTAACCTGAAAAGGGAAATTAATTAGTTAGTAGGATGAAAATTTTAGTTAGATAAAATATAAAACATATTGAATTTACGTGAAAAAGGAAATTATTTATTTATTGAAAAATAGAGAAGATAATATGTTTAACTTGAAAAAAGAAATTAATTAGTTAGTATGATGGATTTTATTTGAGTAAGGGTAAATAAGTAAAATCAATAGGTACCGTACCGACCGACCGACCAAACTTTTAATGTTTCGGCTTTTATAATATAGTATAGATTTTATTAGTGGTTAGAAGATATGATGTCATATTTTTGGGTATGTATTAATTATTGCAATATTATGTTTTAAATTAAAAGTCAACGTTTTTTAATTAGAGAGAATAAATTATTGATTGAAAGATATGACATTTTAGGCATTTATAAAAATTTGAATCTTGAAATTTTAGTAAATAAATTTAATCATGTAATATATTTAATCATTAGATCTAACAATTCTAATTTTTAATTAAAAATCTAATTGATATTATTCGTTGCATACAAATTTTTGTTATATTTTGTCAGTGGTTAGAAGATATGATGTCATATTTTTGAGTATGCATTTAGTAAATAAATTTAATCATGTAATATATTTAATTATTAGATCTAACAGTTCTAATTTTTAACTAAAAACCTAATGGATATTATTCGTTGTATACGAATTTTTATTATATTTTGTTAGTGGGTAGAAGATTTGATATCATATTTTTTGTTTGTATTAATTATTGCAATATTATGTTTTAAATTAAAAGTCAACATGTTTTAATTAGAGAGAAAAAAAATTATTGATTGGAAGATATGATATTTTAGGTATTTATAAAAATTCGAACCTTGAAATTTTAGTAAATAAATTTAATCATGTAATATATTTAATCATTAGATCTAACTGTTCTAATTTTTAACTAAAAATCTAACGGATATTATTCGTTGTATACAAATTTTTATTTAATTTTGTTAGTGGTTAGAAGATATGATGTCATATTTTTGGGTATGTATTTCGTAAATAAATTTAATCATGTAATATATTTAATCATTAGATCTAACAATTCTAATTTTTAACTTAAAAGCTAACGGATATTATTCGTTGTATATGAATTTTTATTATATTTTGTTAGTGGTTAGAAGATATGATGTCATATTTTTGGGTATGTATTAATTATTGCAATATTATGTTTTTAATTAAAAGTCAACGTGTTTTAATTAGAGAGAAAAAAAATTATTGATTGAAAGATATGATATTTTAGATATTTATAAAAGGTTATATTATCAATTATAAGTAAACATCTTTTAATTGAAAAAGACAATCAGCTAATTATCATTAATTATATTATTAATATAAAATGAAAGATAATAGTAGAGGTTTAGATTTGGGTTGATTCAATTGGATCGCTCCAAATGCTGATTAGAGAGAAAAAAATTATTGATTGGAAGATATGATATTTTAGGTATTTATAAAAGGTAATATAATATAAATTATAAGTAAACATCTTTTAATTGAAAAAGGCAATCAGCTAATTATCATTAATTATATTATTAATAAAAAAATGAAGGATAATAGTAGATGTTTAGATTTGGGTCAATCCAATTGGGTCGATCCAAATGTTGTGTAATGATAAAAAATAGTATAGATTTAGATTTGGGTCGATCCAATCTAAATTGGGTCGCTCCAAATGCTGTGTAATGACAAAAAGGGACATGAAAGAAATAAAGAAGATTAAAAAAATAAAGGATAAAAGCAGTAATTTTACTGTGTAATGACAAAAAAGGGTATCAAAGAAATAAAAAAGATTAAAAAAATGAAGGATAAAAGCAATAATTTTCAAAATGCAATACTAGCAGACATTAGAAATATATTGATTGATATTGATATAAAAGATTGATATCAGCCGTTGAATTGATTAAATATCAATAAACTAAAAAAGTACCTTAATTTTATCTAAAAAAAGGTGCTCTCTTGAGCAACCCCTATACGTCAATACTCATTTTCCAAGAACTGGCCAGGTTAAAAGAGTTATACTTCATGGAAATCACTCGTGGTACTCCTACTTTATGAGTTTATGGTGACTTGTGCAGCCAAAATTGTATATTCCTTACTTTTTATTCCCTGTCAAAGACCAACACCAGTACCACCCTAAGCTTGTTGAATTTAGGTTTTGTAACTACTTGTTTGGTAATACCTCCAAATCTTTTGTTTCAACTTGCCTTCAGTTTATTCTTTTTATTTGAATATTATCAACTGCATGATTGTTAATTCTATCATCCAAATTAGGATCGAAAATGAATGGAATATGTGTAAACAGTATTATAATAATAATAATTGATTTGAGTTTATAGTTATTCGTTCGAATTCGATCTGGATTTGAATTGATATACTTATATTTTACTTAAATTCGACCCGAATTACAATATAAATATTCATATTCGATTCGATTTGGCTTTCAAATTCGAATTCGTTCAAAATAATCTTAAAATAGTAAGAATATTCAAATTATTATTTAAAAATAACTAAAATATGCTACTTTGTAAAAATTTTACTTCAATGTATATTTTATATATAGTATAGAATACTTCCTCCGTCCCCCTCATTTGTTTACGTTGGAGGGGACACGGAGACCAAGACAATGCATAAAAGATTAATAAAGTTAGATGAAAAGTGGGTAAAGTGGTGGGACCTATCAATATTTAATACTAATAGATTTGAGATAGTGGAGTAAAGAAGTGGATGTAATAGTGTTTATTATTAAACATGAGATAGTGGGGGGGAAATAATGGGTGTAATAGTGGGACAACTTACTATTTATGGTAATGTAAAGAAATGAGAGGGACATCCCAAAATAGTAAATGTAAATAAATGAGAGGGGCAGAGGGAGTATATACATAACTTACGAATTATAATCGGAATGCGTATAATAAACACATATTTGAGTATTTTGAAATTATTCGAGTTATGTATATAAATGTGAACAAATATTGAATGTTAAAATTTGACTCGATTTTCGTTCTAATTATAAAATAAAATTCGAATTCACTCATTTTTTAAACTAATACAAACAATATTCATAACTAACAAATCTAATCCCAATTCAAACCCTAAGTATTAGGATTTGTTTTCAACCCTAATCCAAACTACCATAAAAGGAGATTTTCATGTCTTACTCACTTTTTTTATACTGGTTCTTCTAACAATTCTGCCTTTCGTAATAAATCGGTTTTTATTTTTTTTCATTAAATATAATCTTTATGGGGAATATTTTTTTTTTTGTGCAACTAACAAGACAAGCGCCATGAATTTCAAATAATATACGCCGATCTATTTATATTTATGAATAATATTATATACCTCAAAATGGATTTAAAAATGTTCTCAAATAATATATAATATGATTTTATTTATGAAATTCATATATATAGAAAAAGGATCATATAGTAAACTTTAGAAAGATTCCTCTCAAAACTACGTAATTTTGATTCATTTTTATCTTTTATTTAAAAGGATCCCGCATGCGGGACATTAATGATTGTGGCTAGTTTTGATTCATTTTTATGTTTTATTTAAAAGGACTCCATGCGGGCATTAAGAGCATCTCCAATGTCATTCTCCATCTTCAACCCCTAAAATATAATAAAATAACCGTTCCCTAAAATATAAGATACCAAAAAACTGTTTTACTCCAACGGTATTCCCTATATCGGTTCCCTATAATTCAAAAGTAACATTTAATTAGTATTTTGAAATTTGAAATATATCGGTTCCATATATTCCTAAACTTCTAAAATTCATATCTTTAAATCTATCCATCCAAAATTAGTGATTTATATATGTTTGTGTTCTATAATTCGAGAGCTATCTAGTGATATATAAATTCATCGATTTTGAGCAAAAAAAATCTGGGTAAAATTTTAATTTGACTTCGATTTTTGAGTTTGGGGATAAATTTGATGATTCTGAATTTAATGTGATGATTATGAATTTAATGGAGATGAAGAAGAGGCTGGGTTGCCACTACGCCACAAATGGCCTACAACAACGCTTTTTTCAGTGTTACGAGCAAAAGTGTTGGCATAGATGGCTTAAAATTGGTCTACGCCTACACTTTTTTTTAGTGTTAGCATTGATATAAATTAGTGTTAGCATAGACTTCAGACTGTATCTATCCTAACACGGAAATAAGTGTTAGCGTTGGTCTTAAAAAAAAGTGTAACCGTAGCTCAATATTTGTCTGAATATTTCATTTAACACACAATTAAATAGGCGGGGGAAATTTTTGTCTCAATATTTCATTTAAGCGGGTCAATAATTTCAGTCCCTCCTCAATTAATCAGATCTCCCTCCCTCTCTCAACACACTATCTCACTCCCTCTCTCTCCCTCTCTCTCTCTCCCTCTCACTCTCGCTCTCGCTCTTCCTCTCTCTCCCTCTATACTCTATACTATCTCAATTCGGGTTCAATTAGGGTTCTTAAGGGCTCTATTAGCTAGGGTTTGCTTAAGGGCTCTGTACGGGTTCAATTAGGGTTCTTTCCGCGAGTTCTGCTCAATTAGGGATCTTGTTTAACTGTCTTCTTCAGGTATTGGGCTCTACCTTCTTCTTGTTTCGATTACATGCTTCAATTATTAAGATCTGTTCTTGTTCAATTGAGTTCTGTTCTTGTTTGCATATTTCAATTATAAAAGTTTTAATTATGCTTACAGGCTTACATTCTTCTTGGGTTTAGTTATTTGGTTTAATTATTATTATTTGGTTTAATTGTTATCTGTTTAATTATTTGTTTTAATACTGAATATTGGGTTTAATTATGCTTGAAAGTTTTTGTATTTTTATATTGTTTGTTGCTAAATATGTTTATATTTTTGATAGCTTGAGCGTGTTTGTTGCTTGATTTTTGATTATGCTTATTATTACAAAATTATGACCTAGTTAATTATCATGATTTTTGTGTTTTTGTAAAACAATGGTAATTGGGGTGATTGGATTATTTGTATTCAATGGCAGATTATCACCATCCTCATTCTAGCATGTTGTTTAAGTAGTTAACAGTTGAAGTTTATGTAAATGGAATACCTGAATAATAAAGCACCAATAACATGGGCACCTGAATAATAATACATATCTTACTAATATTGTTTGTTGCTGATTATGTTTAGATTTTTGATAACTTGTGCTTGTTTGTTGTTGCTGACTTTAAATGATTTTCCAAAATGTTGTGGTCATGATGGATACATACGTGTCCATGGTGTACTCTGTCTGATTTATTGCAAAATACAATTGCAATATCTTCAAACAGCGTATACCATGGACACATATAGTCATACGTGTTCATAGTGTGATTGGACTTAGTGACTTGAAGTTAAATACATATAGGTCCTAAATTCAAAGTAAAACTGACGAGATTAACTAGGTAGAATTAGTTGCTGATCGTAGTTTTTTTCCTGTAGTAATGAGTTAGAAAGGTAATACTTGGTTGAATCGTCGTAATTATACCAAAGAATATACCGAAGGAGTCAAATTGTTTGTGAAAAATGCGATGGCCAAATTTGCCGACGGGAACGAAATACAATGTCCTTGTGATAAGTGTGAAAATGTTTTATGGCGGAGTCCCGACACGGTTCGCGACCATCTCATTTGCAATGGACCGTGTGTAACGTTTGTAGAATGGATTTATGATGTTGCGTTATTAGAATATAATAATATCATAGAAGATAATAATATCATGGAATCTGAACCAGATACGGGATTTCAAGATAATTTTGATGAGATGTTGAATGTTATGTATGGCAACGTGGGACCAAATGAAGATGCAAGGAAATTTTATCAGTATGTCGAGGAAGGAAAACAACCCCTCTATCCTGGTTGTAAGAAATTTTCTCGTTTAAGTTTTTTAGTTAGGCTTTACCATTGGAAGTGCATTCATGGAGTAACCGAGTCTGCGTTCAGTGAGATATTACAACTGATGAAAGAGGTTGTTCCCGATATTAATGTGCCTGCCACTTTCAATTCCGCTAAAAGGATCATGAGAAATTTGGGCCTTGACTACAAGAAGATACATGCATGTCCAAATGACTGCATGTTGTATTGGCGTGAGAATGAAAACTCAATTTCTTGCAAAATTTGTAGTACTTCAAGGTGGAAAAGCGTGGCAGAAGAATCGGACAACGACAATAATAGAGTTCCTGCCAAGGTGATGAGATATTTTCCGTTGACACCAAGGCTCCAACGAATGTTTATGTGTAAAGATTTTGCCAAACAATTGGTGTGGCATGTAGTAGGGCGAAAAAAAGATGGGAAGTTACGGCATCCTGCAGATGCTGAAGCCTGGAAGACGATGGATGCCTTGTATCCGCAATTTTCGGCAGATAATCGCAATGTGAGATTAGGGTTAGCTTCTGACGGGTTCAATCCATTTCGCACAATGAGTTCCACACACAGCACATGGCCAATTGTAGTCGTGAACTACAATCTGCCTCCTTGGCTAAACATGAAACCAGAAAACTTGATTCTCTCAACCCTTATACCTGGCCCAAATGATCCCGGAAACAATATTGATGTTTACATGCAGCCGCTGATCGAGGAGCTGAAAAAGTTATGGAATGCGGGAGTAGAAACATACGATGCTTTCACTGGTCAAACCTTTACGTTACGTGCAAGTGTCCTATGGACCATTAGTGACTTCCCTGGATATGCAATGTTGTCAGGGTGGAACACAAAAGGGAAACTTGCGTGTCCAATATGTCATTACGAGACATCATCAATGTATTTGAAGCATATCAAGAAAGTGTGCTATATGAACCATCGGAAATTCTTAGATCCCAACCACAAATGGCGATCTGATAAGAGAAGATTTAATGGCAAGGTCGAGACTGGAAGAAGTGCTCCAATGTTAACTGGCAGGCAAATCAAAATAATGTTGGATGGTTACGAGAATGATTTTGGTGGCGTGGGAAAAAAACGAAAAGTCAGTTGCGATGTCAACCCTTGGAATAAGAAGTCAATATTTTTTGACCTGCCATATTGGAGAGACAACTTAATTCGACATAACCTTGATGCTATGCATATAGAAAAGAACATATGTGATAGCATTTTGGGCACTTTGTTAAATATTAGTGGTAAGACGAAAGACCATCTAAATGCTCGATATGATTTGCAAGAATTAGGCATTAGGAAGGCCCTTCATCCCACTACCTCTGCTGATGGAAAGCACATCGAAATCAGGGCAGTAAATTTTGACATGACGAACGAAGAAAAGGACTTATTCTGTTCGGTGCTTAAAAATGCTAAATTCCCATATGGTTTTGCTTCTAACATTAGCAAATGCATGCAAGATAGGAAAGTTGTTGGATATAAGAGTCATGACGCACATGTAATAATGCAATACTTGTTACAATTTGCTGTCAAACCAACGTTAAAGCCCGAGGTTGCAGTTCCATTAATCAGACTCGGTGAATTTTTAAGAGGTATATGTTCCCGAGTTATTGAGGTGCATGAAATAAAGAAGCTACAAGAGGAGATTATCGAAATACTCTGTCAATTTGAGATGCAATTTACAAATACCTTTTTTGACATAATGTTTCACCTTCCGGTACATTTGTGCCAGGAAATTGAATACGGTGGACCAGTCCACCAAAGATGGATGTATTCAATCGAGCGGTACCTAGGTGTATTAAAAAAATATGTCCGCAATAAGAGCAGACCAGAAGGGTCCATTGTAGAAGGGTATCTCGCTGATGAATGTGTGACATTTTGTTCAAGATTCCTAAATGATGGCGAAGATAAGTCGTTGAATGAGTCTGCAACTCCAAAAGTAGAAACTGGTGGGTATTTTATTGGTTTGGGGAAAAACAAAACTGGGAAAGATATTCACTTGGCTGAAGAAATGTGGATCGCAGCTCATCGAAATATTTTATTTAACTACAATGATGAGGCAGTGGTACAACTAATTGAGTAAGTCCTTAAAACTTAATAATTTCCTGAACATTCAATTTAAAAGTAAATAAAGTAATTTATCTAAGTCAGTACACTGACATACTATACTTGTGTATATTTTCAGGAAACATCGTGCATTATTGGACAATAACGTGAAGTCCAAACGGTATAAAAAGGAAAAAACACATACCGACGAAATATGTGAGTGGTTCAGGAGTGAAATTAGGAAACAATCAGGGGTTTCAAGGGAACTGCTTTCCTTAGCAAAAGGTCCACGAAAAGTGGCTAAGGGGTTTAGTGGGTATGCAATAAATGGATATAGGTTTCATACGAAACAAAGAGATCGTAAGTGTACAACGCAGAATAGTGGTGTGTTTTTGACAGCCTTAACAACTAGTTTCGCAAGTTCAAAGGATAGTAATCCATTAGTTGGGTATGTTGGTTACTATGGATCAATTGAACAAATAATAGAATTTGACTACTGGGGAGCTTTTTCTGTAGTTCTATTTAGGTGTACTTGGTACAAAGATGAAAAGGATTCTTTTGGTTTTACTCGAGTTAACTTCAACCGAGTTTGTCAAAAAGATGATCCTTTTGTCATGGCAACGCAAGTGCAACAAGTGTTCTACATTGAAGATCCAGTTGAAAAACATATCAAATATCCTATTAAGAGGCTTCCAACGGAGGTCCATGAAAAACAGGACTGGGATAATGTAGTTGAAGATGATATACACGGGCAATTTACACATGACATGATATTTCGTTCTGTTATAGAAGAACAGGATCGTGAAGTTAGTTGGTTTAGAGATGATATGCCTGTAACAGAAATTCCTATTGAGCCGCCTAAGAAAACTGATCATTAATTAGACATGGAAAATTAATTGTATAAATTACGTTATTTGTTTCTGTTATTTTTGTTAATCAGTTTTTTTTCCTGTTATTTTTGGCATCTTGATTTAGCCATGACAGTGTCATGTAATTTAGTTAAATAAATTCGTATTTCGTCGCCTAAGAAAACTGACCATGATGAATCAGTATTGGTAAATTAATTACGTTAATTGTGTTTTGGTGATGTGAAAAAGATGTTTATTTATGTGGCCATGCTTGTTTATACATTGTTAATTAGACCTATTTATACATGATTTTTTTAAATTAGTTATATTTGCCATCTTCAAATTAGTTACTTGAACTGGATATAATTCCCTCCTGACTTTTTTTTATGTATTTTGTTACAGAATGGAAACTGAGAATCTGATTGTACGAATGCACCACAAGGGAAACTTCACAAAGACTAGGTATTCTGGTGGCCAACATGAGACATTTTCGGAAGATCCTAACAGATTTTCCTACTCGGTGTTGATGGAATTTGTTAAAGATATGAATTACACAGAGATCGGTGGCGTATATGTCAATAATGATGGTTGGAAACTGCTGGAAGATGATAAAACTGTTGGTGAACATACTAAAGGGAAATCTGAGGTTGATTTTTACATCGATGCCAATGTCGACAAAGATATACCAGCATTGAAACAAATGCAACCACATGTGATTGTAAGGCCAAGGTCAAGCCCTTTTAAAGCTAAAGGAAAAAAAGTTGAGAAGCGGACTTTTGTGACATTACAGAACATCAATGCTGAGAAAACACGAAAGCAGAAGGATATGAAAGATGACCAGGAACGGAGAATCAGTACAAGGAAGAAACTAGAGTTCAACCAGTCTGCTTCTAATCCTACAACGGAGAATGGTCTCATGGGTTTGTCATCTTATATAAAAGAATATCATGAAGAAACTGAAGGTCAAGGATGTAATGACTATGAAATGAAAAGGAATGAGAATGTTGCGAAAAATAAGGCAAAGCTTGTAGAACTCGGATTGGTCCAAACCGAGTCTGTTACGAGTCCTCAAAAGGAAAAATGCAAAGGCAAGGTAACAAATGACGATGCAAGTGAGAGTGAGTACCTCCCGGACAATGACAATGTTCAACCTGACGATGAGGATGATAATGTCACTTCAAAGGTACATTTTTCCTTATTTTAAGCATCAAATTATGTTTATAGTACTGCTGCTGATTGACTTAAATTTACATTTGTAGGGAACGAAAAAGGTCAAGAGACAGAGAGTTGAGATCGGTTCTGGACCAAGAACTCGTTCCCGAGTTACTAAAGTGCCAGACTCATCTGAAAAGAATAAATCAGCTGGGGACGCAAATTCACTTCCTGTGGAGGTATTATAATTATTTTACTACTGGAGTGCCAGTTTTATGTATGTGTGTGAGGAATTAAAATACTTATTTAAAAATAAAATATAACTGAGCTGATAATTTTTTTTACGCTGTTTACAATTAATCTTCCTTTTAAGGTCAATGAAGCAGTACCAGTAGTTTCTCTAAAAGAGAAGCTAAAAAATCTGAGAGACGGTCCTGGTTCAATGACTGCATACTTGAAGTTACGCGAACTTGAAAAACAACAACTTCAAAAGGAAATCCCGAGGGCAGAGTCTGAAATGCAACATTTGCAATCACAGTCCGGTAATTTTTTCTTTTCAAACAACAACTTCAAAAGGAAATCCCGAGTATTTATTTTTGTGTTTATCATGTGTATGTGTATGTTCTTCAATTTTAGTTCAACCTTTAGGCCAAGGTCAGCAACATGATTTAGTCTTTCTCTATAAAATCTCTCTTGTAACTAATAAACCCTAAAACTGAAATTAATTGCATAAATATCTGATATCAAAATCTGAAAGCCTAATTAACCCTCAATTATCAGCTGAGCCACCTGTTGATGAAGCTCCGAAAAGAAAACGAGGGAAGACCAAAATGAATCATATTCATAATACATCAGAGAAAAAAAGGATAACCCTCAATTATCTCAATCAACCTGTAGCGGATAATGGCAAGTTACTAGCTCAATTTAGCAGCTTTTTGGGGACAACTGTAAGGCAATTTGTGTCTCTTACTTGTGCGAGTTGGCATCAAGTTCCTGAGAAGGAATTGTTGTGGGAGTATGTCAAGGTAAAAAATGTTTCTTACTTGTGCTTAATTTTATTTGACAACTGTAAGGGTTTATATGTTCCTTTTTATGTACTTTGCGTAATTTTATGCAGGACAAGTATATTGTTCCTGAAGATGCTAAACCGTGGGTTAATAAAACAATGAGTGATCAGTTTAGGAGCTACAAAAGTCGAATTAAGAGAGATAATTACAATCCTTATCCTACAGATGAGGAGAGGTTGGCACACAGGCCCGAAGAGGTTCCTCTTTCTGACTGGAAGATTCTTTTGACTTATTGGGCTGACGAAAAAGTTCAGGTAACACGTCATTTTGTAAAAAGTATTGGTATCCAGTTTTGTACTCCTAAAATTGTTCTTAGATTATTTATCTTAATTAAACAAAATGCTTATGTTAAACAATTCGAACATCTTTTACTTGTCTTGCTTAAGTTTTAAATAACCCCCGACTTTTTTTCCCCTCTGTTGTACAGGAACTTGCAAAAAGGAATACAGAGGCACGAAAAAAAATTATCGAGACGCATACTACTGGGGGCACGAGTTTCGCCCAAGTTGCCCACAAGCTGGTATGCATATTTCAGATTAATTCAAGTTGATTTTGTAGAAATTTATGTAGTTCTATTAGTCTCCATTGTATTATCAGGATAATTCATATTTTTAATGTGTAAAATTTATTTAATTCAGCTACTTGAAAAACTGGAAAAAGAAAAATTGGAAAAACAGGAAAAACTTGGAAAAATGCCTGTCAATGATGATGGTCAGGGTGAGGGTAATTGTGAGGAGGAGCCAGTTAAAATATCTGATGCTGATATATATATAGAGACTCGCAAACGAAAAGAGAACTGTGAGTACAAGTTACCCGAGGAGGTGCTCAAAACAGTTCAAGAAAAAATTGTAAGTTCAAATAATCCAGTTTACTTTTTCCGTACCAATTCTATTGTTCCTTGTATTTGTGTTTACGCTATAGGTGCTTTGGTTTTTTAACAGATTGATGTTAAGAACGCCCTGCAAACCGAAGTTGTTGAGGCTGCTAATAAGTTGGTTCTTGGTGGCAAGGAACACAGTCCATCTTACCTAATTGGGAGGCTTGTTCGGAAAAAGGAACCAAAATCAAGGCCTTCAGCAGCATCATCAGGTACATCCTCCGTTCAACCTCCAGCTCCAGATCAGTTGGTGGCTGACCTAACCGATAAGATCAGAGCTCAACTTCAGCAAGAGATGGATCAGAAACTTGATCAAAAAGTTCAACAGATGATGAAAATATTGGCTGCAAACAATCCAGGTTTGAAGTTGGACACTATTGAGGCCTCTGAGAAATCAGCTGAAGTGTCCCATGGAGATGATGACGATGTTAGTACTGACTGATCATGACTGATCAGATTTTATGCTATTCTAAGTACGTAACCTATGTAGTTCTAGTCATATGTTTGGATTGCGATGGTACTTAACTTTTGGATGGTATTTTATGTATTTGAATGGCTTTTGGACGGCCTTTAATTATGTTTGACAATATGTTGAATGGGAACCTTTTTTTTTAATGTCATATGTTGCCTTTATTATTTAAAATGTTGGTAAAGGGCTGCAAAATTGTAGCCATTGGCATTAGTATTAATCTTTATGTGTTGGCAAAAGAATAGCAAAGTGTTGGCAAAAACACCAAAGTGTTTCACACTGAGATGTTACAGTAGGACTAAAGAAGGTGTTGGCATAGGTCTACACCAACATTTTTAATAGTGTTAGTAGAAAGATAATGGTGTAGGCATAGATCTATACCAACAACTTATAAGGTGTAGCCACAGATCAGGAAGGTGTTGGCATAGGGGTCTACGCCTACACTTTTCTCCCATGTTACCAAAAATCGAAAAAGTGTTAGCATAGACCCCTACGCTAGCACCCGTTTTTGTAACACTTCCAAATTTGGGAAAAGTGTTGGCGTAGGTGGTTTTAGGCTCTTTTACCAACACTTTTGGCCCTATAATCACACTTTTTTGGGCGTAGCCGTAGGCCATATGTGGCGTAGTGTGCAGTGGGAAATGACTTGGCAAGAGATAGGGGAGTAATTTCCATTCCCTATTTGTAGGGAACCTCTCTCCTTCCCCTAAATTTTTTTGATAAGGGGTTGTATCATTGGAGAGTGATTTTTCAATTTGTGTTCCCTAAATGATGCCATGTAGACAGATATAGGGAAGGGGGGTGAGCATTGGAGATTATCTAATGATTGTGGTTATGTGTCTTCATTTTAATAGCTAACTTTAGAAAATTATCTAAAAAGATAAATTTAGGCTCTCTTTACTCATATATATATATATATATACAAGGATCGTCATCTCATTTATGAAAAAATAATCAATAATATTTTAATAACATTGTATACGGAATTATATCTTATTATATCGTATTATATAATAAAAGTAAAAGGGATAATAGGTAAGTACTTCGATACCCTATAACAACATATTAAAATTGAATAATTTTAATTTAATTTTTTTTTTTTTTTTTGAAAGCATTTTAATTTAAATTTTAATCATGTATTAACAAAGCATAATCCGATTACTAATAAAGATTCACGGACCATAAATAAGTAGAGAAGGATCTTTGTATCAAGTATATATTACGAGTATACAGAAAGAGATAATGATCTAGGCATTAAAGAGATATAATGACATGGCTTAACAAATTGTAACATTAGCCGAGTCTGCATATGTGTTAAATTGGCTTCATTACTTCCTTATTGATCTTCAATTTATAGAATTTTATATATAAAAAAATACATGTTATATGGTCTATGATTAAATGTCGAAACAAAGTTTCATTGTTTCCCAATTTTTTTCCTTCTTTCAGCTTGTGGAGAATCAAGACATATTCAATGGGCGATGATCCAGTTGATTAAATAATTATTGTTATAAATAAGTAGTATTTTTAAGTTGTTTAGTCCTAATCCAAGAATTTGTGCTATTTAGGAATTGTGTTTATAAAAGTAGCTCTATTTTTGTATTACTATTACTAGATTATATAAAGTTAAACGTTAAATTTTAATTTTTTAACAACAATGTATCAAAATTATTATGTCCATTTATACATATAGTATAAGGGAGTTCTATGGTATGGTTTGGTCGTCAGGATAAATCTGTCATTTTAAAAATGTTATATTTTATTCTTAAATAAAATTAAACAAAAATTAAAAATATTCTTAAATTGTACATCTTATTTCAAAAATTATGAATAGGGTTGTTAGGTCCGGAATAACGTAGAAGGGGGTTGAATACGTTATTTAAAAATATTTTGATTTTTGATGTGGATATGAAATCAAAAAATACTAAATCGAAATAACACAACTGTGTGGGAAATATCTTTAAATAGATAAAACCCGGAGGTTTGCTACACAATCTAATCCTATATATGGATCAGCTACAAAATCAAACACTCCTAAGGATAGTTTAGGCACGGGGACCTTCTACCCGACACTTCCTGAATACGGGCTAAGCCGGCTTTCCTACTAGATGGACTGTCTAGCAGCTTACACAGAGATGATATAAGAGAGAGAATAGAAAGTTGTGTGTTGAGGTGTGTTTTGAAATGAAATACAACAGGTCTATTTATAGACTTTAGAAAGTTACTATGTAGCTAAATTAACGTAACTGCTGACGTTTTTATCAGCCTTTTTTTTCTCCGCCGCCTGCTGCCTCTTTTTTTCTTTTCAAACAATTCTGCTGAATTGTTGTTTCTCAACATTCTTGATTTGAACATGGTCCCACATGTTTTTTACCTTTTGCTTTTACTTTGTCAAATGAATAGTATTTTTGGTTACTATTCACATGAATAGTACTTTCAGTTACTATTCACATGAATTGTACTTTCAGTTACTATTCACATGAATAGTACTTTAGGATACTATTCACATGAATAGTAATTTCGGATACTATTCACATGAATAGTAATTTCGGATACTATTCATTTTCCTCTTAATTTGACATCCTTAAATATTCAGCTTCCAACTAACTAGAGGATATCAACACTGCTCTAAACTCAATCATATCTCTTAACAGTTTTTCTGAGTTAGATACTTTGATTCCTTTGTGAGGTGTTGACGCCTAGTGCAACTGGTCTGGTTCACAGACGACTAACATTCACTCGTGGTCTTCGTATCATGTCTTTAAGAACACTGCTAAGATTTGTGCAACCATAAAAACTTTATCACTGGAATCTTTTGGCCCTTCAACTGAATCATCTGTACATCTTATTTTGTCACTGAGGCTTGATCATGTTAATGAACTTTTTTCAGCGACTTGATCCTTGTTGATGCCTGTTCTTCAACTTTCACGATCCCTGTATAGAGTTAATATTATTTATCTTTTATCCTAGTTGAGTTATATATTTCCTCTATTACATATTACATTACATTATGCTTTACAATCTCCCCCTATTTGATTGTTAGGGTTTGACAAGCAAATTCCTAGAGGATAACTCAACTGATACAAAAAATAAAAATGAACTACAAAGATAAATAATATTAGAGTACATTCTGGATCATATATACATTTTCCAGATTTCCAAGTACAAGACAATTGTTCCTCTAGACTGAACATATCTTCAAGTTTGCCTTTGCTTTCTTTCCACATAGCACGAATATTCCAATTAGCTTTTCCTTTCCCAAAATAAAGTTAATTCTGTGTCAACAACCTTTTCCTTGCCCTTATTACGCCTAGTAGCTTCTTGATCATCCACCTTCTCCCCCTCAGTTGGGTTATCCTCCAGAGTAGTAGGATGTGGAGTTGGTAAATTAGACGAAGCTGTCTTCCCCAAGGAATGAATTGCATGACTAAACTGGGATGCCATGGAGCTTAATTGAACCTGGAATGCATCATGTTGAATAAGTTGCAAATTTTTAATTTCTGCAATGGACTTACAGATATTTTGCAACTCTTTCTCCATTGTTTGGACCCGTGTAAGGAGTCTGCTGTATTCCTTTTTGGTTACAAGTGCATGTGGTTGAGTAGGTTGCTCACTCGTACGTTCTGCAGGTGTTTCACTCAACACTCTATATTCACTCGGTTTAGTGGTTTGGGTGACACTTACATGTTCTGTTCGTGTTTCCCTCAACTCTCCTCTAGAGCTTCCACCGATATGTGTACCTGCAAATGAAATCATCCTAGCCCCTTTTTCAAAGGTCACGGATGGTGCAATGAAAGTTCGTGAGCTTCCGTCCTCGCGTGAAGCGAGTTGCCGACCACTTGTAAAAAGTGGTAAATCTCGAAAGAGATCCAGAGATTTTCCCTCTGGGAGGTTAAACTTGAGTCGATTAAATGGCACAAAACCCAAGTTTCCCTCGTACATCTGTGAAGACACTTGGTTCATAAAAGAACCACCCACCAATGGATCTTTCCGTAAAATGGAAGATTCACCAGCAGTTATTGAGGTAGGTAACTCCACCTCGGATGCCTGTGAAGGCATTTGATCTTTAGAAAGATCAGCAACCACTCGTATGTTCCGTGAAATGGAACTCAAGATAGTTGCTCCCATCAATTCAACCTCATTTACATTTGCACTCATTGGATTAGAAAGAATTGTTTCACTAACAGTTGTCGTTACCTCAGGTTCATTGGGTTTACTTCGTTTAGAATGAGGTAGAGCGGCTGATGTAACTAACTCCTTATGTGGTGCTGCTGAGGCACTATCTCCCTCAATAATGTGGATGACTGGTCGTTTAAGTGACAATTGAGGTGTAGGAGTTTGTTGTGTTTGTGTTTGCATTTGTAGAATGGGCTCTTCGACCTGTGTTAGAGTCGGTGGGATTTCCTGCTCTTGGTCGGGTAAGATGGCCACTGGGGGTTGTAGAAACTGTATTTCCTGTGACACAATAGGGAATACAGAGGTTGAAATAGCAGGGATTGAAATATTACCTTGTCGTATACCTGCTCTCACTGGTCGTGGTAACAACGGAAGTGGAACAGTCTTTAGATATTCAGTTAGGACTGTAGGCACATCCGTATATTTCTTTTTGCTTATGTAATTAATTACATTCGTCTTCATAGAAGAACATTCCACCTTTTGACCATTTTCCAAGCGTACCCTGTCTTCATCATTCAAAAAATCATTTAATATTAACTGTAGAAACCTTGGATATAGACATTTGACATTTTGAGTCCGAACATCTCTTGTTCCCAAGCGTTTCATTTTTAAAATGATTTGACCAAGCACTATTTTCCCAAAATTAATCCTCAAATTATTGGTGACCGCATACCCTATTATTTGAATAAATTCAGGTATTCGATCTTGATTTGTTCTATCTGAGGAAAAACATTGTTAAGAGTGTGAAAGAAGAAATTCCAATACTGGGTTAGAAACGTTCTAGATAGATTACCAG
Source organism: Kitagawia praeruptora (assembly GCA_037693485.1). NCBI lineage: Eukaryota > Viridiplantae > Streptophyta > Magnoliopsida > Apiales > Apiaceae > Kitagawia > Kitagawia praeruptora. The sequence continues at coordinate 81,664,819 of CM075345.1, forward strand.
TATTGAAATTGCCATCTTGGTACCTTATAAAGCGAAAGAACATTTCAATCTGTTCGGGTGTAGGATCAGAAACGAGATTTTCCATAGGAAAATAAAGAATTCGATTAACATCTCGTTCAGTGACCCTAATCGACCTACCAAATAGTCGATATGTGAATGCACACAGTGTTAACCGCACTACAATATAGTTCACGCAATGCATCATGGTTAAGCTGCACCTGTGTAACTAAAGCATAGCGAATTAATGAATGTTCATTCAGAAATTGTGTCCAAGCCCGAAATTGCTCATCTTGAATGGTTTCGATTTGCTGAATGGAAACAGGATTAACTTTAGCAATTAAAAAGCTTCCCTGCAATGCCATTTTCAAAAACTTTGAGGAAATTCAAAAACAAGGGTTAGTGCGTATAACAAGAATATGAAATCCGCTCTAAAAACCACCAGCTAGATTGTGAGATCTTTCCGGTCAAAGCTTGAAATATTCAGCAATTGTGTGTATATGCTCTGTATATCTGAAAATTGATGATGTTAAACACAAACAAAAACTCATCATTTATAAGGTTTCAAGGATTAGTAGGTTAGGTGAAATAGTGACAGGTTATGTTTGAAAAATAACACCGCTCAATAATTTCTCACCTAACTACCTAATTAGCCGGAAAAAAAACATCTTATCACCGAAACCTGTCGGCCGAAAAAACATCTTATCGCCGAAACCTATCAGCCTATACGCATACACATATTTAATACTTCTAATTATTATGGATTTAAAAATAGTCGCACAGTAAATCAAGAATTAATCCACAATAATCAGATAACCTCACAATTAAATAGACATAAAATTAACAAAATATCATTAATTGATATATGTCAATAAAATATTTATTTAATTATGCTACAATTAACACAATTATTTACTAAATAATTACCATAAAATATAGCATTTATAAGCATGGCAATTAATATAGAGATAACTGTAAGATGAGGACTGGATGCAAAGTAAATTCACAAGTCCTAAAATATGGACATTTAAAATACCTGTGAATTTATAACAAATTGCAGTTATTAATTATCCAAAATTAATTAGACAGATTTAACATCCCAAGTTCACCAACTAACCTGGAGAAAGTGGATTCATCCAGTGGTTTAGTAAAGATGTCTGCAATTTGTTGATCTGTGGGAACAAAATATAATACCACAGTTCCATTCATGACATGCTCTCGTAAGAAATGATACCTGATATCAATGTGCTTAGTCCTGGTGTGTTGAACTGGATTGTTGGCAATGGCAATGGCACTCGTGTTGTCGCATAGAATTGGAATTTTGTCCAACATGAGTCCATAGTCCTGAAGTTGATTCCTCATCCACAGGATCTGAGCACAACAACTACCTGCCGCAATGTATTCTGCTTCGGCTGTTGAGGTAGATACTGAGTGTTGCTTCTTGCTGTACCAAGATACCAACCTTCTTCCTAGAAACTGACAACTTCCAGAAGTACTTTTCCGATCAATCTTACAACCTGCGAAGTCAGAATCTGTATAGCCAATTAGGTCAAAACCTGTTCCTTTAGGGTACCAAATCCCAAGATTGGGGGTTCCCTTAAGGTATCTGAAAATACGTTTAACAGCTATAAGATGTGACTCTTTAGGGTTAGCCTGGAATCTAGCACATAGACAAGTTGCGAACATAATATCTGGTCTACTAGCAGTTAAGTACAAGAGAGAGCCGATCATACCTCGATACTTCGTGATGTCAACTGACTTACCAGATTTGTCTTCATCAAGCTTGACAGCAGTTGGCATCGGGGTCTTGGTAGTAGCTGCTTCTTCCATCCCATACTTCTTCAGAAGATCCTTTATGTATTTTGATTGGCAGATGAAAATACCATCAGGCTTCTGAACAACTTGAAGTCCAAGGAAGAAGGACAACTCACCCATCATGCTCATCTCGTACCTACTCTGCATTAGCTTAGCAAATCTCTTGCATAGTAAATCATTAGTAGAACCAATATTATATCATCCACATATACTTGCACCAGAATTATATCATTTTTATGCTTTTTATGAAAGAGAGTTTTGTCGATGATACCTCTTGTAAAACCATTTTCAAGTAAGAACTTGGAGAGAGTATCATACCATGTTCGAGGGGCTTGCTTGAGACCATAGAGAGCTTTGAAGAGAAAGTACACAAAACCTTCAAATTCCTTGTCTTTGAACCTAGGGGGTTGTTCAACATAGACTTCTTCCTCTAGATCTCCGTTCAAAAATGCACTCTTCACATCCATCTGAAAAACCTTAAAGTTGGAGTGTGCAGCAAATGCTAAGAACATCCTGATTGCTTCAAGCCTTGCAACTGGAGCATAGGTTTCATCATAATCAATTCCCTCTTCTTGAGAGTAACCCTTTGATACCAATCGAGCCTTGTTCCTCGTAACAATACCATTTTCATCCAGTTTATTTCTAAACACCCATCTAGTGCCAATTACAGATTTACCTTTTGGTCTTGGCACCAGCTTCCATACTTTTTGCTTTCGAACTGATTGAGTTCTTCCTGCATTGCAGTTACCCAATCTGGATCATCAAGAGCTTCATCAACCTTTTTAGGTTCAATTTGAGATAAAAATCCTGCGAAATTGCATTCATTCTGTGTTGCTCTTCTAGTCTGTACACCCGTGTCCGGTTCACCAATGATCTGTTCAAAGGGATGCGCTCTACTCCATACCCTTTGTCTCGGCAGATTTGATCTTGATGATTCCCCAAGTTCATAATTGTGTTGAGTGTGATGACTAGTAGATCCAAAATCATTGTTTGCTCCCCCTGAACTGTTGCTTTCAAAGTTTGATAAATCAGAGTTTAATGAATCAGCAGATGCATTCTTTGATGTTTCTTCACTTGATTGGGGTTCATTTTCATCGTTCACTTGCTCCCCCTCAACATGTGATGCTGTCTGATCTACTGGTATAGATTGAACAATAGAGTCTGAAAGAGTATCAAAATTTTGTAGATCAGCATTTATTTCTTCATTCTCAAATCTCAGCTGGTCATGTTCATCAAAGTCTTCAAGTCCTGTTATCTTCTTATCATCAAAAGACACATGGATAGATTCCATGACCACTTTTGTTCTCAGATTGTAGACTCTGAATGCTTTTGTGGATAGTGGGTATCCAACAAAGATTCCTTCATCAGCTTTTAAATCAAATTTGGAAAGCTGTTCTGGATGAGTCTTAAGAACAAAACATTTACATCCAAACACGTGAAAGTACTTCAGGTTCGGCTTCTTATTTTTCACCATCTCATATGGTGTTTTACCATGCTTGTTTATGAGTGTAGCATTCTGTGTGAAACAAGCAGCTTGCACAGCTTCAGCCCAGAAGTAAGTTGGCAGCTTTGCTTCATCAAGCATGGTCCTTGCAGCTTCTATGAGAGTCCTGTTCTTTCTCTCTACTACTCCATTTTGTTGTGGAGTTCCAGGTGCAGAGAATTATTGCTTTATTCCATTTCCTTTACAAAACTCTTCCATGACTGCATTCTTGAACTCAGTGCCATTATCACTCCTTATGATTTTCACTGTATGCTTAGATCCTTTGTCCAGTTGTCTGACATGCTCTGTTAAGATTGATGCAGTTTCTTCTTTCTTGTGCATGAAATATACCCATGTATATCTGGTGTATTCATCAACAATAACCAAAGCATATTTTTTCTTTCCAATAGACATTATATTTACTGGACCAAATAAATCAACATGCAATAAGTGATATGGCTCAAGAATTGAGGATTCAGTCTTACTTTTGAATGAAGTTTTCCTTTGTTTTTCCTTTTGACATGAGTCACATAGGCCATCTGGAGTAAAAACTGATTTGGGCAATCCTCTCACAAGATCTTTCTTCACTAGCTCATTAATGCTGTTGAAATTCAGATGAGAAAGTCTCTTGTGCCATTCCCAGCTTTCTTCAATTGATGCTCTACTCAGTAGACAGATTGCAGAGCCATCAAAGTTTGTTGAAAGCTTGGCTTCATAAATGTTACCATGCCTGTATCCCTTCAGAACAACTTTTCCTGTAGATTTGCTTACAACTTCACCGTGTTCTTCAAAGAAATCCACATGATAACCTCTGTCACAGATTTGACTCACACTTAGCAGATTATGTTTGAGTCCTGAGACTAGAGCTACAGATTCAATGATGACATTCCCAAGTTTGATATTGCCATATCCCAGAGTCCTTCTTATGTTGCCATCTCCATAAGAAACACTTGGGCCAGCATTCTCCACAAATTTTGATAGCAGGGCTTTATTTCCAGTCATGTGTCCTGAGCATCCACTGTCCAGAACAAGGATATTTTTCCTGTTACCATGCAATCACAAAAACCACTAATGATTAGTTTTAAGGACCCAGACTTGCTTGGATCCTTTGGCCTTGTTAAGTTTGCTAGCTTTTGCAGCAGAAGTCTTATCAGAGTTTGTGCTAACATTCTTTTTATCAGAATTTATACATGTAGAATCAATCTTGAATTTATTCAAAGAGGGTTTAAGTTCATAATAATCATAATACAACTTATGATACTCTTTGCATGTATAAATAGAATGCCAAATACTGCCACAGTGAAAACAAGGATTCTGTGGCTTAAACCTAACTGAACCACTCTTAACTCCTGACTTAGAAGGTATAGAGTTTATATTTTTATTCTTCCTACAAAAAGTAGCAAGATGGTTAGGATTTCCACAGTTGTAACATTTCTTCCTAGGAGCATTGGGAATGGACATATAGTTGTTGCTTTTATTGATGCCTACCTTTCCATTTCTGTTTTTCCTAGGTTCTTTTACCTTGTTCACTCTTTTTAACTCCTTCAGCTTGTGTGTAAGCTGTTTCTGAGACATTAAACTAATATTTACTGATTTGACTTCATCCTGTTTTGGTTTGTCAGATTTTGGTACAAACCTCATATGATTAAGTTTGGGTTTTGCAGCCTTTTCAGTAAATACAGGTTTAGAGGTCTCAGCTTCTAGGTTGGCAGTTTTCTTTTTATCAGTGTAACCTAGACCTTCTTTCCAACAATCATTCTCTATGATAATCTGAGTAGTTTTCCCAGAGTTAGTCCAAGTTTTAATAATGTTTCTTTCTTTAGCAAGTTCAGATTCAAGATAAGCATGCTTTTTCTATAATTCAATTTTAACAAAAATAGCATCATCTTTCTCTTTCTGAATTTGTAACATCTGGACGAATTCTAATTCTAGATAGTCATTTCTCTTTCTAAGGTCTAGACTTTAAGATTTTATTCTTTCATTTTCTAAAGTCTGATCTATGTAGCTAACATGCAAGTTTTTAAGAAAGAGTCTTAACTCAGATATATCAGTAGTATCAAAAGCTAGAGTAGAGTGAGGTACCTTGGCCTCAGTAGCTTCAGAGATACTATCAACATTTGCCATCAAGGCATAGTTCACCTCATCTTCAGAGTCTGAAGTGTCAGCCCAGTCCTTCTTCTTTGTGATGTAAGCTTGACCTTTATCAACTTTGGCTTTCTTGCACTCAGGTGCAAAATGTCCTTTCTCACCAAAATTATAGCATGTGATCTTGGACTTGTCCACTTTCCCAGACCTCCTTTCCTTTCCCTCAGCTTTTCTGAAATTATTCTTTTCAAAATTTGAATCTCTTCGTGTGAACTTCTTTCTTTTTCCGAAGTTCTTGTAAGCCATCTTCTTGAAGCTTCTTACCATCAGGGCTGCAAGTTGTTTCATTTCAGCATCACTGCCATCATCATCATAGTCTGTGAGATTGTCAGAGTTTGAGTCATCATCAGAGTTTGATGACTCAGTATCAGACTTTGTAAAAAGAACCTTTCTATTGGATTGACTCTTTTTCACAGCAACTCTTTAGAAGCTTTCTCTTCAGCTTTAAGAGCAACTGACTTAGACTTGCCTCCATGCCTCTTGCTTCTTTGTTCCATCTCAAGCTCATGAGTTTTGAGCATTCCATAGATTTCAACAAGAGACATGTCTTGCAGATCATAATTGTCTCTGATGGTAGTGGCCTTTAAATCCCACTTCTCAGGAAGAGCCAACAAGAATTTCAGATTGGAGTCTTCAAGATCATACTCTTTATCTACCAGTGACAGATCATTCAGCAATTTCAGGAATCTGTCATATATATCTGTTAATGACTCATCAGTATTTGAGTCAAAGTGCTCGTACTCCTGTGTGAGTATTGTTCTCCTGTTCTTTTCGTGAACCATTGATATCCCAGTGTTCAGAAGCCTCAATTGGATAAACCGAGGTTAGAGTAACGACACTCCAGCTATCTAAATGCCAATTGTTCACGATTTTAGAAATAAGGCACCTGTGATAATCTTGTAATTTTGATGATCATAAGCAATAAGTTGATTGTTTGTACATTAATAGAAAATAACATGTTTTTGTACTATGCTGACTTTTTTTTCCTAAAATGATAAATCATTTCATTGATATAAAATCAGAAATACATCTCAAAAGAGAATAAAAGTTTTTTATCTATCCGAAAGGTACGCTTAGCCAATCCATGGATCGCAGGATCCATAAGAAAGAGATTCCCCCGAAAGCTTAGATAATAAAAACCTTTATATCCACCAAATAAGGTCTCGTTAAAACCGCACAAGAGTAAAACCCTATGGGAAAAATCTCAAGGGGAAAAAGAGTGCCCTACTAAAAATTGAGAACATAAATTTGCATAAATCCTAATAAGTAAAATACTAGAAACTTCTTATTGCTACAGTTCCCGCCTTTGTCCATCTTCTCTTCACACTTCTTCCCATCCAAGTAAGTCTAACCTGCTCGTATAACACGTATAACCAGACCACTTCCATCTTTGTTTCATTGAACATCTGAAGCCACCAAAACAAATCATACCAAGAACTAATTAGTCGATGAAACAACAAAAGAAAATAAGACTACAAATATTATAGCATCATGTAATTCGAATAAAATGAAGTGATAACTTTCTTACCAAAAGGGGATCCCTTTGGTTAGATATAAAATATAATAAAGTAACTTTAAAATATAAAAATATATAAAACTCATATATTAATAATACCAAAAAAATATAGTATAAAATATACTAGAACTTATATAAATTTTGAAAAAGGTTGTTCACTCCTAACCAAAGGGGGTCCCTTTGGTTAGACATGTAATTGAAAATCAAAATAGAATAAAATTATATTTTAAGACTTTATATTTTAAGATTCTATATTCATAATTAGTAATTGTTATTAAGTTAATAGCCTTTATGAAATCTATTTTTTCATTTTTGTTTTCAAAATTAACATAATTAAGAATAATTAAGAGAAATTTAAAAAATATCAAAAATCATAAATGAAAATAAATATTAACTCACTACACTTATAGAATTAATACCCATATAGAGTATGTATATACCTGGAAATAATTTAAACCTTAGCTAAAATTTAGTTGGTAATTTTAAAAAGATACTAATAATGTAATAACCCTAACTTTTAAAATGCTACAGTGCCTAAATGAATAGTAATTTTGAGGATTTAGGTAAATGGTATTAAGTACCCTAGATTTGAAATGGAAAATGAATAATCAGGAACCATATTGATGTTGTACAATGAAAATGATTGACTCGAAATGATGACGGATTTTAGAAATTCCTGAAAATGGATTTGCAGAATTTTGAGTTTGATTGAGCACTATTGCAATTGGATATTAAGGAATATGGAGATTTAACAAGGATTATTTATATTGAGGAATTAAGTGAAATTATATTAAACCAATGAAATGTCAATGGAATTTGGATTTTTAAACGATTTCGAAACCACTTGAAGAAAGAGGTATATTCGAGACGAATCGCAATTAGACGAGTATGGAAACAAAACAACCAAGATTAGTAATACATTAAGGATTCATGCTACATTATGATTAATCGAGGATAATAACATTTACCTAGGAAAATCAAGAAATGAGAATTTAGAATCATCCAAGTGACATCACTTGCTTACATCACATTCCACTAACCTTGATTAATTGCAAATTAGTACTTTCACATGGTTTTTATCCACAAAACTCTTCAAGATTCTACTAAACTCTAGAATTATCAAGAATTTAGCCAAGATAAGATCAAAATCAACACAAAAATCTTCATTTTCTCCATTTTCGGGTAAAAAGACAACAGTCCAGAAAAACAGGCATATCTCCTTCGTTTCTCAGCCAAATTTTGCGTTCTTTAGCTTTTTAGAAGGCCCTTGAGATAATCTACAACTCTTATTTCACACGGTTTGTCCAGAAAAGCAAGGTAAGGGCCTCGTTTTTCATGTTCTTTCAACTGGGTTATAGAAACTCCGAAAATTCTAAGTATGTTCTTGATGTTTCTTGTTAGTTTAAGGTATTATAAGGTTATATCAAGGCTTCTCAAGGACTAAAAGCCTTTGTTAAGAGTTTTAAAGCATCAAGGAAGGTATGGAGTTCATGAACCCTTAGTATTATCTTGAGTTCATGATGATTTATAGTTAGTTTAGTGGTTAAGTGTATATTAAGCATGAAATCATGATGTTATGTGTGTTTACAAGTGATTTAATTGGATATGTAAGTGTTGTGTGTGCTTGTAACCATGGTTGGTATGATAACCACATGGTGTAGGGAATGGTATATGTGTGGGATGATAGATTGGAGGAGTGAAAATATGGAAAGTGAGAAAATATAGCCGTTATAATGCCCAATTTTCGTTTGAACAAAAACTGCCCTGTTTTTAAGACAGAGTTTCAAACTGTTAAAGGTAATTAAAAGGTACCAACTGATCATGGTAAGATAGATCTTGGTTCATAGATCGTTTTGATATAAAGTACGTCAAAATCTGATGAACGGTTTAGGAGATATCAAAGTTTTAATGAAAGTTACGCGAAATCACTGTTCATCAACTAACCTTCTGTGAACAGTAACTTTGGACAGATTTTATGTGGTTTTAGAAAAATACTTTACATGGTTTTGTTCTAAATGTTTCCTAGATCGTTCACGCGAAAACGGTGCATCAATTGAGTTAACGGTTAACGAGTTATGAACGTTTTAGTGAAAGTGGTTCAGAAACCGAGAAAATGCAATTGTGTCAACTTTGAGGCTATAATTGACATACTTAGACATTCTTAAATATTATGTAATTTTGGGAGGATATAGTAGGGTGATCAGAGAAGCATTACCCACTGACCTTGGGTGAAAATTCGAAATTTATATTTTTTGAGAATTTTAACAGTCGAGTGTAGTTGTTAAGGGAAATGGTGAAAAACACTGAAACTTTGATTGAGTTTAAAATGGTTAGGTTCTTGGAACTCTTGGGTTATTAATAATATGTTAATCATATATTAAGTGTCAAGGGTATTGTTATATAAAGGTAAAGTGAGTAAGGGATGTAGTATTCTAATGATGATTTTTTCGTGTTTATAGAAACTCAGGACGAACAACGGGTCATACTATTGGGATTTAGAGATCGAGGCAAGATTTCTTTTACCCTTATTTTGATAATTCGTTTATGTTTAAAGAAAAGTGGTTTTTCTAGATAATATATAAATCTTATATCAATATATGATATGGATTACGGATATGGATTGTGGATATGGATATGAATATGAATGGAGCTAATATACTTTATGGCTTCAAGAGATATGAAAAAGAATGGTATCAGTTGTTATCTAGGGTTATATGGTTTATAATATTCTTTTAAAGATAATCTTTAAACATTTGTGATTTAATAAATATTATTTGATTATTATTTAATACTTTTAAAATAGTTAAAATATTTTGTATATAAGAGCATATTTGACTTTATTAAATACGGAGGAGATGTCTGAATTATAATCAAAGTATAATGATATATGAGAATGGAAATGATATATGAGAATGGAAATGATATGGGAGAATGATATATGGAAATGTGAATGGATATGTGAATGGAAATGGAAACGGAAAAATGGGAAATGTGGAATGATGTTTTATAAATGGAATAACGGTTTGAAAAAGGGGGATTGCAATAGTATGCGTAAGAGGCTGTGTGGGAATTGCACAGTCCGGCACCCAATATTGCGTAAGAGGCTATGTGGGAGTTGCACAGTCCGACAACCAATATTGCGTAAGAGGCTGTGTGGGAGTTGCACAGTCCGGCACCCAATATTTTATTACGGTACGAAGATGCCGAGGGAGGATGTTAGCAGGTGGCCTTCCTCCAGGGTTGATTACCAGGTGGGATCATCCCTTCTACTAGTAGAAAACAGAGAGCAGGCACGGTCAGGCGACTGATCATCGTCCTACGTATCTGGCGCTAGCAGATATCACTACTAAAAAAACGCTAATAGACATCGGTTTCTGGCCGATGTCTTTGCAAAATCCTGACCGATGTCTTTGTCGGTGATGTCTAAAGTCGAAAGGATTAGACATCGGTTTCTGGCCGATGTCTATTAGCATATAATACATCAGTTTTATAAATATTTCTGATGTTTATGTACTGTCTTCTTGGGTTAACTGCATGTGATTAACTTTTGAATTGTTATATTAGAGGTCTTAGATGTTATTTAACATATAGCAAATATAGAATAATTCGACATATACATCAATTTTTTTTTCCAAATATTGATGTCTAATCCTTGATTAACATCAGTAGATATAATTAAAACTGATGTATAATGTCATATTAGACATCGGTTTTAGACGATGTTGGAGACATCTATTACATTGGTTTCTTGTTTTTAAAACCGATGTATGAGATCCCATAGACGTCAGTTTTAAATGATGTTTATATATATATTTATATATATATATATCATTTACCCCTGTTGTATTTATTCATTTACATACCGAAGAAAAATCAAATAAGCCAAAACTCATATAAGGCATCAAAATAACCACAACTCGATTATCATTATCAAAAAAACCAGTACATCGATGATGCACTTAAAATCGGTAAATGAACAAAGAGTCATGGATTCATATTTATACTACCACATGCTTGGCATACTAATAAGCCAAATCAAACAATGATAATACTCATAACAATTAAAATAAAATCTAGTAAGATTCATGCAAATTTTAAGGTCCTTGATTGCAGATTCTGATCGGCATCTCTTCATTGCACCTCCATCACAGGTGTGGATTTCTAGATTCTGAAGTGGCACTATAATACGATCACACACAATTTTACAACATCAAGAAGCTGCAATCAGTCAACAAAGCGAAGTTAAGAAATATGCATAACATCAATATGAGCAGTAGTCATTAAATAATTATATAGTGCAAAAAATTACCAAAGAATGACCAAATGATTATAAAAAAGGGGGGAGGCATTGAGATCTCTCTAGCACTGTAAATAATCTATATCTTAGCATGCTAATAACCACTGTGAAGCACAATACACGACCATAAAAGTTATCGCATCCTTCAAAGTAGATACCATGTAAGATACAGAGTTTGCAACATAATTTATGCCAGCACTCATTCATCCTGTTTAGAATGTAAGGAATTCTCATACTGCAGAACATATCCTAGTTGTAGATTTGCTTAAAAATTATACAGATGGACAAAAGCATCTTATATAGTGTTTCTTCTATGGCCTGATAGAATCTTCTTAATACATCAACTGATGCATGAAAACAATAGTACAAAAGTATCATACAATAAAACATAACAAATTACCTCAATGTCTTCGCAGCTAGCATAAAGTGGCAATATATTCTCAAGAGCCAGGTACTTTGGCTTTTTTTTTATATCCTGAAAAAGAAAAATTCTGTCAAGGAAGCACAAATCTGTGGAAAGCTAATCTAGATATAGGTAAGACCTAAGACAGTAGCCATGCAAAAAATGTATACAGCAGCCTCCTAAAACGAGGAAAAAAGGCAATAAGAAGTTTACCGTCCAAGTTTAAAACATCTATACAAATGTGAGCTTTTAGAATGCAGGATGGTTCTTACCTAATGAGATTGCAAAAGGAGTAACATTTAGCTTTTCCTATCATGCAAAACAATCAGAATCATTTAAATTTTGCATCTCCGACATGAAACTGCAGTAAAATTAACATGCAATCACTATTTATCACATCAAAACAGAATAAGCAGATTTAGAAGTATAATCTATTATCGTATGCACACATGAACTACCAGCAGAATATGGTCAAGTCTTGAGGTTTTATTTAACATATAAATGGGGTTATATTCCAATTCCGAATTCCATTTCTTCATCTGTTTCATTTTTTGATTTAGGACGATGTGTCTGCTCCTGAGGTTACCAGACTGCTAATATACTTTCTAATTTTAAATCGTACTCCGCAATGTCCTTCACAAACAAGAACTCATATTTATCAATCTGCACTCTGGAGATGCATACACACGTACCAAAAATTACGAAATAGATCCTTACCAATAACCAAAAGAATTATCGAAAACTAGTGAGTATAGTAAGTACCTCCCACACAACTGATCTTTGGAGAAAGATGCCAAATATTTGCCATTATGAGAAAATTGCAGAAACCACACTTCATCCTTGTGTTCTTGCAATATCTGACCCAATATAAAATTAAGAAAGAAAATGTAAGTCTTGTCAGCCTATCATCAAAGAAAAGATTTTGACTTTAGTTCTGAGCACAATTCCTTGTCCAAAAAATTTGAACTTTGAATCATAGCACCAAAGAAGATGGTAATTATAAATACAATTCATGCTAAAATGAGCCTATTCTACAATGAAGAAATATACTACCAACCTAAACTACACAATCTTATTCCTCGAGAAATTTAAACAGAAATTTGTTCTTTTGCTCTGAAACACTAAAAAGAATCATACGCTGAATATGTAAGACATAACAATGTCCTTAAGTTTGATTTACAACTTACTTCCAACAATATTTTATATTGTCAGAACTTGTCTCACAAAAAATGGTAATTGAGTCTCTATTTGTAAGTTTGTGGAACATAGAGACTGTCATCTTTCAACAAAGTTCTCTCAAGTCTAAATTCTGCCAGCACATAACTATTTTAATGTATTCAGGTAGACCCTAGACCTCTAGAACTATATAGTTCTGTTAATTAGAAAATCTACCAGCTACATCATTCATTTACAAGAAAAGATTATCCTAAAAATTACATAATGGAACATTATCCTAAAAATTACAACTTACTTCCAACGGATGTGATTCTTTGCTGTTTTCTCAATCAATCCTCTTCCTTCGAGAACATTGAAACTGATCTGAGGCTGCATAGGGAATGGTGCAGGGAAACTGGGTTCCGCCGCTTGAAGAAGAGGAAGCTGAAGAAGGTGATGAAGATGAATATGGAAAGTGTAACTTAGTTTTATAAGTTCATAGGGAATATAATCAATTGTAAAAAAATACAAGGGCAACATAAAATATTAGAATTACAAAGATCATAACAATGTACTGAATTCAATTGATTCACGGGTTCTATTCTTCAAGGCATAAGTTGGACACATCCATTTTATAACATACTTGGAATTACAAGCATTTCCAAGGTCAATTTATTCAGGAAGAGATCAGAGCACATATAAGATACATTAACAGTGCTGTGAAAATAAACTAGTCAAAGATGACTCACGATGCTCAAGCCACCAACACCCATATAATCCCATATTCTTGGCATAACTTTGAGCAACAAGACATTCACCACCATCAGCTACAAACATACGAACAGGCTCTGCATCACGATCCAGACTTCCACTTGCAAATCCCTACGTTATCAATATCCATTTAAACCACATAATGATATGACTACCATTTAGAGCATTATATCTCATTAATAACTTGTATTCAGGTCCCTGACAGTTAGTAATAGCTGTTTCAGTCTTCAATGCACGTAAAATTCACCGGATATGCACTGTCAAAGAAAGGTAATAATCCTTTTGACCTTATCAACTGCCTTATCTGTTCCCATTGTGCAGGAGTTGGATCAACGCCAGTGGGATTATGAGCACATGCATGAAGTAGCACAATTGCACCAGATGGTGCAGAACGAAGGTCCTCTAACAATCCTGTCAGCCAACATAAAGGGAGAAAACAACATAAACAAGAACTGCAATACAGACTTATACAAGTATATATTTTAGTCATATATGGATCTCTCTCTCTCTCTCTCCCTCTCCCTCTGTGTGCATATATTTTTTCACGAGGAATATCAATGAGAATATATCAACTACCAACTATACAAGAGATATAACAAATTAAATTCATGGTACAAAGTTCCACAATGTCATCTACTGTAGGTTACTATATGATCGGAAGACAACTTTATCAAAGATTTATATCGGAAGCACATATTAAACATCAAACTGTACTACAATACAACACCTAACCAAAAATTTACAACTTACTTCCAACGGATGTGATTCTTTGTTGTTTTCTCAATCAATCCTCTTCCTTCAAGAACATTGGTTATATCATAGATTCTCCTTTTTCTCACCTACAAATCTATGGAACTAGTCAAATATTACTCACGCTTCAAGAAAAACTATGATATTTAAGACAAAACTGTACTAATTACCTTTTCAATAAATCTCTCTCACTTCCAATGTTCTCCCTGTTCGAATAAAGTAAACCACAAGAAGACTTTAAGTTTTTGGACACATCCAAAGGATTGTAAGATTTTAATGCTTCAGTCCATGGCTACACACAGAATACACATAAACAAAATTACTCAAACATAAATACAAACAACAAACACAAACAAATAAATTACTAATTAAACCAAAAAATAATTAACCCAAACTTAACCAAAGAACACCAAACTTGTACATAAATAACTGATACCCACAGCAGGTAGTTCCCTTCTCCTCGAGGTACCTGTATTAAACTATTACTAATTCTCCGTACAAAAAAAAATTAGGGTTTTGAATTCAAAAATCCCCAATTGAAAACTAAATTGAACTAATTGAAATCAAACACAAGCTTAGGCACTTACCAATTTGAGCTTCAAATAAATTGAATTGAGTTCATAGTTTTGTAGCTTCGAATCGAATAATCTTCGGTTGAATCGAGAGAGAAGGGTGATAATAGAGAGAGAGAGAAGGGTGAGAGGAGAGCGAGAGGGAGAGAGAGAGAGAGAAGGGCGAGATTTAGAGTTCTTGAGGGAGGGGGTGAGAGTCGAGAGAGAGAGAGAAAGAGAGAGAGGTGAGGTCTGTCGACAGAGAGAGAGGTGGGTTTTGTTTTTAGGTTTAATTAATTATTTTGATTTAATTTGTGTGAATGTAGATATTAGAATTGAGGGGGGGAATACAAAAATTTTGTTAAGGGGGGAACATATTTGGCAAGTAGGCGGGCAAATGAAAGTAAAAAGGGGGAAAATAAAACTAAGAGGGGGAATAATTCAGAGGGAACGCGCGTTTATTTTTTAAGTAGACATTTAGACATCGGTTCATAAATGAAGCGATGTCTAAAAATTTTTAAGAAAACATTTAGACATCGGTTGATATGTCAAGTGATGTCTGAATATTTAAAATACATCGGTTTTAAAACGGGCGATGTTAAATTGATTTTTAACATCGGTTTTATTGTAATCGATGTTAAAAATGGTGATGTCTATTAACAGTTTTTTAGTAGTGTATCCCCAAAGTATTTAAAGAAAGAATTGAAAATGGTTACAGTTTTATATACTGGAAAAGGAAAAAAAATGGTATGAAAAGTATGGAAATGTTTTATGGATTGAAGAGAAACTGATTTTTATATTATTTTTATATAACTGTTGTATAAAAGGAAATGGAAGGATTATATTGAAAGTTTTTACTCAAATGTTATATTTGTTATTCCCAGATTACACACTTGTATAATTGTAGAAGGGGGGGTTGAATACAATTCTTGATATTTATAAATGGGTAATTAACCTTTTGGCCCTTCAAGTTTACACACTTATACCCATAAAACCCTAATGTTTAAACTCGTTCCTTTTTGCCACGCTAACTTCACAAATGTACCTCTTGGCCACTTTATCGCGTCAGAGTACATATCGGGTAAAAAAACGTTACAGAACTGAGGGATAGAACAGACATTTCATAATTAGATCTTTTCTCTCCTATTAATTCCATAACCCACCCCTGTTTCCTAGTCTCTCTCCCTCCACCCCTTTTTCTTTCCCAATCTCTCTCCCTCCACCTTCACCACCGCCACCTGAAAACACCACCCCCACGCCGGTTTTTTCTTAAGCCTAATAGCCCTACACGAAGCCCTCTTCTTTCCTCTTTTCCACCCATAACTGCAACCACCCAGTAACTTTAGTTTTTGGCAAATATTTTAGAATCGAATTTCATTTTTTTGAACTATTATTCAGTGACTGAATATTAGAACTGTGTTCTTGAGAGTCTTGAGAGTTTAACGAGTATTTTAAGTGAATTTCCGAGTTTATTTTTTGATTGTCGAGTTTTTGGGTAAGTCGGTTATGTGAGGGATTAACACTGATGAGTTAGTAATTGTTTGGTGATTTTGATGATTTGGTGATTTGATGGTGAGATGTTGGTAAACGGAGGTGGGTTGAGGGGATGTGGTGTTTTCGCGACTGTGTAGGACGAAACGGAGGGGCAGTGATGGTTGTTGCAGAAAAGGGAGATGGAGGGTGGAGGAGTTCGGTGGTGGGTGGAGAGGAGAAAATGGAAGAGGGCTGATAGGAGACTAGGCGGAGGAGATGGTGTTATCGCGTTTGAAGGATATTGGTGGGTAATGGTGGTGAACGGAGGATATTGGTGTTGTCGCGCTTGAAGGTGAATTTAATTGCTAATTTTGAATTGGAAGTGGAAGACAGACAAATCAAAGGAGGGATACAAATTGTGCAGTGTGTGTTTTTATATTTACAGTGTGTAGAGACATTATATGAATTAATTGGGTTTGTTTTGATCTTGTTCGATCGTGTTGTGGTGATGGGTTGTTAGGCGTTAGTTGCTTGCCAGAAAACAGCGAAACAAGTGTGTCAATACGTGATTCGTGGTCACCGGATTTTGACCCACCGGCCGGAATCTAGACTTTGGCCAGATTCTGGATAGATGGTGTCGGATTCTGCAGTTGGGGAAAAACATTCAACATGTTCTTCATTTTTTTCTTTTTATTTTGTTTAAATTGTTCTGGGTGAAAGTTGGGTAAAAACATATGTTTTTATAATCTTGTAAAAAGAAATAAGAATTTTGTTGTTATAATTAATTGCTAATTTTAATTGCTAAATTAAATTATAAGTGAAATATCTATTATACCCCCGTTGTTGAGTAACGTTTTAAGCCGATACAGAGTCTAACGCGGTAAAGTGGCCGAGAGGTACATTTATGAAGTTGGCGTGGCAAAAAGGAACGAGTTTAAACATTAGGGCTTTATGGGTATAAGTGTGTAAACTTGAAGGGCTAAAAGGTCAATAACCCTTTATAAATTTCTGATAAGAATCACAGAAATCTATACGGAGATAATTGTTGAATGAGAAATGATTCACAAACACATAAAAAATCAGGTGGTTAAATGTACCACCTGAGACTTTTATTCGAAGAAAACTCTGTGATACAGAAGTACACAGCTGCTGTTTTACAACTCTTTGCTTTTAAAGATATTCAAGAAACCCTAAGCAAATATGTCTATTTTCTTGATTTTTAAAGAGTTGCTACACTTGGTTATATATCCCAAGTTTACAAGTACTACAGGAATAAGATAATATTTATCTAATTCAAGTTGACTTGCTACTCCACTCCAATGTAGCCGAAAGGTTGTCCTTGTGAATAGATATGTCCCCTGCACCTTTCTTGTATGTACTGTGTAAATGGAATGCTTCTTTCTTCTGCGTTTCCAAAGTATGGCTGCCATACTGCTTTTTATACCTACTATCAACCCATGTGATCTGTTAGTCAAACCTGTCCTTATCAACTGCTAATTCCCAACTAGCATAGAAGAAAGTGTCAATGATTATCCGTTGATGTTGTACACTGTCATCCATTGATGGTAGTTTGAGCTTTATCCGTTGATATTGTAGATTTGAGTTGTATCCGTTGATAGAGTCCTGTTCTCATCTGTTGATACACTTTCACTTAGACAGAATTACATAGCATAGCTTATTTACAATTGGCTACCCTATTCTGCCTATCCGTTGATGGTCAACATGACTCTGAATAAAAACACTATCAACTGATAAATAGAGATATTGCAGTATGCTACAAAACCTCATCCGTTGATGAGCTACCTGTCAACGGATAGAGTTATAATGTCTCATCCATTGACAGTTACAAAACATGACTTATACAATTTTTATTGTGAAGTTATCATCAAGTACAACATATTCCTAACAATCTCCCCCAATTTATACTTGATGGCAATAAAGCATAAATTTAGGACCTTGATGATAACAAAACATTCTTAAGGATATATATAGAACTATGCAAAAATTTTATTAAGCTATAAAAATTAAAAACAGAAGGTTTGAGAAATTTACAGAGAAGTGCTCCTCTAGACTGAGCAGATTAATACTGTTTCTTCTCTCTGGTTGGCATCACCCTTGATTTTCCTTCTTTGGCAGAGTTGGACTCAATCTGCATTTGGAGTTGCCTATAGAAGGCATCTTCTTTAACAACTTTTGAATTTAGCTTTTGTTGTAACCATCTCAGGTATTGAGAGCTAGCCTTTGATAGTTGGTCTTCTAACCTGAAGAACCTCCTGTTACCATCTTCATCCCTGAACTCCAACATCCAGAAGGGTTGAAGGTGGATTTTATGTCCATTGTATGGGATCTTCATCTTCCTTGGTAGTCTTGATGGTGAGTTCCATTCTCTCCTCATCTGTTCTATTCTGTCCAGTATCTCCCCTTTTGCTATCTTGGAGAACCTTGTGTATCTCTTGATTGCAGAGAACACTTTGCTTAAAGTCAGATAATTTTCTCCAAGAACCCTCTGTAGTGACCATGTCCTTTCCTTTCCTCCCTTGTATACAAAGACCAATCTCTCAGGCAAATGTTTATATTTGTCAATTCCTCTTACTTCTGACAATTCATCCAGATACAGATTCATGCCAGAGTATTCTTCAATATCTTCCTGATAGATAAAATCATCCTTGTTTTCCAAGATTGGCTGCTTGACAATAGCAGGTACCCTAGCAACTTGAATTGGTTCCTTTGAAGCTTGCTTCATTGGTATCCTTTTCTTCTGTTTAGGCTTCAGTAAGAATGAAGGAACCTCAATGGAGTCAAGATTCATTGGTTCCTCTTTAGGGATTATAGGGTCACCATAGAAATTCACAGCTGGGTCGAATACTTGTGCAGAAATAGATTGTGATGAGCCAACAGTTTCTCTTCTTACAATTTCTGGAGAGACAGGCCTCCTTGCCTTTGATTTCACTCTCCTTTGAGTTTTGGATTTGGGGACTTCCTCAGGTTCCCTCGTTTCATCCTCTACCTCATCCATTAACTCCTGAGCCAGCCTGGCTTGCTTCTCCTCTGAGTTTTCATATTGATTTTCTTCACTTGGATGAGCTTCCCTTAGATGTTTGGAGGTCTCCTCTCTTTTTGCTTCAACAAATCTAGGATGGCTGTTGGATATATTTAACACTTTTCCATTCCTTATTATTACAGCCATCCAATCTCTTACACTCTTATTTGTCTTTTCCTTGAACTCTTTGATTGTCTTTCCCATTAGCTTCTCATCATCATCCTTGGGAAATGGAAAGTCCAATTGTAACTTGTTCTTCCCTTTTGCCTTTGGTGGAGAGTAGGCTCTAGTTCTTATGTATGGTTCAAATTCTTTGACATAAGATGGTTCAGCATCATAGAATGTAGGAGCCACAATCTCTGGAGTGATCACCTTCAGAATTGTGGTTGATGTTGTTGGAGCTGAGGACTGAGTAGAGAACAGAATTGATACAATTGATGCATTGATCATTCTCTCTGTCCTCGGAATTCTTTCATTTGCCTCCTTGTTGATCTTTTCTAAGGCTTCTATTCTGGCTTGCCTTTCACCATCTGAGATTTCTGATAGACTCTGAATCTCAGGCAACACCATTTGTTTCTTCTTCACAGGGGAAGCCTCTATAGAGAACTCTATTGGATTGACCACTATAATTGGCTGTTGCTCCCCCTCAATTTGTGCTTTCTTGCTACTGGATGCTGGAATTTGACTAGAAGTAGCTGCAACCTCTTCTACCTTTTCTGCAACCTCTTCTACCTTTTTTCCCCCCTTTTTGTTAGCATCAAGGGCTGGAGGTGAGGCTGCAAGTAGCCTTTCCAGTAGCTCAGTCTGTTTGGCTTGGTTGGCAATGACTGTCTGCATTTGAGATTCTATACTATCCACTCTGGAGGAAAGATGCTTAACAGATTTGGCCAGACTATCTTCCTTCAATAATTTGCTAGACAGCACCTTCTGAGTGGTAGTAGGGGCTAGTGCCTCAATCCTGGCATCTAGTTCTACTTTCATTTCTCTTATTGCAGTTTGGACCTCCTCCTGTTGTGTTCTTTGAATAACCATATGCATCTTGTGAAGTTTGAGGGAGGCCAGTATTTGCTGAAGAACAGCCTCCCTATGTGGGTCTGCATTCGGGTGCTCAGCCATAGCAGATTGATATTGCTTCATAATCTCCACATTGAAGTCACCAACCACAGTGGTAGAAGAAAATAGCCATTCTGGAGTATCCTCCACATTGACTTCTTCATCACTTGATGTGCTATCACTGTCATTATTGCCAAACTTTTCACTGTCAGCATCTGAAGGCAGAGATGTTAAAGCTTCCTTTGCTCTTTGTAGAGATTGTGAGGTGTGCACTAGGTGCATTGCCTCCTCTGCCTCCACATTGCCCTGTTGTGCCATGACTTGATAGGCAGAAACAGGATGAGTAAAGGTTTCAGGATCCAAAGAGATGGAGTCAATGATTGACTGATATTCTTGTCGAAATTCCATCTCTTTAGAAGCTTCATGAACCTCCATTAACTCACTTGCAATGGCTTAATCTTCCTGCCTTATTTCTCCTGTAGTCCCTTCTCTCCACTCATCTCTCTTTTCTTACATCAGGGGCTCCCCCTGGCTCACACCTCTCACACCCTCACCTTCACCTACTAAGGTGGAACTCTCTTGCTCTCCTTTTGCCTAACCTGAAGAAATGGTCAGCCTCTCATTATTTGCCTCTCCTTTTGCCTGCTCACAAGGCAGCCTCTCACTCCCTTCCCTCATTCTTAAAAGTGTTTCAACTACTGAGAACTCCTCCATACTTGACACGGGAATGTCAGATATAGCAGTGGTAGAGTGAGTTATCAACGGATAAGGAATATCCGTTGATGGAGTAGTTATAGCTGTCAACGGATGGATAGACATAGGCGCATCCGTTGATGGAAAAACACTTGTCAACGGATGAAGAATATCCGTTGATGAAGGAAAGATAGTATCCGTTGAAGTGAAAACCAACACTGAATCTATGGAGATTGATTTTAAAGATGAGGCCACAGATGGTGTTTTGAATTCAGGAATGGAAGATTGATGGCCCAACAAATCATCTAGAAGATGATGACCACCAATTGCAGAGTGGGGCTTCTCCAAGAATCTTAAAGATGGAGAATCAGGAATTGATGTAGATATCATATCCACATCCAGAGATGGAGTTGGTGATGGTGAATTGAAATGTGTATCGATTTGAATGTTAAGATCAAGGGGCTGTGACTCCACATTTATTGGAGCCACATCAACCTGAGTTTGAGAAGGTACAGTTTCCTATACTGTGTGTGCACCCTGTGATGCCTCAATGGTTTTGGATTTTACTCTTCTACCATAGGTTTTTGAGAGAGGGTTAGTGTCCCTTACCCTTTTGTGCAGTGTTCCTTGTGGGGAACTTGATTCAGTAGTCACACCCTGTTGAGAGGATGTAACTAGAATTTGGCTTGTAGGTTCATTAACAGTCTTTTGAGAGACTGAAATGTTGGTTGCACCTGCCTCACATTCCTTATCCTTAGGGCTTCTTTGATGTTCACCCTGTCTCTCACCACTCACTACCACCTTCACACTCCCCTCAAGAGTTTTGGTAGGTTTTACAATAGGTGTCTTTTGAGAGACACTTGATGTTTGCTTTTTAGATTGTGGTTTTGAAACTTTGGATTTGGTCACTTTGGTAGGAGCCTGTTTGGTCACAACTACAGACTCCATTGTGACACTAGAAGGCAAAGAAATTTGGGGGTTGGAGATAGGAGTTTCAGGGTTAGAAATAGTTACCTGAACAATTGGTAGATATACCAATTGTACTTCTGCATTTAAGTATGGGTAACAGCATCAAAATTACTAATTTTGCCTGAAAAAGTTTTAATGAAGGCATCACAAAAATAACTCCATTCTTTAACCATACCTTTCCTAACAATTTTCCCTAAGTTCTCAGTACTAAGGGCATAATTTATGGAATTAAGCATGGCAACAATTTCAGCATTACTGGGTACTTCCAGACAGTTATTCTCAGGCAATTTTAAACAAGCAGTTATCACATCAGAATTAACTACATAGTTTTTACCCTTTAAAGAAAAAGCAAGTGTACCGTCTGTGCCAATGTACTCAGGAGATGCCCACACCTCTTCAATTACCTCGTGGATTAGAGGAGTGGTGGCAGTCATAGCATATGACAGTTTTCATTTCTTCACGAAATTCATCATGGTGTGATAAGCTTCTAGAGCATTCACTGTATCAACAAAGGTCGCGAAATTGTTCTTCTCATAGGTAAACCCAGTGGAAGACATCATCTTAACAATAGGCGCCATTGAAGTGTTTGAACTTTTGTTGCAGAGAGTTTTAGTGAAGAAGATGCAGTTAACTTATGAGATTCTTGAAAATGAATAAAAGTGAGATGTGAGAGCACAAGACAGCCTTTTATATTTTTCAAGAGTTAAAAATGAAATAATTAAAAGTAATTACTCCATTGGACAAAAGTAACTGTCAGATAATAAATGAAAAGAAAAGAAGTACAGCCATGACTAAATATACATGTTTACCAACGGCTATAATTAAAAAAAATGTATATCAACGGATATAGAATGAACGGTTGAGAAACAGTTTATCCATCGATGACGTGGACAACCTGTTATCCGTTGACATACGAAAATCTAGTAATTTGTTTATACTACCAACGGATAAATGGATATCCGTTGATAAGCAAATTTTGCCTTAGACAAAATTTCTGCAGAAAATTTTTCTGAGAGTTTTTAATTCTCAAGTAAATCAAAACACATTTCTAGCTGCAATACAGTATGATTAGATATCACTAGGAATTATGAAAATTTAAGCATACCTAGTTCACCTACCAATCTTGTGAATGAAGATTCATCAAGAGGCTTGGTGAAGATATTTGCAAGCTGCATTTCACTTGGCACAAAGTGCATTTCTATTGTACCATTCATCACATGCTCTCTAATGAAGTGGTATTTGATGTCAATATGCTTGGTTCTCGAATGTTGTACTGATTCTCTGTGATGGAAATAGCACTTGTGTTGTCACAGAAAATTGGAATCTTCTCAACTTTTAGACCATAGTCAATAAGTTGATTTTTCATCCAAAGAATCTGTGCACAACAACTTCCAGCAACAATGTACTCAGCTTCAACTGTAGAAGTGGAGACTGAGTTCTGTTTCTTACTGAACCATGACACAAGCCTGTTTCCTAGAAATTGACAGGAACCTGTAGTACTTTTCCTATCAATTCTGCAACCTGCATAATCTGCATCTGAATAGCCAATTAGATCAAAGCCAGAATCTCTTGGGTACCAAATGCCAAGGTTTGGTGTTCCCTTGAGATACTTAAAAATTCTCTTTATAGCAATCAAGTGAGACTCTCTAGGGTCAGCTTGAAATCTAGCACAAAGACAAGTGGAAAAAATTATATCAGGTCTATTAGCTGTTAGATATAGAAGTGAGCCTACCATGCCTCTATAGCTTGAGATGTCCACAGAATTTTCCTTAGTATTCAACTCAAGCTTAGTTGCAGTGGTCAAAGGTGTTTTTGCTGAGGCACAATCCATTAAGTCAAATTTCTTTGAAAGATCATAAATATATTTTGTTTGACTTATAAAAATTCCCTCATTAACTTGCTTCACTTGTAAACCAAGAAAGTAAGTTAATTCACCCATCATGCTCATTTCATACCTACTTTGCATAAGTTTGGCAAACCTTTTACAAAGCTTCTCATTTGTAGACCCAAAAATAATATCATCTACATAGATTTGAACAAGTATTGAAGAACCATTGACATTTCTATGAAATAAGGTTTTATCTACTGTACCTCTAGTGAAGTGATTCTCCAAAAGAAATTGAGATAAAGTGTCATACCAGGCTCTTGGTGCTTGCTTCAAACCATAAAGTGCTTTCATGAGAAGATATACATATTCTTGAAATTCTGGATCTTCAAAGCCAGGAGGTTGATGGACATATACCTCTTCTTCCAGTTCCCCATTTAGAAAAGCACTTTTGACATCCATCTGATAGACTTTGAAATTAGCATGTGCTGCATAGGCTAGGAAAATTCTAATTGCCTCAAGTCTTGCCACTGGAGCAAAAGTTTCATCAAAATCTATCCCTTCTTCTTGAGAATAGCCCTTTGCCACTAATCTAGCTTTATTCCTCACAATTATGCCATTTTCATCAGTCTTATTCTTGAGAACCCATTTGGTACCTATGACACTTCTATCATCAGGTTTGGGCACAAGCTTCCATACTTTATTTCTTTCAAATTGGTTTAGCTCTTCTTGCATTGCTAAGACCCAATCTGGATCTAGAAGGGCATCTTCCACTTTCTTAGGTTCCTCTTGAGATAGGAAACTGCTGTATAGGCATTCTGCTTGAGTGGCCCTCCTAGTTTGAACTCTTGAACTTGAATCACCAATGATTAACTCAAATGGGTGATCTCTAGTCCATTTTCTTGAAGGTGGAAGGTTTGATCTAGATGAGGTTGCTTCATCTAAATGAGCATGATCTTGTTGATTGGTCATTGAGTTTTGACTTTGAGAAACTACCCCTGAGTTTGTTGTCCTTGCGGAATTATGAAGTTGACTGTCAACGGATGCATCATTTTGTCTATCAACGGATGCTCCATTTTGCCTGTCGACGGATGCATGAGAATGCCTGTCAACGGATGCATCTGATACTTCAATATGACTGTCAATGGATGCTTTATTTCC
The DNA here is from genome assembly GCA_037693485.1 of Kitagawia praeruptora. Classification (NCBI taxonomy): domain Eukaryota; kingdom Viridiplantae; phylum Streptophyta; class Magnoliopsida; order Apiales; family Apiaceae; genus Kitagawia; species Kitagawia praeruptora. Next base: position 81,689,916 of record CM075345.1, read on the forward strand.
AGTGTTAGCATCACTTCTAGTTGGACCAACAACTCTAGGTGAATTTTTATGGTCATGATCTTCATTTTCCTCATCATCATCAATGTACATTCTTCCTTCTACCTCATTTTCAAATTCCAACTTTTCATGGAAGCCTTCATCATTTAGACCTAGAATCTTTTGATCATCAAACACAACATGTACAGATTCCATAACAATGTTGGTTCTTAGATTGTAGACTCTATAGGCTTTCCCTGCTGCATACCAACAAAGATAGCTTCATCTACCTTTGCTTCAAATTTGCCCAAGTTATCTCCATGATTCCTTAGCACAAAACACTTACATCCAAAGACATGAAGAAAAGCTAAAGTTGGTTTCTTGTTGGTAAATAACTGATAAGGAGTCATTCCTCTAGCTTGATTGACCAAGGAAATATTCTGAGTGAAACAGGCAGTGTTGACAGCTTCAGCCCAGAAATATGTTGGCAATCTTGATTCACTTAGCATTGTTCTAGCTGCTTCAATGAGAGTTCTGTTTTTCCTTTCAACAACCCCATTTTGTTGAGGTGTTCTAGCTATAGAAAACTCATGGACAATTCCATTCTCTTCACAGAAAATCTTCATTATGGAATTTTTGAATTCAGTGCCATTGTCACTCCTGATTCTTTGTACTTTGACTTCAGAACCATTGTTTACTAGTCTGAGATGATTGATGATGATTTCACTTGCACAATCTTTGAAGTGCAGAAAGAAGGTCCATGTAAACTTAGAAAAATCATCTACAATTACCAGACAGTATTTCTTCTTTGAAATGGACATGACATTTACTGGACCAAATAAGTCCATATGCAGCAATTGAAGTGGCTTAACAATGGATGACTCTGTCTTGCTCTTGAAGGATGATTTATTTTGTTTCCCTAATTGGAAGGCATCACACAATCCATCCTTGATGAACTCCAATTGAGGGATTCCTCTAGCCAGCCTTTCTTACCAAATCATTCATAACTTTAAAATTCAAATGTGATAGCTTTTTATGCCATAGCCAACTCTCATCCTTGCTTGCTTTACTGAAGAGACAAGTGATGGATTCTGAGCATACTGAATTGAAGTCAGCTATGTAAACATTTCCTTTTCTAAAGCCTGTCAATACCACATTGTTGTCTTCCTTGGCAGAAACAACACAGGCTTCTTTTGTGAACTTTACTTCATAGTCTTTGTCACAAATCTGACTGACACTCATCAAATTGTGCTTCAAACCTTCAACTAAAGCCACTTCTTCAATGATGACATTGTCCTTTGAAATCAAGCCATATCTCCCTTAGTATATCCTTTGTTGTCATCTCCAAAGGTAATTCTAGGGCCAGCTGCCTCCTTGAACTATGTGAGCAGGGTTGAATCTCCTGTCATTACCTAGAGCATCCACTGTCTAGGTACCATAGATTCCTTCTATTTCCCTGCACACATTCCAAAATACAAATCAAGTTGATTTTGGTACCCAAGTTTTCTTGGGTCCTTTCTTGTTAGCCATTGGTTTTGCACTCTTGGCAATCTTCATTTTAGGTGTAGATGCTTGAGTGATAGGTTTTGACAGATGCTCATTTGCATAAATATTTGATGCATGCATTTGTGGAAAATTGGCATACATATTATTCATGCTAGGAATGCTCCATGACATTTGTGGCATATTCACAGATTGAAAATAAGGATTAGACACATATGGCATGTTCACATATGGATTTGAAAAACTAGCATTTTGATACAAACCAGGCATAACAAGCATTGCAGGCATACTTGGCATAGATTGAGGTACATGAACAGGAGTCCTTTTAACAGACTTGCAATTAGAAGATAGGTGATTGACACTATTACAATTACCACAAGTTTTCCTAGGGGAAAACTTGTCAAGAGAATAATTGTTTTTCTTGTTGATGCCTATCTTACCATTTCTGTTCTTTTTCTTTTTACCCTCAGTTTCTACCTTTTCATTATCTGATTTACCAACAGTCTTTTTGTTATGTAAATCACCTGCCTTAGCCTTCTCACTTGATTTGGCTTGGCTACTTTCACCAGAAGCAAAGTTCTTGTTGACTGGACCATACTTAATATTCAGTTTCTTGAGTTCCTTCTTACTAACAGACTTTTTGTTAGTCGACGGATACCTCTCATCCGTTGATGGTTCATCTGTCAACGGATGATCACTATCCGTTGATTCACAAATAATCTCTAGATCCTCAAGGCAAGGTTCTAGCTCCTTTTTCTTTTGAGTCCAGGTATCCCTCACAAATGATTCTATTCCCTGGACTTCTATTATGTTTTGTGAAATATTCCTACAGCTTTGAAATTTAACAATTATCCCTTGTTCCTTTTCCAGCTGCTCTCTTAAAATTAGTTCTCTTTTTAACACAGCTTCAAGTCCACTTTTAGCATCATTGCAATCAACTCTCATTTTCTCAAATTCTAGAAATTCAATTTCTAGAGCAGCATTTCTATCACTTAAAAATAGATTAGTCTCATTTCTTTTCCTTTTCTTTCATGAGTCGGAAGAGGGTTACTTTCTCCGATGCTTCTTTGTCGGAGAATAGTAGTTCTAGTGCTGGTCTCCTTGCTGACTCTAAGGAGTTGGTTAATGATGCTAGGGGATTGTTGGCGAAGACCCAGGCTGGGTTGGTACCGAAGATGAGTCTGAAGAGGGTTACCTTCTCAGAGAACCTTGTATCGGAGATTCCTAGAGTTGGGGGTTGTATCCTTATGGGTGAACCCATTGTTAAGTTGGGGAGTCCAGTTAGTAGCCCGAAGAGGGTCTCCTTCTCTCCGGAGGTTAGGGTTTTTTACCCTAGTATGCACGGTGCCCCTTCTACTGAGTTAGTTAAGGGGGAGCAGGTCTCGAAGAAGGTCAGTTTTTCGACGGAGGTCAAGGTTTATTACCCTTGTCTTTCTACTGGGTTAGTTAATGGGGAGCAGGATCTGTTGACTCAATCGACTCAATCCGGTGAGAGGTTGCAGGATAGCGACTCTCTGGGCTCGGATGGTTGTGGGTTTCATCCTATTGCGGTAAATGGTGAGGCTTCTCTCTACAAAGAGGAACTTATGAAGAACGCCCGCCAACTGGTTGACGGAAGTCCTGTGAAGGCCTCGGAAGCCCAGTCTCTTTCTAGGGAATTGATGGGAAAGGTGGTTGAAAAGTTGTGGCCCGGATTGTTTATGGATGATGGGTTCAATGTTGAACCTGTGTTAGAGGAACACAAGCTGCTCGATGAAAGCCGTATGTGTACTGAAGATGCTGTTTCTCAACAAATTGTTCCTCAGGTGATGGCTAAGGCTGCTGACATGGGAGAGTCTGAGCATAGGGTTATTCCCTCTGCTCATGATGATGATGGTCTTGACTCCTTGTTGAAGGGTCTGGCTCAAGATGATATGGCACACTTAAGTGTGTGGGTTACACAATGGGACTGGATGGCTGCTAAGCGCCACTTGTTGGAAGCTAAGAACTATTTTGAAGTTCTTAAACTGTTTACTGAATTCATGGGGTTCAGGGTGCCCATCCTGCAGGGGCAGGTGGAGGAGGTTGATGTGGTGATGAATGGTGAGGGCAAGATTGGGGTTAATCCCAGTTTTAAAGAAGTTGCTCTTGAGAAAATTGACAATGATCATCAAAGTTTGGAATTGAAGATGGAAGGAATGCAGTGGCCTGTGCTAATGCAGGGGTGTGAAGCTGATGTGCAGGTCAGGTGGACGAAAATTGAGATCTTGGGTCGTGGGATGCAGGACAGTCCTGCTCTTACTGATGTTTGCTGGAACCGGACAATGACTAATTGTGCTGAGATGACCATGCGAGTGGGGGATCCTATTTAGTTTTCCACGCTGAGGAAAGGCCTGCTGATTAGAATGCTAGGATGTGAACCGGGAGGTTCCACTGTCTTTATTGGCATTGTTATGACTTGTATCTAATTTAGCATAGCTAGATGGTCTTTAAGCTGACTCGATTTAGTAATTGAGTATGTTATGATGTTTTAGCTGGATGTTGATTCGCGGGGTATGCCCCTTGATTTGTAAAAGTTATTCCTTTTGGTATAAAATTTTAATTAGCAAAAAAAAAAGTGATATAGTTCAGTAGACATTTCATCTATAACACTATTGCATTCCTCTTTGGTGAGCTCAGAGAGATTAGTAGAAAATACCTTATTGCTAGCTGAACTTGCTTCCTGCTCTCCAGAATCAGCCATCAATGCAAGGTTGACAAACTCAACATCTTCATCAGAATGATTGCCATCAGCAGCCCAGTCATACTCTTGGGTCATAAATGCCTTTCCTTTCTGCCTGAGAAGATCAAAATATTTCTTCTTGTAGTCAACAGTTTCAGTTGGCTTTCCCTTGTTCTCAGATCTAGGCTTCCTGCATTCACTTATCATGTGACCAGCAATTCCACAATTGTAGCATTTAATTTTGGATTTATCCACATAGTTGCTTGTGGAAAAATCCTTGTTAAATGGCTTGGCCACCCCAGAGTTTCTCTTGAATTTCAGCTTAGAGAATCTTCTAGACAGAAAAGCTAAGTGCTCATCTATCTCATCAAATTCATCCTGCTGAAGGACATTCAATTCTTCAGTCAATTTTTCCTTGTTTTTGCTTGATTCTGCTCTACCTTCACAAACCTCCCTGTTTGGTGTAGATTTAGCAGCTTCAGTCCTCTTCTCCTCCTTCTGCTCCAAGTTGGCAACAAGTGCAACTGACCCACTTTTCTTTTGGGCCTTCTCAATCTCTTCATCCTGCTCCATTTCTAGTTCATATGTCTTTAAAGTTCCATAGAGCCTTTCAAGAGTAAATGTCTTGTACTCTTAAGTGTTTCTTAAACAAACAGTCATTGGCTTCCACTCTTTGGGCAGTGATCTCAGAAATTTGAGATTAGAATCTTTCACTTGGTAGATTCTTCCATACAGTTTCAAGCCATTCAGTAGATTTTGAAATCTACTAAATGTGTCATTCAATGTCTCTCCATTCTTGAAATGGAAGCGCTCATACTGTTGGATCAGTAGTTGCATCTTGTTCTCCCTTACCTGTTCTGTACCTTCACAAAGGGTTTGAACAATGTCCCATACTTCCTTGGAGGTAGTACAGTTGATAACATTGTCAACCATGTCTGTTTCCAAGCCATTAAACAGAATATTCATGGTCTTTTTATCTTTGTGGACTTCTGCGATGTCTTCAGTACTCCACTCAGAAACAGGTTTGGGAATGTAAGTGTCTGGTGCATCTATAGCAAGGCCAACTCTTGACGCAGTCTTCATTGGAACATGAGGACCCTTCTCAATGCAATCTACAAAACCTTCATCAATAGACATGAGATGTAGACGCATTTTTACTTTCCAGTGAAAGTAATTTTCTCTATCAAGAACTGGTATCTTTACTCCATAATCCTTCTTAGACATGTTGGAAGTGTGTTGATCTTTAAACTTCAAATATGTTAGAAGCTTGCTCTGATACCAATTGTTATTCCCAGATTACACACTTGTATAATTGTAGAAGGGGGGTTGAATACAATTCTTGATATTTATAAATTTCTGATAAGAATCACAGAAATCTATAAAGAGATAATTGCTGAATGAGAAATGATTCACAAACACATAAAAAATCAGGTGGTTAAATGTACCACCTGAGACTTTTATTCGAAGAAAACTCTGTGATACAGAAGTACACAGCTGCTGTTTTACAACTCTTTGCTTCTAAAGATATTCAAGAAACCCTAAGCAAATATGTCTGTTTTCTTGGTTTTTAAAGAGTTGCTACACTTGGTTATATATCCCAAGTTTACAAGTACTACAGGAATAAGATAATATTAATCTAATTCAAGTTGACTTGCTACTCCACTCCAAATCCACATGTAGCCGAAAGGTTGTCCTTGTGAACAGATATGTCCCCAGCACCTTTCTTGTATGTACTGTGTAAATGGAATGCTTCCTTCTTCTGCGTTTCCAAAGTATGGCTGCCATACTGCTTTTTATACCTACTATCAACCCATGTGATTTGTCAGTCAAACCTGTCCTTATCAACTGCTAATTCCCAGCTAGCATAGAAGAAAGTGTCAATGATTATCCGTTGATGTTGTACACTGTCATCCGTTGATGGTAGTTTGAGCTGTATCCGTTGATATTGTAGATTTGAGTTGTATCCGTTGATAGAGTCATGTTCTCATCTGTTGATACACTTTCACTTAGACAGAATTACATAGCACAGCTTATTTACAATTGGCTACCCTATTCTGCCTATCCGTTGATGGTCAACGTGACTCTTAATAAAAACACTATCAACTGATAAATAGAGATATTGCAGTATGCTACAAAACCTCATCCGTTGATGAGCTACCTGTCAACGGATAGAGTTATAATGTCTCATCCGTTGACAGTTACAAAACATGACTTATACAATTTTGATTGTGAAGTTATCATCAAGTACAACATATTCCTAACAATATTACCTTGAGATATTATATTGAGATGATGTACTGATATTATATTATATTAGAAGAGAAACTGATATTATATTGTTTTATATATTTTTTTCTTTATAAAGGAAAAATGGATGGTGTATTGATTAATTATTTTCTTAATTCTTATAATGGACTTTCCGTTTATAAATATATATATATATATATATATGTTTTAACTTTGATTTCTGGTTTACAAAATTTATCTTGTTGAGCTATTATAGCTCACTCTTGCTATTTATTTATATAACAGCTAGATCAGGTGCCGAAACGTCGCAGTACAACCCGGAAGAGGGTAACGGGGAAGTCTACCTTATGAGAAAGTATCGACATCTGTTCTCAAGGTAGTATATACTTATTTATGGGTATAATAGATGGTATTCTGGGATTGTAACAAAAGTTTATCTTTATCTGCTATCATTAATGGATGTTGTTCTCTGAGCATATGACTGGTGTGTATATTAGTGTGGGGTCACTTATGTGAGTTTTAAAATGATATTAAAATATTTAAAAGATCAAAAGTGATAAGGTTAATAAATGGAAATTGGAGAGTGACGGCCCGGATTCCTGACCCCAGATTTGGGGCTGTCACAAATAAATACAAATTACTCATTTTTATAGGTCAAAATAGTACTACACCCATCTCTTCATCATTTATGACACAAATTACCTCTTCAAGGTATAAATATGCCATCATTTATGGTCCCAAAATTACCTCTTCAAGACACAAAAATGCCAACATTTATGGCCCCCAATAAAGGTACGAAATTGATTATCACTATCACAAAATAAGCCAAAATCATGGTGTTAGGTCCAATATGTTTGTAGAAGGGGGGGTTTGAATACAAATAGTACCTTTTATCAAAATTTGTCCTTTGGAATTAAATTCAATTTAGACAAATTAGTGCGGAATTAAATGAAACAAAGTTCAAGTTGAATATATCAATATATTAAAGTTGAGGGTTGTTACAAAATCAGTACAAAGTAATATCTAGTTAATAAAAACAAATTAGAAAATTCGACATGAATTTTTTTAGATTTGTTAATAAAAATCAAGATATAGATTAGGAGTAAAAACTCTCTAATAGTACAAGAGTCACAAGTAATCAAGCTTGAACGGATAGAATATTACAAACACTAAGCTTTTTTTTTTTCTACGAATTAAATGCTCTTGCAGTTGTCTTTAAGAAGAGAGAGATATTGTCTGATGTGTTCTTATTCTTTTTGGATATTATGTTTGTGTGTATCTTGTAGTCTAGCCGTTGATCTTTGTAACCTTCTGTCTCTTTTCACTTAATTTCTCTTGGTTAAGACGATCAGGTTATACATGTTAAGACAATCATCATGACCTTCTTTGTGCTATTAAGACTGTCGTTAATTAATACCTTCTTGGAGTTGTTAAGACTGTCATTAAGACCTTGGATCTATTAAGACAATCGTTAATACCTCCAGCAGATTGTCTTAATAATCCTTCTTTTCATTAAGACCAACAGCTTAACACTATTAAGATAGTCGTTAAGACCATATCAGATTGTCTTAATAGTTCAATTATCAGAATAAATGATTTAAGTAAAATTATTTAACTTAATTGAATTATTTAAACTTACATAATTATTCTGATTTAATTAACCTATTAATTAATTTAATAAATAAATTAATTCGTGATGAATCAATTTATTAATTAAATCAACTAGTTGATATAATTAATTAAAAGAGAATAATCATAAATCTTTTAACTGTCTTAATGTATTCTTGAACCACTAAAATTAACAAGGAAATACCACTGAATTTTCTCTTGACGTTCGATATACAATCTGGTTCATGAACGACTAACTTCAATGACAATTCTTCATTTTTGACTTTAGAATGTGGTCCTCTTTCTTTTCTCATCTCTCTTCAAATCTCATTCTTCACACTGTTTGTATTGACATTATCACTGTAAAAATCTCTGTCACTTTAAATGAATCCACTTTTTGTCGAATACTTCATTGAGTCTTGATCAGACATCTGAGCTTCTTTCAATGTAGCAAATCTTCAAGTTTGTAAATTGACTTTAATCCTTTTCTTCTGACAGATTAAACATTTTGAGATTCCTGTACAGTTCATGTTGGGTTCCGAGGCATAAAACGCAGCGGATAGATGTAAACAAAACAAAAAAAAAATCGAAACCCAAACCAGGATCCATGTATAATTATGGGTTAATTATGGAGATCAGAATCTGTACCTTAAGAAGCTTTACGATTCGGTTGACAGATGGAGATCCTAGCTTGATTGAACACCACGTATCCCGTATGCAACGATCTACGCTCTATCGGTATCCACGCAGAAGCTCGAACGGGGGATGCTGTGTACTAGCACAATAATTCGTTTTCTCTCTATTCTCTCTATCTCTCTAGCAGCTAGGGTTTTTAATAAAAACATATTTTTCCTTTCCAAGCCACAAAAGATATTATATAGGAGAGACAAAAACGAAATCAGCCCTAATCCTAATTAGAGCCCATATTAATTCAGTTTTTCTAATCATTATCTAACTAAGACTTTCTCAATTAAATAATAACTGCATTACTGAATTAATAAATTTGAAATTACATTTATCACATTAATTAAGTCATACTTAAATTAATAACAAATAATTCGAATTCTATCATTTAATTTAAATCCGAATTCAAATTAAATAATCCTCCGAGTATTCTTTTGTGTGTGACCCGATAGGTTATTATTACGTTGGCAATGATTTTAAAATTCCAATTTAAAATCGTAAACAAAGAGCGGCATCTAGTAACACATCATTGTTACCCAAATAATAATAATTTAAATGGTAATCCATATTGAACCTTTCTTGATTAATGTTTCCATGTAATATAATCCCTTTACCAAATATTATAGATTAAACTCGAGGCATGTATTCAGTCATCCTCTTCAACATTTAATCCGGGTTTCCTTGATCAATGAATAGACTATTAAAACAAATCATCATTTGAGCACGGCCATGCATTTCATAGTCTCACTCAATCAAGAGGCCAATAATATCGCTCCTAATTATAGGAGGTTTAAATTCTTTATCTATCATTCATATTTCTCATATGACTCATAATATACCCAATGTTCACTTTTATCATCACCCGGTTAAAGGTAACTTTTAATGTAATCAAAGTATATTAATCCTCGTATAGAAATATAATGATCTCAAGTCTAAGGATCATTACACCATTATCACTGTGAGTCTTTCTAATGACATTATTAACATGTAGAATCTCACTGTGAGTCTATCCTGTGCCATGCATAATACTACATGCACCAATGTTCTTGACTTTAGTATCACTATACCCATGACCAATGAGATGTGGTCATCTTGTCAACAAACATACTAATCTTTATGCATTATAATTGTCCCATATTATTAATGCTTGATTAGGGATATTTAGGAATATTAACATTATTCATATAATCTCATTTTTAAGTCACATACTTAAAGATATAGAATACATGTTACATATTCTAAGGACATTTATTATTCTAATATTTATTTCGCAGTAAATAAAGACATAATAAATCATTATTGAATAATCAATGAAACATAATCATTAAATCACAAAATAGTCTTTCCTAGAAACATAATTATATTGTCTCTAGGGCACTAACACTATCAGTTCATACTAATTATTTACTGTTACATACTAATTTATGTTGAGTTGAGTCCTCGAATTACAAATAGTCTATGTCATATGCCTTTCACATGGCCACCAATTACTCAAAGTGCAAACAAAATTAACTATAATGTTGTAATTTTGAAAAAATAAAACTGATAATTAAATATTTTATTTAAATCTAAAAAAGAAAAACGTAAACATAATAAAAATTAAACATGGACCATTCAACATAACTGTTCAAAATAAAGGAAATAAAAATCTAAATCTACGAAAATCAACTAATTTTAGTAATTCAAAGTTGAATTTTATCACATAACCCTCCACCAAAATCAACTCCATCTAATAGTGAGTGAACAACCAAAAAAAAAGTATAATTAAGTGAAGCAATCAGCACAAATATAAATTGACTTAATTGCAGGAAAGTGGCCTGGACTATTTTTTTTGCACGAAAATGGCCAAAGTATGAAAACAAGCACTTTAATGGCTGAACAATTTTTTTTAAAGCACCCGATTGCATTCCGTCAATTGGCATTAACAGGCGTTAGAAACTGAAGGGTAAATAAGTCATAGTACTTTTAGTCCTCTATTTCTTTATTCTTGTCGAGTCAATTTACCAAAACCCAGCTCGTTCTCTGTTTTCTTCATCTCATTTTCTTCACTGCAAAATACAAACCATCCCCTCCCTTTTCTTGTTTCCATTTCATGCGAATCAAAACCCAGCCCATCTTGTTGTCTTCTTCGTCAAATAAACACACACAAGTCCCCTGTTTTCTTGTTTAATTTCGAAAACCCACCTCGAGTGAAAGGAGAAGAACATGGTACTTATGTTTTTACTGGGTGTTATTTCTTTTATTTTTGTTGCAATTAGTTTCTTGATTATAGGGTTTCATCAAAAGGAATTTGGGGATAGATATACAGACTTGGTATATAAACATAGCCGTGGTATACAGACTTGGTAGTCGGATGGGAGTGGATGGGTGTGGACTGAGTGGAGGGTCGGCGACTGTTGGAGAAGGGGAGGCTGGATAATTGCAGGCGGATGAGGGTGATGGACTCGGAGTTGAAAGGTGTGATGAATGGGGGTTTTGAAAAAAGGAGAGGTGGGTTGTTAGAGATTGCTGGAGATTGTTGGTGATGAAGGGCGAAGGGCGGTTGTAGTGAAGAGGACGGAGGCGGGTGAATGAAATGGGTGAACAGCGGGGTGGTTTGTTGGTGAAGAGGAGGGCGGCGACCGGAGGTGCTTGGTCGAGCAGTGTTGGTGGTATTGTTGGTTGGAATGGCGGTAAGAGAGGAGGATGTGGTGGTGAGAAATGGGATGATGAACAGCAAGGTGAAAGAGAGGCGGTGAGCGTTTGGGCTGGTGTTGGTGAAGATGCTTAAGGTGGGGAGGAGTTACGAAGAGGACAGAGAAAATGGGGCGTTTGGAAGAGGAGGGTTGCAGGTTGTGAACGGGGATGAATGGTAGAGGTGAAGAACGGCGACTGTTCGGCGATGATGCGGCCGGATAATGACTGTGAAAATGTAAACAGCGGGTAGATGTATGGCGCTGGCGTTGTGGGTTAGACGGAGGGCAGTGGTGATTCGGTGGAGGAGGTGCTTGGCGTTGAAGGAGAGGGGTGTGTTTGGGGATTGTTGCTGAGGGATGGAGAAAGGAAGAAAAACGGAGGTGGGTGCTGCAGGCGGAGTAGAGGTGAACCGAGGGAGGAATGGAGGCGGAACGGTGGTCGGTTGAGGCGCGGCAGTGGAGTGAAAGGAGAAGAACAGGGTGAACGGAGAGAAGAACAGGGTGTACTAAGTAGTTTTATTTTTTGGGATAGATATACAGACTTGGTATATAAACATAGCCGTTGAAAAGTACTATGACTTATTTACCCTTCAGTTTCTAACGTCTGTTGATGCCAATTGACGGAATGCAATCGGGTGCTTTAAAAAAATTGTTCAGCCATTAAAGTGCTTGTTTTCATACTTTGGCCATTTTCGTGCAAAAAAAAATAGTTCAGGCCACTTTCCTGCAATTAAGTCTATATATTTAAGGCACATTATATACAAATTGTAACGTACCACAACTCAATGAAACATATTTAAAGCCGCCATTTAATCTACTAATCATCAATACTCAAATAAACATAACTAAAAATTAGTATATCAAATAATAATAATAGAAGCAAATAAAGAATATCAATCAATCCATTAAGAAATTTTAAATGCAAATAAAGAATATCAATCAAACCACTGAAAATTTTAAAATACTAATAACCCGTTTGACTTTTCCTCTTTGAATCAAAACACACATCACTCACACACACGGCACACCACTATGAAGGTCACTAAGAACACACACACACACAAAAACCCACACTCATACTAGAAACACACTCCCTGCACATGCATACATACAAAACTAGCAGACCAATTGTATTGTTTTAACTAAAAAACCAAAACTTCATAGTCTCATGAGAGTCGTTTTCTCTCTAACCTCTCTCCTAAAATCGCCGCCACCCAAATCACCCAATTCTTACCCTTTTTTCATCAATTCTAACCATAAAGCCTTCGCTAATCCATATCCCCCTTCTTTTCTTCCACCATCCCACCTTTCTTTTTTTCTTATATTTTATATTTTTTCCTTGTTTCTTTGTTCGGAGATGGGATCGTTAGATGCATTTCTTTTTTTCTATTAGAAGATTGACGAGTCTTCCGGAATCCACTGTTGTGGATTCTTCCGGTGGTATGGGTAACTTTTCGGTGATTGTTGGTTTCTATGGAAATCTGCTTGATGGTTTTATAGTAAAATCGGTGGTAGGAGGCTCTTTTTCTAAGGATGCGAAGGGATTGAAGTCCTATGTTGAGATCTCATGCTATGTGCTTTGTCCTTTCATTGTAACGAGGGTGTCCTCTGGGAGGTGGGCGTATCTCACAACCTGAAAAAGTGGCGACTGTCAAGTGTTTGATCATTTATCAAAGCGGTATACGCGCACTAATATGCATTTAGAGATGCAAAGACCAATACCTTCATTGCTTTTGGTTCTGGGGGGTGTAATGTCAAGATTTTGAATAGAAGATTTGATGGGGATAACAGTGTTAAGATCTTTGCTACTAGTTTAGTGGCTTCTGATTTGGAATGTGTGTTTGCTGGAAATAGGGGTCATGGTATGGATACCTACATAGTGTTTGATAGAATGCGTAAACGATGTTTGGAGATGAAAGGGAGTTTTCTTGCATACAAGATGATGTTTGTTCATCAGCGTGTTTATGTTACTGTGATGGTGTTCTACACCATGACCAAGGGTTTGGGCACTGTTTTTGGTGCTCAATCATTGATGGAGGACTCTCCTCAAGGTGGCGTTGAAGCATTTTTAGTAGAGAATGAAGATTGGAGTCGGTTTGCCCGTCTCCTATTCATTTACTTGTCTCAAAGAAAGTTTGTTATTGGGTTTAGATTTCCGAATAACATTTATTTCTTGGCTGTGAATGGCGATTTGGTGTTCATTCTTAATGGCACCGGATTTAAGGCTGACCCTAAGTGGTTTTTTATATGGAGTTATGGTGGTTTGAGATATAACCAAGGTCCGGTGTCTGGAAGCTGTGGACCTTATTCTGATGGCAGAAATGATGGTGTTCGTGTTTATATAGGAGTTTGAGACTGCGAGGGTAATGAAGCAGCTGGGTCTATCCTTTGTTTGGATTGGTTCGCCTATGATGCTGGGATTTGTGCGGTGATAACTCAAATGTGGGTTACTGGACCTGATGGGTTTATGGAGCAGGTGGAAACTGGTTTCGTTGCAACCAGGAATTTGATTGCTGGGAAAGTTATTGGCATTTCTATTGTGTTTGATGCGCTGTGCATAAAAATTGTTTGCTGGTTTCAAGAGGTCTCCATTAGAGTGTGTCAAATGGAGTGCCTTTACACTGCTGGTATGCACTTGAGATGGGAGAGCACTATTTGCAGGACAGGACTAGATGGTTTCTACAACAGCCTCAAAGGCACGGTTGATGAGAGTAGTTTGCTTGAATGGCTACACAGTAGAGGTACAAATAGAATGGTCCGGAAGGAACATTCTACGACCAATGATAGTTGGAGGGACGTACATGACATGTGACCACCTTCTTGTTGGTTTTGGTGGGGATTACACTAGAATTGCTCAGATGCATATTCTCAGCTCATGTAGTGGTTGCAAACCAAAGCAGATAGATGTCTATACCAGCGGAAGTATCTGGTTAAGATGGTGTGGGGATGATTTATCTATTGCTAATAATGATGCAATTCTGAAATGCTGGATGTCAGCAAGATGGCATGGATCTACCAGGGTATGGATGACTTGGTCAATGCAAAAGGAGTATGTGAAGAGATTTTCGATTCGAGATGGGATGCCATTTTGGCATAGTTATGATGTTTAGTTTTTACTTTCATTTATGAATATGTGTCTCAGCTAGGTTAGCTAGCTTCCTTCATGTAGTGTTGCTTTGTTGTTGTTCTGTTTGGACAAGTTTCTGTTGATGATTTACTATTCGCGGGTATGTCCCTAGAAGTGTAATCTTTTGCCTTTTGGTATAAATTTTTAATTAGGAAAAAAAAATTGTATTGTTTAAACTTTATGTACTACAATCACATATAGATATAGCTAAAAACAAAATCAACGAGCCTAAAAACTGGAATCAAAACATGAAACACACACACGTAATAGATAAATAAAATATCAAAACAGAGCAAAGAATCAAAGATGCATACTCCCTCCGTCCATTTCATTTCTTTACACTTTCTATTTTGGGCCGTCCATTCCATTTCTTTACCTTACTAAAAATAGTAACTTTTAACAATAAAATACATTATTACATCCACTACCTAACTCCACCTTTTCAACCCTTTACATTATTACACCCACTACATCACTTATTTTAACAATAAAATTACTATTACACCCACTACTACATTTATTTTAACAATATTACATTCATTATCTTGGTCTCCGTGCAAAAACCAAATGTAAAGAAATCAAATAAACAGAGGGGGTATAATTTTATCACATACAAAAGGCCAGAGGTTAACTCATTTCTGCCTCCACCCAATTATTATTACAAACAATTCGATTAATAATTCAAGAAAACACGTATATAAAAGAACAGATAAATGTATATACTAACATACGATAAACAGATTCAAGAAAGTAAGGAGAAGACGTATATAACAAGAAACATGGCTTTAAAACCCAAGAAAAAATACATAAAATGGAAGTGTAAAAAGTTAAAAGGTAGGAACAAAATTTTAAATCGGAAAAGAGAAATTAAAAGGAAAAAATTAGATCTAAAACTTTTAAATCTAAAAATTAGAATCAAGAAAGCAAATATCGGATTATGGCCTAACCAGAGATCAAATCTACAACTACCAAAGATTATAGGTTAACCGGAATAGAATAATAAAAGATGGAAAGATAGATCTCTTGCATTTCAAACTATTTCAAAAGACTTAAAAATAGGGTTTAAAGACTACCTTGGTCATGTGGTTGTGATCACACATAGTACTTATCATTCGATAGACACTCTAATTACATACATATATTTTGTACCCACTTCTCCTGACCAGATCATCTTCCTCTTCAAGGGTTTTTGTTAAAAGGATCGGACGGAGGTTTTGGAACAAAAGCAAGGACGGAACAAAAGCATAGGACGGTTAAACCTCGATAAATGAATACGCTCGGAACTGAAAAATTTTATTCATTAATCGAGATTATTCATTTATCGAGGTCAAAAATGAACTGTCTCTTTTATGTTGGGACCGAAAAAAATTATTAATTTGATGAGTTATTCGTTTATTGAATATTCATTTATCGAGGTTCTATTGTACTATGCTGACTTAATTTTATAGTCTAACAGCTTTTTATTTGCACATCAGTATGTTTAAACAGCAAGCTAATGTTGCTGGACTAAGACAGGTTAACAAGCCATATTCACGAGGTCAGAATCCAAACAGCAAGTCGAAGTCATCTATTCAGAATATCAAAAGAACGAATACAAATGCGAAATACATTAAGATATATGAGGAATTTCTACTAAACATCTATAAAGACTCTCGTATTATATTATAACACATACCCCCTCCGTCCCATCAATTTGTTTACACTTTTTTGCCACTTTCTGGTACGCATTTTAAGGTAGATTTTAAGGATAGTTCCATAACTTATTTTTAAATTTTTCTTTTTTTGTATAAAAATAGAACTCTATTTTTATACAAAAAAAGAAACTTTCAAAAATAAATTATGGAACTATCCTTAAAATCCACCTTAAAATGCGTGTCGACACCCTATTTTGAAACGATAACAAATGGACGGGACGGAGGGAGTATATAATATATTATAGAGCTTAATTTTAAATGTTTTTTAAACATGTTACTATTTAAACTCTATCTTTGTTTTAATTTTTCTTAAAAACGTTTTATATAAGAATACTGAAGGTTTACGTTATACTCCCTCCGTTTTTTTGATTTGTTTACGTTTGCTTTTTGCACGGAAACCAAGATAGTGGATGTAATATTGTTAAAATAAATGTAGTAGTGGGTGTAATAGTAATTTTATTGTTAAAATAAGTGAAGTAGTGGGTGTAATAATGTAAAGGGTTGAAAATGTGGAGTGAGGTAGTTGATGTAATAATGTATTTTATTGTTAAAAGTTACTATTTTTAGTAATGTAAAGAAATGGAATGGACGGCCCAAAATAGAAAGTGTAAAGAAATGAAATGGACGGAGGGAGTACATTACTTCATCGCTTTAAACTTTTTCTCAAACGTTCACAATAATGTTAAAAATCAATCTGAACTAATTTGAATGTTAGAACTTAGAATTGGATTATGAACGTTGCAAGTTGTTAGGATAATTTTTGAACGTTGATTATAAACCAAACCAAACCAAACCTACCCAGTATTGAACGTTGATTGTGAGTCTTCATATACTGGTTCTTGTGCTTATTTTGTATTCAATAAAGTGAACAAGAACAAAATAACTTAGTACTTTCTTCGCTATATCTTTTAAAAGATTCTCTTGATCTCTAAATATATCATATACGTGTTATATTCTTAGATAGTCTATTAGTTTGAGTTGTAATTTTTAATTGAGTTGTATTGTTCGTATTGTAATTGTAGTTTCTGGATATTTGATTAGGAAACATTGGGTTTGATGAACTAGAAAAGTATATTTGGGTTATTATAGCTTAGAGAGCAGGTTCAGGAATAAGACTGCTCAGCAAGCCATTTGTTAACAACCGGGAAGAATGGTATTATATTATATCTTGTAGTTGTAAACTGATTTGATCAATAATATATTTTCTTACAAAGTTGGTAAGGAATCACGACAAATATTATTAGGGAATTAGGGATCGAATCTGGCTAAAATTTTGTATGTGCTTATTTACATTTTTGCACTTTACTTACTGCATTGTCTTTAATTACAATCAACAAGTCATTTGTCAGGAACTAGAAAAAACAATAGTATATTATTAATCTTATAGTTGTAAACTGATTTTTTTATATCAAGTTGGTAAGGAACCACGACATATATTATTAGGGAATTTGGGGTTGAACGTGATATAAATACCGCTAAACATAAGTAATATACTTCAGGCATGGATAACAATTTTTGGCTATCGATATAACACCAGCTTATCTTAGTTTTGAGTTAAATATTACCCCATCTTTTAAAATACTCGGATATTAAAGTCAAACCAACAGCAACAGTGTACAAAACAGAGCAACTCGTAGCAATGAAGTGCACTTCCATGTAGTAATTTGTTCCTTCAACATTAAGCAATACCGGAGCTTAGGACTGTAAATTGATCCGGATTATCCGGTATCTCGGCTTATATTCAATCCAAAAATATGATATATATTTCAAATTCGTTTTATAAATGATCCAAACCTAGCAAAAAAGAAAATATGATCATGGATATGAACACTCATAATATCCACTCAAATTAAGTTTCATATTTTTTTTATAAAAATTATCCTACCCGAGATTCGATTTAAACCCGAATCTAAATTATATTTTTATTTCATTATATTTCTAACTAAATAGCATATTATAGTTTCTTAATAACATTTATAAATTTCAATTTTAATAAAATACGAGCTATCCACCCGAATATTTATCATCAAACACTTGACACATCAATTATTTAAGTTTTCAATTCGTGATTATTACGGAATATTATGTTTTTATAATATTAATTAATTTTAAAATAAATGACTATTTATATTTATACAATTCAAATAAAAATGATACATTTAGTGGATTATATATTTATATTTGACTCTTATTTGATGGATCACAAACTACTCGATTAAAATATATATATATATATATATATATATATATATATGGTTGGACTCCATAAAGAACACTTTAAATAAAGAACAACAAAAAACACCTCATATCTAATAGATCCATTGCCCCTGGCGGGACCACCCAATACAAAAAGTTCTTATTTTTTTAGGCTCTATCCATCCAGCAAAAAAAAAAAAAAAAATTGAAAATTTTACTGTTCATCGATGTCATCAGTGACGTCATCATGAACAGTAAAAATTCAAAAAAAAAATTTTTTTTTTTTTTGCTGGATGGATAGAGCCTAAAAAAATAAGAACTTTTTGTATTGGGTGCCACTGGCGGGGCCAATGGATCTATTAGAATAAATGATTTTATAGTGTTCTTTATTGTTCTTTATATAAGAGTGTTCTTTATGGAGTAAAGGCCTATATATATATATATATATATTAATTAATGGCTCATATTCGATTCAGATTTGGATCCGAATAAAATAATCTCAGACCCAAATCTAAACATGATAAAAGTAAAATAATCCGATACTTGAGCAGAGGGTGTTCGGTTCTACCCGAATCATTTTTCAGCCCTACCAGAGCTATACATAGCATCCATGTGAATCTCCACGATGCAATGGTTAGTTCCATTAACGTTGAAAGCACCACCAGAGCTACACATAGCCTCAAAGTGCCTCTCGGTGAAATGGCTCAGTTCCTTTGAGATTCAAAGTAAAAGGAATTAGGTTAGCCAGTGCTTGCTTGAACTTCATAAGCAACAGTTACCTTTCCACAACAAATATCTCACCGAAATGCCTATGGAAGATGGCTGATCATCTCTATTTTTATACTTGTGGCTTGAAAGGTCGATAAATACTTATTTAGACATCATTTCCGCATAAAACATGCAGGTGTACAAGTTAAATCAACCATCTGTTGTGGAATGCAAGCTCTTCCTCGGCAGTCTCATCTGCACGATTATGCATTCAATAACTCCTCTAATAATATAACATTAGACCCATAAAAGTTCTAGATATTAAGCTTTGATCTTGTAGTCCTCCAGCCTTCAGAGTTCTTCACTTGTGGGGAGTACGCGAATTTATCAATTGAAGCCAGGACTGCAGTCCTATTGATCTTTGGGCCACTAGATGGCGACAAATCCTGAAACTGGATCTTCGGGACAATAGATGGTGACAAATCCTGAAACCGGATCTTTTGGCCACTAGATGGTGACAAATCCTGAAATTGAGCTAAAAAATGTAAGTTTCTCTCATCTTTTAAGAGTGTAAATAGCAGAGTTACAAAAGATCCAATAAAAATCTAGCAAACAGTACCCCATCACTTGTGTATGTGTAACTGAAGACATGAAACCAAATTCTATATGAACAGGCAGTAATTCTTTTTTAAGATTTGAAAATTTAACAGAAACCTATAAGAAAGAGGTTTATATACACTTTAAAAACAAATATCACATTTTCTTCATTTTTGATTTTTGATTTTTATGTAATTTCAATGAATGCAGTGCTGATGAAGAAGAAATGATGAAATTTCCTTGCATGTTCTGTTAAAAGACTTTCTCTACATGTTTCATAAGAGATCCTCTACAAGACTTGCCTTTACATTTGAATCTTCAAGATTCTTGATCTCCAAACGATCAAGATAAAATAGGATCTGCGCATACAGAGTCAAGAGGTCAAGATCAGATAATGTACTCAAAATTAAATTACAAGAATTAAGTGAAGTCAAGAATATGCCTTCACAAGGTTCTTTTAGGTTCCCAAAGCTTTGCAATTACCTTGTTAAGAAACCGAACGTTTGATGCATCTGTTGCCATTACCTGTACACCAAGACAGGAATTTGGATGACTGCAAAAAGGGCAGCAAATTGTATTAAATACACAACCATCTTCTTTGCACCAAACTCCCTGTTCTGGAGCACCTTTAACAGTTGCATTAAAAAGTTGCTGATCTATTGATGAAATATCACAAATTAAGACAGGGATCCATGGTGATCCATTGATTGCTGATGGTTGCAGCATTTTTTTCCACAGAGAGGCCAAGTGAATTTTTGACAAGGGGGCTATTGAGCACATAACATACAATTTGTTTTCAGGAAGACCCAATGGCTTTTTGCATAGTGAACAAAAGATTTGCAGTCTCATATTAGTAATTTGATCAGAAGATGCACTAGATGAACTACAGTTCTCTAGTGTGGGTGTTTGATCAACAATGGACCTCCCAAACTTACTTTCTGGGCAGTTAGTTTCATTACAACGATCGATACAGCAGTTCTCATATGCAGCTGTTGTTGTGCTCTCAATGAAACTGTCACCAACTGGAGTTCTGGGCTCAGGAGTATCAGATTGACGGTGCCCATACGATGATGACCAACCCATCGACTTTCTCCGTTTCTGAATATGAGAATTGATACTCGCATTCAACTGTGATTCTGTCTCAGGCATGACACTATTTGCATTTGTAGACACAATTCGTTCAGGAGTGACCAACAAGGATTTACTGGTATTAGGCAAGTTCAAATGTTCAGGAAAATCAGCAGAATGCTGGGGTACAGTTAAGCTATTAAACCCAGCTCTCGATAGAACTTTAGGAGAAGGAACAATGTTACTTCCATATACACCCGGGGTTTCCTTGACAATACATGCATCAAGACCATCAGGAGACAGGGCTACAGGTGGAGACTGAATGCATCTGCAAAAGAAAATCATCTTTCTATATGAAACTGCAAAAGATTCTGATCAATCATAAATGTAATAAAAATTTTAAACTACATATTATACAGTGTGGAAGACTAAAATTAAAACAGAGTAGCTTGGAGCAACCTAGCACATAGATAGGGCTGTAAATGAGTCGATACGCTCACGAACAGTTCGGTGTTCGGTTCGAAAAAAGTTCGATTCGAGTTCGGTTCGTTTTGTAAACGAGTCGAATATGAACACGATTTTGAGGTTCGTCTCGTAAATGAGCTGAACCCGAACACGACATAGTTCGGCTCGAAAGTTCGCGAATAAGTTCGATTATATAGTTCATGAGCAAGTTCGTGAACCTTGTTCGTAAATATGGTTCATGAATAATTTGTGCAGAAACTTTATATATATATATGTTCATGAACATATTTCATTAACATTTAACGGGAGTTCTTGAATTCACGATTATTTGTAAATAATTGTATAAGTAAGTGTTACGAAATAATATGTTAGTTTATTTTGTCTATTCGTTATATGTTCTTTTTTAAATTTATAAATTTTTTTAATTAAATTATACATATGTTACTTGGCAAAAAAAAATAATATGCATATGTTACATTATAAAGTATAACATTAGTTCGTTATGTATTAACTAAACTTGATCCAAATTTGATTCGTTGATAAGTCTAAATTTGAAGCATTTCTCAAGTTTTCAATGTTTCATCCCCAATTTTATTTTTATTTTAATTGCATTAAAAATTTTCTAGAAAAAAAAGGTTGAGGTGTTCATGAACACGAAATCATGAACATTATTCATGAGATATTCGTGAATAGTAGCTCGTTAAACATGTTCGTGAACTGTTCGCGAACTTGTTCGTGAATAAAATTTTTCTTAACGAGTCGATACACAAACAAAAATAATGGCTCGATCAAAGTTCGAGCTCGAGTTCGAGTTCGATGTATTTATAACGAGCTGATACACGAACAGTTAAGAGTTCGGCTCGGTTCGACTCATTTACAGCCCTACACATAGATGTTTAGGTAGCCTTTGAGTTGACTTTTCTTACATCATAACTTGTTTTAATTTTGGAGTCCTTAATTTAGAAATAGCATAATTGTTATGTACTGTCAGGCAGAGTATTGGAGTAGTAGAAGTATCTGTGTTTAGTACTATATAAAGTAATAGTAGTATATGCAGAATAGCAGTAGTAGTGGTATGAGCTGTAGTTTCAGTACTGAGTAGCAAGGGTATATTGGTCATTGCAGAGTTAGTTATTTTGTATGCCTATGAATACCATTGTCTATGTACTTTTTCTATTATGAATGATATATGAAAATGGAATGTTTTCCACCACTTCTCTCTCTCTCTCTCTACCTTAAGTTTCTCTCTCTAATCCTGTTCTCTCTTTTCTTCTCTGATCTATTCTCTCTGTTTCTCCCTACTATCTCTGTCTAATCTCTCTGTTCTCACCTCTATCTAGCTGTTCTACTTCTTCTATTATCAGAAAACTACAAAAATAGCAACAAAACAGTTCAGGAACTTACAGATCCTGACATGTACTCCCAAAGTAAAATTAGTTGCAAATTCAATATCAGAGTTCCCTTACAAGGGAGTGATATTAATTCTTGCAGCGCCAATAGCATATTTCCTCGTCTAAGTACTAAGTTTTGAGGTCTTTTAATAAAATAGCCAGAGATACAAACATTTTTTACATCCCTATCATCATTATTACAAACTCTTCAACATAATATAAAACATAATATAAAACAGCTTGATGCTAACAATCAAGCCATATCAAATCTATGACTAAATAAGAAACCAGATGAAGTTTCAGTGGTGCAGCTATACAATTTCTCATCATAAAGACTATAAAGAGCTCAACAAGTACCTGTCATTTCCAGTGTCACACTCTAGGTCAATGACTTCTCCAGGTCGCATTGGTGCAATTTTTACTGTTTGTAACTTGCTACTGCATGCTACCTCCTCCATGCAACAGTTAGTCTTATTTAACTTCTTTATGTGTTCTGCAGATACTTTATGCGTACCCATTAACCCAACATTAACATTATCTATCTTAACATCAATATTATGCAATGCATCGGCATTCTTGCCAACCCGCTCCTGCAAGAATGTGAGAGACAATTATTTAGGATTCACGCTTGCAGTAGGTAATTAGATGGATGGAGAGAGAGAGAGAGAGAGAGAGAGAGAGAGAGAGCAACTAGAACCTTGACATATTTGAAAAAGGATTGCAGTCCCTCCAGCGACTGGTCAAAGTCGTCATACTGTCTGATCGACTTTCTTAACCATTTTGAAATGTAAGCAGTATTTCTCTTTTCACAAAAACGCTCATCTGGTTGTAAAGTGGCCATTAAAGACGTGAAGAACAAGAACGTAAAGCAGTGAGCTAGAAATAAATCAACCAAAATATAGGTAAAGCTTCAAATAACTTTCCTACGAAGGTTTTTCATAATTATAAACATGAGAGATAAAGATTAGTTGAAAATCCATTAAATCAAACCCCTGGTTAAAACAACTGCAAGTGATAGAAGTTATAAAATTCAAATGTTCAAATCTTGTATGATCACAAGATCACTGACTGATAATTGAGTTAACAACACTTCACCAAAGTTGGATAAATACCGATGAATATGATCGCTCCATAGTCAAACCTATGTCGGATACAACGCCCTGCGTAGAACAAAACCGTAAGTGAGAACATAATTAATACAATCACTACTGCAAAAATGCATCACAAAAAAAAAAGGGAAACCGAGCAACATGTACAACTTACTAAAAGTACATATATAGTCCATACGAAGACACTGTAAATATAGAAACCTTGGCAGGACATGTTTTGCCAATAGTGTGTGTGTTACAATTATAACACTACTATCAGATAATAATGTCCTCGCATGAAGAAATAATTTAAAGGAAGTAGCAGATTGTCCATTATGAAAATCAGTGTATGAATTTTATCCCTGACCAGTACTTTAGATTCCAGCCAAGTATGTCCTTTTTCTGGTAAATTATGCAGACTCAAATTTCAAAGATTATTTGTCAGCTTGGAATATAACTCCGTGAAATAAAGAGTTGCAGAATCAGAACATCAAAGATATATTATTGTAGTTGATTCTTAATGGTTGAAATTGGACTGGATGATATTGTTCCAACAAAGCATGTAAAGTAAAATACAAAAAATAATTAAAATCAGTTATATAGTTCTTAGAGATGCAAAAATACCTGCAGCCTGATTAAGAGCTCGGAAGGCTTGTTGACAATACCATTCATTCCCACTTAAAAGGTTTTTGGATGATTTATATGTGTCATTGAACTTTTTCTTTTGTGCAACTTGAATGTCAAATCTGATAAAATGATATGACCATTTAAAGGAAGATAACTTAAACTATAAATTAAATCAAGTATAACACATACATACAATCCCTCCATCCCAAATAGATTGCACAAATCAAACTTCTATGGTCAGAACTAACATAAAAATAAGCAAATTTTTGGTAACCACAGGACTTGCATAAACACTGCAATCAGGAGTAACAACTGTACTTTCTTAATTTGTACTGATTTAGCTCAGTCAGTTGTATTTTTAAGAAACTATAAGTTTCAATCTGAAAAAGTGGTCATTTTGACATAATAGAAGTCAGACCTGAACACATCTTGTTACAAAGGGAGTATATGTTAAGACTTAAGAAGAAACCAAGGATACTTACACGTTCGGGAAGGGAATACCAACAATGACCTGGCTTTAGTTAAGATAAAACACTAAATCAATTGGGATTTATTTTTCTACAAGTGAACCAGAAGCATTAAGCACTAATATAAAAGTAGAACCTTCTGCTCATTCACAGTGGGTTAACTTAAATGAAGACGTATGTTTTATCCACCATGAAAAGTGAACACTAAAAGCAAAGTAACAAATGTAGAACATATATGCATATAT
This sequence comes from Kitagawia praeruptora, assembly GCA_037693485.1. Lineage (NCBI taxonomy): Eukaryota > Viridiplantae > Streptophyta > Magnoliopsida > Apiales > Apiaceae > Kitagawia > Kitagawia praeruptora. Next base: position 81,714,983 of record CM075345.1, read on the forward strand.
ATGAAAGTACTATGTATATATCAACACTCTATCATGTATTACATATAGTAAGAGCAAATAATATGGAAATAAAACTTAATTCAATTAAGTATAGAAAAATGTTTTTAATCTAAAAGTGAAAATGAGTAATCCTGTAATGCGCGTGTGTGAGGAATTCCAGCTTCCAGCATCAGATCAACATGAGCAGAAAAAAATGTTGCCGAATTTTACGAAACACAATAAAAACAATAATAGATAATAATAAATTAAATAATAAGGGTGATAATGTCCTGCACTAGTTAAAGCACATGGAACAATCAAGCTGCACATAATAAGCACGAGCATGTCCGCGTAACAACTTAAACCAACACAAGTTAACAAGTAGTGTACTTGTGAAATTTGGATGCAATAACTGGCCTGTATAATTGTAATCTCATTCAAATTTATAATACAATGCATGTATGTATGTATGTATGTATATTAAGCTTGTTCAATATAATGATTAGCAAAGGATACAACAACTCGAGCATTATCATCAGAAAAGTCAATTCCTTCTGAGACCTGCAGGAAGCATGTCACAACTTGTTACTAAATATTAATTATCAGGTTCAGAATATAGAAGTCAAGTATATAGATATAGTTTTTGGATGTGCATCGTGAACGTCTAATAAAGACTTGGTCAGGGATGCGGATATAAATACTGATTTAAGCATTTTAAGAAGGTCATTTTGATCCATGAGCATGAAGATCCGGGTTAGTACACAAAGAAAACTTTAAAAAAATATGTGTAAGCCTCTACCATTTCTCATGGCTTTGGTATCAGCTGTGATTTCCTCTACCTTGAAACAGATACTACTAATAATTTGATGAATATAATAATTTTTTTTTGAATAGTTATACGTTTAAATTGCACTAACGTTGTACCAATATTTCGCAGATGGACTTCTTTTCAAGAGAATGTGATGAGGGCAAGCTCCATAGGAGTTTAAATGTAAATTAACAGATTTTAATTAAGTTTTCACAAACTAATAACACTAAACAATTTAAGACAAATTAAATAGAGGAAAATAAAAGCAGAGATAGGGTTACTTAAAAGATAAAGAAGAAATCAGTAAATGTATCGACTTTCTCTATGGTATTTATCAGCTTAAGATGCCAGATAAAATATTACATCAAAGTATTATACCTTTCCTCGACAAACAGCAAGAAAAGCAGCACCTTTCTCTGACTTCTCAGTGAAGTCTATTTTTTTTTGGTTTCTCATGCCCAAATTTTTGCCCTTTCTCTTTCTCCCAACATCACGTTTACCACCTTGATGAATCGAATTATAATAACCTTTTAAAGTATCATCAAAATCATCCTGGTTTCCTCCTCTTGGCTCTACAAGTACAGGAATGATTAGAATCCAATAAACATATGAACTCACACAGAGAAACAACAGCATATGGAAAGACCCAGAAAGTCAAAGCATACATACAAATGCTCACAAAAAGCACTCATTAATGAACAAATATATAAATATACCGCCGCAAGTTTTAGTTAATTACATGATTTCCTACCCCCAATGTAAGTGTCTTCTTACCAACAAAAAGGGATTTTTGAGCATTTAGTCTTGACCATTGACCAGTTTCATGCCAGCGACTTGAAAGCTTGTCCATCAATTTATAGCTAGGAAAGAATACCAAACAACCAGCTGGCACAATTTTACAAATTTCCTCTAAAGACAAGCCAAGTGAATCCTTAACAAACGAAACAATAAATAGTAAAAATTAATCAATGTGCCAAAGAGAAAAAATGCCAATCATTTGGAAGTCAAGAAACATCAGTCCTGGCATGATATGCTACCTGGAAAGAGTAGGAGTCTGCTGTCTTGTAACTCGCATTCAGTGGATAGTTACCTGGACCGCTGGAAATAACTGCAGCCCACAACTGCAAGCGAAGAAATGCAAAATTAACTTCCCATTGAAAGAGGAGCAATAAAGTCCACCCAAACTGTAACAAACCACGTAATAATCATATATACACCTGTGACTCAACATCTATGACATGCGGAGCTTCCAGACAAGTTCCAAACTGAACCCCAAGTTCAGACGAAAAGGAGGACATAGGTGACAGAGTACTGTCAAAAGAAATTTTAAAGTTAGACATAATCAGAGCATGTGACTATAGCTATGTCCGGAAAACAAAGTACAACAACAAAACTTAATGTGTGCTGTGCATATCAACGTGTAAGTGTGTATTTATAAACAACAGTATAGATGCCAAGGACACTGACTTCCACCAGAAGGTGAAACTGTTTGAGGTGACATGCGCACCATCTACAGTTTCCATGAAGTAATGGTGCGTGACAAGTGAAAAATTTGTAAAGAACCGTAGGTGTGGAATCAGTCCTTTAATAGGCCACTATTTCCCCAACTTTTACCCAACAAAGATTCTTCCATGTAATAAAATGCTAATATGGTTAATACTGTGACAGCATTATATGATTCAATCAGGCTAATACCAATCAGTATAAACTTGTTATATATTCTAACCATGTTAAACTTCAAGACTAAAAGATTTACCTAGCAAATACACAAGAAGGCGGACAAGCACTCGGACTATACACTTACCCTGAAGTTAGAATCACTGACAGAGAAAGATCAGCAATTTCTTTGAAGACAACAGCTGGATTTAAGCACCATAAACCAAATGAACATGTCCAGTCCCCAGAAGAGTTCCCTGCAATCACATTAAAAGGCAATCAAATAAACAACATCAAAATGTGGAACTTTAGAGCTGAGCAGGTCTGTTCTCCTATGATCAAAGCCAATCAGGGGAAACTCAAGTTGTTTGATAAGTCTTTTTAAAACAATTGTCTTATCGTTTTTATTTACAAGAACCAAGCAGCCTGTCATTGTGTATATTTTTCAAGCCATTAGTATAAAATTATGGTTTACAGCGATAATTTGTTCATAATGCACAAAAGTCGAAGACATCTTCAACATGTTCCAGGTCAGGATAAAGCACATCAAGCTCGCTCTTGAAACAACAATTATAGGTTTAAGCTAGTAATATTCAAATTAATAGACAAGAATTCTTCTGATTTTACTAGGCAAAATTTGATCATTATCAGAAAGTTAGACTAGAAATAAGAAATTACAACAGTGACTCCATCAGACACATACCAGATTCTTTCTTGACAATATTCTGTACTATAAGCTGATAATCATGTATATGAATTCCATCTTCAGAGTAGAAATAATCAAGTGATGTAAACAACCCTGTGTCATCAGTAACAAATTATTACAATAAAGAAAGTTAGCAGTCTAGAACTTAATTACAATCGGAGACATGATAGTCCAATAATACCTTCCAATAATATTACTGCCATGCCACTCAAATGAGGCGCATCCTCTTCAGCCTCAGAAGCATCTTGGATTGCCTTAAGAAAGCAAACAAACAAAATAATATTAGTTAGTGGAACAGCCAATGAAAACTAGAATGGAAATGACAAAACTATTTAGTTTGAAGCTTTTAACCAGAAAAAATAAATTACCCCATCAACACACTTTTTCAATATTGGGAAAGACTGTTGTGATATGCTAGCTTCTTCAAGCTCTCTTAAGGCCTCTTCACCAGTCCAGCTATAAAGAACATGCATTGCATACAAGTGAAATAGATATATAGACAGAAAGAACTAACATCTGATCCTACTAGGATTTAAGAGAGAAAAAAAGTGCCATGATTAATAAAGATGCATCAATGCCGAACTAGCAGCAGCACACAATGCAATAGATAGTTGTCATTATAGAGTTAAATTATGTATTAAAATACAAAGAAGAATATGAGATTTATGGAAATTCATACACATAGCTAATCAGATAATTGGTTAAAAAAGAGGAACAAAGTAGGAATATAAACTCACATAATCAATTATTTGTACAAACAATAGTGACTGTCCAAACATCTTGTGAAACATAAACAGTGCAATACCTTTCTTCTGTGCTACATCTTCTTATCTATTATTTTCAATACAAGCATTTTACAACACATATTTTTTATAATCCTGCAAGGCAAACTTCTTATCTATTATTTTCAATATACAAGCATTTTACAATACATATTTTATATAATCCTGCAAGGCAAACTGCATATACGGAAAAAGTATTTTGCAGAGCACTAGTATATCCGCTAAAAGTAACAGACTGCTTGTAGGGCGTAGGCATGGTCGCATGGAATAAAAAAATTGGAAGAGGATTCTGACAGAAATCATAATAAGCATGGACCAACATCAAGGATGCCAAAAGAAAGGTAATCAGATCAAGCGCAATTATTAACCTTGTGCAGTGGTGCTGAAAGCCTTGCTTCGCTAAGAACTTTTTTCTTCGATGAATCCAACTTATGATATTCTGCATAAGGTAAAGATTGAAGTAGCAACAAGCATTGTGCATAATAATATTTTATAGTTGAAACTATAATATATAATATACCTCTATAGTTTCATACAATGGTTCGTAAGTCAATTCATCAGTGAGACTGAGTTGCCCTAGTTCATTCTGCAGTTCTTTTAAAGGTAAAAACAACATTAAGATACGAACAACATTTGAGGTAAAAAACTGTATCAACCCTGCACTTACGAAGTAAAGCATCTTCCTCGACTTCGAAGCTGCCAGCATCACGAGTTATGTCTTCTATGTTGCTGCAAAAATGTAAAACTATGTCGACCACCATAGAATAGAACAAAAACAGCAATAAATGTTGCCAAAGTTTACACAGAACTCAATTACCAATACTCACGCAACACATTTTAATTTTATTTAAGCAAATTTTATAAACTGGTTGAATAAAGGTGTATTTGTATTATGCCCTATTAGCAGAATAAACATTGTTTATCAGAGTAATACTCCTACATTGCATTTAAAAATAATAGTTCTTCAATTCAAATGGAAGAAAAAATTAATAAAGTACTCTTCACTACTTAATAATAAATAAGAATGGCATACAGAATACAAGGAATGTTAAGATCCTGAAAGTTATGTGTCTCTGTGGTACAAACTGTAAAAAAGAAAATGTTGTAAGCATTGGAACAGAGGACACTGTGCCTACAAAAACATATAGGATCAGACTAGTTTCATGAATTCTAAATTTACTTTGCACTGCGAGAAAACTCTAATATGTTTGATTAGCTCTATTATAAACATATCTAGACAAGCCAATCTTTAGTGTCTGTGTGCCATGGTTTTGTGTTAGCCCATTTAAGTCAGAATCTAAGGAACATTTAATTGGAAAACAAGGAGTGTACAACCACATACTGTGCTTCATCAAGAATGACAATTGCTTCTCTAATATCCACTTCCATTGCTCTTCTAATAACCGGATTAATCACATAATTGTATGGGCAGAATACAATTTGTGCATCAGCTGCCATCGAACGTGCTGCAAAATACGAGCAACCTGAAATATGAAATCAAATTTCAGTCAAATATATCAAAACTTTGACCTTAGGTTTTGCAGATTATATATGATGTAAGAAAGAACCTTTAACAGCTAGTCCCAATTTTAGAAGATCTTCAACATCATGGACTTCATTGCAACCACCTTTCTGAAGAGATGGATGGCCTTTGACTCTCTGAACATTTCTGTTTGAGAATCAGTTGATTAACTCTTCCAGCACAAACAAAACAAAGAAATCAGAATCTAATATCCAAATATAGACTTACTTGAATTCTTGACATCCTACCTTTCGATTCTTTAAAAGTAGTTTACTGAAAACAAGAAAAAAGGTTTACTGATAAATAAATAAAGAAAGAATTACGTGAACATCCAAAAATGAAATAGCAGCAAATATATAACTGAATAGTATATATGAGGACAAAAAAGAACCATTGCTCGTCAATGTTATCTCTCCCACAAAATTGCTGATTTGTACAGTAATTTTTTCGTGATGCCTGAGACCAATCAACAACCCCAATCATTATACTAAAGAAAGGAAGAAGGCGCATAAACTGATACTTTGAAATTCACAAGGAAACAAAAATAAAAATAAAAACAAATTCAGGATACCAATACAAAATCGACACACTTTATGTTGCTATCAGCAAAAAAAAATCACATGTTCAATGAGACTAGGGAATATGTTGAAACTACCTTAGGCAAAAATACGCATTTTTTGTGGCTAATTTTCTATTACTAATATATTTTTGGACTGAAATTTCGTGAAGGATTAAAAATAAAACTGTTTCTGTAGTCACTGCTACAGTGTAGCCACATTCTGTTGATTCTAGGACTGCATACATCCACATTAAGGCAATTAATATTTTTTAATGATTACTACACGTAAACATAATAATCTGAAGAATCTATTGAAAATCTTTCACCACACAATAAGGGAAATCACACGTATGCCAACTTTTATGGTGGCTGTGGCGTAGCAGTCATATACTACAGACAATGCCTACATATGAAAGAAGTAAAAAAATTGCAATACATCAATAACACCATGGAACCTATATATTTAAATATATTATTTATGTTTAATAATTGTATTTGGATTTACTTAAAAGGTATTGTTGGAAACAATAGTTTTACATAGCATTCTAACTCTCATTAAGATTAGAAGTCGCATGACAAGACATGATAAAGGTCATACAATAGAAAAAAAGCACTAGTGCTACCGATTCTGACAAAATTGACATGGGCACAACCTAAGTGTGTGGTAACACCATGCAATTCATGTGTACATACAAATTCAATTTATAATATCTGCATTATAAATATTTAGCTTTAGTGATACCAATTCCTACCAGGACCGCCATGGGAACTCGGTAAGTTGTTTTCCTGTATTCACGAATAACCTGAGTGATTTGCGAATGAGTCCTCCTAGAGAAAACAGAAAAGATAAAATATATAAATAAAGTATAAAATGACTCAGATATCCAATAATCAGTCTTAAGTGTTAGTATATCATCTATACAATTTCTTCACATAGATTTTATTAGACTCGATTGGTATTTCCAGTCTATATAATACACTAGAAGTTTGCTTAACCTTAAACATGATGAAGCAAGGACAGAACATCAAGTCAACAGTTGTGACATTGCAAGTCACTTGCCATTTTTTATTACTAGATTCAACGTCCAATAAAAACAACTACATTCACATTAATTGAAAACGCATAAAGATTTCAGTATAGTCAGAAACCATTACCATTAGGGATGGCCACCAAATTTTACTAATATAAATCAACTGATCCTAACAAGTTGATCCGGCTGCAGTGGTACATAAGCATCTAATGTCTTATGCCTACCTGACCTATTTTTCATGTTTCTCATACTAGGAGAGCCATATAATTTTTAGTTGGAACCTTACTCCTGTTTAAGGCTCTAGCCTCTCCATGCTCTATGTTGTAAAAAAGCAATATATTACACAAACTTATCCTATCCAGGTTACTTCTACCAAACAGGATAGCGACATAATAATTTCAGTTAGATATATTATGATCGCATAAAAATGGACATGAAGCTTTGCGGAAATAATGAGGGTTTTATATACTACGGGAATAGAAATACATGCAACAACTTCCTTAGTTTGCACTCCAATATAAACTGCCAAACATTTCTTAGTATTTACTTTTTCCATATATTTTCAACTCAAACAAACATAGGTTTGTCAACATGTATCAACAATTAGGTAAATTACTGTCAAAATAGATCTGTGATATTTCTAGTTTCAAAAGAATAATGCCTTAGTTAAAACATTATACAGAAACAAGCAGAACTATTTAAAGTACGGATAATCCAGTGATAAAGCTTACGAGGCATAAAATATCTTTGGGGCTTTCTTGGGAGTCATGTTATTTGCTGCTAATGAAGTTGCATCTGAGTTCCCTGAAAGATTACATGCAACCAAACAATTATTCAAACAACAAAAAACTGAAAAGACAAATGAACTGGGCCAATAAGTTCCTCCGAGGACTGAGAGTTTGAAATTATTTTGCTAGTATGCAACATTTGGTCAGAAGGCTTGAAATCAGGTATAAACAGAATGAAATTTATACTACTGTGAGTATATAAGATCAATATTTTCACATTGGTATGAATTACAATATCTCGTTTTTGCTCATTTTTCTGTTTTACGTCTTATCTCTTGCCTTTAATTTATGTTTACAATCGTTTGCTACATTCCTTCTAGCCAAACGAAACACTAATGTAGCAACCAATTACCATATCAAACACTTTACCAACAGTAGCAATTATAATCTACAAATTAAACACCCCAAACAAATAAACTGTCATTAAAAATGCCACCGTAAACATAAACCATCCATATATATATATAATATATATATATATATATATATATATATATATGTTCTCTTTTGAGCACTTGCCTATATATAGGATTAGTACCTTAGTTTTCTTTAAAAAATAAGTTCTCTTTTGAGCACTTGATATATAATATATATATATATATATATATATATAAATATATATATATATATATATATATATATATATATAGGGTTGGACTCCATAAAGAACACTTTAAATAAAGAACAACAAAGAACACCTCATATCTAATAGATCCATTGCCCCTGGCGGGGCCACCCAATACAAAAAGTTCTTATTTTTTTTAGGCTCTATCCATCCATCCATCCAGCAAAAAAAAAAAAAAAAAAAATTTTGAAAATTTTACTGTTCATCGATGACGTCATCAACTCAAGCACAAAGAACTCCAAACACTAGTAACTCTAGTCAATATAATCCTTACAATTAGACCTGGCAATTTGGTACACGACACGTGAACACGACACGAAACGACATGAAAAAATATGGATATGGGTTTGATTTTTAGTACACGAAACACGAAAGTACACGAATACGAAATTACACGATAGATTTAGTGTCGGATATGGGTTTTCATTTTGGGTACACGAAAGTACACGAAAGTACACGAAATAAAGATGTTAATAATTTACTACTTATAGATTTTATGTATATATTAATATTTTTTTATAAGGATATATATTTTACACAAAAATATAAATATTTACAAGTTTTTATAGAGTTGTATTTATATTTATATATGGAAATGTAAAATATTTAATGTATATTTCATATGAATATAATATTTACTAATAAATTTTAACTAAATTTTATTTTTATTTTTATATAATATATACACGAAACACGACACGAAAGTACACGAATTCATTTCGGGTGGATACGGGTTTCATATTCAAGTACACGAATCCTGTTTCGGGTGGATACGGGTTTCACCTTCAAGTACACGAAACACGAAAGTACACGACACGATCCGATTGCCCGCTCTACTTACAATCAATCAAATCTAATAAGCATCACCAAATGGACAGTAAACATAATAAAGTAATTAAATAACTGATAAGTATTGTGCATAATTTGTTACCAGACGGGTCGATATCAGGAACGAAACCCCCACCGTGACCAAACGGATCAGCAAACGCCTCGGGATCAGGTTTCGAATGCGAGAAATTAGCGGCATCAAGCTTAGCCTGGCAATTCTTTTGCCAGGCGAGAGCGGAGCAAAGCAGCGACAAGGATTTTCCAGTACCGGTGGGAGACTCAAGTAAAGCGTGACAGTGACCGTCTCGTTGGGCACGATCGAGAGTGGATATGACTCTACTCATATACGAAAGCTGTGAGCCATAAGGCTTGTACGGAAACTCAACCGGAATGCCTACAAGATTGAGAACGTTTCCACACCTAGGGTTTGGTTTAGGGCTGTAATTTGGGGGTTGTGATTCTTTGGAAACCATTAGTGCGGTTCGGTTCGGTTAGGTTAATTTTGGGGGAGAATTAACGATTTTGTAGAGGGTGAGGTTTAATTTTGTTGGGTTTGGGGCAGAGACGGAATGAGGGGGGGACGGGGTGGCGGCGATCCCCCAAACACTTGTATATTACTCCCTCCGTTCCAATAAATTGTTAACACATTTTATTTTGGAGTGTTGCTAAATACAAAATAAATTACTCAATGCAATTTACAAAAGTTACTTTCCTATCCTTTCTACTTCTTCTTTGATTAAAATGTACCTATAACCTAGTTTTATGTGCATGTATACCTAGTTTTCTGTGCATTGTACATTTATTTATTTCTCATGTACATTGTATTTATTAATATACATTTAATTATTTCATCTAAAATATACATTTTACATTTATATTTTCATTTAAAATATACATTATACTTAATATTACATTCACATTCATGTATGGATACATTTAATTTATATTATCAAGATTATTAAAATAAATAGTTAAAATTTTCATATTCCAGTATATATGTATATAAATAGAGCTTAGTATCATTTTTTGTCGCTAACCTTTCAACCAGTTAACTCCATCAACTCATGCTGCAAAGATAACCTAAACAACCCACTTACCTGAAGACATCACCGACCTAAAGACATCACGTGTTTGATAAACTTGTGTAGGAAAGATAATTTTTCTCTCTGAAAAGACGGTTCATCCTGCTTGACCCTAATGTAAGCATCAGTTTTTTAAAATTTTTATTATGTATTGAAAGTTCATATTATTTTTCAATACTTTTCATGTTATCTTAAAAAATAATTTACAAATATTCACTTTACTAAAATTTATTAGTTTAATAAGTAAAAAAATTTATTTTTAAAAAATAATATAATATGAAGTAGTATATTTTGTTTAAATCAGATGTATACTAAATATTAGTATATTAATTTCTTTTAAATTTTTATAAAATTTTAAAAAGTAAGCATTATTGTATTATTAATATTTTTTATTGTGTGTATATTAAATGTTCTTGTCATGTGTTTTTTTTTACCGGCTCTTGTCATGTGTTTAATATATGTAATTACTCGTTTAAAATAAAAATTATTAATAACATGATATATATAGGTTGAATTCTAAATATAAAAGTTTGTTTCTAGAATATTAAAATAAGTATTACATCTTATAATGACTCATAATTGTAATAATCTATTTAAAAATAAAATTTATTAATAACATGATATATAATTTGAATTTTTAAATATAAAATTTTGTTTCTAAAATACTAAAATGATATATGTAATTTGAATTTTAAAATATAAAAATTCTGTTTCTAAAATATTAAAATGATATATGTAGTTTTAATTTTAAAATATAAAAAATTTGTTTCTAAAATATTAAAAATGATATATGTAGTTTGAATTTTAAAATATAAAAATTTAATTTTAAAATAATGACTCATGATTGTAATGACACTAGTATGATATATGTAGTTTGTATTATTATGTGTTAACATCTACTAGGATTTCATGCTGAAGCATTTATTAGGTTTTTTATACGCATGAATCAATGTACTAGGATTTCACGTTGAAACATTTATTAGGTTTCATTCATTTCAAACAGATAAAGGATATAAAAGTAATATACTAGTCTATATAGAGTAAAGTTGATTTGCATTTAGCAACCATGTTATTTTGGGATGTCACAATAAATCATTAACATTTCCTAAAATATTAAGTTTTAATATTATTACACCCACTATAGGAGTAAAAAATGATCCGGGTGATACCGGGTATATCCTTGCTCAGGTCTCGGATCATTTTACTTTTATCGTATCCAGATTTGGGATCGGTATCGTTTAATTCGGATATGATCCGATCCCGAGTATTTAGATCCGGATCTAAACCGAATATGATCCGGTATCATATTTACTTTTTTCTAACCGGGTAGTTTGTGATCCATCGAATACGAGTCAAATATGATCCAGCAACATTAGTATCATTTTTATTTGAACTATATAAATAATCATTTAATCGTTTTTATTTGTATTAATCTATTAATTGTTAAAATTTGAATAGCAACTTTCACTCCAGTTGCATAATATTTTAGTTGCTAGTGTATTTTAGTTCTTTGATAATCAACAAACTGAATAGAATTCAATTTTATGGATATGAGCCTAGTCCGGGTAATATAGATATGAACCTGGTTCGGGTATGGTTCGTTTTATAAAAATAATATGATACCGGATATGGATGGGTAGGATGGTTCTCATATTCGGGATCATATTTTATCCGGGCTCAAAAAATCCGCCAGATTCGTATCGTTTACAAAATGAATCTGAGACATGTATCATATTTTCGAGCCGGATATAAGCCGAGATACCGGATAGTCGGGATCAGTTTTCAGCCCTAACCCACTACTTCACTTATTTTAACAATACTTTACACTATTACACCTACTACTTAAATTATTTTAACTATAAAATCACTATTACACCCACTACTTAACTTATTTTAACAATAAAATCACTATTACACCCAGTACTTCATTTATTTTAATAATATTACACCCACTATCTTGGTTTCCGTGCAAAAAGCAAATGTTAACATCCCATTGGGACGGAGGAACTATTCAGTTTTGTACCTACAAAATTACAAAATTTGTGATTTAGTCCCCCCAATTTTCTACACATATTCTTAATAAAAAAATATTTAAAAGTCAAGGTGGTCTTAATAATATATAAAAATATGTACATAGCTTCTAGTAGAAGCTCTCCAGTCTCCCGGGTAAACAAAATCAACAATCCCAAGACTTCGTCAAAATGAAAAAGGAAAAAGTTAGGAACAAAAAATCAATTTCAACTCATTTCATCTCTCACTCTCTAATTCATCTTGGACATAAATTGAGGTATCAATTTCTTTTCTTTCTCTCTCTTTTTAGATTTTATAACTACTACTTACTCTCCTGACTCCTCTTTGATGTAGAGTCGTGACTCGTGAATCATGTTTTTTCTTAATTAATTTATGTGCTTAGGTCTCAGTTTGTTAATTAGGGAATTTGTTTCATCATTTATCTGTAATATATTTTTATGAATTATGTTTACATTTTGTAGATACAAGTACAATTACAAAATTGGTTGTTGAAAATGAAAAGAACATTACATTCTTTTTATAAGAAGAGAAATTGAACATCACTTTCGGATTGATATATTTATTGCAGCTATTGATTCTCAATTAAATGAATTGAATCGCAGATTTCCAGACGATATGGTATAACTACTTGTTCTTAGTTCAGCTTTGGACCCAACTGATTGCTTTAGATCATTTGATGTTGAAGCTATTTTTAAATTAGTATGTACCTAATATCCAGATGACTTTTCTGAAAATGACAAGCTTCATCTGAAGTTTCAACTTGAACATTACATACCTGATGTTCGTGATCATAGTGAGTTTCAAGCCTTATCAACTATTTCTGAGTTGTGCCAACTTTTATTTAAGACAAGAAAGTCGATCATATATCCTCTGCTGGATCGGTTAATTCGTTTAGTTTTAACCTTACCTGTTTCGACAACTACTACAGAGCGTGCCTTTTCTGCAATGAGTTTTGCTAAGAATAAGCTTCGGAATAAAATGGAGGATGGATTTCTGCAGAATTACTTGGTTACATACATTGAGAAGGAAGTTGCTGAAAAGTTTGACAATGATTCTATCATTGAAGTGTTTTACAAGATGAAAAGGCGTCGATTATAGTTAAAATAGTATATATGTATAGGGTCTTGTTTTGCCTCGTTCAATGCTTAAAATCATGTAAATAACGTGATATTTTGTGTAGCTTTCCAGAATATAGTATGATATCGATGTTATGTGTTTGGCCCCTTCGAATTATTTTACTAGTTCCGTCCCTGGTTTGGGGGTTGATTGTGATTCACTTAAGCGGGGTTTTGGGGTATATTAGGCGGGAAATTGCATTCTCAAACAAAATTGCTCAGGCGGTGGCTTGTTGCAGAAAATATTGTCGTAAACAATGATAAAGAAAATAAGACAGATTTTTTTATTAGTAGGCTAAAATTTTGTTTTATTTTTTATTGATAAAACTAGTATGCTAAATTAAATTTCTTCTTAATTTTACGATTTTTCCCTTTTTTATGCATAAATCACGAAAATTATCAGTTTTTGCGGAAAAAAAAGGTCTGTTTAGGATCTATTGGGCATTGCTGTTAAAAATTATTGTGCTTTTGGGGAAAAATTACTATTAAAATAAGTGATGTTGCAAAAATCAACTAACTATTTCGTAATATTTTTGATACTAACTTATAACCTGTACAATACACGATTTTTTTTAATACTAGCCTATAACTTGTGCAATGCACGATTTCTTATAAAGCTCTCATTGTTAAACATCTAATTGTTATCATCAACCCATCCTCAACTTCCTTGTGGGCAGAACGGGTAAGGAAAATGATAGTAAAGGATATGTCCTTTTGGCAGATTCATAAACCTAGCAAATGTTCGTGGATTTTCAAGAAAGTCCTGGGTGCCAGGGACATGGTAAGACAATTCATATCGTATGTTATTGGTGATGAAAGGCATATTTCTTTTTGGTTTGATCCATGGTTAAATGGCCATCCCATATGTGAAAGCAGGAATGATCAGGCAATCTCTCAATATGGGTTACCTAAAAATGCAAAGGTTGTTGCTGTTCTTTCGAGTGAAGGGTGGAATTTACCTGTAACGAATCATCACACAATGTTAGCTTGGAGGCAGAGTTTTCCACTTCCGCACCACTATGATCTCCGCGGGAAGGATGATATCCAATGGGACGGCAAGGCATCTAGAAACCTCAAAGTTTCAGAATTCTGGAATTCTATAAGGCCTCACAATCCGTCAATTCCCTGGGCTCCTGTTGAGTATTGAATACGATAGAAGAATACAGAGGGGGGGTGAATGTATTCTTGAACTTTTCTTTGTTTAAGAGTCTATGTAGCAAATAAGTGTATGTGTGTGCAGAAGTGAAGATGCAGATAAAGAACAACACAAGACACCGTTATCACTTTAATCTAATGTATTATTAGATAAAGGTTGCTACAATCTGTGAATACAAATGATAGTATTCTCAACTTCGTTTTTCTCAGAGAGATACAGCTTGTAGTGTATGAAAAACTTGACTCACAAAGTTACAAAGTTAATGAACTAAGGAAGTGAGGCTGTATCCATATAGAACATGGATACACCCTACTTACTACAAATAAGGTAGCTGAACAAATTACTTTCTAGTCTGTCTATCCTTTTTGAGTAAGTGTCCAAACGGTTACAGATTTGACTTTGCAAAGCCTGTTCAGATCCACTTCTTTAGCCCCTTGTCTCTTCTATATCTCTCTAAGCTTCCTTGTAGGCTTTCCAGAGCACGTTACAGATTGTGGTCCATAAAGTGCATTGGCTTGTTGCAGGTTTCTGACTTGTACAATTTCTTCAGTATTTTGTCTCCAAGAATGTATTCGAGAAGTGACTAAGTAGTTGATTCGAGAACTAGAATTGAATTGATCGATAACTCTGAGTTCTCGAACACTGTTATATTGACATATCGAATTACTTCTCGAATAGCTCTTTTCTTCAGGATTCCTTGAGTTGTCGAATAGAACACTTGACTTGTCGAATCCTTGAGATATCGAATAGCTTTCTGAGTCTTTGAGATATCGAATGGAACTTTGACTTGTTGACTCCTTGAGAACTCGAATACCACTTTGACTTGTTGACTTCCTGAGTTCTCGAATAGAGTACATAGACATATCGAATCTCTGAGATATCGAATGAGATATCGAACAGTGTATTCAGAGATATTGAATAGTGTCTTGAGATATCGAATCCCTGACTTCTCGAATGCTGGACTTCTTGAATAGACAAATATACTTCTCGAATTGGTACTTAGGCAAATTCTTCATTTATTCAAATCCCAACTGTGATTATTTGACAGTCTTTATCTTCTTGCTTGAGGCATGAACCTTGGAACTTCTTTCAAGCATTATTCTAGCACTAGTACAGAATGGGCTTTTAGTGTCGCACTTTAGGCGTCGGTTATTTAGAGAGCCGTGGCCTATACATACTTTAAGCGTCGGTTTTTAGCTTAACCGACGCTTAAAGTCATTTTTGCTGGGTCTTTTGCGTCGGTTATGAAACAACCGACGCCTAAGGCTCACCCTTTAGCGTCGGTCTTTACTTAACCGACGCCTAAAACCAACCTTTAGCATCGCATAAACAACTGACGCCTAAAATCCAACCCTTTAGCGTCGGTCTTTAGTCAATCGACGCTTAAAAACCAACCCTTTAGCGTCGGCTTTTACTCAACCGACGCCTAAAATCGACAAATAAGCGTCGGTTAGTACTCAACCGACGTAAAAGATAATTTATACTAGACCTGTAGCGTCGGGCCTAGGAATGCCGACGCCTAAAGCTTTAAATAAAAATTATATACGTATATATCAATTAGTAAAAATAACCTAAGTTCAATATCTATCCCTCCCTGCAGTACTCTCCCATTGGCGGCCACTTCTCTAGATCTACTTCTCTTCATCTTCAATCAGTCGCAGTTCAATCGGTATTTACAACTCATTGGGTTTAATCTTTCTCTTCGATTTGCAGTAGTGATTATACGGTTTCGATTTGGGTTTAATTGGTTTGTTTATTTCTCCCTCTAAACACCTCTGATTTGGGTTTCGGTTTGTTTAATTGGTTTTCAATTTTATGGTTCTAATCAATGGGTTTGTTCTAATCACTTGGTTTGTTCTCCTGTCCTTCTTCTTCGAATTAAACAACCACTCTCCCCTCCTCCCTTTCCCCACGAATCCACCATGACACAAACTCAAACACACGTACGCTTCGAATTAAACAACCTCTCTCCCCTCCTCCCTTTCTTTTCGGTTTTTTTCTGTTTTTTTTTTAATTTGATGTTTCAATTTTGTAGGTGCTTCAAGATTAGAAGGTATTGGCTTCAATTTCGGTGTGGGGTTTGGCTTCTTCACAAGATTAAACGGTATGTTGTGGGTTTGGCTTCTACCATCTCTTATTCTTTGTTTTTCATCCTCTATTGATATAACTGACTTGACATTGTGCTACCTAGAAATTCAGTTTAGTGCCTTAAATAATCAGCTGAACTGTTGGTGTTAGCCAAAAGAGGAGCGAGGCTTGTGCTACCGGCTAGGAACATGAAAGCGGCCGAGGATACAAAGGCTCGTATTCAATCAGAGTATCCTGGTGCGGAGGTTTTGATTATGCAGCTTGATCTCAGTTCTCTCAGTTCTGTCCGAAACTTTGTCACGGAGTTTGAGTCTCTCGATTTGCCTCTCAATCTTCTCATGTAAGTCGGCTAATATAAACCACACCTTTATGACAATGTCAGTTTACATATTTATTAGAGAGTTTTTGTAGCATACATATTTATCTTAGAATGAATTAAAAATTGAATTTCAGTTGCTAAAGCTACTAATAACTATACACGTTTGATTATTATATTCTACTATTTTCAGGTCCGGTTCAAGGCACAACAATGTTTTACTACGAGAACCAGTGTTCCGGACATTTACTATTAACTGCTTTACTTATGGATATCCGGTGGGTGCTCAAACAGTACATGTTTACTGTGTTTCAAAAGGACATGCTTTAGTGTATTTTTTTTCTTTGATTTGCTTCAGGAAACAGAACTTTGCTCATTTATGCTAATATCCTGTGGAATAGATTTTAGATAATAAGCCTAAGATTTTCTTAGAATTGATTTTAATTTTTTTTGCAAGGAAGTGCCTTTTTCTTTGCTTCAGGAAGAAGAGCTCAAGTGATATGTGTATTGATTATATATGCTATTGTTTAAAGTTGGTGTAGTGATATTACCTAGACCAGTTTTTGGATAACAATCCTAATGATTTTGTTTAAGATAATACTGATATTTCTGGTAAAGAAGTGAAGTCAAAAGGCCTGTGTGTATGTTTTTTTTTTTTTTTGCAAACTGCCTGTGTGTATAGAGGAACAAGATCAAAATTGTCATTGACTCGAACCCAACTCCATTATTTACAATAACATAGATAGTACTCGGACATGACATAATTTCCGTGACCAAAAATGATATACTTGTCTACTTGTATTAGAATCTTAGTGCTACACATTTATGTCCAGAGTTTATTCTCACCATTCTGGACACTTTATTTCGTCATGTCTCTTGTTGTAGTAACACAAAGCTAAGATTACAATATATATGATGTGCTCACATATATTAATTTATAATTTCTTGGCTGCTCTTATTCCTTGTAATTTTCAATTTGATTGACAATAACCCCTGTGGATTCATGTGCAGGCTGATCATGCTAGAACTGTGGTTGATATTCTAGCAGAAGATGGAAAACCAGTTATCATTGACATGGTCAGTATGTGCTCCAACTTCTAATTAGTTGATTGGCCTCTTTTAAGGATTTATATCATGTATGCAACCCTTCTAGTTATATTTTAAGCCCCTTGTAAACTTTGTTTTAATTTTGTCAAGACTTTGTATAAAACATTACTTATTGGGTTCTCTCTTTAGGGTCAACTTGGAGATGGTATTGTTTTCAAGGTTAGTCAGGTGTTTTATATCAGGGCAACTCTTTTTGGTTACTGTCCTCTATGTAGTTTCTTATTCCTTTATCATGCATATCAATTTTTAGGTAGATTATGTTGGCTCCATTAAGGATGCAGAGAAACTTCTATAAAGGACTATAGGAGTTGCCAGGTTCTACACTTACTCTAGGTTCTTTTGTTTAAAAAAGTGCATCTGCCTTCTTTTGCATGCTGGTTCCTGAGTTTCACAGACAGGCACACCACATATGCCTCTTTATTCTTGCTTAATTGTGCTTTGATCTATAACAGTTTCATTCTCATATCCTGATTGATTTTAATGACTTTTTAGACCTGCTTGTTCTTCACTTATAAAAGCTTTAAATACGAAGAACCTAATACGTTAATTCTTCCTGCAGGAGTATGCCTACATCAGCTGTTGAACCCAATCCTCTGTTATTAAATCATGATATTAAATCATGAGTATTCTTCCTGGCGTATATTTCTTAATATAGGTTCTCGGTTCCTTAAAGAATTATATACCTTCATTCTCTTTTTCTTTTCCATACTCTTCTTCATGCTTTTGTTATGCTGGCAGCTCCTTCTAATAATGTTAAAAAAACTCTTACAAGAATTATGTGATTATGGGATGTTCTGATCATGCTGCTACAGTTTTCTTCCTGGTCTGTTAACTCTGAGTTGTACCTGGCATTTTTTTTTTATGGAATTTTCTACTGTATTGCCCTCCTGTATTTAAATTGTTCAGCTTCCTTTCATTGCATAAACACTAAAATCTGTGTTTGTCTGATTGATTTTAATGACTTTTTAGACCTGCTTGTTCTTCACTTATAAAAGCTTTAAATACGAAGAACCTAATACGTTAATTCTTCCTGCAGGAGTATGCCTACATCAGCTGTTGAACCCAATCCTCTGTTATTAAATCATGATATTAAATCATGAGTATTCTTCCTGGCGTATATTTCTTAATATAGGTTCTCGGTTCCTTAAAGAATTATATACCTTCATTCTCTTTTTCTTTTCCATACTCTTCTTCATGCTTTTGTTATGCTGGCAGCTCCTTCTAATAATGTTAAAAAAACCCCTTACAAGAATTATGTGATTATGGGATGTTCTGATCATGCTGCTACAGTTTTCTTCCTGGTCTGTTAACTCTGAGTTGTACCTGGCATTTTTTTTTTATGGAATTTTCTACTGTATTGCCCTCCTGTATTTAAATTGTTCAGCTTCCTTTCATTGCATAAACACTAAAATCTGTGTTTGTCTTATTATTTTCAGCCATTCTGGCGAATTGTAAGTTTCACAGATAGTAGAGGCAGAGGGGTTGTTGGT
Source organism: Kitagawia praeruptora (assembly GCA_037693485.1). NCBI lineage: Eukaryota > Viridiplantae > Streptophyta > Magnoliopsida > Apiales > Apiaceae > Kitagawia > Kitagawia praeruptora. The sequence continues at coordinate 81,734,652 of CM075345.1, forward strand.
AAAATCAAAATTCTGTTGATGCTGCATTTTATTAAAATTGAGTTTGGTCTATGTTCTTGATTTGTATTTATCTTTTCTAGGTGTCCTTGAAGCAAATTTTATTGAGCCTAGCCACAACAAACAAGACTTTGAGAAAACTAATGTTTTCCAAAAGCTTGAAGTCCGCTTAAAAGAAATGACTTGGGAATACTGGTAAGCTTATAGTGAACTGCAACTGAACATTGAACTTTTATTTCCAGTTTAAGCGCAATAAACAATCAGTGTTTTAAACTTGAACCTAGAGATAGTTGCCATGGAAGTTCAGATATATTAGCTAAACTTATTCTTTTAAACACACTACACGAATAAAAAATGACATAAATGAAACAATTAAGTATATTTCATTTTCTTATTGTGCTGTGGAGAAAACGGTTTCCTGCCAACGGGAAACAGTATATTGACCAGGAATGGATGTGTCTTAATAACACAAATCCGGTAGAGCTTACAGTCTTACAGAGTGAGGCTAAAGGCCAGGCTATAGCTTAGTCCTTTATTCAAGAATTATGAACTGGGTCCTACACGGGAGAAGACTAATTCAATGCTGATCGCCATGTTTTTGCCATAGTTATTAAATCGTCGATATCTCGTCGATATATCGACGAAATATCGTCATCTCGCTCTGGCAACGAGATGAAGGAGGACCGATATTTTGCCGAAATGGGCGAGATATCGTCGAGATATGACGAAAAATGGATATTTCGGTCCACGACCGAAATGGAGCGATATGACGAGTTAATAAAATGGAGCGATATACCTGTTGAACCCAATCCTCTGTTATTAAATCATGCATTCCAACTATACACACATTCCCATTATAAATACTTACATAAGTTATTGAGTTTAAAAGGTTGCAATTTAGTATTTACATAAGTTATTTTGTGTTGTATGCTTTTTTGTTTATGTTTTTGTGACATAATCTGTTTATGATTTTGTGTTGTACTAGATATATGCTTTTGTGTACAATGATGAATTAATTGAGGCTATTATGTGTTACAGATCGAAATTGTGTGTAGCTGTTCGTTAATATTATATGCTGGAGGTTAGTCAGTAGGATTTAGTTTCCTTGTTCTTTTGGCCTTTATAATACTCTCATTTGTATCATTAATCTTTTGTATATCTGTAATATCTGGTACGATTTTGACTAAATTGGCTTTATGGTTTTAGATTTCTTAATCGACTAGTGAGTACCCTGGAAGAAAAGAACATGAAGTGAAGATGAAAGAGGCATTGAAGGATTTGGAAGTGAGACGCATAGAGCTTCAGAATTCCAGGGTCTTCGTTTGAAATATTTTGTAATATTTTTTAGTATTTCTTTTTTGAATTCCCTTTTGTAGTTTGAAACTACTAGCTTTTTAGATAATAAATCTAATATTTGTTGGCATGGGATAATTGATTATAATCTGGTATTTGTTGGTGTGAGACAAGTTTACTGAAATTGCGATTTAATTTTTTTTTATAAAAAATTGACTTTAAGCGTCGGTTGTTTCAATGACCGACGCCTTTGATCTGACCTTTAGCGTCGGTTGTTTCAATAACGGACGCCTTTGACATGACTTTTAGCGTCGGTTGTGCCCTTAACCGACGCCTTTGACATGACTTTTAGCGTCGGTTGTTTAAATGACCGACGCTTATAACAGACTTTTAGCATCGGTTGTTTAAATGACCGACGCCTATAACAGACTTTTAGCGTCGGTTCTTTAACTGACCGACGCCTATAATTGACTTTCAGCGTCGCCATTTTGACCGACGCTATAGGCCTATACCTATAGCGTCGCCTTCATATACTACGCCCAATAACCGACGCCTAATGTCTATTTTGACTGACGCTAAAAGCCTATTCTGTACTAGTGTAGACTCTATAAGTACAGTTACACAACTAGGATTTGATGCCTACTACAAGTACAATACAAACAGAAACTCTACAACTAGAGGTTCCCTTAGTTAAGAGGTCATGTAAGTAATGCAAAGCATTACAAACAATTAGGCTTGTTATTAGATGTATACAGACATGCCTCTTTAACTAACAATCTCCCCTAAATTGTGAGTGAGACCCTTAGTCACAATTTCATGTTTGATAACAAGCCTAACATACATAAAGATAAAACTTTCACAGTACAGGTATGTAGATTGATTGAGGAAAGTACGTAGAAGTGTTCTTACAAGTTATGAGAAACTACTAGCCATATCCTTTTGGATTCATCTCTTGAGCTTTGGCTTGCAGATTCTCATTTTTCATTTTCTCCTCAGCTTCTTTGGCTTTCTTCTTTGCATTTTCCTCCATGGCAAGAATAATGTCTTCCATTGCAGTGAGTTCTTCAATTAGAGGGGAGCCTGATAAATCCTTAAGTACTTCATTCAGCTGTTTCTCAGAATAGGAACTGATGTAGTCCATTCTAATCTTTACATTTCTACCATATTTCTTGTACTCAATGATGTAAGGATTAAACTTGACTCTACACAGACCCATAGCTCTCAATTCATCAGCCTTAGTTTCCATTGCAGCAAACTCCTCCTCCTTTTTCTTTAGTAGCTCCTCACTGTTCTTTCTCATTTCTGCCTGCTGATCTCTCTTCATTTTGACAAAGTCAATTAACTCCAGCTTCCATACCCTTTCCACTCTGTCTTCAAAATCCAACATTGCAATTATTCTTTCTATGTCATATAGCTTGCCCTAGTGCTGACATGTTCCTTGTCTGAATTTCTTCTGTCTTCCATCAGTATATTTTATTTCAAGAAAGTCATCAACAATGGCAACATGATAGATTTTTTGAGCCCATATGAACTGCAGTTGATCTTCATCATAGATTTCATCCAGAGGTGGTAGGTTCAATCCTGGAATTATTGTCAGTGCCTTTGACTTCGATATCTTCACCCTTCTTGCAGCATGCTTAAATTTACTCCTCCTTGAATGATTGCTAGGCAGAAACTTATGACCCTTGTTGGTAGACCATAGTAGTATTCCATTAGCAGTTTGCTTTCTGAAACATACACATGGTTTCTTGACTTGAATCTTCTCCTCTTCTTGAGGTGGCAAAACAGTTACAGAAGCCATCGAATCAGATTTTGGTAGGTCATTACTAACAGTATTCACCCTAGACTCAGAGCCTTGTGTTGTGGTGAGGTTACTGCTAGCAATGCCTAAGGCTTGCTGTTTTCCAATTTTCCTCTCATAGACTTTTCCTTGGTCATCACCATCTTTCTTATTCTTGTCATCCTTCTTCTTCTTCTCATCTTCATCACCCTTATCTCTCCTGTGATGTCTCCTCCTCCCATCACTTTTGTCTTCAGAGTCATCATCCTTATTTCTCCTAGGTTGAGCCCTCTCTGGAGTTTCACCAGTTGCTATAAAAGATCTGAGAATGTGCAGTGCTTCAATTTCTTCAGCATTTCTGGTTCCAACCTTCTTCTGTAGTTGATCAATGATAGCAATGACAAGTCTGTGATTTCGAGAAGTGAGATAATGGGGAATGACCAATTGCTTGATGTCTTCAATTTTGGTGCCAGACTGATAGATGATTGTCCATGGCTTCTTGATCACTTCTGGCAGCCTTGAAGGTTGGCCATTCCTCAAATCATCAAACAGACTTTTGTTGTTCTCATTTCTCTTTTCAATAAGCTCAAGTATGGCATCTATCTCTGAGTGTTTTAGGGCTTGTAGAGTCTTGTATGTTAGATGCCATATCTTTGATTTAGATATCATCACTATCTCCTTGAACCATAGATTATTGGCTTTCTTGGGGATGACAGTGATGTAGTCAATCTGCTCCTTCAACTCCCTCAGATATAACTGAGTGTCACCAGCCTGTTCCCTTGTGGCTTTCAGAAACTCCAAGAAGGCTTTATCATGATAAACATTTGAGTTAACAACTTCTTGTAGCTTGGCCTCAGTAATTACTTTGACTTCTATAGGCTTGGCACTTTCAGATATGGAGGATGGAGGTTTGTCAGATGGCATACTCCCTGCAACCACTTTGGTTGTGATAGATTGCTTCTGGCCACCAGGAGTAATGACATGCACAGTTGGTAGAGTAACAACTAGCAGTGAGGTAGGAGGCTCATCAACCTTAGTTTTTCCTTTGCCTGGCACATGAGTTGGAGATTTATTTGCCCTTTGGTGATCACCCTCTCTTAACTTTATCCCTTTTTCCTTGGGTTTCTCCCCCTTAGTATTTGAATTCCTTGTCCTCTTCTCCCCCTTAGGCTTGTTGTCAGGCACAGAGGCTTTAGAAGTGACCTTTGGGGTGGAAGATTCTTCAGGGAGAGGAAGACCCATATGCTTCATCATAGCAGCCAACATAGATTGTTGATGCAGAAGAACATCAGCTGTGGTGGTTGCTTGAGTGTCCAACTGATCATTGAGAAGTGCAACCTTGTCTGTAAGATGAGCATTGGACTTAGTGAGAGTAGCCACCTCCTTTTCAAGAGTATCCACTTTAGTGAATAGCTCATGTGCCCTGAAACCAGAGAGTGATTGATCCTTGAGTCTCTGGACTTCATACTTGGTCATGTCATGAACAGGGACCTCAGTTACCAGCTTATCCCCATATTGATTCTTGAACAGTGTTCTCAGCATGGCATTTGAGTCTGTGGTTTGATCAGACAGAGATTGAAACTTATGCCCCAGCCCTGTGACAGTATCCTTGAGAAGGGCCAAGCCATTGTCCATTTTGATACAGCTAGACTTGCAGGCTAGAATTTCCTTGACCACAGTTTCCAGTTGAGGGAATTTGGAATCAAAAACCCTTTTTAGCTCATGCACCTCCTTGGTTGTGGCTGTACACACTTCTGTGACTTCTGTCTTTAGACCCTTGCCAAGGTAGAGTGCAGCCTTGAGAATTCCCTTGTAACTGTCATTGACTGCTTCATACACAGCACTAGGGGTGAGAGAATTGGCATTGGACCCTAGTGAAGTGATGTACTCTTCTCTGAGGTACTGTAGGCCTTCTGAGAGAGGAATGTCATACTTTCCTTGAAGCCAGGCATCTATATTGCCTTCTCTCTCAGACTCATCCACAATTTTGGCCTGTTGTTGCTCCACATCCTCTTTATGGCACAGGAGAATAGCTTCATAGTCAGGATTTGGCAGGTTGGCAGTGAGGAGGTGCTGTGCAATCTTTGTGAACTCAGGAATCTGATCCACAATTAAGCTTTGAAGTGCTTCAACCGTCAATTGTTGTGGAACAGACCCTGATCCTGAAGCACTGTCATGGTGCACAGGCTTCAGCCATTGTGACATAAAGTCAGAGCTAGAGCTAGGCAAGCTAGACTCCTCAGTTACAGATGCAACTTCTGCAACCGGATGGAAAGACTCTACTACTGGTGTCTCCACAGAAGTGGGATGAGTTACACAGCAGTTGACACAGGCACAGAGTCTCTAGTGAAAACTAGTGGAACCTCTGTGTTTGTGATGGTGTCATTAGGAGATGCCCCAGCATGCATTCCCTCACCATCTAAATGTGGGTCCTGGGTGGTGAACAGGGTGTCATGCACCAAGTCACTTGAGTTCATTGGCTCATCAAGAGAAAAGAATTCTTGATGATCAATGCCTTGCTCCTCAATTGCTTGAGTTGCAGGCTGCAAAGAAATATGAGATGAAGATTCTGGAAGAGTAGTGTGTTGTAGAGTAGATTTTGGCAACTCCCCCTGAGAGATAGAGGGAGTTTCAAGTATGATGTGCTCTCCACTCAGTGTTGTGCCAGCCTTATCACTCCCATGTGCTGACTCAGTACAAGAATGTGCATTGGGGAGGATGCTTGATTCTATAGATGCACCCTGTTGAGAGGACACATCTAGTGAGCTATTTGCCCCTGATTTTACAACTTCAGCCATTTGTGTGACTGAAGAGGTGGTCTTAGTTTTCTTCTTCTTCTTTGGCCTTAGTAAGGGTGACTCTGGTTCCTCACTTTCTAGACCTAGTTCAACAGCTAATGCTGCTTCAGATAAAATATTTAAGGGTGCAGACATTACTTCCTTTCTCTTCTTTTTACTAACATCACCCTTTTGAGAGGATGATGCAGTTGGCTCAGTGTGTGATAAAGTGTTTGGTTGAGAGGGTTGGTTAGTGATAAGTGGAGTTTATATCCACTTGGAGCATTCTAAATCGGCTTAAATTGATTGTCTTGGACTCAAGTTTCTTGTAGTTTTGATGTGTTTTGCTTAGTTGTGCAGGTTTACGAGAATGTTGATTAAGGTGGATGCTTCTATAATTTTTTTTGGGAATTAATTGATTAAAATTCGGATTTTCTGGGAAGGCTGCGCAGCTTACACTATTTTGGCCATATCTGGAGTTCTGTAAGTCCGTTTTCAGCGATCTTACTGCCCACGCGAAGCTTGAGAGATTTTTTACAACCTGGGATAGGAAGCACGTGCAAGTAATATGTTGATTAAAATTGCGCGCCTGTTCTAGTTAAAGAAGGCTGGGAATTTACTATTTTGCCCTTTTCAAGTTCTAATTATATTCCGGGCAGGTTTTAGCACCTTAATTAAATTCTAATTGTAATAGAAGATAAATTCTTGCTGGGCAAGAAATCTAGAGCCTATAAAAACACATCTAAGCATTGTAATAGAGATACACATTATCATAGTTTTATTATTTGTAACCTAGCTTAGATCTGCAAGGGAGAAAAGGAGAGAAGGATTCAACGCTCGTGACAAGCAACGGATCTAGATCTACTTCATCTTTTGTGTTACTTTGGATTATAGATTTGTTTTCTTAACTCTTTGTTTTATTAATATTATTGCTTCTTTTATTCATATCTTGTTATTTACCATGTTTTCATCAAATCCCATGGTGACGAAAGGTTTAATTATGAACTAATCGTTGTCATGGGATCCTAGTGGATTTATCTATGTAGCTTAGTAGTTTGCATGCCTTAAAGATTTATGTGTGGTGAATTCTTGATATCATCGTATGGTTAATCTTAATGCTTTTAGATGCGTAGCTAACATCTAAATTGAATTGTTAATCTCTTGTGAAGCGAGAGTGGATCTTGAGATTTAGAACTTGCCATGCTAGCATAGGTTCATAATTGTTTATCAATATGATTCGTGGGTGAGATGAAAATACTTATACTGCCCTATGTGATCTAAGTGGATAACTTGTGCTTCAACCTTTATGTTTTCAAATTCTATAGAGATATAGGGTCTAAACATAATAGGTGCCTATTTATCTTCTATCGCTTTTGTGGATGTATGTGTAGATTGGTACTAGTATACCGAGAGGTAACTTTTACTCTTTTCGTGTTATCCGATCAGATATCAAAACCATCGCATGTTTTAATTAAAGGCTGCAACTCTAAGTAAAGTAGATGATGAAACTAGGATTCCATGTTTTATTCTCATATTAGTAATTCGATTTTAATCTCTTAATTAGTTAATCTTTAGTTTGATAATTAATTTAGTAGTTAATAAAAATCCAATTTGTTATTTGTCTTAGCAGTGGATAAAAACCATACATCGGTGCATAGGTACATTAATTGAATTGAACACCATTCTAGATCTCTGTGGGAACGAACTTGATTTAATCATATATTACTTGTGACAACGTGCGCTTGCGTAATTTTGCATAACAAGTTTTTGGCGCCGCTGCCTGGGATCATCGGTGTTTTTATTTTAGTTTATGTGCTTGTCATCAGTGGTCGTTAGCGTTCTCTGACTCGGATTCTTATTTAGGTTGTTTGTTTCGTGGTGTTTGCAGGTACTTAGGTTTGTATGCAAACACGTTTGCAAACTCGTTTACAAAGACTGGCAGAAGACGGTCGTGTAGAGAATTTAGAGAATAAGGAAGAGGAATCTGAAACTACAGTAGCAATGGCAGATGCAGCAGCAGCAGTTAAGGCTTTGAAGGAGTATTCTCAGCCGAAGATCAATGATATCCAGTCTAGCATTATCAGGCCAGCTATTGCAGCTAACACTTTCGAGATCAAGCCGGGCACTATTCAGATGCTACAGAATTCGGTTCAGTTTGGGGGTGCTCCTGCGGAGGATCCTAACATGCATATTCGGGACTTTATCGAGATCTGTGATACTTTCAAGTTTAATGGTGTTTCGGATGATGCTATAAAGTTGAGGCTTTTCCCATTCTCTCTAAAGGATAAGGCTAAGGGCTGGTTACACTCTCTACCACCTGGTTCCATTACTACATGGGAGGATCTTGCTCAGAAGTTTCTTACTAAATTCTTCCCTATGGCGAAAACTGCAGCATTAAGGAATCAGCTAGCCCAATTTCAGCAGCAACCTGGAGAATCTCTGTGTGAGGCTTGGGAACGTTATAAGGAGATGCTAAGGAGATGCCCACATCATGGGATGCCAAACTGGATGGTAATCAATTGTTTTTACAATGGGCTGGGAGCACAATCTAGGCCAATGGTAGACGCAGCATCAGGAGGAGCCTTATGGGCTAAGAGCTATGAGGAAGCTTACGATCTAATTGAGATGATGGCTGCTAATGAATATCAAAATCCAACTCAAAGACTACCACAAGGCAAGGTTGCAGGAATTCTGGGAGTTGACACAGTTACAGCTCTAGCAGCCCAGCTAGAGGCACTTAATATGAAATTAGATTTAATGACAAAGCATGGGGTGCCTCAGGTTGCGAGAGTATGTGAACTATGTGCTGGCGCACATGAGACGAGTCAATGCGCCATCTCCAGTGAATCAGTGCAGTTTGTGAGCAATTTTCAAAGGCAACAGCAACCAGCTCCAAATTATCAACATCCACATCAGTCTTATAACCAGTTTCAGGGTCATCAGTACGGAGTTGAGCCATTTAATTCTTCAGGTTTACAGCAACTGTATGCTCCAAGGCAACAGTTTCAACCTCCTGGTTTTCAGCAGCAACAGTTTCATACTGGTTCTAGCCATCAGTCGAATGAAAAATCCGAATTAGAAGAGTTGAGATTAATGTGCAAGAGTCAGGCAGCAACTCTCAAGAGTCAGGAAGCATCTCTCAAGACATTGGAGAGTCATATAGGACAAATTGCAAGTGCCTTGGTAAATATGCAACAAGGAACTCTTCCAAGTGATACAATGGGTAATCCAGGCAAGAGGGAGGTCCATGAGCAGGTGAAAGCTGTGACTTTGAGATCCGGAAAAGTCACGAGTGATCCTAAATCAGCAACTGAAGAAGATGAAGATGTTCAGAATCAGCAGGATGAAAAATCTGTAGTGCCAGTAATTGAGAAATCTGATTTAGTGGCTGATCAGCTAGATGGTGAGAAGAGCAAGAAACCTGTTGAAAAGTCTACTCTGGAGCAATCTTCAATGAATAATCAGATCTATCCTCCTCCTCCATTTCCTGGACGTTTGAAGAAAAGTCAAGAGAAACAGTTTCAGAAATTCATGGATGTCTTCAAGAAACTATCCATTAACATTCCTTTTGTTGAAGCATTGGAGCAGATGCCAAGATATGCTAAGTTCATGAAGGATATTTTGTCACGGAAGAGAAGGTTGGAAGATTTTGAAACAGTGGCATTAACGGAGGAGTGTAGTGCCGTTCTGCAGCAGAAGTTGCCTCCTAAACTTAAAGATCCAGGAAGTTTCACTATTCCATGCACCATTGGGAAGTTGTCTTTTGGCAAATGCTTATGTGATTTGGGAGCTAGTATTAATCTCATGCCCTTGTCTGTTTTCAAGCAACTTGGTCTACCGGAGCCAAAGCCAACTAACATCTCTTTGCAGTTGGCTGATCGATCTATCACTTATCCGAGGGGCATAGTGGAGGACGTTTTGGTGAAAGTTGATAAGCTCATATTTCCAGCTAATTTTGTGATTCTAGATTTTGAAGAAGATAAGAAGATTCCCATAATCTTGGGAAGACCGTTCTTGGCTACAGGAAAGACTTTGATTGATGTGCAGAAAGGAGAGCTTACAATGAGGGTGCAAGATCAAAGTGTCACCTTTAATGTGTTCAAGGCAATGAAATTTCCGACAGAGGATGAAGAGTGTTGTAGTGTGGAAATAGTTGATACGGGTCAGAGAAAGAAGTTTGATCAATTTTTTAGCGAGAAATCGGACACACACATGCTAAAGCATCCCATTAGTGATTCCATTGACAGTTCTTCAGTTCAAGATCTCTCGAGTGTCAAGCTTGGGAAACTTCCACCACATTTGAGGTATGTCCTTTTGAATAATGAGCTAGTGATTTTTGAAGAGGGGCATGATAACGTGTTGCGAAGGTGGAAAGCAGATGATAAGGGAGAAGAAATTTTTGTTCAATCGGTTGAGTTGGAGAAGCATCTTAGAGGTGTGAAGAAGAAAAAGAAAAAGAAAAAGATTTGGCCGTTGGGTAGTAAAATTAGGTTGAAGTCTGAAGAAAGAAAATTGTGGAAAGCAAGCAATCAAGATGTCAACGTTCGTATGAATGGTTTGTCTGTTGAAGATGGTTCGGTTATTCTTTTGAAACCACCTTGAGTTGAGGAAGTAACATCAAGCTATTGACGTTAAAGAAGCGCTTCTTGGGAGGCAACCCAAGTATTATTGTACTTTGTTGTAGTATATTTTATTCAAAAAAAAAAATAGTCGTTTTCAGGATGCGCCAGCGCATGATGCGCCAGCCGCGCGTACCTGCGCCAGGATTGACAGAAGAGTTCCGCGCATCACGCGCCCCAACCGTGCTACATGCGCCAGACTCGTACTGCCCAGGCACACAATTTGTAACAGGTTAGTTAAAGTATATACTAGTTAGTTAATGTACGTGTGTTATATGTTTTTATATATTAAATTCAATTCATCTCCTAAATCAATTCCTACCCCTTTTCTAATTATTTTCTTGACCTAAAATCCTAATTCTAGCTCCATATTAATTCCAAATTATTCCCAATCCATATCCTATTTCATATTTTATTTTATTTATTCTTATTTTTATTTTTTATTTTTATTATTATTTTCCCCCCCAAATATATATACCCACCTATACATACAAATCCAATTCCTTTTCTACTTTTTTAAATCTCTAAAAATTCAATTCTAAAGAGGAATTAATTGCAAGTTCACCTCTTCGATTCGTATTGGGTAAATCTTTTTCTCTAATTTTATTTTTATTACGAATTTGTGTTCTTGTAAATTGGGATTTTGTATTATTCTTGGAATTTGGGCTATTTGTGGTGTGATATTGCTTGGTAATTATTGGTGGAGCTTCTTGTGAGTTGGGTATTGATTCTTATGGCTCCTAAGCGTGGGAGAGGTGGTGCTAGTGTTCTAAAATTTTCGTCTCCCGCATGATTCATTCGAGGATGAGGCATTGCAGGTATGTTTTCTACTATCCCTTGTATTTACTTCCATTCAATGAGGACATTGAATATTTTAAGTTTGGGGGTGGTTTGAGGGATAAGTAGTGTATATTTATGTGATTTTTAGTCATTGTGTTCATGTAGGATTTCATGTTTTGCATATTAGTAGTAGTAGTAAATTATGCATTTATGTTCGTGTTATCAACGTTTATTTCATATAGGACATTCTGTTTTTATGTTCGTATATCATGTGAGTTCATAATAGTTGCATTTGCACCCATGCTTGATAGGAATTTTGTGTTGTTGACGCTTTTGATTGAGAAGTGATATGCTTTGTTCTTGTGCACACACATACACTAGTAAGTTGAAGCTAGTAGACTTATTGAATGTTGTAAGTGATTAGAAGGACATGAATATGTGCAAGATGATTTAGTTTGCATGCTTTGAATACAAGTCGATGCATTAGAGAGATGTTTGCTTGGGATTGAGTATGTTTTTCCACCAAGTGAGTTTTTGAGCCTTATTGCATATTTATTTGCAATTTATTCGTTTGCTTGAGTGTCCACGGATTGTTTGCATTGCTAGCAGTTGTTTGAGGTCTTTCTTGAAACGCATGACATTATTTGACGATTAAAATGATAAAGGCACTTAGGAATAACCGCATATTTTCCCATATTACCATACCATATCTACATGATCAATTAGTTAACCCGTTGAGCTTAATCCTATTTTTTCGGTGACATACCACATTACTTGCCTAGACCTTTTTCTTGTATTGGCCTTACATTAATTTGAACCCACATTGTCAAAGGCTAGTAGAGTGCTTAAGGGAGTAATAACGTGTGCAAGGAGGGGTTTATTGTTGGTCTTACTTTTGGGGGAAATATTGAAATTTGGGTTTGATTGTTTACTTGATAGTCGGCATGTGTAATAAATTCATGGGATCATTGTTATTGTTTATATTATTGTTTGTGTTATATTTAGCTCTCGAAAAAAAAAAGAAGAAGAAAAAGAAAAAGAAAAAGAAAAAAAAAAGATGAAAGAAAAAAAAAGAAAAAAATATTATGAGAGCATGTTTGTGTTTGTTGTGATCCTATTTCAGTGGACTAGTCGAGTGTTTGTTTTTAGTAAAATTTATGTGGGGGAAAATAGGGTGTTGTGTATGAATTATTATGGTACTTACTAGCTTTTGACACTTCACCTGTTTTGGCTTATTTGACATACCTTGTCCCTAGCCCCGTTACAACCCAAATAAAGACCTTTTGATTATCGTCATTGATGTATGTTGTGTTAAGAGTTAGATTGATACCAAATGTCAAGCATGTTTATGATTTTGTTGGAATTGAGTGATACACTTACCTTGTTCTTGAGTGAATATTCTTTTGTGAGTGGATTGTGAGTGTTTGCTTGTTCTTGCGTATGAGATCCCGAGTGTTGTCTCAAAGATGTACTCTTGTAGGCTTAGCATGTTTACTAACTTATTCTTACACTTGACATGGACTTGTGAGAACTTATGCATGTTCATTGAGTAGACTATGTGAATACTTGCACTTTCGACACCAAGACATTGCGTATTTACTTTGATTCTTAAGTTGATATGGCATGAGAGGAATTGAAGGTATGGTAGGATATTGATTGCATTTTCATATTAGTTGCATTCATGCATTGCACTGCATTAGGTTAAATGGATTTTGTGGGTACATTCGCTATAGGCCCTCACGAGACCTTACTCGTCCACTAGGGCTGCCTAGGGGTTTAAAGGGCTTGTTGCATATGCCAAATGCAACCGTGATCACCTACGGAAGTGGTACTAGTTAGTTAGTTAGTTGTAATTGTTTATGCTTGAGGACAAGCATCGGTTTAAGTTTGGGGGTGTGATAAGTGGAGTTTATATCCACTTGGAGCATTCTAAATCGGCTTAAATTGATTGTCTTGGACTCAAGTTTCTTGTAGTTTTGATGTGTTTTGCTTAGTTGTGCAGGTTTACGAGAATGTTGATTAAGGTGGATGCTTCTATAATTTTTTTTGGGAATTAATTGATTAAAATTCGGATTTTCTGGGAAGGCTGCGCAGCTTACACTATTCTGGCCATATCTGGAGTTCTGTAAGTCCGTTTTCAGCGATCTTACTGCCCACGCGAAGCTTGAGAGATTTTCTACAACCTGGGATAGGAAGCACGTGCAAGTAATATGTTGATTAAAATCGCGCGCCTGTTCTAGTTAAAGAAGGCTGGGAATTTACTGTTTTGCCCTTTTCAAGTTCTAATTATATTCCGGGCAGGTTTTAGCACCTTAATTAAATTCTAATTGTAATAGAAGATAAATTCTTGCTGGGCAAGAAATCTAGAGCCTATAAAAACACATCTAAGCATTGTAATAGAGATACACATTATCATAGTTTTATTATTTGTAACCTAGCTTAGATCTGCAAGGGAGAAAAGGAGAGAAGGATTCAACGCTCGTGACAAGCAACGGATCTAGATCTACTTCATCTTTTGTGTTACTTTGGATTATAGATTTGTTTTCTTAACTCTTTGTTTTATTAATATTATTGCTTCTTTTATTCATATCTTGTTATTTACCATGTTTTCATCAAATCCCATGGTGACGAAAGGTTTAATTATGAACTAATCGTTGTCATGGGATCCTAGTGGATTTATCTATGTAGCTTAGTAGTTTGCATGCCTTAAAGATTTATGTGTGGTGAATTCTTGATATCCTCGTATGGTTAATCTTAATGCTTTTAGATGCGTAGCTAACATCTAAATTGAATTGTTAATCTCTTGTGAAGCGAGAGTGGATCTTGAGATTTAGAACTTGCCATGCTAGCATAGGTTCATAATTGTTTATCAATATGATTCGTGGGTGAGATGAAAATACTTATACTGCCCTATGTGATCTAAGTGGATAACTTGTGCTTCAACCTTTATGTTTTCAAATTCTATAGAGATATAGGGTCTAAACATAATAGGTGCCTATTTATCTTCTATCTCTTTTGTGGATGTATGTGTAGATTGGTACTAGTATACCGAGAGGTAACTTTTACTCTTTTCGTGTTATCCGATCAGATATCAAAACCATCGCATGTTTTAATTAAAGGCTGCAACTCTAAGTAAAGTAGATGATGAAACTAGGATTCCATGTTTTATTCTCATATTAGTAATTCGATTTTAATCTCTTAATTAGTTAATCTTTAGTTTGATAATTAATTTAGTAGTTAATAAAAATCCAATTTGTTATTTGTCTTAGCAGTGGATAAAAACCATACATCGGTGCATAGGTACATTAATTGAATTGAACACCATTCTAGATCTCTGTGGTAACGAACTTGATTTAATCATATATTACTTGTGACAACGTGCGCTTGCGTAATTTTGCATAACAGTTAGCTAGCCCTGGGTTAGCATTTTGTTCTACTTGCTTGGGCTTAGCTAACTGAGATTTTGCATCAAATGTTGGCATGTTGTGGGGGTAAGTTCTAAACAAACTCTCCATATGGGGAGTTATGTTAAGTCTTACATCCACATCATTCCTAGTTTCCAAATTACCAAAAATGAGTTTGGTCATGGATCTAGGATAGCCTATTCTATTTTTATCTATCCCAGGCAATTCAATCAATTGAGCATTTTTAAAATTAAGTACAGATTGAATAAAGCGAGGGAAGAAAATATCAGTACCTCTCTTGGTTGTGTTCTTACCAAGTCTCCCATATAGTTCTTGTAGGATGATTTGGCCAACATCTATCTTCTTTCCATAGGCCAATGCATAGCCAATTTGCTGCACAGGTGCACTGATTTGATCAAAGCTTGATTTCCTGGCAGTGAAGACTTGAAGAAGAGTTGCAAACATATAGCTCCACTCCTTTCTCAGATTCTTTCTGTTCAGCTTTCCAAGATTGATCCCATCTGAGTAGTTGATGAACTCAAAGAATTCCTCTAACTCTGCATTCGTGGCCAGTCTGTTAAATGACTCTTGTTGTAGGCCCAGTGCTTGATTCATGTCTGCAGAAGTGATAGTGATTTCCTGATCCTGAATCTTGCAGTAGATGATATATGAAGTGATTGCGTTTTCCAGGGCTACAACCTCCACAGTAGCAGTGCCCCAAAACTGTTCCAGGATATCTAGATATAGAGTTGGGTTGGCAGAGAGTGCATCCTTGATGTATGACTCAGCCATCCATTTCACAAAGCACTTGAAATTGGCGTTGGGTGCTTCAACATCACTAGTTAGAGCAATGAAATTGGTGTTGAACTTTAGTGTTGCCATTTGTGAGAGAGAGAGAGAGAAGAAATCGAAGGTTGAAGAAGAAATTTAGCTTTTGCAGTTAGGGTTTCAGAGGTTTTGAGAGTTTGGATGCTTGAGAAATCGAATGAAATAAATCGAATAGATATGAAGTTGTAAAAGTATGAAGTACTTGAATTGTCGATTAGATGTACGTTCTGTATCGACAAGTCAGGCATTCGAGAAGTAGAAAACAACTATTCGAGAAGTCAAGAAAGGCTTATTCGATAACTCAAGCAGGTTGTAGCTCACAGCTGGCAGTTATCTAACTTAGAAATAAATCTAAATTAGGTAAAATATATTTTTATGAGTAATTCTGAATTCTGAATAAAAAACCAAAATCGATTAAAATTCAGCGAGAAATCAGCCTTTTCAAATGATTCGAGAACTCAAATATAGTATTCGAGAACTCAGTCAATCGAGAACTAAAACACTATATTCGAGAAGTCAAGAATATCTCTATTCGATATCTCAGAAAGGCTCTATTCGAGAACTCAAGAGTACTCTAATGAGACTTGTTAGAGATGTCGAATAGTGAATCATTCGAGAAGTTTGACTTATCGAACTATACCCATCACTCATAAAAATTGATTTTCACTATCTTTTAAAATTGACCAGCCATATTCATTGAAGAATATTCTAGCAAATTAAATAGTGATTTTCTCAAAATTTCATAGAAATTTCAAGTTAGCAAAAATATGATTTTCCAACATATGCAACAGATTTGAAATATTTATAAATCATATTTCAGCCAACACTTACTCCAAAAATATTGAAAATTTAGATAAAGTAAGTGTTTACTGCTGCAACAATCTAGATGCTGTATTCACTTAGCCAGAATCTGAAGAATTCAGCATTCCAATCTCACTAACCAACCTTGTGAAGGTGGCTTCATCTAATGGCTTAGTGAATATATCAGCTAGTTGTTTGTCTGTAGAAACATAATGCAACTCAATGGTTCCATTAGTTGCATGTTCCCTTATGAAATGATATCTGATGTCAATGTGCTTTGTCCTAGAATGATTGACAGGATTGGCAACTATAGAGATTGCACTTGTGTTGTCACACATGATTGGAATTCTTTCCAACACAAGTCCATAATCTCTAAGTTGATTTCTAATCCAAAGCACTTAAGCACAGCAACTTCCAGCAACTATGTATTCAGCCTCAGCTGTAGAAGTTGACACAGATTGTTGTTTCTTGCTATACCAAGAGACTAACCTTTGTCCAAGAAACTGGCAGCTACCTGAGGTGCTTTTTCTATCCACTCTGCATCCAGCATAATCAGCATCAGAATTACCAACCAGATTGAACCCTGTGTCCTTAGGATACCATAGTCCCAAGTTTGGAGTGCCCTTCAGATATCTAAAGATCCTTTTTATAGCAACCAAATGTGATTCTTTTGGATTTGATTGAAACCTTGCACACAAGCATGTAGCAAACATGATGTCTGGCCTACTTGCAGTGAGATAGAGTAGAGAACCAACCATGCCTCTGTAGACTGAGATATCTACCTTCTTGCCTTTAGCATCTTCATCCAATTTAGTGGCAGTGGCCATGGGTGTCTTTGCAGGTGAGCAATCTTCCAAGTCAAACTTCTTCAATAAATCCTTGATATACTTGGTCTGACTGATAAAGATACCATCCTTCCTTTGACTGACTTGCAGCCCAAGAAAGAATGTCAACTCTCCCATCATACTCATCTCATATCTGCTCTGCATGAGTTTAGAAAATTTCTCACACAGCTTCTCATTTGTAGAACCAAAAATGATATCATCCACATAGATCTGAACTAAGATAAGATCATCACCATGCTTCTTGTAAAACAATGTCTTGTCCAGTGTGCCTCTAGTGAATTGATTCTCAAGAAGAAATTGTGATAAAGTATCATACCATGCTCTTGGAGCCTGCTTAAGTCCATACAATGCCTTAAGCAATCTGTAGACAAATTCTGGGAAGTGTGGATCCTCAAAACCAGGTGGTTGTTGCACATAAACTTCTTCTTCCAACTCTCCATTCAGAAATGCACTCTTGACATCCATTTGATACACTTTAAAGTTTGAGTGAGCAGCAAATGCCAAGAATATTTTGATGGCTTCACTAGACCAGATGATTTCTTGAAAGTTTTTAGTTTGAATTCATTTTCAGCTAATTCATCCCTAAGAGCTTTTTCAACTTGACTAGCACATAGAACCTTGTTCTGCAAATATTCAACTTCTTTCTTAAGGTTTTCTATCTGCATAGCAGTTAGCTCAAGTTCCTCATTCTTTTTGGTTAACATTTCATTTCTAGTAGACAGTTTAGCAATATCTTCATTAGCAGCAGTCATACTAGTATGAATATTAAACATCTCAACAGATAGTTGTTCAATCATGCATTTATACTCTGAAACAGACATGTCTATAGTAGTGAGAGATGGTACCTGAGGGTCTGATGGAGATGTGTCATCCTTGGAATTGGCCATCAAGGCATAATTGCAGAATTCTTGCTCCTCTCCATCACTGTCAGAATCATCCCAACACTTCCCTTCAGCTATGTAGGCCTTACCTTGTGTTGCTTTTTCAGAAGGGCCTCAAACTTAGCTTCAAGCTTAAGATAGTCTTTATCCTTCTTTTTAGGTTTTTTGCATTCACTGGCAAAATGCCCTAGGTCATTGCATCTATAGCACCTTACAGATGACCTATCCACATGGCTGGTTTTAAACTTATTCTTGTTTGGTTTCACAATTGCCTTGCTTTTGTTGAATGAATGGTTTTGGGTTTTGGGTTTGAAGGATTGATTCCTTTTGAATCTGATGTTTGGAAATTTTCTGGCCATGAAAGCATATGAAGTGTTTTCCATCCCATCTAGTTCTTCAAGAGTGTAAAACTCTTCTTCCTCCTTCTCCTCAACAGGTTCACTTACCTCAGGTTCAGTTTCTTCCTCTTCTACTACCTCCTCTATCCTTAACTGGCTTGTGGATGCTTCTAGGTCTTGAATAGATTTGTTGACAATCAAGGCACATGATGTGTTTACCATTCTGCCTTGATTGGCTTGGATAGCCCTTTTCTGAAGCAACTCAAGCTCATGAGTTTTTAAAACTCCATAGAGCACATCATATGTAACTTTGTTCAAATCTCTTTCCCTTAGAGAAATGACCCTTTGCTCTAGATGGTTTGGTGAGGATAGCAGAAACTTCATGTTTAACTCCTTGGTACTGTAAACCTTACCATTCATCTGCAACTCAGTAACTAGCTTGTGAAATCTCTCAAACATCTCAGTAATGCTTTCCTTGGGCTGTGCCATGAAAGCCTCATACTGTGTGACCAGTATCTGTTTCTTGTTTTCCTTAACCTCATCAATTCCTTCACACAACACCTCAATGTGATCCCACATTTCTTTGGCAGATGTATATGATGCAATGTTTGCAAACATTGACATGTCCATGGAATCAATGATAAGCAACATGAGGTGGCTGTCAAGAGCAACCTTCTCCCTTTCTGATTCTGTCCATTTTGATGGATCCTTGGCCTCATAAGATCTTGGGATAGTTGTGGTTCCAACAGTCTTCTCTGGTATCTCTTGTTGTGGAATAAAAGGACCATTCTTGAGAATCTCAGGATACAAAGGATGAGAGGCTTTGATGAACAACATCATCTTTATCTTCCAGAGGTTGTAGTTCTCTTTGTCAAACTTAGGGACCTTCACCGTTCCTGTAGTCTTTGGTGTATTCGAACTCATGATCGTTTTTCTGTTTTTGAATAAATAGCCAGCTCTGATACCACTTGTTGAGTATTGAATACGATAGAAGAATACAGAGGGGGGGTGAATGTATTCTTAAACTTTTCTTTGTTTAAGAGTCTATGTAGCAAATAAGTGTTTGTGTGTGCAGAAGTGAAGATGCAGATAAAGAACAACACAAGACACCGTTATCACTTTAATCTAATGTATTATTAGATAAAGGTTGCTACGATCTGTGAATACAAATGATAGTATTCTCAGCTTCGTTTTTCTCAGAGAGATACAGCTTGTAGTGTATGAAAAACTTGACTCACAAAGTTACAAAGTTAATGAACTACGGAAGCGAGGCTGTATCCTTATAGAACATGGATACACCCTACTTACTACAAATAAGGTAGCTGAACAAATTACTTTCTAGTCTGTCTATCCTTTTTGAGTAAGTGTCCAAACGGTTACAGATTTGACTTTGCAAAGCCTGTTCAGATCCACTTCTTTGGCCCCTTGTCTCTTCTATATCTCTCCAAGCTTCCTTGTAGGCTTTCCAGAGCACGTTACAGAATGTGGTCCATAAAGTGCATTGGCTTGTTGCAGGTTTCTGACTTGTACAATTTCTTCAGTATTTTGTCTCCAAGAATGTATTCGAGAAGTGACTAAGTAGTTGATTCGAGAACTAGAATTGACTTGATCGATAACTCTGAGTTCTCGAACACTGTTATATTGACATATCGAATTACTTCTCGAATAGCTCTTTTCTTCAGGATTCCTTGAGTTGTCGAATAGAACACTTGACTTGTCGAATCCTTGAGATATCGAATAGCTTTCTGAGTCTTTGAGATATCGAATGGAACTTTGACTTGTTGACTCCTTGAGAACTCGAATACCACTTTGACTTATTGACTTCCTGAGTTCTCGAATAGAGTACATAGACATATCGAATCTCTGAGATATCGAATGAGATATCGAACAGTGTATTCAGAGATATCGAATAGTGTCTTGAGATATCGAATCCCCGACTTCTCGAATGCTGGACTTCTCGAATAGACAAATATACTTCTCGAATTGGTACTTAGGCAAATTCTTCATTTATTCAAATCCCAACTGTGATTATTTGATAGTCTTTATCTTCTTGCTTGAGGCATGAACCTTGGAACTTCTTTCAAGCATTATTCTAGACTCTATAAGTACAGTTACACAACTAGGATTTGATGCCTACTACAAGTACAATACAAACAGAAACTCTACAACTAGAGGTTCCCTTAGTTAAGAGGTCATGTAAGTAATACAAAGTATTACAAACAATTAGGCTTGTTATTAGATGTATACAGGCATGCCTCTGTAACTAACAGCTCCATTTGTTTGGCATAAGTTTAAGGTCCTGAGATACTCATGCCACCACTGGTTGATTATGCATGGTCGAGTGAATACTTTAACTAAGTTGAGGCACTTTGGTATCGCTCAAGATGTAAGATGCTGTTTTTGTGTTAATGGAATTGAAACATCTCAATATTTGTTCCTTGAATGCCCGTTTACGCAACAAATGTTTCGTTATATAACCATGGGCAGATGCACAAGTCGCAACAAATGTTTCGTTATATAACCATGGGCAGATGCACTAGTCTACCCCTCGCTTGAGCTGATTGGAACCACGAGTTGGAGAGTTACACAAGCCCAGACATCTTTACAACCATTCGAATCCTAGTGTGAAAGGATATCTTCGATACATTATTTATTTTTGTATTTGTATGAGTTAACATAAAATTTAAATACACATAGTTATCCTCTCCACTACATCATTAATTTAATTGATTCCATCAAAAGTCAAAAGTCAATTCTAGCAATATCTATATTTATTATAAGAGATATTCCACTATTGCGAAAAAAGAAAAATTATATTTTTATGGAATATATCTCAAGGAAATAAGATCGAAGAAGAAATATCGAGGTTTGATATTTTTTAGATTTCCGTTGCAACATTGATAAGGCGACAAGTTCAAACAAAGAATATTCGAGATTTTAATATTCTTTAGAGAACTCGTGCTACATTTAAAAATAATCAGATTTTATTCAAAAATACTCTGCCTTCGCACTCAAAATGTTTTTATCTTCAAGAATATTAATATTCATTGGTAGAATATTAATACTTAATTTTTTCTCGTGCCAGAAATATTTAAAGAAATTTTTCTACCACTTCTTAAATTTATTCTATTATCGAAGAAAATTATTTTAAATACTCAAAAATATTTCCTACACTCTCAATATATTTTACATATTAGGAAATATATTTTAAGTATTTATTCTAGTCAAAACATTGGTCAAAAGATGTATTTATTTCAAGGAAAGACCAATCGTATTTAATTCGGAACCGAAACATGATTTAATCGTATTAAATCCAAATAAAATACTTCTACTTGCTAGAATGACTTGAAACTTGAGACAGGTCACTTAAATTCTATTTTCTATGCATGGTAAAAGTTTCGTAATTTTCTGAGAATTTTGGTCCGGGCACGAAAATCGAGATAATAGATCCACGTTTGACCAAGTCAACGTTGACCATAATTGACCAAAACTTCCAGAATATCATTTATAATATTCTTAAATGCTCCATAATTTTAGGATTATTTATTGGGGATTTTCGTATTTATCGGGTATTTAATTAGCGAAACATGTTACGTATATATTCGTTAATTGATATAAGTCCGATACAATATATTAGAGGATATTTGTGTAGAATACCACCCCCACTTGCAAAGAAACACAAAACCACCCCAAACAAACACAATACCACTTTCCACCTCATCAATCCACACCTTTTCAATCTCAACCACTCATCCATTATTTCTATTATAGGGGAACATGGTTTTTCCTCCTATTTAGTAATTTACCTTTATGCCCTTGAAATTATATTAATGTTAAAAATTTGCTTTTCATGAGAATTGAACCCATGACCCCATTATGCACAAGAGCTTATACTCACACCCACAACCATTGAAACAACTCAACTTTTGATAAATATTTTTAAATCATTAATCACATTCATGTAACCTCCTCACTATATCTATTTTAAAATTTATTCGCACCCACAACCATTAAACCAGCTCAACTTTTGATACATATCTTCAAATCATTAACCACTTCATGAATAACCTCCTGACTATATGTATTTTAACATTTATTCAGAATAAAATTATGACAATATTTTCCCATTTTAATAATTAAAGATGTATATCATACAAATGATTAGATTATGTAATGATTATGATTCGATTTAATACGAAAAAAATAAAATGAAGTGAATAACATAGATTTCGTTAATATTTATATAATATTTCATATTAACTACATATACATTAAACAAGATATTTTGATTGACATCCATTAAAATATATGAGTAGGCTAAAAAATAAAAATTTAAAATTATTAGATAAAATATGTAATTAGATTAGAGTGCAATATGTAACTACACCGTAAAAAACTAAAATTTTAAAAGAAAATAAAATAATAATTCATATTTGAGATTTCAACTCTACATCAATTACCAGATCAAATAATGAGATAAAATACAATGAATTAGATTACAATATTATAAATAAGATTATAAAGATTACACAAAAATTATAGAGATTATATTTAACAAATGAGATACTAGCTTGTACATAATTATAAAAGAGATAATATTCAATTAATCAAATGTTGGAACTATTAAAATAATTATATTTGTAAAAAAAATTATTTTTAAAAAAATGCCTTTTACTTTATGTAAATATTAATTCAAATTTCAATCCAAATCACAATAATTTAAGTATTTATGCACATATGTTTCATAATAGTGTATACCACCACCATCACGAATAACGAAAATTAAATAACAAACACTAAAAATTAGACCACCACCATCATCATAGTATCACTAAACATGGAATTATAGAATTCCATCTATAATCACAAAATTTCAATGCAAATTATGAAAATTTTATCAGAAATATCAAATTTTCTAAGCTCAAGTTTTAAAAAGTAATTAGATCAGAATATGTGGTGATGTCGTGAATTTGAGTGTGGATGTCGTAAATCATCACTATAATAAAATTTACAACCACACCTCTTCAACTTCTGTCGTTGTTGTCGTATTCACCATCATTGTGATAATCATCACTTTCCGAAATCAATCAAATTTGAGGAATTTTGGAAATACAATTCGAAGAGATCGAGGTTACTAAATATGAATTAGAGATTGTCGGAATTTAAGGTCGTCAAAAATAAAAGAGAGATGGTCGGGGGAAGATGAATGCACATATTGTTGGGACAATCAGATCGTGACCCTGCGATTTTTGATACAATAAATTAACGAATACAAATACAAAAGTCACCTTGTTAACGGTTGATTCCACGCTTTTCTATTGTATTCCCAAATTCCCTTGAGCGAAGTGTGGCCTTCGTCTCCTCAAGTTAACCTCTCTTCTTCCTCCTAGGTGGCTACAAAATCTTTTCTTAACCAACCCTAGCCAGAAGAGAATAAGAATATATATAGGACTACAATAGGGATCATGGACAATTAGGTTAGGCCTCCCAATAACATTCTGAGCCCAGCCCAATGTCATTAAATATTAATTCAATCCACTAAAGAATTAATATTTGCATTACCTTTCCTAATACCGTAATTTAATTAATTAATTCGGTTCCAATATTATTTGCTTATTAAATTCCCCATGTTTAAAATAGCGCACGCCCATTAATTATATAAATTACTGATAATTTATTTAATTAATATCTTTTATCCTTGATTATCCACTCAACCTTTATTTAATTATGCCGGAATAAATTCCACCTGCAGGGTTTCACATAATTAAATCTTTTTGAGCTTTCAAGGGGACATCATTAACCCGAATATTATCAGGACATGGATTCCTTCTATAAATAATATTCACCATGTATATAATTCCATCACCCAAAATATAATGATATAATTCAAAAGAATTATTTCATATATAAATCAAAGCATGTAAATAATATACACGTGTCAATTACTATATCCGGATTAAGAACCTAAGCATTAATAATAACATAGAATCTTAGTTCTCCTTCTTAATCAGTATAAGGGAACAATTCTAAATTTGATCCTGTTCAATATACACAAAGTATACTAGTATTATTTATTAGTCAATATAAACTAATCTAAATAATACTACAGCCATACCAGTGGATTGTCCAACACCACCTGTGCTGTGAACCTTGTTATATTATATAAACCGTATTTAACAATCTAATATTCTGTATCCCATTTGATACTAGATTGTCCACAATATATAATATTAGACAACATGTAAACATTTAAATGATTCTCAATAAAACTGGGCCAGAAATAAATGTATATACTTAAAATAAATATTTTCAGTATACACTAACAATCTCCCACTTATACTCAAAATATATCAATGAGTATATCAGTGTTTATTTAATCCACTATTACATTGAAAACTATGTGCCCATCCATCTGACTCCTATCGCTTCCACATGCCTGTCAAAAACCTTGGCTGGCAAGCTCTTTGTGAAAGGATCTGCCCGGTTGTCTTCTGATGATATGTGAGCCACAACTATGTCTCCTCGCTTTACGATTCCTCGTATGAGATGATACTTACGTTCAATATGTTTAGCTGCTTTGTGGTCTCGTGGTTCTTTTGAATTTGCCACAGCACCAGTGTTGTCACAATACACTATCAGACTCCTAGGCAAATTAGGTACCACATCTAAGTCCAAAAGGAAGTTCCTGAACCATACAGCCTCCTTTGCAGCCTCAGAGGCTGCCACGTACTCGGCTTCCATAGTAGAGTCTGCAATGCATTTATGCTTTACACTCCTCCATATAATGGCTCCACCTCCCAAAGTAAAAACATATCCCGAGGTTGATTTCCTCTTATCTCTATCTGATTGGAAATCTGAATCAGTATATCCCAAAGGAAATAGATCTGAGGCCTTGTAAATTAACATATACTCCTTAGTCCTTCGCAGGTACTTGAGTATAGTTTTTACTGCACTCCAACGTTCCTGACCTGGGTTTGACTGATATCTACTAACCATGCCTACAGCAAAGCAGATGTCAGGCCTCGTACATAACATAGCATACATTAAGCTTCCACATGCCGAAGCATAAGGAACTGCTTTCATGCTCTCTATATCCTTAGGTGTCGAAGTACACTCCTCCTTAGATAGAGCAACTCCATGTTTAAAAGGTAGAAAACCTTTCTTAGAGTTCTGCATGTTAAAATGAGCTAATACTTCATCAATGTAAGGCTCTTGAGATAAAGCCAACATCCTTTTCTTGCGATCCCTTATTACTTTGATCCCAAGGATGTATGCTGCTTCACCTAAGTCCTTCATTTCAAATTGTTTGAACAACCATGCCTTTACTGATGACAACATCTTAACATTGTTTCCAATGAGTAAAATGTCATCTACATATAGTACTAGAAAAACCACTACATTACCCTCACTTCTCTTATACACGCATGATTCGCTTGGACTTTGATCAAATCCATATGACTGGACTGCCTGATCAAAACGAATATTCCAGTCCCTAGAAGCTTGTTTTAGTCCATAAATAGACCTCTTAAGCTTACAAACCAGATGCTCTTGGCCGTCTTTAATGAATCCTTTTGGTTGCTGCATATAGATGGTTTCCTCAAGACTTCCATTAAGGAAAGCTGTCTTGACATCCATTTGCCAAATCTCGTAATCGAGATGAGCTGCTATAGATAAAAGAATCCAGATCGACTTAAGCATAACAATCGGCAGAAAGGTTTCCTCATAATCAATCCCTTTTTCTGGGTATATCCTTTCGCAACAAGTCGTGCTTTCCAGGCTTTCACCTTTTTGTCAGATCCTCTTTTCTTCTTGTAGATCCACATACTTCCAATGGGTTTTATACCTTTGGGTGGTTCCACGAGCTCCCAAACTTGATTGGAATACATAGATTCCCTCTCAGATTCCATTGCCTTTTGCCAAAGATTTGCATCTTTATCTAGAATTGCCTGTTCGTATGTCCTGGGATCCTCATCATGTTCACCAGAGACCAAGTCTAAAGACTCTCCCAAAAACCTGAATCTTTCAGGTTGTCGAACAACCCTCCCACTACGACGAGGCACTGGTGCAGTACTAGTGTCAAGTTGTGCATTTTCTTGTGGTTGTTCTACTTGTACTATTGGCACTTGGGGATTATCTGTCCCTCCCACGAATTCCTCTAAAACAATACTACTCATGGGTTTATGGTTCATTATATAGTCTTCCTCTAAGAATCTGGCATTGGTGCTAACAATGACATCTCGATCCCTAGGACTATAAAATGAATAACCTTTAGTCCCCATTGGATAGCCTACAACCTTACTTCTGTGCGAGATTCTAGCTTAGTCGCGTTCTTGTTAAGCACATGTGCTGGACAACCCCAAATCCGAATATGTCTTAGACTTGGTTTGCTACCAGTCCACAATTCTATTGGAGTCTTGGGAACCGACTTAGAAGGTACCAAGTTCAGAAGGTAAGCCGCTGTTTCTATAGCATATCCCCAGAATGACTTAGGTAAATCTGAATAACTCATCATTGATCTAACACTCTTCAAAAGAGTCTGATTCCTTCTCTCTTCTACTCCATTCTGCTGAGGTGTGCCAGGTGCAGACAATTGGGATGTAATCCCATTTTTTGATAAATAGTCCCTAAATTCTCCAAGCAAGTATTCGCCACCACGATCTGATCGTAGTGACTTGATACATTTTCCAAGATATCGTTTCTCCGCACTTGCTTTGTACTCTTTGAATTTTTCAAAGCACTCAGACTTGCGGCGCAACAAATAAATGTACCCATATCTAGAATAATCGTCAATGAAAGTGACAAAATACTCATAACCTCCTCTTGCTTGGATACTCATAGGACCACATAAATCAGTATGAACCAATTCTAATACTTCTTTGGCTCTATTCCCCTTTGCTTTAAAAGGCCTATTAGTCATCTTACCTTCCAAGCAAGATTCACAAACTGGAAATGGCTCCACTGCCAACAAGCCTAATGGCCCATCTACTACCAGTCTTTGAATCCTCCTCAAGTTAATATGACCTAATCTTAAGTGCCAAAGATATGTTTCGCTCAATTCGGAAGGTTTCTTTCTTTTGTTTGAGCTAGAAAGAATATTATTAGATTCCTTTTGTTGCAGCATTGGTTGGATAGGATTAATAATATATAAATTGTCTTGCAATGTACCAGAACATATAACTCGTTTATTCATCATAATAGAAACATTACGATCCAAACAAACATTATAACCATCAATGGCAAGTTTAGAAACTGAAATCAAATTCCTTCTAAACGAAGGTACATAAAGACAATTGTTCAAAACCAAAATCATATCATCGCCAAAAGACAATGTAATTATTCCAACTACAACTACTGCTACTTTCGTAGCATCTCCCATGAACACATATATCTCGCCATCTCTAAGCATTCTGGTTTGCTGGAACCCCTGCATAGAGTTACAAACATGGTCATTGGCTCCTGTATCTACACACCAAGTGCTCGTAGATAAAGCCGCTATATATGTTTCTGTAACTAGAGAAAGAGACATACCAGTATTGTTTGTCTTCTTAGGAAGAGGACAATCCTGTTTCCAGTGACCTGACTGCTTGCACCTGAAGCACTTACCCTTAGGCTTTTTCACAGCACCTTGAACTCCCACTGCATTAGCAACCTTTCCAGCTTTCTGTGTCTGAACCTTTTTCTTCTTCTTGCCTTTCGGCTTAGAGGAAGAAGCTTTCTCAGCCACATTCACTTGAACATTCTGCTTAAAGAGTCCTTCAGCTGCCTGAAGTTTTGTCAGAAGTTCCGCGAGACTGTACACCCTTTTGTTCATGGTGTAATTCAAGCGGAACTGCTCAAAACTTTTGGGCAGACTCATAAGGATGATATCGATCTGGGTTTCCCCATCAATATCAGCACCAAGGATCTCCATCTCATTCAGATGAGACATCATCCTGAGAACATGATCCCTTACTGGTGTTCCTTCAGCCATCTGAGTGTTCATTAAAGCCTTCATTGCTACTTGCCTAACAGCCCTATTCTGTTCCCCAAAAAGTTCCTTGAGATTAAAGAGCATATCTGAAGCAGTGGCCATAGCCTGATGCTGATGCTGCAAAACACCCGACATTGCTGCCAGAATGTAACATCGCGACATCTCATCACCCTTAATCCACCGCTTATAATACTCCTTCTCACTTTCAGGAACATCTTCAGTAGGCTGATCTGGCTTGGGTTCATAAGTGCAAAATTTGTACTCCTCAGCAGTCAACACTATGTCCAAATTACGTTTCCATTCAATATAGTTTGGTCCAGTAAGTTTGTTATCCTTAAGTATGGTGAATAGTGGATTAAAGCCCATAACGATCTAATCCTGAGATTCATACATGTAACACATAATCAGAGAGTTGCACAAATCTTAAAACCTATTGGTTTCCTCTAACAATTAATTAAAATTAATGCACTAATATTTAAACACAATAAGTATCTGGTACGCCACGATGGGTGACATATATACCACTTAAATTCGATTAAATATTACTTCGGTCCTATTACTAAATAATACGCCACGTTAGGGTGGACTATATATTATTTTTCATAGCTAAGTGTATACCATTATCAAATCTTAAATTAATAAGACCGGATGCCACCATTAAATATTTCAAATCAATAATCGATAATAGGATAATTCCCAGATCGGGGGGAGCATTGTCAAGAGGCATCACTTAAGACCCCTTTCTAGACAGAATCATCCTTTCTCTCAATATTGAAAATCTATATTCAATAATTGGTACCCGTCTAATTAATCGAATTCTATGAAACTTGGTACGCCACGTTGGGTGGCATGTATACCTTTCAATATTCATAATTAATTTAGGAAGTTTGTCCTAGTAATATCCATAACACTATCTGACACCATAAATCATATGCCACGTTAGGGTGGACAATATATAAGTGTTAAATTACATACAAACAATAATGGAGATCGTGGGATTTAATTCCTAATTAATTCCCTCACCCACTTAGAATTTATTATTAAAAAATGAGGAATTTTAAAAATTAAATGGGGCCTATGTCGTTACAATTATGTCTAACTTGCATTCAAAATACACACATAATTTAACAACATAAAACATTTAATTAAAGCAATAAATAAAAAATCTATGTCCATGTCGTCCTAATTATGTTAAACATGCAATTAAAAATTACACACATAATTAACAACACATATAATAATTATTTAAAGCAATAATTAAAAAATTAAATAGCAGAATTAATAATTAAAACAAAAATTAAATCCACTATTATGGCCCAAAAAAAAAATAACCAGCAGCCCCTCCTTTCGAATTTAGCCGGCCACTTGAAACAATTCGGAGCTGAAATTAAACAGAAACAGTAACATGTTAAACAAAAACAAGCCACTGCCATGTACTCTTGTTACCACCGCACGCGCCTTTGGTGTGCGTGGTGACCACGCGGATATGGCACACACGGATGATGCACGAATCTTGTTTCCACTTTCCAGCTTCCTCGTTTCGTTCTTTCTATTGATCAGCCACCGTTCTAGTAATAAAACGAACCCAGCAGCTACGCAGCGATAATAATTTTCTCCGGTTTTGATTTTCAACCGAACACAATTGTTACAAAAGATACCCAGATTTTTACAAAACCCATCAAACAATTACATAAAAAATAGATCTAATACAAAACTAATTTTGTAAAATCTATTCTAACACGATCAACCCTCGTGATTTACAACCACGATAAACCACGTGGAAACCAAACAAAATAACCACGATTAAACCACTGGGATCCAAACACATAATTAAATATACATGGCCATAATAGTGGATAACAACCTGCAAAACAAAATATACAAGCCTGCCACTATACACATGCATATATAATTACGACATGGACATTATATCAAAAATCGCAGAACCATATAACCTAGCTCTTGATGCCAATTGTTGGGACAATCAGATCGTGACCCTGCGATTTTTGATACAATAAATTAACGAATACAAATACAAAAGTCACCTTGTTAACGGTTGATTCCACGCTTTTCTATTGTATTCCCAAATTCCCTTGAGCGAAGTGTGGCCTTCGTCTCCTCAAGTTAACCTCTCTTCTTCCTCCTAGGTGGCTACAAAATCTTTTCTTAACCAACCCTAGCCAGAAGAGAATAAGAATATATATAGGGCTACAATAGGGATCATGGACAATTAGGTTAGGCCTCCCAATAACATTCTGAGCCCAGCCCAATGTCATTAAATATTAATTCAATCCACTAAAGAATTAATATTTGCATTACCTTTCCTAATACCGTAATTTAATTAATTAATTCGGTTCCAATATTATTTGCTTATTAAATTCCCCATGTTTAAAATAGCGCATGCCCATTAATTATATAAATTACTGATAATTTATTTAATTAATATCTTTTATCCTTGATTATCCACTCAACCTTTATTTAATTATGCCGGAATAAATTCCACCTGCAGGGTTTCACATAATTAAATCTTTTTGAGCTTTCAAGGGGACATCATTAACCCGAATATTATCAGGACATGGATTCCTTCTATAAATAATATTCACCATGTATATAATTCCATCACCCAAAATATAATGATATAATTCAAAAGAATTATTCATATATAAATCAAAGCATGTAAATAATATACACGTGTCAATTACTATATCCGGATTAAGAACCTAAGCATTAATAATAACATAGAATCTTAGTTCTCCTTCTTAATCAGTATAAGGGAACAATTCTAAATTTGATCCTGTTCAATATACACAAAGTATACTAGTATTATTTATTAGTCAATATAAACTAATCTAAGGGGGTGTTTGGGGGAACTTTTTTTCAGAATAAGTCAACTTATTTTAAGACAAAGTTAGAGATTCCTAACTTTCCAACTTATTTTTCAACTTATTTTTGCAACTTATTGAATCTCAAACATACATTAAATACTTCTATAAATTTTTTTTATCAAAATATAAAATTTTTACCCGAAAATAAGTTCATAAGTCCATCTTATAAGGTGAGCCAAACAGGCCATAAATAATACTACAGCCATACCAGTGGATTGTCCAACACCACCTGTGCTGTGAACCTTGTTATATTATATAAACCGTATTTAACAATCTAATATTCTGTATCCCATTTGATACTAGATTGTCCACAATATATAATATTAGACAACATGTAAACATTTAAATGATTCTCAATAAAACTGGGCCAGAAATAAATGTATATACTTAAAATAAATATTTTCAGTATAC
Organism: Kitagawia praeruptora; assembly: GCA_037693485.1. Lineage (NCBI taxonomy): Eukaryota > Viridiplantae > Streptophyta > Magnoliopsida > Apiales > Apiaceae > Kitagawia > Kitagawia praeruptora. Next base: position 81,766,261 of record CM075345.1, read on the forward strand.
ACTAACAATCTCCCACTTATACTCAAAATATTTCAATGAGTATATCAGTGTTTATTTAATCCACTATTACATTGAAAACTATGTGCCCATCCATCTGACTCCTATCGCTTCCACATGCTTGTCAAAAACCTTGGTTGGCAAGCTCTTTGTGAAAGGATCTGCCCGGTTGTCTTCTGATGATATGTGAGCCACAACTATGTCTCCTCGCTTTACGATTCCTCGTATGAGATGATACTTACGTTCAATATGTTTAGCTGCTTTGTGGTCTCGTGGTTCTTTTGAATTTGCCACAGCACCAGTGTTGTCACAATACATTGTCAGACTCCTAGGCAAATTAGGTACCACATCTAAGTCCAAAAGGAAGTTCCTGAACCATACAGCCTCCTTTGCAGCCTCAGAGGCCGCCACGTACTCGGCTTCCATAGTAGAGTCTGCAATGCATTTATGCTTTACACTCCTCCATATAACGGCTCCACCCCCCAAAGTAAAAACATATCCCGAGGTTGATTTCCTCTTATCTCTATCTGATTGGAAATCTGAATCAGTATATCCCAAAGGAAATAGATATGAGGCCTTGTAAATTAACATATACTCCTTAGTCCTTCGCAGGTACTTGAGTATAGTTTTTACTGCACTCCAATGTTCCTGACCTGGGTTTGACTGATATCTACTAACCATGCCTACAGCAAAGCAAATGTCAGGCCTCGTACATAACATAGCATACATTAAGCTTCCACATGCCGAAGCATAAGGAACTGCTTTCATGCTCTCTATATCCTTAGGTGTCGAAGGACACTGCTCCTTAGATAGAGCAACTCCATGTTTAAAAGGTAGAAAACCTTTCTTAGAGTTCTGCATGTTAAAATGAGCTAATACTTCAATAATGTAAGGCTCTTGAGATAAAGCCAACATCCTTTTCTTGCGATCCCTTATTACTTTGATCCCAAGGATGTATGCCGCTTCACCTAAGTCCTTCATTTCAAATTGTTTGAACAACCATGCCTTTACTGATGACAACATCTTAACATTGTTTCCAATGAGTAAAATGTCATCTACATATAGTACTAGAAAAACCACTGCATTACCCTCACTTCTCTTATACACGCATGATTCGCTTGGACTTTGATCAAATCCATATGACTGGACTGCCTGATCAAAACGAATATTCCAGTCCCTAGAAGCTTGTTTTAGTCCATAAATAGACCTCTTAAGCTTACAAACCAGATGCTCTTGGCCTTCTTTAATGAATCCTTTTGGTTGCTGCATATAGATGGTTTCCTCAAGACTTCCATTAAGGAAAGCTGTCTTGACATCCATTTGCCAAATCTCGTAATCGAGATGAGCTGCTATAGATAAAAGAATCCGGATCGACTTAAGCATGGGTATATCCTTTCGCAACAAGTCGTGCTTTCCAGGCTTTCACCTTTTTGTCAGATCCTCTTTTCTTCTTGTAGATCCACATACTTCCAATGGGTTTTATAACTTTGGGTGGTTCCACGAGCTCCCAAACTTGATTGGAATACATAGATTCCCTCTCAGATTCCATTGCCTTTTGCCAAAGATTTGCATCTTTATCTAGAATTGCCTGTTCGTATGTCCTGGGATCATCATCATGTTCACCAGAGACCAAGTCTGAAGACTCTCCCAAAAACATGAATCTTTCAGGTTGTCGAACAACCCTCCCACTACGACGAGGCACTGGTGCAGTACTAGTGTCAAGTTGTGCATTTTCTTGTGGTTGTTCTACTTGTACTATTGGCACTTGGGGATTATCTGTCCCTCCCACTAATTCCTCTAAAACAACACTACTCATGGGTTTGTGGTTCATTATATAGTCTTCCTCTAAGAATCTGGCATTGGTGCTAACAATGACATCTCGATCCCTAGGACTATAAAATGAATAACCTTTAGTCCCCATTGGATAGCCTACAAACAGCCTTACTTCTGTGCGAGATTCTAGCTTAGTCGCGTTCTTGTTAAGCACATGTGCTGGACAACCCCAAATCCGAATATGTCTTAGACTTGGTTTGCTACCAGTCCACAATTCTATTGGAGTCTTGGGAACCGACTTAGAAGGTACCAAGTTCAGAAGGTAAGCCATTGTTTCTATAGCATATCCCCAGAATGACTTAGGTAAATCTGAATAACTCATCATTGATCTAACACTCTCCACAAGAGTCCGATTCCTTCTCTCTACTACACCATTCTGCTGAGGTGTGCCAGGTGTAGACAACTGGGATGTAATCCCATTTTCTGATAAATAGTCCCTAAATTCTCCAAGAAAGTATTCGCCACCACGATCTGATCGTAGTGACTTCATACATTTTCCAAGATGTCGTTTCTCCGCACTTGCTTTGTACTCTTTGAATTTTTCAAAGCACTCAGACTTGCGACGCAACAAATAAATGTACCCATATCTAGAATAATCGTCAATGAAAGTGACAAAATACTCATAACCTCCTCTTGCTTGGATACTCATAGGACCACATAAATTAGTATGAACCAATTCTAATACTTCTTTGGCTCTATTCCCCTTTGCTTTAAAAGGCCTATTAGTCATCTTACCTTCCAAGCAAGATTCACAAACTGGAAATGGCTCCACTGCCAACAAGCCTAATGGCCCATCTACTACCAGTCTTTGAATTCTCCTCAAGTTAATATGACCTAATCTTAAGTGCCAAAGATATGTTTGGTTCAATTCGGAAGGTTTCTTTCTTTTGTTTGAGCTAGAAAGAATATTATTAGATTCCTTTTGTTGCAGCATTGGTTGGATAGGATTAATAATATATAAATTGTCTTGCAATGTACCAGAACATATAACTCGTTTATTCATCATAATAGAAACATTACGATCCAAACAAACATTATAACCATCAATGGCAAGTTTAGAAACTGAAATCAAATTCCTTCTAAACGAAGGTACATAAAGACAATTGTTCAAAACCAAAATCATATCATCGCCAAAAGACAATGTAATTATTCCAACTACAACTACTGCTACTTTCGTAGCATCTCCCATGAACACATATATCTCGCCATCTCTAAGCATTCTGGTTTGCTGGAACCCCTGCATAGAGTTACAAACATGGTCAGTGGCTCCTGTATCTACACACCAAGTGATCGTAGATAAAGTCGCTATATATGTTTCTGTAACTAGAGAAAGAGACATACCAGTATTGTTTGTCTTCTTAGGAAGAGGACAATCCTGTTTCCAGTGACCTGACTGCTTGCACCTGAAGCACTTGCCCTTAGGCTTTTTCACAGCACCTTGAACTCCCACTGCATTAGCAACCTTTCCAGCTTTCCGTGTCTGAACCTTTTTCTTCTTCTTGCCTTTCGGCTTTGAGGAAGAAGCTTTCTCAGCCACATTCACTTGAACATTCTGCTTAAAGAGTCCTTCAGCTGCCTGAAGTTCTGTCAGAAGTTCCGCGAGACTGTACACCCTTTTGTTCATGGTGTAATTCAAGCGGAACTGCTCAAAACTTTTGGGCAGACTCATAAGGATGATATCGATCTGGGGTTCCCCATCAATATCAGCACCAAGGATCTCCATCTCATTCAGATGAGACATCATCCTGAGAACATGATCCCTTACTGGTGTTCCTTCAGCCATCTAAGTGTTCATTAAAGCCTTCATTGCTACTTGCCTAGCAGCCCTATTCTGTTCCCCAAAAAGTTCCTTGAGATTAAAGAGCATATCTGAAGCAGTGGCCATAGCCTGATGCTGATGCTGCAAAACACCCGACATTGCTGCCAGAATGTAACATCGCGACATCTCATCAGCCTTAATCCACCGCTTATAATACTCCTTCTCACTTTCAGGAACATCTTCAGTAGGCTGATCTGGCTTGGGTTCATAAGTGCAAAATTTGTACTCCTCAGCAGTCAACACTATGTCCAAATTACGTTTCCATTCAATATAGTTTGGTCCAGTAAGTTTGTTATCCTTAAGTATGGTGAATAGTGGATTAAAGCCCATAATGATCTAATCCTGAGATTCATACATGTAACACATAATCAGAGAGTTGCAAAAATCTTAAAACCTATTGGTTTCCTCTAACAATTAATTAAAATTAATGCACTAATATTTAAACACAATAAGTATCTGGTACGCCACGATGGGTGACATATATACCACTTAAATTCGATTAAATATTACTTCGGTCCTATTACTAATTTTTTTTTTTGCTAATTAAAATTTTTACCATAGGCAAATAAATTACATCTCTAGGGGCATACCCCGCGATTAGTAAACCATCCACCTAACGGAACCACATAGAATAAAAACATGCTAGCACAAAGCCAGCAGCCAAGATAAAAACAAACAGAGTTTAAAACAAAGCATGAAAAAAACACTGAGACCTTTACGGTCTCCATAACTTCATCAAACGAGCAGCTTAGAAGCGCTCCACTTTCTCCGAGATTACCTTGCCCTTGCCTCGTCCATGGTCAGCAAACGCCTCCACGCCAGGGCCGTGGAGGCTTGCAGCAGCAATAGTCCCATTTCCATCAACACAATGAGCTTTAGCAGCCATCTCCCACTCTTCTTCATCCTCATCGTCTTCAACCAGCATGCCATAACCATCCGCAAAACCAAACAACATGCTCAAGTAATGCATGTGCCCACGCAGGGAGTCCTTTGTACTCTTGTTGAAGCCATCCATAGCCAGAGCTTTCTTTACCTTGCCAGCCTCACCCGAAGCTTCGACCACTTGAACCAGATTATAGTTGACTGTCAAAGAATCCATATCACCACCAGAGCGGCCAATCGCACTTACCTCCGCAAGCTCTTCATTCTGCCCCATCTCAGGAATGTTACCAGATGTGCTCTTTAAGCTCACCTCAACATAGATTTCCTTGACTATAGCCGAAGCCATTGAGCCATAATAACTGCTCCCCAACTCAGTTAGGAAATCCTCAAGTTGGAGGGGAAGGCTTTGGCTAACTCCATCACCTGTACAGCCGAAAGCATTCTTTCCCTTATGATCAAGGGAGATTAAGAAAATCTTCATACTACCTACATCCAGTCCTGGACTAGCAACTACCAGATTCCTCTGTCCATCCCAAAGTGATTGTTCCAACAACCCAGCATCCTTTAGCTCCTCCCTCATGCCTTGAATAAGAAGCTCGTCATCATCTAGCAGAATAGGTGGGGGGATTTCCTTCTTCCGAATGAAGCCACTCAATTGTTTGATACAATGCAAAGCTCTAGCACGGTCTGCCATCAATCTTAGCACAGGCTGGTCCTGCAGGTCGTTGATGGCCCTCATACTTATCGTCCCCCAAAAACTGGGGACCTCATGACCATTCCACATAATACAGTCCCTCAAAAGCACAATTACTTTCAACGTAACGTTTAATTTCTCCTGAAGTTTTGTCGATTCCGACCAATTTCTAACAGGCATTCCAGTGTTCCCTTTCTCCAAAGCTTCCGGCACATTGCCAAACATGGAAGCAGAACCATTGACTTCCACCTCATCTATACTATCCTTGTCTTTTACAGTTGCACCAACAAGAGTCTGCATAGCCTCCTTAACAGGCCTACCCGAAAGAGAGGCATTCTCATCAAAACAGTAGCCACCAACATCTTTATTTCCCAACCCAAATTGAGCCTCATCAAATTCCTTCACACTCATGACCATCTCTTGAGTGTGACCAATTACCAAACATGTACCAGGCGTGTTCATCATATCGTTCTCCAGAGAGATTTTCTTTCTCTGCCAGGAGTCATTCATCAAACCTTGGGTGCTCAGTAAAGTGCCCCTAGGAGAAACACCATCTTGAGCCGAACCTGCGTCCACCTCCATCTGGATGCGGCTTTCCTTCAAACACAAACAAGGCGTGCCTGTCATACTGTCTTCCATAGGAACCTCCTTTTGAAGCAAAGATTCACCCATCAATCCCTGGGTGTCCTGGATTGAACCCCCAGGAGCAACACCGTCCAGAACCGGATCTGAGTCCAGATGCGTAGCTTCATCCACCGTAGGAAGACCCATCAACTCTCGGAATACAGATCCAACAACTAAGAAGGGGGGCTGAGCCCCATCCACTAATCCAAATTCAAGGGGAGCACCGTCCTGGTCAACAGGGCATCTGGTTGAAAACCCATGAAGGTTAGAACCAGCCATCGTAGAAAGGGAATAAGAAATTTGGGGGGGTGAGGGGGGACGAAGAGGGGTGTGAGTTCGTGAGTGGATTTGAATTGATCTGATGAGAAAGTGAATTAGAATAAGCGGCGGCTTTTAGGGTTTAGAGAAAGGTTAGAGAGAAGTTAGAGAGAAGGAAGAGAAACCGACTCTCATTTCTTGTTAGCTTAACTCTCCTATTACTAAATAATACGCCACGTTATGGTGGACTATATATTATTTTTCATAGCTAAGTGTATACCATTATCAAATCTTAAATTAATAAGACCGGATGCCACCATTAAATATTTCAAATCAATAATCGATAATAGGATAATTCCCAGATCGGGGGGAGCATTGTCAAGAGGCGTCACTTAAGACCCCTTTCTAGACAGAATCATCCTTTCTCTCAATATTGAAAATCTATATTCAATAATTGGTACCCGTCTAATTAATCGAATTCTATGAAACTTGGTACGCCACGTTGGGTGGCATGTATACCTTTCAATATTCGTAATTAATTTAGGAAGTTTGTCCTAGTGATATCCATAACACTATCTGACACCATAAATCATATGCCACGTTAGGGTGGACAATATATAATTTATATTCGTCTTAGTGTTAAATTACATACAAACAATAATGGAGACCGTGGGATTTAATTCCTAATTAATTCCCTCACCCACTTAGAATTTATTATTAAAAAATGAGGAATTTTAAAAATTAAATGGGGCCTATGTCGTTACAATTATGTCTAACATGCATTCAAAATACACACATAATTTAACAACATAAAACATTTAATTAAAGCAATAAATAAAAAATCTATGTCCATGTCGTCCTAATTATGTTAAACATGCAATAAAAAATTACACACATAATTAACAACACATATAATAATTATTTAAAGCAATAATTTAAAAATTAAATAGCAGAATTAATAATTAAAACAAAAATTAAATCCACAATTATGGCCCAAAAAAAAATAACCAGCAGCCCCTCCTTTCGAATTTAGCCGGCCACTTGAAACAATTCGGAGCTGAAATTAAACAGAAACAGTAACATGTTAAACAAAAACAAGCCACTGCCATGTACTCTTGTTACCACCGCACGCGCCTTTGGTGTGCGTGGTGACCACGCGGATATGGCGCACACGGATGATGCACGAATCCTGTTTCCACTTTCCAGCTTCCTCGTTTCGTTCTTTCTATTGATCAGCCACCGTTCTAGTAATAAAACGAACCCAGCAGCTACGCAGCGATAATAATTTTCTCCGGTTTTGATTTTCAACCGAACACAATTGTTACAAAAGATACCCGGATTTTTACAAAACCCATCAAACAATTACATAAAAAATAGATCTAATACAAAACTAATTTTGTAAAATCTATTCTAACGCGATCAACCCTCGTGATTTACAACCACGATAAACCACGTGGAAACCAAACAAAATAACCACGATTAAACCACGTGGGATCCAAACACATAATTAAATATACATGGCCATAATAGTGGATAACAACCTGCAAAACAAAATATACAAGCCTACCACTATACACATGCATATATAATTACGACATGGACATTATATCAAAAATCGCAGAACCATATAACCTAGCTCTTGATGCCAATTGTTGGGACAATCAGATCGTGACCCTGCGATTTTTGATACAATAAATTAACGAATACAAATACAAAAGTCACCTTGTTAACGGTTGATTCCATGCTTTTCTATTGTATTCCCAAATTCCCTTGAGCGAAGTGTGGCCTTCGTCTCCTCAAGTTAACCTCTCTTCTTCCTCCTAGGTGGCTACAAAATCTTTTCTTAACCAACCCTAGCAAGAAGAGAATAAGAATATATATAGGGCTACAATAGGGATCATGGACAATTAGGTTAGGCCTCCCAATGACATTCTGAGCCCAGCCCAATGTCATTAAATATTAATTCAATCCACTAAAGAATTAATATTTGCATTACCTTTCCTAATACCGTAATTTAATTAATTAATTCGGTTCCAATATTATTTGCTTATTAAATTCCCCATGTTTAAAATAGCGCATGCCCATTAATTATATAAATTACTGATAATTTATTTAATTAATATCTTTTATCCTTGATTATCCACTCAACCTTTATTTAATTATGCCGGAATAAATTCCACATGCAGGGTTTCACATAATTAAATCTTTTTGAGCTTTCAAGGGGACATCATTAACCCGAATATTATCAGGACATGGATTCCTTCTATAAATAATATTCACCATGTATATAATTCCATCACCCAAAATATAATGATATAATTCAAAAGAATTATTTCATATATAAATCAAAGCATGTAAATAATATACACGTGTCAATTACTATATCCGGATTAAGAACCTAAGCATTAATAATAACATAGAATCTTAGTTCTCCTTCTTAATCAGTATAAGGGAACAATTCTAAATTTGATCCGGTTCAATATACACAAAGTATACTAGTATTATTTATTAGTCAATATAAACTAATCTAAATAATACTACAGCCATACCAGTGGATTGTCCAACACCACCTATGCTGTGAACCTTGTTATATTATATAAACCGTATTTAACAATCTAATATTCTGTATCCCATTTGATACTAGATTGTCCACAATATATAATATTAGACAACATGTAAACATTTAAATGATTCTCAATAAAACTGGGCCAGAAATAAATGTATATACTTAAAATAAATATTTTCAGTATACACTAACAATCTCCCACTTATACTCAAAATATTTCAATGAGTATATCAGTGTTTATTTAATCCACTATTACATTGAAAACTATGTGCCCATCCATCTGACTCCTATCGCTTCCACATGCCTGTCAAAAACCTTGGCTGGCAAGCTCTTTGTGAAAGGATCTGCCCGGTTGTCTTCTGATGATATGTGAGCCACAACTATGTCTCCTCGCTTTACGATTCCTCGTATGAGATGATACTTACGTTCAATATGTTTAGCTGCTTTGTGGTCTCGTGGTTCTTTTGAATTTGCCACAGCACTAGTGTTGTCACAATACACTGTCAGACTCCTAGGCAAATTAGGTACCACATCTAAGTCCAAAAGGAAGTTCCTGAACCATACAGCCTCCTTTGCAGCCTCAGAGGCCGCCACGTACTCGGCTTCCATAGTAGAGTCTGCAATGCATTTATGCTTTACACTCCTCCATATAACGGCTCCACCTCCCAAAGTAAAAACATATCCCGAGGTTGATTTCCTCTTATCTCTATCTGATTGGAAATCTGAATCAGTATATCCCAAAGGAAATAGATCTGAGGCCTTGTAAATTAACATATACTCCTTAGTCCTTCGCAGGTACTTGAGTATAGTTTTTACTGCACTCCAATGTTCCTGACCTGGGTTTGACTGATATCTACTAACCATGCCTACAACAAAGCAAATGTCAGGCCTCGTACATAACATAGCATACATTAAGCTTCCACATGCCGAAGCATAAGGAACTACTTTCATGCTCTCTATATCCTTAGGTGTCGAAGGACACTGCTCCTTAGATAGAGCAACTCCATGTTTAAAAGGTAGAAAACCTTTCTTAGAGTTCTGCATGTTAAAATGAGCTAATACTTCATCAATGTAAGGCTCTTGAGATAAAGCCAACATCCTTTTCTTGCGATCCCTTATTACTTTGATCCCAAGGATGTATGCCGCTTCACCTAAGTCCTTCATTTCAAATTGTTTGAACAACCATGCCTTTACTGATGACAACATCTTAACATTGTTTCCAATGAGTAAAATGTCATCTACATATAGTACTAGAAAAACCACTACATTACCCTCACTTCTCTTATACACGCATGATTCGCTTGGACTTTGATCAAATCCATATGACTGGACTGCCTGATCAAAACGAATATTCCAGTCCCTAGAAGCTTGTTTTAGTCCATAAATAGACCTCTTAAGCTTACAAACCAGATGCTCTTGGCCGTCTTTAATGAATCCTTTTGGTTGCTGCATATAGATGGTTTCCTCAAGACTTCCATTAAGGAAAGCTGTCTTGACATCCATTTGCCAAATCTCGTAATCGAGATGAGCTGCTATAGATAAAAGAATCCGGATCGACTTAAGCATAACAATCGGCAGAAAGGTTTCCTCATAATCAATCCCTTTTTCTGGGTATATCCTTTCGCAACAAGTCGTGCTTTCCAGGCTTTCACCTTTTTGTCAGATCCTCTTTTCTTCTTGTAGATCCACATACTTCCAATGGGTTTTATACCTTTGGGTGGTTCCACGAGCTCCCAAACTTGATTGGAATACATAGATTCCCTCTCAGATTCCATTGCCTTTTGCCAAAGATTTGCATCTTTATCTAGAATTGCCTGTTCGTATGTCCTGGGATCCTCATCATGTTCACCAGAGACCAAGTCTGAAGACTCTCCCAAAAATATGAATCTTTCAGGTTGTCGAATAACCCTCCCACTACGACGAGGCACTGGTGCAGTACTAGTGTCAAGTTGTGCATTTTCTTGTGGTTGTTCTACTTGTACTATTGGCACTTGGGGATTATCTGTCCCTCCCACTAATTCCTTTAAAACAACACTACTCATGGGTTTGTGGTTCATTATATACTCTTCCTCTAAGAATCTGGCATTGGTGCTAACAATGACATCTCGATCCCTAGGACTATAAAATGAATAACCTTTAGTCCCCATTGGATAGCCTACAAACAGCCTTACTTCTGTGCGAGATTCTAGCTTAGTCGCGTTCTTGTTAAGCACATGTGCTGGACAACCCCAAATCCGAATATGTCTTAGACTTGGTTTGCTACCAGTCCATAATTCTATTGGAGTCTTGGTTTAGAAATCCCCTTGGTTACAGGGTCCCGAGATAGGGAATTCAGAGCCTCTGCTCGTGAGCTACGAGATTTTGAGGAATTGGAGCTCCATGATTTCATAAGTAGATCTATCCAATTGAGGGATTACCTGATTGACCTGGGAATTGAGCTGCCAACAGTTGAGCAGAAATATAGTCCGATTTTTGCAGGTAAAGATGCAATACCCTTCAAGGAACTGGGAGAAGGGGGAAACAATGCCATGGAGGAAACTTCTAGGTGGATGCAGTATTTGGGGCCTCTGTTTTGTCTTGTTGGGGATGTCACTGTGCATGTTGATTCTGAGTTGGTGGCGGAGAGCATGAAGGATAAGGGGGCCTGGATACCTAAGGGTGATCAGCAATGGAGTCCTACTACTGCCAGGTTATGAGATAATGCAATGTCAGGGGACGGAAGGATTGGCACTAGCAAGGGAGTATTAAAGGATGCTAGCCTCAATGGCGATGGGGGTCCGGAGTTGAGCTCAGCAAAAGTGGAGACACTTGGGAACAGAGCTGTGAATCAAGGAAATGCAGGTATAGAGGAGGTCAAGGGAACCAGAATCTGCTGGACAAAGGGGAGGCTGAAGAAATCGCGCCTGCCTAGGGGTGACCACTCCTGACTATGTGTGTAGGGACTGTGCTATTTTGTTAATGGTTTGCTTTTTCAGTTGATTGTAAACAGCTAAAGTCTGTTCTAACTTTGTTTTCTGGTTGCTGATTTACGGGGTATGCCCCAAATGGTGTATGTTGTTCCTCTTTTGGTATAAAATGTTAATTAGCAAAAAAAATAAAATAATGGTAATCGATTTGGTGACACGAATAAATTATCGAGTTATGATGGTCTGTATATGCGCGCACACACACACACACACGCTATACAATTATGTATGTATGTATCATGAACGATGATGATGAAGAAGGAGATATACAAGTGGAGGATAGATAGTGATAACATTGGTGTATTGCCAAAAAAGGTGTAAAACGTTTCTAAAAATGTAAGAGACGGGAGGATAAAGGTGGAGATATAAAAATGTGCAGGTATATATAAATATATGTATAAACAAAAGAACGTGAGGTTAGTTCTCGATTCTCAGTATAATATTAAAAGTTATCATTTGAGTACTTGCCAATATATATCTACATGTGAGTCTATTACCTTAAGGGTAGATTTTTTAAATGTATGCATTGTTTAGACTTTCTAAGTTATGTTATTAAAATTATTTATAAAAATTCATATAAGTTCTTAAATGTGAGTAAATTGTTACGATCATATATGTGTTTAAGCTAAGAAGTTCAAGCTATTATCAATATTCATAAAAAATATATTTTGTCAAATGTATCACCCTAATAGCATAAAAAATTCCAAAATTACGAGTAATCTATTTCAAAAATCAAAACAACTAAATTCAAAAATTACAAATCATCTATTTTAAAAATCAAAACAACTAAATTATATGAATTTAAATGGTGTTCGTGCTTCGCACGGGCTATCATGCTAGTTTTACTTTAAATCCTCATCATTCCTTCCACCCAACTCCTCCAATAAAAAACCCCCTTCCCCCAACCATTTCTAATAAGCTAAAGAGCCAAATAATTGCTGGAAATTTAGAAGTGTGAGCTCTCTCAATATATCCAAACACTCTCTACACATACTTCATCTCAAAAACCTTCTCTTTCTTATATATACTTAAATATATACAAGGTTTTTGTTCCATAAAGCTTAGTTCCACCAACCAAGATCTATCCCACCTAGCAAGCTCCTCTACTACTACTATCCGGCCTCCCGAAGGGCTGCCCAAGTTCGACCATAAAGCCAAAATCCGGCCTAACCTCTGGCAAATTTTTCCGGCGATCTCCAAAAGTTGTAATATTTTAGCTTCATATTTGAGTCTTAACCGACCATATTTTTATACACATATAAGAGATCTATACCTTCATCTTATCTTCTTTATTAAGCTCTTATATCGGATCTCGAAACGAGACCATAAAAATCCGTACAAGGATTAATATTCGAACAACAATTCGAAATATTACAATTCCTCAAAAAGAGGTTATATTTGACAACAGTCAAATTTTACATCGAGCTTGATTTGATTCTCTTATATCACCTTAGTGTTCCGGGGGAAAAGAATCTAAAAACCTTAATTAAAACTTTAATGCACTTACTTTGGCCATTAATATTTTATTATCTTGATATATATAATTATGCTAAAACGTGATTTGTTTCCCTTTTATCACCTCTAGTGTTCCGGGCGAAATAAGTTGTTAAGCTTCTATTCATATATTTTCCGCACTTTTTATTCTAGTCCTCACAATTGTAAATGATTTTACTTTAAACGCATAATAGCGTGGCGAAAGCCTTTTATATATTTTCCGCACTTTTTATTCTCGTCCTCACACTTGTGAGTGATTTTACTTTCCGCACCTTTTTATTCTCGTCCTCACACTTGTGAGTGATTTTACTTTTCGCACTAATTTAACGCATAATAGCGGTCCTCATTTTATCCTATAGATAAGCGAGCTACTTTTTTGTACGTGTGCGTTTATTTGTGTGTTGTGTTTAAATTGGCCAAATTATATTAAAGTGCAAATTGTTAAAGTAATATTGTAACACTCTCGTTTAAAAATATACGAATAGTCTATAACAAGACTATATCGAACGAGAAGTTGTTTATCAAAGATCCTTAAGCTATAAAGCTTTTACAAGGACTTGATTTATACAGTACTTCGAAAATATACGTATTTTCAATAAAAAAAAAGTAATTTTAAGTATACTTCGATATTTACAAAAAGTCAAACCAAAGTATACGATTATAAACCTTATAAGCCTACGAGCTTAAAGGAATTTATTTACAAACTCCGAGATATATTTAAATCTCATTTAAACGGAGTATTGTAGTAAAATGTATTCTTCGATTTACAAGTCATATCGAATACAAGAATACACATAAAGTCAAAAATAAATAAAGCTTATTGAACTTATCGAAATATTAATATTCGTATAAGAATATTTAAGTCACTCTCGGTCTAGTTAGGACATACTAGTCCAAAACCTCTCTTTATATTACAGTTTGTTTCGTAGATATTGTTTCTAAGTTTTGTAGTGAGGTGAAGTTGAAGTGAGGTGATTCTCGTTCTAAGACCCAAGTCCTAGGCACTAGCGGGGAGTTAGTGGCCTTTGCACCGTGAAGAAGTGGAAAGACCCAAGACCTTTCATCTAAGATCCAAGACCGACAAAAGTGAGGAATTCAAAGACTACACCAAGGGTTCTACATCAACTTTTTTTTTTTTTGCTAATTAAAAATTTATACCAAAGGGAACAACAATACAAATCTAGGGGCATACCCCGCGAAATCAACGTTTAGGCATTACAAACCGAATTAGTCCAAACAGAACAACAACATAGAAACTAAACCCAAGATAAATGAAGACTAAGAGAGATAACCCATAAACAGAGATCATGGGGCACGGGAATGACCTCCCCTGCCAGCCCGCCACTTACGAATCTCAGATTTCTTCAAACGAACCTTAGCTCTTTCAGCAGAAGGATACAGGATTTCAGTACGAGCACCTGAATCATTCCCAGGCAGGAGAGCATGGTCTTCCAATGGCACAACACAGGTGGCTACAACATCCGTCTTATTACCCTTATTCCCAATGGTCTTTGATCCCTCCCCATGAAACATTTCCTCCTGTTCAGGCCTAGAATGACCTCCCGAAGAAGAAATGTGGTCACCTAGCCCATTTCTTTGAATAAAATCCTGCAGTTGCAAAGCGCAACTGACCGAAATTGCAAGCTCCTTTGTTGCCCCACAGTAAAACTTTCCAGAAGAATCTCTAAAGGGGTCACCCCCATTGATCTACACGAAGTCTGCCACTTTTGGAACTTGGAACCCATTTGTCTGAATATGGTTTTTAAGCATCTCAACATGAAACAGAGTCTCAATCAATAACTCCCGAACACCATCCTGGTATTCAACCGAACTAACCTCAGAGATATAGTCATTCACAGGCCTTAGTCTCCCTCCATCCTCCTCAGTACGCAACCCAGTCTGAAGAACCTCATCCGACTACTCCTCCATCTTTTCCCCAATCATTCCGAGGTTACTTAAAGTAACCTCTCTCTCCTGGGACAGCTTATATTGGCTCGAAAGATCAACCCCATTAACCTGACTCATAGAGTCAACATCAATAATTGGACTAACAGCAACATTGGCATAATTACAACCCTTAGGGTTATGCACAACACAAACAGAATTACCATGCTTTGTATCAGCGTAAACGAAATTACCCTCCTTCCTTTGAATACTGCATGAACTACGAGTCCTGGAGGCAATCCCAGGCGGATCCAGCTTTACCTTTCTCCTTTTGCCCCTATCTCCACCAACCAAGTTCTTGGGAACCCCAACGAACCCATCCCCCATAGATCGCTTAGGAAGATCAGGGCTCCTTATTCTTCTAATAGATCCAGATTCAACAGCGTACCCAGTTACTTGAGTCCTGCCAGAAGGCATCTCCGGCACCAAGTTCTCCTCAAAAGAGACCCTCTTCAGATTCAATTCCGAAAACAAACCCTTCTTAGGCCTGTTAGAATTCCCTTCAGGTTTCACCAAGAGCAAACCCGTTTGGTTCATGCTAGGCTTAACACCATCCTCTATCCTCAAATTTGTCTTATCCACACTCCTGGTTCTAGAGGCAACTCCAGAAGCTGGACAATCATGCTGGTTCCGACTCCGCCGCCTTGCCTCCCCTCCTTTAGTGTTGCCAGAAGGAATCACCGACACCAGGTTCTCCGAAAAGGAAACCCTTTTCGGACTCATATTAGAAACCAAACCCTCACGGGTCTTCATCGATAGATCCTTAGTGGTGCCATAATCGACACACCCTGATTCAACCAATTCTGAACCCGGACCTTTCGGCCTGATAGAAGTCTGAATCAACGATTCATTCTTCCCCTTCTCAGAAGAAAGGCCACTCTTAGAACACGCAAAAAGCCCATCCTTCTGGACAAACGTTTCCGATACCAAAGGCTCCGAAAAGGAAACCCTTTTTGGACTCATAATCAAACTACTAAGGAAAGAAATTTTGTGTATAGGTGAGGGATTTAGAGAAGGAAAGTGGATTATTGAAGGTTGATTGAGTAGATCTGATGGAAATTGTTTAGATTTTAGAGAGAGAAAGAAAAGAGAAGCTAGAGCGAAAACCCGACTCTCATACTCACAAAGTTTTTAGTTTTTACCATGGTTCTACATCAACTTTGAAGAAGTAGCGGGGAGTTGCTGTCTAAGATAAGTTGTGTAGGTTTTCACAACGACTTTGAGGGTGTAACGGGGAGTTACGGTCCATGACGAGTCTTGTGGGTTTGTATATTTATTGTGAGGTAGTGTCGGGGAGACACGTACCAAGACCAATATTTATAAGGTTGTAAAGGCTTCTCCACCTACTAAAGGAGGGAGTTATTTTTAAGGGAAAATCTCGAGTCCGGAGAGGAGCTCGGGGACTGGAGTAGGGGTGAGAGAATCCATTAGGGGTTGCGCCATCGTGAACCAGGATAAAATCTTCTATGTGTTATTTTCTTCCCTTGTCTTTTATTTCTGCACTTATAAACTGCATAACAACTCGGTAAAAGTTTTAAAAAGGGATAAATATTTTTAAAACGTAATAATAATTTTTAAATTGGATATTAAGCTATTCAACGCCCCCTCCTTCTAGCTTAAAATAGCCCTCTTATGGGACCTAACAATTGGTATCAAAGCGGTGCTTTTTAACGTGTTTGTTGAGTGATTTGTAGATTTACAGGCACAACAAAAAGTGATCCTACATGGCGTGGCTAAATACCATCGGTTGCAGTGAAGGCCTATCTAGCTCTCGCCCTCCTCTATTTGATTGCACCAACTTTGCAACGTGGAAAACGAGGTTTTGCATCTATGCTAGATCTCAAGAAGTCAAAGTTTGGATGGCCATAGAAGACGGAGTTGTTGTTCCTACCAAAACGGTTGACGAAGTCATCGTCGAAAAAAAGGTTAGGGAATACACTCACGATGAGGAAAATATGATGAATATAGCCGCAAAAGCGGAAATGGTTCTCACTTGTAGAAACAGAATATAAAAGAGTAAACAATTGCAAGTCCGCACAAGAAATGTGGAACAAATTAGTGGTTACCTACGAAGGAACCAGTGATATAAAAGATTCTCGAATGGATACTTTAATCCAAGAATACGAGAACTTTAAACTCCAAGAGGGAGAAAATATCATCGATATGGAAACAAGATTTACTCGTATAATCGATGAATTATCTCAACTCGGAAAGAGTTATACTCAAAATGAGAAGAACCGAAGAGTTCTTAAATCGTTACCTTCTAGTTGGAAGGTTAAAGTTACTACCATAAAAGAAATGCATAATCTAAATGATTATGACATTGATAGTTTATTCGGGAATCTTCGTGCATACGAAGAAGACAATATTCCGAATAAGGTCATTCCTAAAGTGGAAGACAAAAAGAAAAATATGGCTTTAAAAGCTATATTAATCGATGAAAATGAAAACGACGAGGAGTTAAACGAAGAACTCCAAGATCTCGATGAAAGCGAAATTGCTTTACTAACGAGACACTTTGTCGTGTGCTACAAAGCAAAGGTCAAAGATATGGAAAATGCTTCCTAAAATCAAATAATCAACAAAGAGTTTTTAACTCTAAATGAAGGCCGAATTACTCTCAAAATTATTGTCCTAACTATAAGAGTAATTTTCCAACAACGAGCTATAATAAAGGGAAAGGCACTCAAAATATAAATGCCTATAATAATGCCAACAACAATAATAATCCTCCTTACTCTCCTCCAAAATATAAAGAACAAAATCCGGAGGAAACATAAGAAGTGTGTTTCGAGTGTAAGCAACCGGGTCACTTCAAAAGAGAATGTCCTAAGCTCGCTAAAGGAAGAATTCTCGTGGCGGAAAACGGTTGGGATTTGAGTGAAGATGAAGAAGCTCCGGAAGTGTGACAGCCCGTAAATCCGGTGTCACGAACTAGTAACATGCATTGACATATAATATAAAATAAAGTGACACTCTCACAAGGCAGGATCTTTTCACAAGTTTTGGCTTTTAAAACAAGAATCTAAATTCAAATATTACAAACCTTAATAATACTAGTCCAAGAGTCTATCTGATTACATTACCCACTAAAGATTTTAAAAGTATTATTACAACTCAAAATAACCTGTTAGCCTCTGAAAAACTACCTGCAACGCACCAAACCTGAGCATATACTCTCTCGCGGGTCCACCTGTCCGCTTATGAGTGGTAGGGTAATCACGAACCATCTCACTATCTGTCTGTAGGTTTAGATGAATAAAGCAAGAGTGAGCAAAGAAAAGCTCAGCAAGTATATATATATGACCTAATCTTAAGTGCCAAAGATATGTTTCGCTCAATTCGGAAGGTTTCTTTCTTTTGTTTGAGCTAGAAAGAATATTATTAGATTCCTTTTGTTGCAGCATTGGTTGGATAGGATTAATAATATATAAATTGTCTTGCAATGTACCAGAACATATAACTCGTTTATTCATCATAATAGAAACATTACGATCCAAACAAACATTATAACCATCAATGGCAAGTTTAGAAACTGAAATCAAATTCCTTCTAAACGAAGGTACATAAAGACAATTGTTCAAAACCAAAATCATATCATCGCCAAAAGACAATGTAATTATTCCAACTACAACTACTGCTACTTTCGTAGCATCTCCCATGAACACATATATCTCGCCATCTCTAAGCATTCTGGTTTGCTGGAACCCCTGCATAGAGTTACAAACATGGTCATTGGCTCCTGTATCTACACACCAAGTGCTCGTAGATAAAGCCGCTATATATGTTTCTGTAACTAGAGAAAGAGACATACCAGTATTGTTTGTCTTCTTAGGAAGAGGACAATCCTGTTTCCAGTGACCTGACTGCTTGCACCTGAAGCACTTACCCTTAGGCTTTTTCACAGCACCTTGAACTCCCACTGCATTAGCAACCTTTCCAGCTTTCTGTGTCTGAACCTTTTTCTTCTTCTTGCCTTTCGGCTTAGAGGAAGAAGCTTTCTCAGCCACATTCACTTGAACATTCTGCTTAAAGAGTCCTTCAGCTGCCTGAAGTTTTGTCAGAAGTTCCGCGAGACTGTACACCCTTTTGTTCATGGTGTAATTCAAGCGGAACTGCTCAAAACTTTTGGGCAGACTCATAAGGATGATATCGATCTGGGTTTCCCCATCAATATCAGCACCAAGGATCTCCATCTCATTCAGATGAGACATCATCCTGAGAACATGATCCCTTACTGGTGTTCCTTCAGCCATCTGAGTGTTCATTAAAGCCTTCATTGCTACTTGCCTAGCAGCCCTATTCTGTTCCCCAAAAAGTTCCTTGAGATTAAAGAGCATATCTGAAGCAGTGGCCATAGCCTGATGCTGATGCTGCAAAACACCCGACATTGCTGCCAGAATGTAACATCGCGACATCTCATCACCCTTAATCCACCGCTTATAATACTCCTTCTCACTTTCAGGAACATCTTCAGTAGGCTGATCTGGCTTGGGTTCATAAGTGCAAAATTTGTACTCCTCAGCAGTCAACACTATGTCCAAATTACGTTTCCATTCAATATAGTTTGGTCCAGTAAGTTTGTTATCCTTAAGTATGGTGAATAGTGGATTAAAGCCCATAACGATCTAATCCTGAGATTCATACATGTAACACATAATCAGAGAGTTGCACAAATCTTAAAACCTATTGGTTTCCTCTAACAATTAATTAAAATTAATGCACTAATATTTAAACACAATAAGTATCTGGTACGCCACGATGGGTGACATATATACCACTTAAATTCGATTAAATATTACTTCGGTCCTATTACTAAATAATACGCCACGTTAGGGTGGACTATATATTATTTTTCATAGCTAAGTGTATACCATTATCAAATCTTAAATTAATAAGACCGGATGCCACCATTAAATATTTCAAATCAATAATCGATAATAGGATAATTCCCAGATCGGGGGGAGCATTGTCAAGAGGCATCACTTAAGACCCCTTTCTAGACAGAATCATCCTTTCTCTCAATATTGAAAATCTATATTCAATAATTGGTACCCGTCTAATTAATCGAATTCTATGAAACTTGGTACGCCACGTTGGGTGGCATGTATACCTTTCAATATTCATAATTAATTTAGGAAGTTTGTCCTAGTAATATCCATAACACTATCTGACACCATAAATCATATGCCACGTTAGGGTGGACAATATATAAGTGTTAAATTACATACAAACAATAATGGAGATCGTGGGATTTAATTCCTAATTAATTCCCTCACCCACTTAGAATTTATTATTAAAAAATGAGGAATTTTAAAAATTAAATGGGGCCTATGTCGTTACAATTATGTCTAACTTGCATTCAAAATACACACATAATTTAACAACATAAAACATTTAATTAAAGCAATAAATAAAAAATCTATGTCCATGTCGTCCTAATTATGTTAAACATGCAATTAAAAATTACACACATAATTAACAACACATATAATAATTATTTAAAGCAATAATTAAAAAATTAAATAGCAGAATTAATAATTAAAACAAAAATTAAATCCACTATTATGGCCCAAAAAAAAAATAACCAGCAGCCCCTCCTTTCGAATTTAGCCGGCCACTTGAAACAATTCGGAGCTGAAATTAAACAGAAACAGTAACATGTTAAACAAAAACAAGCCACTGCCATGTACTCTTGTTACCACCGCACGCGCCTTTGGTGTGCGTGGTGACCACGCGGATATGGCACACACGGATGATGCACGAATCTTGTTTCCACTTTCCAGCTTCCTCGTTTCGTTCTTTCTATTGATCAGCCACCGTTCTAGTAATAAAACGAACCCAGCAGCTACGCAGCGATAATAATTTTCTCCGGTTTTGATTTTCAACCGAACACAATTGTTACAAAAGATACCCAGATTTTTACAAAACCCATCAAACAATTACATAAAAAATAGATCTAATACAAAACTAATTTTGTAAAATCTATTCTAACACGATCAACCCTCGTGATTTACAACCACGATAAACCACGTGGAAACCAAACAAAATAACCACGATTAAACCACTGGGATCCAAACACATAATTAAATATACATGGCCATAATAGTGGATAACAACCTGCAAAACAAAATATACAAGCCTGCCACTATACACATGCATATATAATTACGACATGGACATTATATCAAAAATCGCAGAACCATATAACCTAGCTCTTGATGCCAATTGTTGGGACAATCAGATCGTGACCCTGCGATTTTTGATACAATAAATTAACGAATACAAATACAAAAGTCACCTTGTTAACGGTTGATTCCACGCTTTTCTATTGTATTCCCAAATTCCCTTGAGCGAAGTGTGGCCTTCGTCTCCTCAAGTTAACCTCTCTTCTTCCTCCTAGGTGGCTACAAAATCTTTTCTTAACCAACCCTAGCCAGAAGAGAATAAGAATATATATAGGGCTACAATAGGGATCATGGACAATTAGGTTAGGCCTCCCAATAACATTCTGAGCCCAGCCCAATGTCATTAAATATTAATTCAATCCACTAAAGAATTAATATTTGCATTACCTTTCCTAATACCGTAATTTAATTAATTAATTCGGTTCCAATATTATTTGCTTATTAAATTCCCCATGTTTAAAATAGCGCATGCCCATTAATTATATAAATTACTGATAATTTATTTAATTAATATCTTTTATCCTTGATTATCCACTCAACCTTTATTTAATTATGCCGGAATAAATTCCACCTGCAGGGTTTCACATAATTAAATCTTTTTGAGCTTTCAAGGGGACATCATTAACCCGAATATTATCAGGACATGGATTCCTTCTATAAATAATATTCACCATGTATATAATTCCATCACCCAAAATATAATGATATAATTCAAAAGAATTATTCATATATAAATCAAAGCATGTAAATAATATACACGTGTCAATTACTATATCCGGATTAAGAACCTAAGCATTAATAATAACATAGAATCTTAGTTCTCCTTCTTAATCAGTATAAGGGAACAATTCTAAATTTGATCCTGTTCAATATACACAAAGTATACTAGTATTATTTATTAGTCAATATAAACTAATCTAAGGGGGTGTTTGGGGGAACTTTTTTTCAGAATAAGTCAACTTATTTTAAGACAAAGTTAGAGATTCCTAACTTTCCAACTTATTTTTCAACTTATTTTTGCAACTTATTGAATCTCAAACATACATTAAATACTTCTATAAATTTTTTTTATCAAAATATAAAATTTTTACCCGAAAATAAGTTCATAAGTCCATCTTATAAGGTGAGCCAAACAGGCCATAAATAATACTACAGCCATACCAGTGGATTGTCCAACACCACCTGTGCTGTGAACCTTGTTATATTATATAAACCGTATTTAACAATCTAATATTCTGTATCCCATTTGATACTAGATTGTCCACAATATATAATATTAGACAACATGTAAACATTTAAATGATTCTCAATAAAACTGGGCCAGAAATAAATGTATATACTTAAAATAAATATTTTCAGTATACACTAACAATCTCCCACTTATACTCAAAATATTTCAATGAGTATATCAGTGTTTATTTAATCCACTATTACATTGAAAACTATGTGCCCATCCATCTGACTCCTATCGCTTCCACATGCTTGTCAAAAACCTTGGTTGGCAAGCTCTTTGTGAAAGGATCTGCCCGGTTGTCTTCTGATGATATGTGAGCCACAACTATGTCTCCTCGCTTTACGATTCCTCGTATGAGATGATACTTACGTTCAATATGTTTAGCTGCTTTGTGGTCTCGTGGTTCTTTTGAATTTGCCACAGCACCAGTGTTGTCACAATACATTGTCAGACTCCTAGGCAAATTAGGTACCACATCTAAGTCCAAAAGGAAGTTCCTGAACCATACAGCCTCCTTTGCAGCCTCAGAGGCCGCCACGTACTCGGCTTCCATAGTAGAGTCTGCAATGCATTTATGCTTTACACTCCTCCATATAACGGCTCCACCCCCCAAAGTAAAAACATATCCCGAGGTTGATTTCCTCTTATCTCTATCTGATTGGAAATCTGAATCAGTATATCCCAAAGGAAATAGATATGAGGCCTTGTAAATTAACATATACTCCTTAGTCCTTCGCAGGTACTTGAGTATAGTTTTTACTGCACTCCAATGTTCCTGACCTGGGTTTGACTGATATCTACTAACCATGCCTACAGCAAAGCAAATGTCAGGCCTCGTACATAACATAGCATACATTAAGCTTCCACATGCCGAAGCATAAGGAACTGCTTTCATGCTCTCTATATCCTTAGGTGTCGAAGGACACTGCTCCTTAGATAGAGCAACTCCATGTTTAAAAGGTAGAAAACCTTTCTTAGAGTTCTGCATGTTAAAATGAGCTAATACTTCAATAATGTAAGGCTCTTGAGATAAAGCCAACATCCTTTTCTTGCGATCCCTTATTACTTTGATCCCAAGGATGTATGCCGCTTCACCTAAGTCCTTCATTTCAAATTGTTTGAACAACCATGCCTTTACTGATGACAACATCTTAACATTGTTTCCAATGAGTAAAATGTCATCTACATATAGTACTAGAAAAACCACTGCATTACCCTCACTTCTCTTATACACGCATGATTCGCTTGGACTTTGATCAAATCCATATGACTGGACTGCCTGATCAAAACGAATATTCCAGTCCCTAGAAGCTTGTTTTAGTCCATAAATAGACCTCTTAAGCTTACAAACCAGATGCTCTTGGCCTTCTTTAATGAATCCTTTTGGTTGCTGCATATAGATGGTTTCCTCAAGACTTCCATTAAGGAAAGCTGTCTTGACATCCATTTGCCAAATCTCGTAATCGAGATGAGCTGCTATAGATAAAAGAATCCGGATCGACTTAAGCATGGGTATATCCTTTCGCAACAAGTCGTGCTTTCCAGGCTTTCACCTTTTTGTCAGATCCTCTTTTCTTCTTGTAGATCCACATACTTCCAATGGGTTTTATAACTTTGGGTGGTTCCACGAGCTCCCAAACTTGATTGGAATACATAGATTCCCTCTCAGATTCCATTGCCTTTTGCCAAAGATTTGCATCTTTATCTAGAATTGCCTGTTCGTATGTCCTGGGATCCTCATCATGTTCACCAGAGACCAAGTCTGAAGACTCTCCCAAAAACATGAATCTTTCAGGTTGTCGAACAACCCTCCCACTACGACGAGGCACTGGTGCAGTACTAGTGTCAAGTTGTGCATTTTCTTGTGGTTGTTCTACTTGTACTATTGGCACTTGGGGATTATCCGTCCCTCCCACTAATTCCTCTAAAACAACACTACTCATGGGTTTGTGGTTCATTATATAGTCTTCCTCTAAGAATCTGGCATTGGTGCTAACAATGACATCTCGATCCCTAGGACTATAAAATGAATAACCTTTAGTCCCCATTGGATAGCCTACAAACAGCCTTACTTCTGTGCGAGATTCTAGCTTAGTCGCGTTCTTGTTAAGCACATGTGCTGGACAACCCCAAATCCGAATATGTCTTAGACTTGGTTTGCTACCAGTCCACAATTCTATTGGAGTCTTGGGAACCGACTTAGAAGGTACCAAGTTCAGAAGGTAAGCCATTGTTTCTATAGCATATCCCCAGAATGACTTAGGTAAATCTGAATAACTCATCATTGATCTAACACTCTCCAAAAGAGTCCGATTCCTTCTCTCTACTACACCATTCTGCTGAGGTGTGCCAGGTGTAGACAACTGGGATGTAATCCCATTTTCTGATAAATAGTCCCTAAATTCTCCAAGAAAGTATTCGCCACCACGATCTGATCGTAGTGACTTCATACATTTTCCAAGATGTCGTTTCTCCGCACTTGCTTTGTACTCTTTGAATTTTTCAAAGCACTCAGACTTGCGACGCAACAAATAAATGTACCCATATCTAGAATAATCGTCAATGAAAGTGACAAAATACTCATAACCTCCTCTTGCTTGGATACTCATAGGACCACATAAATTAGTATGAACCAATTCTAATACTTCTTTGGCTCTATTCCCCTTTGCTTTAAAAGGCCTATTAGTCATCTTACCTTCCAAGCAAGATTCACAAACTGGAAATGGCTCCACTGCCAACAAGCCTAATGGCCCATCTACTACCAGTCTTTGAATTCTCCTCAAGTTAATATGACCTAATCTTAAGTGCCAAAGATATGTTTGGTTCAATTCGGAAGGTTTCTTTCTTTTGTTTGAGCTAGAAAGAATATTATTAGATTCCTTTTGTTGCAGCATTGGTTGGATAGGATTAATAATATATAAATTGTCTTGCAATGTACCAGAACATATAACTCGTTTATTCATCATAATAGAAACATTACGATCCAAACAAACATTATAACCATCAATGGCAAGTTTAGAAACTGAAATCAAATTCCTTCTAAACGAAGGTACATAAAGACAATTGTTCAAAACCAAAATCATATCATCGCCAAAAGACAATGTAATTATTCCAACTACAACTACTGCTACTTTCGTAGCATCTCCCATGAACACATATATCTCGCCATCTCTAAGCATTCTGGTTTGCTGGAACCCCTGCATAGAGTTACAAACATGGTCAGTGGCTCCTGTATCTACACACCAAGTGATCGTAGATAAAGTCGCTATATATGTTTCTGTAACTAGAGAAAGAGACATACCAGTATTGTTTGTCTTCTTAGGAAGAGGACAATCCTGTTTCCAGTGACCTGACTGCTTGCACCTGAAGCACTTGCCCTTAGGCTTTTTCACAGCACCTTGAACTCCCACTGCATTAGCAACCTTTCCAGCTTTCCGTGTCTGAACCTTTTTCTTCTTCTTGCCTTTCGGCTTTGAGGAAGAAGCTTTCTCAGCCACATTCACTTGAACATTCTGCTTAAAGAGTCCTTCAGCTGCCTGAAGTTCTGTCAGAAGTTCCGCGAGACTGTACACCCTTTTGTTCATGGTGTAATTCAAGCGGAACTGCTCAAAACTTTTGGGCAGACTCATAAGGATGATATCGATCTGGGGTTCCCCATCAATATCAGCACCAAGGATCTCCATCTCATTCAGATGAGACATCATCCTGAGAACATGATCCCTTACTGGTGTTCCTTCAGCCATCTAAGTGTTCATTAAAGCCTTCATTGCTACTTGCCTAGCAGCCCTATTCTGTTCCCCAAAAAGTTCCTTGAGATTAAAGAGCATATCTGAAGCAGTGGCCATAGCCTGATGCTGATGCTGCAAAACACCCGACATTGCTGCCAGAATGTAACATCGCGACATCTCATCAGCCTTAATCCACCGCTTATAATACTCCTTCTCACTTTCAGGAACATCTTCAGTAGGCTGATCTGGCTTGGGTTCATAAGTGCAAAATTTGTACTCCTCAGCAGTCAACACTATGTCCAAATTACGTTTCCATTCAATATAGTTTGGTCCAGTAAGTTTGTTATCCTTAAGTATGGTGAATAGTGGATTAAAGCCCATAATGATCTAATCCTGAGATTCATACGTGTAACACATAATCAGAGAGTTGCAAAAATCTTAAAACCTATTGGTTTCCTCTAACAATTAATTAAAATTAATGCACTAATATTTAAACACAATAAGTATCTGGTACGCCACGATGGGTGACATATATACCACTTAAATTCGATTAAATATTACTTCGGTCCTATTACTAATTTTTTTTTTGCTAATTAAAATTTATACCATAGGCAAATAAATTACATCTCTAGGGGCATACCCCGCGATTAGTAAACCATCCACCTAACGGAACCACATAGAATAAAAACATGCTAGCACAAAGCCAGCAGCCAAGATAAAAACAAACAGAGTTTAAAACAAAGCATGAAAAAAACACTGAGACCTTTACGGTCTCCATAACTTCATCAAACGAGCAGCTTAGAAGCGCTCCACTTTCTCCGAGATTACCTTGCCCTTGCCTCGTCCATGGTCAGCAAACGCCTCCACGCCAGGGCCGTGGAGGCTTGCAGCAGCAATAGTCCCATTTCCATCAACACAATGAGCTTTAGCAGCCATCTCCCACTCTTCTTCATCCTCATCGTCTTCAACCAGCATGCCATAACCATCCGCAAAACCAAACAACATGCTCAAGTAATGCATGTGCCCACGCAGGGAGTCCTTTGTACTCTTGTTGAAGCCATCCATAGCCAGAGCTTTCTTTACCTTGCCAGCCTCACCCGAAGCTTCGACCACTTGAACCAGATTATAGTTGACTGTCAAAGAATCCATATCACCACCAGAGCGGCCAATCGCACTTACCTCCGCAAGCTCTTCATTCTGCCCCATCTCAGGAATGTTACCAGATGTGCTCTTTAAGCTCACCTCAACATAGATTTCCTTGACTATAGCCGAAGCCATTGAGCCATAATAACTGCTCCCCAACTCAGTTAGGAAATCCTCAAGTTGGAGGGGAAGGCTTTGGCTAACTCCATCACCTGTACAGCCGAAAGCATTCTTTCCCTTATGATCAAGGGAGATTAAGAAAATCTTCATACTACCTACATCCAGTCCTGGACTAGCAACTACCAGATTCCTCTGTCCATCCCAAAGTGATTGTTCCAACAACCCAGCATCCTTTAGCTCCTCCCTCATGCCTTGAATAAGAAGCTCGTCATCATCTAGCAGAATAGGTGGGGGGATTTCCTTCTTCCGAATGAAGCCACTCAATTGTTTGATACAATGCAAAGCTCTAGCACGGTCTGCCATCAATCTTAGCACAGGCTGGTCCTGCAGGTCGTTGATGGCCCTCATACTTATCGTCCCCCAAAAACTGGGGACCTCATGACCATTCCACATAATACAGTCCCTCAAAAGCACAATTACTTTCAACGTAACGTTTAATTTCTCCTGAAGTTTTGTCGATTCCGACCAATTTCTAACAGGCATTCCAGTGTTCCCTTTCTCCAAAGCTTCCGGCACATTGCCAAACATGGAAGCAGAACCATTGACTTCCACCTCATCTATACTATCCTTGTCTTTTACAGTTGCACCAACAAGAGTCTGCATAGCCTCCTTAACAGGCCTACCCGAAAGAGAGGCATTCTCATCAAAACAGTAGCCACCAACATCTTTATTTCCCAACCCAAATTGAGCCTCATCAAATTCCTTCACACTCATGACCATCTCTTGAGTGTGACCAATTACCAAACATGTACCAGGCGTGTTCATCATATCGTTCTCCAGAGAGATTTTCTTTCTCTGCCAGGAGTCATTCATCAAACCTTGGGTGCTCAGTAAAGTGCCCCTAGGAGAAACACCATCTTGAGCCGAACCTGCGTCCACCTCCATCTGGATGCGGCTTTCCTTCAAACACAAACAAGGCGTGCCTGTCATACTGTCTTCCATAGGAACCTCCTTTTGAAGCAAAGATTCACCCATCAATCCCTGGGTGTCCTGGATTGAACCCCCAGGAGCAACACCGTCCAGAACCGGATCTGAGTCCAGATGCGTAGCTTCATCCACCGTAGGAAGACCCATCAACTCTCGGAATACAGATCCAACAACTAAGAAGGGGGGCTGAGCCCCATCCACTAATCCAAATTCAAGGGGAGCACCGTCCTGGTCAACAGGGCATCTGGTTGAAAACCCATGAAGGTTAGAACCAGCCATCGTAGAAAGGGAATAAGAAATTTGGGGGGGTGAGGGGGGACGAAGAGGGGTGTGAGTTCGTGAGTGGATTTGAATTGATCTGATGAGAAAGTGAATTAGAATAAGCGGCGGCTTTTAGGGTTTAGAGAAAGGTTAGAGAGAAGTTAGAGAGAAGGAAGAGAAACCGACTCTCATTTCTTGTTAGCTTAACTCTCCTATTACTAAATAATACGCCACGTTATGGTGGACTATATATTATTTTTCATAGCTAAGTGTATACCATTATCAAATCTTAAATTAATAAGACCGGATGCCACCATTAAATATTTCAAATCAATAATCGATAATAGGATAATTCCCAGATCGGGGGGAGCATTGTCAAGAGGCGTCACTTAAGACCCCTTTCTAGACAGAATCATCCTTTCTCTCAATATTGAAAATCTATATTCAATAATTGGTACCCGTCTAATTAATCGAATTCTATGAAACTTGGTACGCCACGTTGGGTGGCATGTATACCTTTCAATATTCGTAATTAATTTAGGAAGTTTGTCCTAGTGATATCCATAACACTATCTGACACCATAAATCATATGCCACGTTAGGGTGGACAATATATAATTTATATTCGTCTTAGTGTTAAATTACATACAAACAATAATGGAGACCGTGGGATTTAATTCCTAATTAATTCCCTCACCCACTTAGAATTTATTATTAAAAAATGAGGAATTTTAAAAATTAAATGGGGCCTATGTCGTTACAATTATGTCTAACATGCATTCAAAATACACACATAATTTAACAACATAAAACATTTAATTAAAGCAATAAATAAAAAATCTATGTCCATGTCGTCCTAATTATGTTAAACATGCAATTAAAAATTACACACATAATTAACAACACATATAATAATTATTTAAAGCAATAATTTAAAAATTAAATAGCAGAATTAATAATTAAAACAAAAATTAAATCCACAATTATGGCCCAAAAAAAAATAACCAGCAGCCCCTCCTTTCGAATTTAGCCGGCCACTTGAAACAATTCGGAGCTGAAATTAAACAGAAACAGTAACATGTTAAACAAAAACAAGCCACTGCCATGTACTCTTGTTACCACCGCACGCGCCTTTGGTGTGCGTGGTGACCACGCGGATATGGCGCACACGGATGATGCACGAATCCTGTTTCCACTTTCCAGCTTCCTCGTTTCGTTCTTTCTATTGATCAGCCACCGTTCTAGTAATAAAACGAACCCAGCAGCTACGCAGCGATAATAATTTTCTCCGGTTTTGATTTTCAACCGAACACAATTGTTACAAAAGATACCCGGATTTTTACAAAACCCATCAAACAATTACATAAAAAATAGATCTAATACAAAACTAATTTTGTAAAATCTATTCTAACGCGATCAACCCTCGTGATTTACAACCACGATAAACCACGTGGAAACCAAACAAAATAACCACGATTAAACCACGTGGGATCCAAACACATAATTAAATATACATGGCCATAATAGTGGATAACAACCTGCAAAACAAAATATACAAGCCTACCACTATACACATGCATATATAATTACGACATGGACATTATATCAAAAATCGCAGAACCATATAACCTAGCTCTTGATGCCAATTGTTGGGACAATCAGATCGTGACCCTGCGATTTTTGATACAATAAATTAACGAATACAAATACAAAAGTCACCTTGTTAACGGTTGATTCCATGCTTTTCTATTGTATTCCCAAATTCCCTTGAGCGAAGTGTGGCCTTCGTCTCCTCAAGTTAACCTCTCTTCTTCCTCCTAGGTGGCTACAAAATCTTTTCTTAACCAACCCTAGCAAGAAGAGAATAAGAATATATATAGGGCTACAATAGGGATCATGGACAATTAGGTTAGGCCTCCCAATGACATTCTGAGCCCAGCCCAATGTCATTAAATATTAATTCAATCCACTAAAGAATTAATATTTGCATTACCTTTCCTAATACCGTAATTTAATTAATTAATTCGGTTCCAATATTATTTGCTTATTAAATTCCCCATGTTTAAAATAGCGCATGCCCATTAATTATATAAATTACTGATAATTTATTTAATTAATATCTTTTATCCTTGATTATCCACTCAACCTTTATTTAATTATGCCGGAATAAATTCCACATGCAGGGTTTCACATAATTAAATCTTTTTGAGCTTTCAAGGGGACATCATTAACCCGAATATTATCAGGACATGGATTCCTTCTATAAATAATATTCACCATGTATATAATTCCATCACCCAAAATATAATGATATAATTCAAAAGAATTATTTCATATATAAATCAAAGCATGTAAATAATATACACGTGTCAATTACTATATCCGGATTAAGAACCTAAGCATTAATAATAACATAGAATCTTAGTTCTCCTTCTTAATCAGTATAAGGGAACAATTTTAAATTTGATCCGGTTCAATATACACAAAGTATACTAGTATTATTTATTAGTCAATATAAACTAATCTAAATAATACTACAGCCATACCAGTGGATTGTCCAACACCACCTATGCTGTGAACCTTGTTATATTATATAAACCGTATTTAACAATCTAATATTCTGTATCCCATTTGATACTAGATTGTCCACAATATATAATATTAGACAACATGTAAACATTTAAATGATTCTCAATAAAACTGGGCCAGAAATAAATGTATATACTTAAAATAAATATTTTCAGTATACACTAACAATCTCCCACTTATACTCAAAATATTTCAATGAGTATATCAGTGTTTATTTAATCCACTATTACATTGAAAACTATGTGCCCATCCATCTGACTCCTATCGCTTCCACATGCCTGTCAAAAACCTTGGCTGGCAAGCTCTTTGTGAAAGGATCTGCCCGGTTGTCTTCTGATGATATGTGAGCCACAACTATGTCTCCTCGCTTTACGATTCCTCGTATGAGATGATACTTACGTTCAATATGTTTAGCTGCTTTGTGGTCTCGTGGTTCTTTTGAATTTGCCACAGCACTAGTGTTGTCACAATACACTGTCAGACTCCTAGGCAAATTAGGTACCACATCTAAGTCCAAAAGGAAGTTCCTGAACCATACAGCCTCCTTTGCAGCCTCAGAGGCCGCCACGTACTCGGCTTCCATAGTAGAGTCTGCAATGCATTTATGCTTTACACTCCTCCATATAACGGCTCCACCTCCCAAAGTAAAAACATATCCCGAGGTTGATTTCCTCTTATCTCTATCTGATTGGAAATCTGAATCAGTATATCCCAAAGGAAATAGATCTGAGGCCTTGTAAATTAACATATACTCCTTAGTCCTTCGCAGGTACTTGAGTATAGTTTTTACTGCACTCCAATGTTCCTGACCTGGGTTTGACTGATATCTACTAACCATGCCTACAACAAAGCAAATGTCAGGCCTCGTACATAACATAGCATACATTAAGCTTCCACATGCCGAAGCATAAGGAACTACTTTCATGCTCTCTATATCCTTAGGTGTCGAAGGACACTGCTCCTTAGATAGAGCAACTCCATGTTTAAAAGGTAGAAAACCTTTCTTAGAGTTCTGCATGTTAAAATGAGCTAATACTTCATCAATGTAAGGCTCTTGAGATAAAGCCAACATCCTTTTCTTGCGATCCCTTATTACTTTGATCCCAAGGATGTATGCCGCTTCACCTAAGTCCTTCATTTCAAATTGTTTGAACAACCATGCCTTTACTGATGACAACATCTTAACATTGTTTCCAATGAGTAAAATGTCATATACATATAGTACTAGAAAAACCACTACATTACCCTCACTTCTCTTATACACGCATGATTCGCTTGGACTTTGATCAAATCCATATGACTGGACTGCCTGATCAAAACGAATATTCCAGTCCCTAGAAGCTTGTTTTAGTCCATAAATAGACCTCTTAAGCTTACAAACCAGATGCTCTTGGCCGTCTTTAATGAATCCTTTTGGTTGCTGCATATAGATGGTTTCCTCAAGACTTCCATTAAGGAAAGCTGTCTTGACATCCATTTGCCAAATCTCGTAATCGAGATGAGCTGCTATAGATAAAAGAATCCGGATCGACTTAAGCATAACAATCGGCAGAAAGGTTTCCTCATAATCAATCCCTTTTTCTGGGTATATCCTTTCGCAACAAGTCGTGCTTTCCAGGCTTTCACCTTTTTGTCAGATCCTCTTTTCTTCTTGTAGATCCACATACTTCCAATGGGTTTTATACCTTTGGGTGGTTCCACGAGCTCCCAAACTTGATTGGAATACATAGATTCCCTCTCAGATTCCATTGCCTTTTGCCAAAGATTTGCATCTTTATCTAGAATTGCCTGTTCGTATGTCCTGGGATCCTCATCATGTTCACCAGAGACCAAGTCTGAAGACTCTCCCAAAAATATGAATCTTTCAGGTTGTCGAATAACCCTTCCACTACGACGAGGCACTGGTGCAGTACTAGTGTCAAGTTGTGCATTTTCTTGTGGTTGTTCTACTTGTACTATTGGCACTTGGGGATTATC
The DNA here is from genome assembly GCA_037693485.1 of Kitagawia praeruptora. NCBI lineage: Eukaryota > Viridiplantae > Streptophyta > Magnoliopsida > Apiales > Apiaceae > Kitagawia > Kitagawia praeruptora. The sequence goes on from CM075345.1 coordinate 81,799,565, forward strand.
TGTCCCTCCCACTAATTCCTCTAAAACAACACTACTCATGGGTTTGTGGTTCATTATATACTCTTCCTCTAAGAATCTGGCATTGGTGCTAACAATGACATCTCGATCCCTAGGACTATAAAATGAATAACCTTTAGTCCCCATTGGATAGCCTACAAACAGCCTTACTTCTGTGCGAGATTCTAGCTTAGTCGCGTTCTTGTTAAGCACATGTGCTGGACAACCCCAAATCCGAATATGTCTTAGACTTGGTTTGCTACCAGTCCATAATTCTATTGGAGTCTTGGTTTAGAAATCCCCTTGGTTACAGGGTCCCGAGATAGGGAATTCAGAGCCTCTGCTCGTGAGCTACGAGATTTTGAGGAATTGGAGCTCCATGATTTCATAAGTAGATCTATCCAATTGAGGGATTACCTGATTGACCTGGGAATTGAGCTGCCAACAGTTGAGCAGAAATATAGTCCGATTTTTGCAGGTAAAGATGCAATACCCTTCAAGGAACTGGGAGAAGGGGGAAACAATGCCATGGAGGAAACTTCTAGGTGGATGCAGTATTTGGGGCCTCTGTTTTGTCTTGTTGGGGATGTCACTGTGCATGTTGATTCTGAGTTGGTGGCGGAGAGCATGAAGGATAAGGGGGCCTGGATACCTAAGGGTGATCAGCAATGGAGTCCTACTACTGCCAGGTTATGAGATAATGCAATGTCAGGGGACGGAAGGATTGGCACTAGCAAGGGAGTATTAAAGGATGCTAGCCTCAATGGCGATGGGGGTCCGGAGTTGAGCTCAGCAAAAGTGGAGACACTTGGGAACAGAGCTGTGAATCAAGGAAATGCAGGTATAGAGGAGGTCAAGGGAACCAGAATCTGCTGGACAAAGGGGAGGCTGAAGAAATCGCGCCTGCCTAGGGGTGACCACTCCTAACTATGTGTGTAGGGACTGTGCTATTTTGTTAATGGTTTGCTTTTTCAGTTGATTGTAAACAGCTAAAGTCTGTTCTAACTTTGTTTTCTGGTTGCTGATTTACGGGGTATGCCCCAAATGGTGTATGTTGTTCCTCTTTTGGTATAAAATGTTAATTAGCAAAAAAAATAAAATAATGGTAATCGATTTGGTGACACGAATAAATTATCGAGTTATGATGGTCTGTATATGCGCGCACACACACACACACACGCTATACAATTATGTATGTATGTATCATGAACGATGATGATGAAGAAGGAGATATACAAGTGGAGGATAGATAGTGATAACATTGGTGTATTGCCAAAAAAGGTGTAAAACGTTTCTAAAAATGTAAGAGACGGGAGGATAAAGGTGGAGATATAAAAATGTGCAGGTATATATAAATATATGTATAAACAAAAGAACGTGAGGTTAGTTCTCGATTCTCAGTATAATATTAAAAGTTATCATTTGAGTACTTGCCAATATATATCTACATGTGAGTCTATTACCTTAAGGGTAGATTTTTTAAATGTATGCATTGTTTAGACTTTCTAAGTTATGTTATTAAAATTATTTATAAAAATTCATATAAGTTCTTAAATGTGAGTAAATTGTTACGATCATATATGTGTTTAAGCTAAGAAGTTCAAGCTATTATCAATATTCATAAAAAATATATTTTGTCAAATGTATCACCCTAATAGCATAAAAAATTCCAAAATTACGAGTAATCTATTTCAAAAATCAAAACAACTAAATTCAAAAATTACAAATCATCTATTTTAAAAATCAAAACAACTAAATTATATGAATTTAAATGGTGTTCGTGCTTCGCACGGGCTATCATGCTAGTTTTACTTTAAATCCTCATCATTCCTTCCACCCAACTCCTCCAATAAAAAACCCCCTTCCCCCAACCATTTCTAATAAGCTAAAGAGCCAAATAATTGCTGGAAATTTAGAAGTGTGAGCTCTCTCAATATATCCAAACACTCTCTACACATACTTCATCTCAAAAACCTTCTCTTTCTTATATATACTTAAATATATACAAGGTTTTTGTTCCATAAAGCTTAGTTCCACCAACCAAGATCTATCCCACCTAGCAAGCTCCTCTACTACTACTATCCGGCCTCCCGAAGGGCTGCCCAAGTTCGACCATAAAGCCAAAATCCGGCCTAACCTCTGGCAAATTTTTCCGGCGATCTCCAAAAGTTGTAATATTTTAGCTTCATATTTGAGTCTTAACCGACCATATTTTTATACACATATAAGAGATCTATACCTTCATCTTATCTTCTTTATTAAGCTCTTATATCGGATCTCGAAACGAGACCATAAAAATCCGTACAAGGATTAATATTCGAACAACAATTCGAAATATTACAATTCCTCAAAAAGAGGTTATATTTGACAACAGTCAAATTTTACATCGAGCTTGATTTGATTCTCTTATATCACCTTAGTGTTCCGGGGGAAAAGAATCTAAAAACCTTAATTAAAACTTTAATGCACTTACTTTGGCCATTAATATTTTATTATCTTGATATATATAATTATGCTAAAACGTGATTTGTTTCCCTTTTATCACCTCTAGTGTTCCGGGCGAAATAAGTTGTTAAGCTTCTATTCATATATTTTCCGCACTTTTTATTCTAGTCCTCACAATTGTAAGTGATTTTACTTTAAACGCATAATAGCGTGGCGAAAGCCTTTTATATATTTTCCGCACTTTTTATTCTCGTCCTCACACTTGTGAGTGATTTTACTTTCCGCACCTTTTTATTCTCGTCCTCACACTTGTGAGTGATTTTACTTTTCGCACTAATTTAACGCATAATAGCGGTCCTCATTTTATCCTATAGATAAGCGAGCTACTTTTTTGTACGTGTGCGTTTATTTGTGTGTTGTGTTTAAATTGGCCAAATTATATTAAAGTGCAAATTGTTAAAGTAATATTGTAACACTCTCGTTTAAAAATATACGAATAGTCTATAACAAGACTATATCGAACGAGAAGTTGTTTATCAAAGATCCTTAAGCTATAAAGCTTTTACAAGGACTTGATTTATACAGTACTTCGAAAATATACGTATTTTCAATAAAAAAAAAGTAATTTTAAGTATACTTCGATATTTACAAAAAGTCAAACCAAAGTATACGATTATAAACCTTATAAGCCTACGAGCTTAAAGGAATTTATTTACAAACTCCGAGATATATTTAAATCTCATTTAAACGGAGTATTGTAGTAAAATGTATTCTTCGATTTACAAGTCATATCGAATACAAGAATACACATAAAGTCAAAAATAAATAAAGCTTATTGAACTTATCGAAATATTAATATTCGTATAAGAATATTTAAGTCACTCTCGGTCTAGTTAGGACATACTAGTCCAAAACCTCTCTTTATATTACAGTTTGTTTCGTAGATATTGTTTCTAAGTTTTGTAGTGAGGTGAAGTTGAAGTGAGGTGATTCTCGTTCTAAGACCCAAGTCCTAGGCACTAGCGGGGAGTTAGTGGCCTTTGCACCGTGAAGAAGTGGAAAGACCCAAGACCTTTCATCTAAGATCCAAGACCGACAAAAGTGAGGAATTCAAAGACTACACCAAGGGTTCTACATCAACTTTTTTTTTTTTTGCTAATTAAAAATTTATACCAAAGGGAACAACAATACAAATCTAGGGGCATAACCCGCGAAATCAACGTTTAGGCATTACAAACCGAATTAGTCCAAACAGAACAACAACATAGAAACTAAACCCAAGATAAATGAAGACTAAGAGAGATAACCCATAAACAGAGATCATGGGGCACGGGAATGACCTCCCCTGCCAGCCCGCCACTTACGAATCTCAGATTTCTTCAAACGAACCTTAGCTCTTTCAGCAGAAGGATACAGGATTTCAGTACGAGCACCTGAATCATTCCCAGGCAGGAGAGCATGGTCTTCCAATGGCACAACACAGGTGGCTACAACATCCGTCTTATTACCCTTATTCCCAATGGTCTTTGATCCCTCCCCATGAAACATTTCCTCCTGTTCAGGCCTAGAATGACCTCCCGAAGAAGAAATGTGGTCACCTAGCCCATTTCTTTGAATAAAATCCTGCAGTTGCAAAGCGCAACTGACCGAAATTGCAAGCTCCTTTGTTGCCCCACAGTAAAACTTTCCAGAAGAATCTCTAAAGGGGTCACCCCCATTGATCTACACGAAGTCTGCCACTTTTGGAACTTGGAACCCATTTGTCTGAATATGGTTTTTAAGCATCTCAACATGAAACAGAGTCTCAATCAATAACTCCCGAACACCATCCTGGTATTCAACCGAACTAACCTCAGAGATATAGTCATTCACAGGCCTTAGTCTCCCTCCATCCTCCTCAGTACGCAACCCAGTCTGAAGAACCTCATCCGACTACTCCTCCATCTTTTCCCCAATCATTCCGAGGTTACTTAAAGTAACCTCTCTCTCCTGGGACAGCTTATATTGGCTCGAAAGATCAACCCCATTAACCTGACTCATAGAGTCAACATCAATAATTGGACTAACAGCAACATTGGCATAATTACAACCCTTAGGGTTATGCACAACACAAACAGAATTACCATGCTTTATATCAGCGTAAACGAAATTACCCTCCTTCCTTTGAATACTGCATGAACTACGAGTCCTGGAGGCAATCCCAGGCGGATCCAGCTTTACCTTTCTCCTTTTGCCCCTATCTCCACCAACCAAGTTCTTGGGAACCCCAACGAACCCATCCCCCATAGATCGCTTAGGAAGATCAGGGCTCCTTACTCTTCTAATAGATCCAGATTCAACAGCGTACCCAGTTACTTGAGTCCTGCCAGAAGGCATCTCCGGCACCAAGTTCTCCTCAAAAGAGACCCTCTTCAGATTCAATTCCGAAAACAAACCCTTCTTAGGCCTGTTAGAATTCCCTTCAGGTTTCACCAAGAGCAAACCCGTTTGGTTCATGCTAGGCTTAACACCATCCTCTATCCTCAAATTTGTCTTATCCACACTCCTGGTTCTAGAGGCAACTCCAGAAGCTGGACAATCATGCTGGTTCCGACTCCGCCGCCTTGCCTCCCCTCCTTTAGTGTTGCCAGAAGGAATCACCGACACCAGGTTCTCCGAAAAGGAAACCCTTTTCGGACTCATATTAGAAACCAAACCCTCACGGGTCTTCATCGATAGATCCTTAGTGGTGCCATAATCGACACACCCTGATTCAACCAATTCTGAACCCGGACCTTTCGGCCTGATAGAAGTCTGAATCAACGATTCATTCTTCCCCTTCTCAGAAGAAAGGCCACTCTTAGAACACGCAAAAAGCCCATCCTTCTGGACAAACGTTTCCGATACCAAAGGCTCCGAAAAGGAAACCCTTTTTGGACTCATAATCAAACTACTAAGGAAAGAAATTTTGTGTATAGGTGAGGGATTTAGAGAAGGAAAGTGGATTATTGAAGGTTGATTGAGTAGATCTGATGGAAATTGTTTAGATTTTAGAGAGAGAAAGAAAAGAGAAGCTAGAGCGAAAACCCGACTCTCATACTCACAAAGTTTTTAGTTTTTACCATGGTTCTACATCAACTTTGAAGAAGTAGCGGGGAGTTGCTGTCTAAGATAAGTTGTGTAGGTTTTCACAACGACTTTGAGGGTGTAACGGGGAGTTACGGTCCATGACGAGTCTTGTGGGTTTGTATATTTATTGTGAGGTAGTGTCGGGGAGACACGTACCAAGACCAATATTTATAAGGTTGTAAAGGCTTCTCCACCTACTAAAGGAGGGAGTTATTTTTAAGGGAAAATCTCGAGTCCGGAGAGGAGCTCGGGGACTGGAGTAGGGGTGAGAGAATCCATTAGGGGTTGCGCCATCGTGAACCAGGATAAAATCTTCTATGTGTTATTTTCTTCCCTTGTCTTTTATTTCTGCACTTATAAACTGCATAACAACTCGGTAAAAGTTTTAAAAAGGGATAAATATTTTTAAAACGTAATAATAATTTTTAAATTGGATATTAAGCTATTCAACGCCCCCTCCTTCTAGCTTAAAATAGCCCTCTTATGGGACCTAACAATTGGTATCAAAGCGGTGCTTTTTAACGTGTTTGTTGAGTGATTTGTAGATTTACAGGCACAACAAAAAGTGATCCTACATGGCGTGGCTAAATACCATCGGTTGCAGTGAAGGCCTATCTAGCTCTCGCCCTCCTCTATTTGATGGCACCAACTTTGCAACGTGGAAAACGAGGTTTTGCATCTATGCTAGATCTCAAGAAGTCAAAGTTTGGATGGCCATAGAAGACGGAGTTGTTGTTCCTACCAAAACGGTTGACGAAGTCATCGTCGAAAAAAAGGTTAGGGAATACACTCACGATGAGGAAAATATGATGAATATAGCCGCAAAAGCGGAAATGGTTCTCACTTGTAGAAACAGAATATAAAAGAGTAAACAATTGCAAGTCCGCACAAGAAATGTGGAACAAATTAGTGGTTACCTACGAAGGAACCAGTGATATAAAAGATTCTCGAATGGATACTTTAATCCAAGAATACGAGAACTTTAAACTCCAAGAGGGAGAAAATATCATCGATATGGAAACAAGATTTACTCGTATAATCGATGAATTATCTCAACTCGGAAAGAGTTATACTCAAAATGAGAAGAACCGAAGAGTTCTTAAATCGTTACCTTCTAGTTGGAAGGTTAAAGTTACTACCATAAAAGAAATGCATAATCTAAATGATTATGACATTGATAGTTTATTCGGGAATCTTCGTGCATACGAAGAAGACAATATTCCGAATAAGGTCATTCCTAAAGTGGAAGACAAAAAGAAAAATATGGCTTTAAAAGCTATATTAATCGATGAAAATGAAAACGACGAGGAGTTAAACGAAGAACTCCAAGATCTCGATGAAAGCGAAATTGCTTTACTAACGAGACACTTTGTCGTGTGCTACAAAGCAAAGGTCAAAGATATGGAAAATGCTTCCTAAAATCAAATAATCAACAAAGAGTTTTTAACTCTAAATGAAGGCCGAATTACTCTCAAAATTATTGTCCTAACTATAAGAGTAATTTTCCAACAACGAGCTATAATAAAGGGAAAGGCACTCAAAATATAAATGCCTATAATAATGCCAACAACAATAATAATCCTCCTTACTCTCCTCCAAAATATAAAGAACAAAATCCGGAGGAAACATAAGAAGTGTGTTTCGAGTGTAAGCAACCGGGTCACTTCAAAAGAGAATGTCCTAAGCTCGCTAAAGGAAGAATTCTCGTGGCGGAAAACGGTTGGGATTTGAGTGAAGATGAAGAAGCTCCGGAAGTGTGACAGCCCGTAAATCCGGTGTCACGAACTAGTAACATGCATTGACATATAATATAAAATAAAGTGACACTCTCACAAGGCAGGATCTTTTCACAAGTTTTGGCTTTTAAAACAAGAATCTAAATTCAAATATTACAAACCTTAATAATACTAGTCCAAGAGTCTATCTGATTACATTACCCACTAAAGATTTTAAAAGTATTATTACAACTCAAAATAACCTGTTAGCCTCTGAAAAACTACCTGCAACGCACCAAACCTGAGCATATACTCTCTCGCGGGTCCACCTGTCCGCTTATGAGTGGTAGGGTAATCACGAACCATCTCACTATCTGTCTGTAGGTTTAGATGAATAAAGCAAGAGTGAGCAAAGAAAAGCTCAGCAAGTATATATATATATATATATATATATAGGGACGTCTTCTACAGCCACAGTTGGATATAATCTAATATCCAACCAACCCATCTGTGACCATCCACTAAACTAATGCACGGCTAGGATTAGAAATGATTAGAAAAGCTTACGCTATATTATATAGCGTATTACGCTATATAATATAGCGTAAGTGATACCCAAATCCCTTCGTTTTTAATTTGATTTTTTTCGTCAATTGGTGAGATATTTTTGAAATCCGACTTCACTGTATTTTTCTACATCTCACAACGATCATTTTGCATACCATATTTGATATATTTCGACACAATTTAAATGGGGGATTTTGAACACTTTAACTTACGCTATATTATATAGCGTAATACGCTATATAATATAACGTATTACACTATTTTATATAACGTAAGTTAACCTAATCTTGATCGCTGATTATACATTTTAACGGTATAAGATGGGTTGGTTGGATATTAAAAAATATCCAACTGTGGCTGTTGACCAGTTTCCATATATATATATATATATATATAAATAACAGAATGTAAACCATTTTTAAGAGTATAGAAATAATAGTTTGACAAGAATTAAATCATTTTATTTGCTTAGCGAATGAAAACCTGAGTGAACTAAGTTCAACAAGTGTAATTTTGAACAGTAAGTTATACAACAGCTAGCAGCCTTAAAACATTGATAATAATACATATATCTCTTATCAAGAAGTTTTAATCACAAGACAGGTATTTGAAATCTAGAATCTTTCATCGTAGAATGGATATTTATCCAAAGCTTTTCTTCAAGCGAAATTTAGACTAATGTCTCAAATTATAGATAGTTGGAATTATTAGACGCTTTTCTCTAAGCCTAAGTTGGGGATCAGCCACTCAGACCCGAAACCTTTGCGCTATGCATTGGTTCCTAAATAAATGATCAATCAGGACAATAAAGCACTTATTGACCATGGCTTTATAAAAAAAATGCTGGGCCGGCGTCACCCGGTCCTCTTACGCTAATCTAGCGACATCTTGGCCTATTCTCAAGGTGCTGGGCCGGCGTCACGGTCCTCTTACGCAGTCATTCCAACTTCTATGTGAAAATAGGGAATCATCTCATAAAATAGTTTTATCACTGATTAACTGTGTGAATCTAATGTTAAGAACACACATATAAACTCAAATATCATCCCTGGTGTGTATCTCCCGTTTAAGAATGCACACTCAATAGCTCAATATCACATCACTATTTTCTCGAGATCATGTATAAAAATATTTGGACTGAAAATGGATATTCCCTGTATTTAACAATATAGGTTTTGCAGTAAACAACAACAATATGATTTAAAAACCATATCGGTATCATTTTTTTTGCTAATTAAAAATTTATACCAAAAGGAACATCTGATACAAATCTAGGGGCATACCCCGCGAATCAACATCCAACCATTACAGCAAACAACATAACATGATACAAAGAATAAGAAGGTAAACCCTACTCAACCGACGGATGTACCAGACCTATTCTTTTACAAGGTAAATAAGATGATGGTCGGGTCTTTTCGAACCCAAATCTTAAAGAGGCTACAAGAGAACAATTTCTCGCGCACCATACGCCTGATCTCACTACTAACAACAGAGGTTGGATTGCCAGGGCCAGAGTTGTGCATGCGGTAGTTACGTTCCTTCCAGACATGGTAGATAGTTGTGCTAAAAAACAGTTCAGCAATTGTTTGCTCCTTTGCCCCCAACTGTCTACTAACACAGTTACCTAGTTGACAGTTGGACCAATTCCTAGTGAAGCGCATTGGCATGGACCTGCTAATTAGATCGAAAAACGGGCAGTCAGAGAAAATGTGACTGACCGTCTCATCATCCACCCCACATAGGACACACTTTGGGTCTACCTGCATTCCAAACAAGAGCATTCTATCCTTCGTGAGGAGCCTGTTCTTTATGGCCAACCAAGTTACAAACGAGCATTTCGGGATATTGAATTTCCCCCATACCATATCCAACCACTGGACTTGATTTCCAGTACCCCGAATGGATGACCAAATAAAAGTTAATTTAAAATTCTTTGCTGACATTCCATCCCAAGTAATGGAATCAGAGTTATGAATCTGGACTTGCTGAACCGCCCGTCTAATTTCAATGACATCGTTATGGTTCGAAGATGGCAAATCCCATGTCCCATTTCTAAGGTAGACGTTGATGCTTACTGAGCTTGTGGACTCGGCTGTTGAGATAATGGAGGGGGAGATGGCCAGAAGAGGCTTCTTTTGAACCCAGGGATCATGCCAGAAGAGAAAGCTAGAGTTCTCTCCTATATTATAGTGCAAGTGCTGCAAGGCCAGCTTCCTAGCATTGAATAATTTCCTCACAATCCAACAACAGCGATATGGCATTGAGGCAGTCCAGAATTCCTTCTTCCACAGCAGGACTTTATGGAACCATGCTATCCAAAGAGAGCTAGAGGTGGGGTGTAGAATACGCCACAGTTGATAGAGAATGGTAGCATCATTCCATTCAAATAAATTTCGAATCCTAAGACCACCTTCCGCTTTCGGTTTACAGCATTCCTCCCACCCTACTTTATACTGACATTTCCCATCTGGCTTGTAGAATCCTCCCCAAAGGAACTTGAAGAAAAGAGCATTAATCTTCTTAAGAATTCCTTTAGGAAGAAATAAGTACATACTCCAATAACCCACCATACTGACCAGAATAGCTTTGATCAGTTGGAGGCGGCCTGCAAAATTTAGAAATCTAGCTGTCCACAACTCCACTTTGCTACACAGTCTGGTGATCAGAGTCTGGCAATCATTTTTGCTTAGCTTGCCCGTAATGAAAGGTAAACCCAAGTAAGTGATAGGCATATGTCCTCTTTGGAACCCCGAATAAGCAAGAATATCATCAACAACTTCCTGTCTAACATTGGCAAAGAAACAAGTAGTCTTTGAAAGATTAGGCTTGAGGTTAGAACAGTTTGAAAAAAGCTTTATCCCATCCAAAAGTGCTGAGACTGAACTAAGATCACCATGACTAAACAGGAACACATCATCAGCAAAAATAATATGGTTTAGGTTTACCTCCTTTGTTCTCCAATGGAATTTAAAGTTAGGATCCCCGGTCACCTTACTCAGACAAGCTGAGAGAGCCTCCATGGCTATCACAAACAGATAGGGGGATAGGGGGTCACCCTGCCTCAGGCCAGACTCACCTTTGAAAAAACCTTCAAGACTGCCATTTAACTTTACAGAGAACATTGTGGAGGTGATGCATTTCTCCAGCCACATGATGAACTGGTGGGGAAATCTCATTCTTTCCAGAATCATAAACAGGAACTTCCAGTTTAGGGAATCAAAGGCCTTATGGATGTCCAACTTTATAGCACAACGGGGTTTACATGAGTTGCCATTATAGTCTTTACATAAAGCTTGAGCAAGAAAGATATTGTCACCAATGGATCTCTTTGCTACAAACGCAGACTGCACCGGAGATATGATGGATGGAAGGACAACTTTAAGTCTCTTGGCTAGCATAGAGGAAATACATTTATACAGGACGTTACAACAAGAGATGGGCCTAAAGTGTTGCATTTCTGATGGGTTAGCCTGCTTAGGAACTAGGCAGATAGTAGCAGCATTTATCACTCTAGGTAGGTGCAGAGTATTAAAGAAATACATGATACCTTTTATCACATCATTTCCCACCACATGCCAAACAGCCAAGTAGAATTCAACAGTGAACCCATCCGGTCCAGGACTTTTGTTCTTTGCCATTTTTTTTAGGGTGCTCAACACTTCACTTTCAGAGAAAGGGGTAGCCACATGATTGATCTGGGAATCTGAGAGAGAGGGAAGAGGGATGTCATTTGGAAATTCAGCTACCTCAGACTTTTTCCCCAAAATGTCTTTATAGAAATCCGTCGCCACCTTGGCCATATCAGCATGCGAAGAGTGGGAAACTCCCTCCGAGTCACGAAGAGAAATAATCTTATTAGTATTCCAGTTCCCTCTGCAGGAGTGATAGAAAAACTTACTATTGCCATCACCAAGTTTTAACCACTGTATCCTGGATTTCTGCTTTAAGAACTGCTCCTCTAATCTTAATGCTGCTGAATAGTTCTCAATAAACTCCTTTTCTTCTTCAAAATATGCAGCAGTGGGGTTTGCAGGCATATCACTCTAAAACTGAGATAGAGCATCCCGAGATAGAATCACTAACTGATGGATGTCCCCCACCTTTTTGTTTGGGCCCTTAAGAGCCAACTTTACATTTTTGAGCTTAGAGGTCAAAATAAACCAAGGGTTTCCCTCTACCTTCACAGACCAAGCTTTTACCACAGTTTCCAAGAAATCAGGATTCTCAATGAGGTGATTAAAAAATTGGAAGGGCTTCACCCTGGAGGAGAAACTAGTTCCAAGCGAAGTGATTGCAGGGCAATGATCAGACAAACCCCGAGAGATGAATTCCACAGAGGAGCAAGGGAGCAAGGAATGCCAATTTGAGTTGACTAGCACTCTGTCCAACTTTCTGAACTTTGGCTGTGTAGTATTGCTGTCCCACCAAGTAAAGAAATGCCCCGAATACCGAAGATCGGTGAGACCATTTGCAAGCAAAAACTGTTTGAACTCATCCTTTCCAGTAGTCCAGTCTAGAACTCCTCCTTGCTTTTCATCAATGCTAATGCAAGAGTTGAAGTCACCACATAAGACCCAGGCCTCATCATTCAAACCATTCGCTAGGCCTGCCAAATCATTCCATAATGGTCTGCGATCAATCTCTTCATTAAAACCGTACACAAACGAGATAACAAAATTTGTGTTACTCTCAATAAGAGTGATAGAGCATGTGATATGCTGATTAGAAGAAGCAATAACCAAAACATTCCAAATAGAGGGGTTCCACCCCAGCCAAATACGGCCTCCCGGATGATGATCATAATTAAAACACCACTGAAACCGTGGATTAAGAGTCCGGGAGATAATCCTAGCAACGTCAGTTTGGACATGAGTTTCCAAAAGACCTATCAGGGACAATTTGTTATTTGAAATAAAGTCCCTGATAAAACCAACTTTATTATTGAGGCCTCTAACGTTGTAGGAACAAAAAATAGTCATAAGAGACATTATGACCTAGAGGAGGGGGTTCGTCCCCCCTTCCCCCTCTTTTAACTTTCTTATATGGCTTTGGAGTTCGAGAAACATGTCACTTGAATGATAAGTGAGGATAGTAGCACTTACATAATGGTTTGAAAGCAGCATTTTATAGATAACAGAAGTAGATTCATAAGGGATTGAACACTTGCATATTAATTGTAGAAAATATCACTTGAATGATAAGTGAAGTATGATAGTACTTGCCTGGATAAAAGTTGAGGTTCTGAATAGAAGGACAGAGCGTCCTACGCTCTGCGTTCGAGCGTCTAAATCCACTATCTCGTTCCTACGCGATTCTAAGATAAAAGAATAGTACCAAATTAGTTGTCTAATTAGTTGCATTAACTAATATAATTGACGACTCAATTTCCTATAACCTACCCTTTCGTAAATTGCAAATAATATAACAGCTAGGCATTAATAATCAGTTAATTAACAACCGTACTTGAGACGTAATCACATAATTAAATCGAAGACAGATCATATCTTCGTTATGCTAACTGCACAATTTAACAATTAACACATAATTGAATTCAAATATCTTTTTGCAAAATATCTTGGTACATAAACAATTAAAATATCCCTTTTTGGAACTAATATATCTTGATTAAAGCTTCATTTTTGAAAAAACTTCATTTGGTGGATGAGAGTCCTAGAGAGAGAAGCTCTTACTTCTCACTAGAAACCCTAGCCAGCCGCCTTTTCTTTTACTCAGATCTGCCTTCTTACACACATTTCCAGCATTTAAGCCATATATTCCCTTCATTTAATCCACTTCTTCTCTCCCACACCTAAACACTATATTTCTTACTATATTTTCTTATATTCCTTTACTTTTAGAGTTATTATGGTGAGCCAAGAGTCAAACTGTGCTTCTGAGACTGGGCTACCAGGGTATATGCAGGATATGGATGATGACAAGTTTACTGAGATGCTTACTCGCAGGGAAGTTGAGGATTTTCCTATTTTGACGACGGCGGGTCTGGTGGATCCTAGTAGTCGTAGGGGTATTGGTATTGAAGACATGAAGGGCTCTTCTAATGAGGAGGTTTATCATGAGGATGCTAGAGATGCATTGGAGAGAGATACTATTAGTCGAGTAGCTAAGGCGGTAGCTGCTAACAATAAGAATGATAGTGATGAGCTTGTAAGACTTAGACTGAAAATGCTAGAGGTACGTGCGTACCTTGAGGCAAATGGCCTCTCGTTAGCAGACATGGAGAAGGGAAACCTTAAAGCTCAGGCTGAGTTCAATGTGGGTTTGAGTAATCCTTTTTCTGTCATCACTGGTAGGGATGAGTTTGGGCTTCCCATTTTCTCTCAGCAGATGGAAGGGGGTGGGGATACTTTGAAAGAAATGGGAAAAGGTGAAAATGTTATGAAGGGGACCTCGACCTTGAAAGGTATTCTCAAGCACAAAGGGGACATAACTAAAGGTGAAACTTCAGGGGATAAGGTAGATGATGCTCCTACATGGGAGAGAAAGTCCTGGTCTTCTGTGCTAAAGTCCTCCCCAGGTCTAGCAAAGGGAGTGGTTTTTGATTATGTCCCCCCTCCGGAAGGCTCTAAGGTGATAGACCCCCCTCAAGAGGTGTTGCAGAAAGGGGCTGAAAAGTTCAAATTTTGTGTGGTTGGCAAATTCACAAAAGCGCCTATGTCTTTTAGAAGGGTAAAGGAAATAACATAGTCAATTTGGAAGAGGGGTCTCATATCTGTCTCACAACGTAATGAGGCAACATATGTTTTTAAATTTAGTTCTATGAATGACAAAAATGCAGTGCTTTCCAAAGGTACTTGGTATTTTGACCAGAGACCTATGGTTGTCACTGATTGGGGATGCTCAGTGGGTGTAACACCTATCTCCTCTATGCCACTATGGGTCAAGTTTAGTAACTTGCCTGATTGTTATTGGACTCAAGAGGAGCTTAGCCGCGTTGCTAGTGCTATTGGAGTTCCGTTGGGAGCAGACACACTCACATCGCAGCTTGAAATTCTGCCCTTTGCCAAGATGTGTGTTCAGTACAAAATTGGTGACCCGCTACTTCCTCTATTCCTGTTGTAGACATTGACAAATCTACAGTAGAGGTCAAGGTTTCCTACCTCAACAAGCCATTGTTGTGCTCTCATTGCAATTCTCTGGGGCATCTAATCAATGTTTGCCCATTGGCTGTAAGTGACTGGACTCGTAGGCCTCGTGCTGGCGTGAATGGGGAAGCTAGTGACAAGGGGGGAGAATCAGAATGTTTTTTTTTGCTAATTAAAATTTTATACCCAAGGGAACAACTGATACAAATCTAGGGGCATACCCCGCGAAATCAACTAAAAAACATTACAAACAATTCAGCAAAGCAAATTAGATAAACTAATTTGCAACAAGCAACAGAATGCTTCTACATAGGAAACTAGAAAAACCTAGTTTAGAAATATTAAAAAAGATCTATGCCGGGTTCATAAAATAAGAGCACATCACTTCCAAACCGGCCATGATCTTCATGCGAAACACCCCTTGAATAGCAATCCAAGATTGCTCAGGACCATCAACAATCACCTGCACCATTAAGACTGCACTTCCCGAACCAATAACATTGACAATATTCAAGAAGAAGAAGCTACCTTGAGTAGCAAAGTGTGCATAGCATATACCCAGAAACAGAACCCCTCGATGACACAACGCTGTCATATCCAAATTTTCAATCCTCATACATAAATCTACAACAAGTAGATTTCCACATTTACCAAACAAACCGCAATCCGCGCAAAAACCTCCTTGTGGCCCCTGTTCCGACCATCTCTACGAGTTACAATTCTGCATACCCATCCTTCCCTTGTCAACACAGACCACAAGTAAGTTTTAAACATAATGAAAAAAAATGAGAGTCTTAGAGAGAGAAGCTCTTCCTTCTCTCTAGAAACCCTAGATAGCCGCCATTAATTATTTGCTAGATCTGCATTCTTACACACATTCTCCATTAATTAAGACTAGATTCCCTTCATTAATTCACATCCCTCTCTTCCCTTCCACCTAAACACAATATTTCTTATATTTATATTTATATATTCTCGTGGATCCTGTTCTAGTTCTGATGGTTAGTCAAGCTTCTAACTGTGATTCAGAGTCCGGATTGCCGGGTTACATGCAAGATATGAGTGATGACAGTTTCAATGAGATGCTAGCTCGTAGGGAGGAGGAAGACTTTCCGAGTTTAAAAAGTGTGGAGGTTCAGATGGCTAACAGATCTGAGGATGTGCCAGCTGTTCTAAAGGGGGAAACCTCAGATGAGGAGGAGATCTATCATGAAGATGTGAGGGATGCGTTGGAAAGAGATACCATTAGTAGAGTTGCAACTACTGTTGCAGCTACAAACAAGCATGAACGTGAAGAGGCGATTAGATTGAGGAAGAAACTATTGGAAGTTGAAAGTTTTCTTAAGTCCAAGGGCTTGTCTTTAGCTGAGATGGAAAAGGAGAATTTAACAGCCCAGACAGAGTTTAATGTGGGGATGTCTAGCCCTTTTAGCATCATTACAGGTAGGGACGAATTTGGATTGCCTATCCTATCGAGGGAGAATGAAAGAGGAATTCAGAAGGATGACCAACCTATGGCTCAGCCTACCCCTGTTCGGAGTATCTTGAAAAACATGAAAAAGGGAGAATCTTCTGGGGTTGTTAAGGAGGTTCTGCAGAAGAAGGAGGCGAATATAGGAGAGAAGAAATCATGGTCTTCAGTTTTGAAAGCTACCCCTGGGCCTCAGAAAGAAATTAGCTTTGATTATGTTCCCCCCAGAAGGATCCAACGTAGTTGACCCTCCTAGTGAGGTGTTGCAAAAGGGGGCTGAAAAATTCAAGTACTGTGTTGTGGGCAAATTCACAAAGGCTTCGTTACCATTTAGACGAGTTAAGGAAATTGCTAACTTGATATGGAAGAAGGGGCTAACATCGGTCTCAAGCGTAATGAATCAACTTACGTTTTTAAATTTTCCTCGTCTAATGACAAGAATGTTGCACTGTCTAAGGGTACTTGGTACTTTGACCAGAGACCCCTTGTGGTCACAGATTGGGGCTGCTCTAGCACATCCTCCACTATCACGTCTATGCCGATTTGGGTCAAATTCAGTAACATGCCTGATTGCTACTGGACTCAGGAGGGGCTGAGTAGATTGGGTAGTGCCATTGGCGTTCTCTTGGGTGCTGATATTCTAACCTCGCAGCTGGAAATCCTCCCTTTTGCTAAAATGTGTGT
Source organism: Kitagawia praeruptora (assembly GCA_037693485.1). Lineage (NCBI taxonomy): Eukaryota > Viridiplantae > Streptophyta > Magnoliopsida > Apiales > Apiaceae > Kitagawia > Kitagawia praeruptora. The sequence continues at coordinate 81,816,658 of CM075345.1, forward strand.
GCAATACAAGGTGGGTGACCCACTCCCTACCTCTTTGCCTGTGGTTGATTATGATAGATCTATTGTGGAAGTAAAGGTCTCATATCTCAACAAACCCCTTATGTGCTCTCACTGTAAGTCTCTTGGCCACGTTATCAATGTTTGTCCGGTAGCTCCTAGAGATTGGGCAGGGAAATCAACTAAGGAGGCTGGTAGCTCTGTGGGGCATTCGGAGGTTCCCCCAGCTACTGTAAAGGTTCCTACAGCTAATGATAAGGGGAAAGGAGTAGCTGTGGAGGAAGGGGATCAAGGGAAGAATGGCGAGAACTTACCCAACTACTCGGAGGTCCTAAGGGGGAGTGGTGAGTTGGAGAAGGAAGGTAATGAGGTGGAAGAGTTTGTGACCCCAGTTGGGAAGCAAGGCCAGGAGGTTCAAAGTGGGGATTCAAAGCAGAGTGGTCTCGCCAGGTATCTCTACTAGCACTCCATCACCCCAGGGCTTTAAAAATGTGGTGGTAGATGAGGTAGCACGTAAGCAAGGAAGTAAGAAAGCGAAGTCAAAAGCCATTAAACGTGTGAAGTGGGGCTCTGGGGGCCCTCCTTCAAAGTCATAATTCTACTTTCTATGACTATTTTTTGTTCTTTCAATGTCCGTGGCCTCAATAATAAGGTCGATTTTATCAAGGATTTCATTTCTGCAAATAATATATCCTTGATTAGTATTTTGGAGACTCACTTGCAAAAGGACATTGCTAAGATTATCTCGAGAAAGATTAACCCCAGGTTCGAGTGGTTGTTCAATTATGAGCACCATGCAGGTGGCCGAATCTGGCTTGGGTGGAACCCTGTTTTTTGTAAGGTTGCAGTGCTAGCCTCTAGTGCTCAACATATCATCTGCTCGATCACCTTATTGTAGTCTAACATCAATTTTGGTGTTTCCTTTGTTTATGGTTCGAATGATGACATTGAAAGGAGGCTCCTTTGGGCGGACTTGTCGCGTCTGTTGTCAGTTTTGTCAAATGATGCATGGGCTATATCTGGGGATCTCAATACTTGCCTGCGTACTGAGGAGAAACAAGGAGGTAACACTCATTGGTCCAGTGACATGATAGACTTTAAGGATTTTGTTAGGGCTCTGGGTATTACTGATCTTCGTAGTAGAGGGAATGTGTTCACCTGGTGGGATTGCAACATTCATCAACCTAAATTTATGAAGCTGGATAGAGTAATGGTAAACTCGCATTGGTACAATGTCTTCCCCTGTTCGTTCACAGATTTTTTGCCTAGAGGGCTATCGGACTATTCCCCGGCCTTGACTCTCTTAGGACTGGATTGCCCTTTGACCAAGAAACCCTTCCAGTTTTTCAACCATCTCATCAATAATCCTGGGTTTCTCCCTTTGATAGAAGAAGCCTGGGCTGGAAATGACTCGGGGAACCCCTGGTATGCCCTCACCTCTAAACTGAAAAGGGTTAAGCAAGCCATCAAAGGGTTTAACCGCTCTTCAGGGAATTTGCACCAAAAGGTGAATGAAACTAGGAATGAGCTGATGATGTTTCAGAAGGGGCTCCATTTGCCGCCATCGGTGGCTCAATATGAGGAAGAGAAGAGATTGATTGATGCATACTCGAAAGCTCTTCATGCAGAGGAGTGCTTCCTTAAGCAGAAATCTAGAGTTCACTGGCTTAAGAGTGGTGACAACAATAACAAGTATTTCTTTAACGGATGTAGGGGAAGATGGAATGTGAACAAAGTCCTATCCTTGAATGACTTAAATGGGGACCCAGTCACTTCTCATGAGGGCATGGCTTCGATAGCTGTGGATTACTACAAGAATTTGCTTGGGCAAGCTAGTGTGGTTGATCAACTGCCAGAGGATACGGCTGCCAAAGTTAACTGATAATCAGGCTAGCTTAATCACAAGGCCTTTTACGGAGAATGATGTTCTTATTACTCTGAAGCGGATGGGTAAGAACAAAAGCCCGGGTCCTGATGGATTCACAGTGGAGTTCTTTTTAGCTACCTGGCATATTGTTGGCACAGATGTCTCTAGAGGTATTCTTCACTTCTTTGAATCACTTGCTTTGCCTAGAGTTATTAATGCAGCTGCTATATGTTTAGTTCCAAAGCATGCTAATCCTTCAGAAATGAAACACTTTCGTCCTATATCATGTTGTAATGTGCTCTACAAATGCATCTCTAAAATGATTGCTGCGAGACTCAAAGCTGTCATACCTTCACTGATATCTCAGCATCAGTCTGCTTTTGTTGCCCGAAGATCCATTGGAGATAACATTTTTCTGGCCCAGGCCTTATGCAAGGGTTATAACAGGTGCTCAGGTCAGCCTCGTTGTGCTATAAAGCTAGACATCCACAAGGCTTTTGACTCCCTTAACTGGAACTTCATCTTCTTGGTGCTTGGTAGAATGGGTTTCCCTCAAGGATTTATTGATTGGGTCAAAGTCTGCATAACCACCACAATGTTCTCGGTGAAACTTAATGGTAGCTTGGAATGGTTTTTCAAAGGTGAATCGGGATTGAGACAAGGGGATCCTATATCGCCCTATCTCTTTGTTATGGCCATGGAAGCTCTCACAGCCTGTCTGAACTCGGTAACGGTGGGCTCTGACTTCAAATATCACTGGAGAACTAAGGAGGTGAATCTGCACCATATTATTTTTGCAGATGATGTTTTTCTATTCAGTCATGGTGATGCAAGGTCAGTTACTAGACTCATGGAAGGAGTGCAGTTATTCTCAAGCTGCTCTAACTTGGTCCCTAGTCAAGAGAAATCTGTGTGTTTCTTCGCAAATGTTTCGGAGTCTGTTGCTGCAAACATTCTCACGATCACTGGTTTTCAAAGAGGTTCCTTGCCCATTACTTATTTAGGCCTGCCCCTCATCACAGGTAAGCTTAATAGTAGAGATTGCTCCTCCTTGGTGGCTAAACTGTGCAGAAAGGTTGAATCTTGGATGGTTAGATTTCTAAACTTTGCAGGCCGTTTGATGTTAATTAAAGCAATCATGGCAAGTATAATTGGTTATTGGAGTATGTACATTTTCCTTCCGAAAGCAATCTTAAAAAAGATCAATAGCTTGTTCTTCAAGTTTCTATGGGGTGGGTTCTATAAGGACTCGGGGAAATGTCACTATAAAGTGGGCTGGGAGGACTGTTGTAAGCCCAGAAATGAGGGGGGGTTGGGGTTAAAAAATTTATTCGAATGGAACCAGGCTGCTGTGTTGCATCAGCTCTGGCGCCTGCTCCAACCCTCACCTGACTCTCTATGGATTGCTTGGTTCCACAAGGTGCTATTGCATAATAAAGGTTTCTGGACTGCTAAAATGCCCTACAAGTGTTGTTGGATTGCCCGGAAAATTTTCAATGCTAGGGAGCAGGCAATGGAGTTTCTCGGGTTTGAAATGGGGGATAGTTCAAATTTCCTGTTTTGGCATGATCCTTGGGCAGACAAGAAGCCTTTGGCTCTTATCTCCCCTTCTGTTATTCAGAATGCAGAATCGTCGAGTATGGTCAGTGTTCGGGTCTATCTGAATAATGGGGGTTTGGAATCCTCCTCGATCCAACCACACGGATGTGATTGAAGTAAGGAATCGAGTTGCTTCAGTTCAATTGCACAATAGAGACTGTATTACATGGGATGGTCTTCAACCAAATCTTGTCAAGCTGGCTTCCATTTGGACGTCAATTAGGGGACTGGGACAAAGTGTGGGGTGGAGTGATGTAGTTTGGCATGCTTTCAATATCCCAAAATGTTCGTTCATCACATGGCTTGCAGTGAGGAACAGGCTTCTCACAAAGGACCGTATGATCTCTTTTGGCATGAACGTAGACCCTACATGCTCCCTATGTGGAAATGGAAGGGAGTCGATTAGTCACTTGCTAACTTCGTGCCCCTATTTCAACCTTGTTAAGAGTGTCATTCCATTCCCAGTGAATGTCTCTTGGGCAAGCTGGCAGCAAGGGGAGTTCTTTCAATGCCAACTAAACGCAAAGCAAAAGGCGATAGCAGCTGTCTATTTAACTACTTCGGTTTATGCCATTTGGAAGGAAAGAAATTTCAGGTTGCACAAGGGTGGTACAGGGCATCCGACCTCAGTCATCATCTCTAATTTGAAATCTACCGTTAGGGAGAAACTGTTCTCCTATGCTCCATTTAAGAATTGGGTCCGAAATGACCAAGCCATTGTAATGCTTATTTTCTAGTCTGACTTAATGTTGTTTGGTTTTTCATGCTGATTCGCGGGGTATGCCCCTAGATTATGTATGTGGTTCCTTTGTTGGTATAAAAATATTTACTTAGCAAAAAAAAAAAACACAGACCACAAAAGGGAGCCCCAAGAACCCATTCTCAGACGAGAAGGCCATCTTAATTTTTGTTGAACCACAGGCAGGGATTAAAATCAGCCTTCCCATCACAAGAACATTACAACCGGCACCAATATCCATTATCCTTATAGAACGACAAAGCGTCTCAGTTGTAATAATGAAGATTAAAATTGTCACAACCTGGTAACAATCATCATACAGCCTTCTCACATCAGTCTGAAGCCCCAAACCTGCTCTCCACGGCCTAAAACCCTTCACCGAGGCTCCAACAATCATAACATGATTTCCATTTTCAATCATGCCTATTGCAGTCTCGTTTTCAAAGCTTCTATGCATCATTCCACCAACATCTGGTGTGCAACTTTTCGAAAAACACATTTAGACCATCTGGTGGAAAAAGCCAAATCCCACTTCTCTGCAGCACCCATTGACATAGCATTGGGGATAGTCAACATATCAACCCTCCAATCCATAGGAATACCTCCTATCACTTTGATATTGCAGCACTCAGCACGCTCAATGTTAACTTTGAAATAGTTCAACATTAAATCTACGAGAATAATAGAAACATTTTTAACATAAATAGGTGCACGCACCTCTACACATATCACACACTCCAGGTGAGGCTTCGCACAATTCCTCTTCCAAAGAGCAAAAGCATTGGCGCAGGTCAGCTCAAACAGAGGTGTCCTTTTTTTTTTTTTGCTAATTAAAATTTATACCACAGGCAAAAGATTACATCTCTAGGGGCATACCCCGCGATAAGTAACACAACTACCTAGAGGAACAACTGAGAAAAAACATCAATAAATGCTAGATAAACTAGCAGTCAACAACAACAGAACACAAAAACAATCCTAAACAACATTAAACATTAACATTAAACAACATTAAACACCATAAACACTATGCCATGGACATTCTAGGTAGCACTGCAGCTCTACAGCAAATAGGACTCGTCAATACTGCATAAACACTGCAGTCCTCTTCAAAAGACATATAAAATCCCACCTGCATCACCTCGAGGACCTCATGGTCATAGGTTAGTCCAATACCTTCTCCTCCAAAAATCTGATCAACATTTATCTTGCAGGTTATTCGAAAGACCTCGTCATAACTACCAAAAGAGCCTCTTTTCCTTCGAAAGACAACAATAATCTCACAAGGCACAAGCATAAGCACAGACTCTAGGCGTGCTTTCAACAGAATTGACCCCATTATAACATACCAAGTCCCTACAATCTCATACTTTGGACTTCGCACATTTATCAAAATATCAAACATAAGGCCGGTGCAAACTCCCTCAGGGCAGGTGACACACCCATCATGCCAGCTGTCAAACCATTCCCACCTGCTAGCAATCAAAGTAAACCACACTAACAGCGCATGTCGCATTTGACACCATAAACTCATGCGTACACCTTGATTAGTGCAGAAACATTTGACACCATAGCATAAACGCATTTGACACCATAAACCTGATATGGACCCCATACAAGCACTAAGGATGTGCACCAGACCGAGGCTGCTCCTGGTAGTCCTACTACCAAAGTAAAAATCCAACAATAATGGCCTTAACGACCCCTTCAAACTGAACATGCTAGGCTGTCCACCTGTGCAACAGCCGCAGCTAGCTTTGCTTACCCAATACCTTCTGTTAACACCATCTAAGCAAGTCTTGAAACCTGAAATTCCCATCTTGTTCATGATAGCATCCATGCTCGCCCACTCCTTAGGATCAAGTCCTATCCTCATCCTATTACAGAAAAACATTTCATAATAGCTGCAATGGCACATAGTAATAGTGCCCACCATTTCACCACTAATAACATGGTTCACAACTCCTTCCCATCTGCATATGGCACAACATATCTCATTCATAAAAGTCGCATTGTCTTCAACCTTTACCCACATCAAATCAACATTTACATTGTAGCTTGTACTAGCTCTCCTATTGAAAGCAGCCACCCATGCGTGAATAGTCATTCCCACAAGCACACTCGATTCAATGTGCATTTCATCAGCAATGTACTTGTAGCCGTCCTGCACCACCGAGCTGCCCAAAGCTGCTATTAACACAACCCGCATACGATGTGTCATCTTGCTTCCAAAAATGTCTATCTCCTGAACATATTCAACCTGAAGAATATCCACCCCCACATAGAAACCCATTACACAGCCTATGCAGTTCTCATCAGAATCTGCACAAAAGCTGTGCGATAAAACACCAAACACCTGATGTGTCATTGTCCCATCTACATTGCAGCTATATACGGAGAATTGGGGCATACCAACTCCTCGAATAAGCACCCCTGCAATCACCAGGATATGAAATCCCGCAACATTAGAACAGCCCAAAGGGTCAAACCCAGTTTCATTCTTCCTGAAACCATACATTAAATCCATTACAACGACATTCATCTTAGTCGCTCTACTTACATACTCCTCAATCCAGAAATATGTTCGATGAAGCATCATACCAAATACAATATGATCAACATCCATACAGGTAGGAACACTTGAAAAACCAACAAGGTTCAGCACACCCATTTCGAAGCACACCTTCTTTTTCCAAATAGGGTGGCACAAAATATCAAACACCTTGAGTGAATCCACTGCAAAAATCCATCTAGGACAGAACCAGTGATTCAAATCACTCATCTCTTTGTGAGACCATATCTCCAACAAGTCAGACCCCCTTTTAATCAAAGGCAAAGAAGACCCATCACACCAATAGACCAGAAGAATATCCGCAATCACCAACCCACCAGAAATCCATATTGTGGGCAGCTCTTGAATCTTATCAACATACCAAGTCTCCAACGAAACAAAGTTTATAGTAATCGAAGGACAATTACTCATCCGATGAAGGGATTTCCCCAGCTGGGTCTCCAACGAACCCACTGAACAGAAAAACCAAACGAAAGAAACCATACCAACAAAGTAAATATTAATAATATAAGAAATATGGGTGTATATGGTGAAAGATTAGAAGAGAGAGATGGATTAGTGGAGGTTTTTTGGTCAGATCTGATGGAAAAAGGTGTAGATTTTGTGGCGGCTAGGTTAGGGTTCTAGAGAGAGAGAAGAGAGAAAACGACTCTCATTTTTTCAAACAGAGGTGTCCTTACCCACTTCTTTACATTTGGAATCTCCTTATACCCATAACTGAAGTGCCATCGAGTCATACAACCCTTAACCAAGCTGACCCCCTTATGGTCTACATGAAGCAAAAAGATGCCTCTGAAAAAACCTTGCGATTTCTTCGATATGACAAGGAAGGCGAGTCCTTCAACAGCATCAACCGCTAAAGGAGCGGAACCCCGTACTCTCGTAGCAATAAAAGATTTCCTGTCAATGTCCATAACCATTGACTCCACCTGAATGTCTCCTTTGAGACTCACAAGCGTAGCATTAAGCCCATTAGCAACATTCATCAAAGAAACAATGTTCTCCAACTCAGGAAATTCATCAAACAGCTGGTGGTCACCGAAAAACCCTCCATTATCGACAAGATCCAAAACAGGTAACAAAGAGGATTGGTTGAAAACCAACCCACCTTTGATAGAAATTTCATTATACTCATTAACTGAGTCAACATCAGTATTATCGGAAAAAATTCCATCCTCCGAGTAACTCATCAATCCTCGTAGAGAAGAAAGAGACATATAAAACCAGTAGAGAACCCTACCACATTCTGACTCCTTACATGGTTTTGATAGAGTCCAAAACCTTGAAACTACAGCAAAAAGTCCACAGCACCCGGACCCATCCCTCCCAACATCAAGAATTACGATTTCAAACACCAGCGCACAACAACTGTGGCTCAAACCGAATTTTTTAGAACTCAAAGAATGAATGCCTTTAAGAGGAATAGAATTCCCCAAAAGGTTCTCCAAAGAACCCACCAAACTGAAACCCAAAATAAAGGGTCCATCGCAGCACAAATCGAAGAAATAGTAAAAGAAATATAGGTGTTTATGGTGAAAGATTAGAAGAGAAAGATGGATTAGTGAAGATTTTTTGGACATAATTGATGGAGAAAAGGATTAGATTATGATCACCAAATCTAAACTATGACCACCAAGTGGTGTTTCAACTATGATCACCACCAGTTCATGTTTATGATTCTGGAAAGAATGAGATTTCCCCACCAGTTCATCATGTGGCTGGAGAAATGCATCACCTGATTAATAGCAAGGATACGGAAAAATGAGAGTCGGGTTTTCTCTCTAGCTTCTCTCTTCTTTCTCTCTCTAAAAAACCTAAACAATTTCTCCACTAGATCTAAATCAACCTTCCTGAAATCATCTCTTTCTTTTCTCTCACCTAAATTTCTCTTCTTTGTTCGCTCTAATGTCTCGGAAAAGGGTTTCCTTTCTTGATGACTCGTTGTTGGATTCTGAGGGATCGAGTGTTTGCCCCTTTGTGGGTAACACAGATAGGGTCGATGACTGCAAGTATGAGACGCAAGCCCGAGAGGGGCGGGCTCTAAGCCCGAGTCCGAAGAAGGTTTCCTTCGCGAAGAATTTGGTGACTTTGATACCATCGGAGCGGGGGAATCGAGTGAATGTTGCCCAGGGATCCCAATTGAGGGTGAAACTGGATAAGGAGGTTGGTAAGAAGGGTTTGTTGGTGGGGCCTGCTTCGGGGGTTGCCATAAGAACCAGAAGCTCCATCCACCTGAGTCGGGAAGGGACAGAGTCGGAACATCATCAGGGGTTGTCATCGACTCTGATCACGAAGAAAGTGTCCTTTGCGGAAAATTTGGTTTCCTTTATTCCTTCTTGTAAGGTTCAACCCAACAAAGGGTTGGTGGATGCAAAATGGAATCTTAAAACTTCAAGTCATGGCCAATTGATTCGGCCTGGAGATTCTTCTAGACCTCTTTTTAATGAGGATTCCTTAAAGAGGCCTGCTGATTATGGTATTGGTGGAGATTTGGGGAAAAGGAGAAAGGCTAGTAACAAGAGGACATCGATCTTGATATGCAAATCTGGGATTGCTTCAAGGGCTCCTAGCTCCTGTAGGGCACAGGGGATTAAAGGTAATCTCGCTTACCCTTATTGTAGTATTGATGAATCTGTCCCATGTGATAACGAGGCCCTTTCTAAGGTGTCTGATTCAAAGGATGCTATTCATGATATGAGTAAAACAGACCTGGATACTTATTCTGAACTCACTAGTAAAGGGATATCTATGGAACCCTTGAAGGGTGAATATAAGAGGGAGGTAGTGGCCAATGATATGGATCTAATGGATGATGCTGTTGATTCGCATGTGGTGGAAAATGCTGGAAAAAACATGAGGGAGAATTCTGTTGACACGAAGGGTCAAATCCCTGGTATTGGAGGAACTAGGGACATCCATGGTGAGAATGATCCTGTAGTTGACGCAGGCCTGGTTAGGCCTAAAAATGTGGTAACATTTGTTGTTAAGGAGCCGAATGAGGAAATTTTAGACAGGAGCTCTCTTATCCAGGAGATTAATTCTACTGAGTACAAAGATGGTATTCGAGAGCTCATTATTGAGACGCTGTTCCATGTTGAGAAGCTTAAACAACACATTGAGGCTGGGGGTTTCCAAATTCCCATCGTCAAAGAATTTGTTCCTTTAAGTGAGCTGGAACCGCTCACAGATGGGGTTGGCAGGTCCTACTGTAGGAAGACCAAAGAGCTTGGGAGGTTGATTAGCAAGGTCATTCAGCTGCAGAATTTTATTCAAAGTATTGGTTTGGGTATTATCCAGGAGGAAGTTACAACAGGGGATACAGGGGATCCGGGTATTCAGGGCCAGGATAAAGGAAACGTATCTTCAAAGGTCGAAAATGTTGAGGAAACTGTGGCACCTATGCTTGGAGAAGAGGCTTCTCCAATGAAGGATATCGCTACTGGTGTTCAGCCTGGAATCTTAGCGAAAGATGTGCAAGGAAGGGGCAAGGTTCGCCTGAAGAAATCAGAGATCAAGCGATGGAGAGCTGGCAGAGGAGGCCATTCTCATAAGACTTAACTAGATGGCTTAGTCGTTATGTTATGTTATGTTTTGTTTTGTTATGGTTTGTTTGGATTCTGTTGAATGTCAAATGATGTAAGGTCATTCAGGCTTGTATTGTTGGGTTGTTGACTCGCGGGGTATGCCCCTAGAAGTGTTTTAAGTGGTTCCCCTTTGGGTATAAAAATTAATTAGCAAAAAAAAAGAAATGCATCACCTCCACAATGTTCTCTGTAAAGTTAAATGGCAGTCTTGAAGGTTTTTCAAAGGTGAGTCTGGCCTGAGGAAGGGTGACCCCCTATCCCCCTATATGTTTGTGATAGCCATGAAAGCTCTCTCAGCTTGTCTGAGTAAGGTGACCAGGGATCCTAACTTTAAATTCCATTGGAGAACAAAGGAGGTAAACCTGAACCATATTATTTTTGCTGATGATGTGTTCCTGTTTAGTCATGGTGATCTTAGTTCAGTCTTAGCACTTTTGGATGGGATAAAGCTTTTTTCAAACTGTTCTAACCTCAAGCCTAATCTTTCAAAGACTACTTGTTTCTTTGCCAATGTTAGACAGGAAGTTGTTGATGATATTCTTGCTTATTTGGGGTTCCAAAGAGGTCATATGCCTATCACTTACTTGGGTTTACCTCTCATTACGGGCAAGCTAAGCAAAAATGATTGCCAGACTCTGATCACCAGACTGTGTAGCAAAGTGGAGTTGTGGACAGCTAGATTTCTAAATTTTGCAGGCCGCCTCCAACTGATCAAAGCTATTCTGGTCAGTATGGTGGGTTACTGGAGTATGTACTTATTTCTTCCTAAAGGAATTCTTAAGAAGATTAATGCTCTTTTCTTCAAGTTCCTTTGGGGAGGATTCTACAAGCCAGATGGGAAATGTTAGTATAAAGTAGGGTGGGAGGAATGTTGTAAACCGAAAGCGGAAGGTGGTCTTGGGATTCGAAATTTATTTGAATGGAATGATGCTGCCATTCTCTATCAGCTGTGGCGTATTCTACACGTGGCTCTAGCTCTCTTTGGATAGCATGGTTCCATAAAGTCCTGCTGTGGAAGAAGGAATTCTGGACTGCCTCAATGCCATATCTCTGTTGTTGGATTGTGAGGAAATTATTCAATGCTAGGAAGCTGGCCTTGCAGCACTTGCACTATAATATAGGAGAGAACTCTAGCTTTCTCTTCTGGCATGATCCCTGGGTTCAAAAGAAGCCTCTTCTGGCCATCTCCCCCTCCATTATCTCAACAGCTGAGTCCACAAGCTCAGTAAGCATCAACGTCTACCTTAGAAATGGGACATGGGATTTGCCATCTTCGAACCATAACGATGTCATTGAAATTAGACGGGCGGTTCAGCAAGTCCAGATTCATAAATCTGATTCCATTACTTGGGATGGAATGTAAGCAAAGAATGTTAAATTAACTTTTATTTGGTCATCCATTCGGGGTACTGGAAATCAAGTCCAGTGGTTGGATATGGTATGGGGAAATTCAATATCCCGAAATGCTCGTTTGTAACTTGGTTGGCCATAAAGAACAGGCTCCTCACGAAGGATAGAATGCTCTTGTTTGGAATGCAGGTAGACCCAAAGTGTGTCCTATGTGGGGTGGATGATGAGACGGTCAGTCACATTTTCTCTGACTGCCCGTTTTTCGATCTAATTAGCAGGTCCATGCCAATGCGCTTCACTAGGAATTGGTCCAACTGTCAACTAGGTAACTGTGTTAGTAGACAATTGGCACTCCTCCTCACTGGCTTGATGCTATCTACCACCCTCTAGCCATTCGAAACTGCTCTCTCTATTTGTGGTTAGCACTTCGAGGAAGGTTATTAACTAAAGACAGAATGCTTCAGTTTGGTCTTATGGTCGACAGCAGATGTGTTCTTTGCTGTAACAACTCAGAATCGGCTGAGCATATTTTCACAACTTGTCATTACACTAGAAATATTTTTAAAGGTTGTCAACTGCCTATTTCTCTTGATTGGAACAATTGGCAGAATGGTTTCTTTTGCCCAGGGGTAAGTTCAGGATGGCTTAAAAAACTGGCCTATTTGTATATTGCAGTAGTAGTGTATGTAGTTTGGAGAGAGCGCAATGATCGTATTCATGCTAATGGGAGACCAAGTCCAGTATCTCGTCTGCTGGAAGTAGCAAAAAGGATGGTGAGGGAAAGAGCTCACTCCTCGGAGTCTTTTAAAAAGTTTTTGTCTAAAAATAGAAATATCTGTCCTATGCTTTTCTAGTATGCAGTGAGTTGTCCTAGTTTATAGGCCGAGTTTTTTTTGTCTAGCTCTAGTTGATGCTTTTTTCCTTGTATTGTCCCTGGGGTATGCCCCTTGAAAACTTGTAAATTCTTTCTCTTTTTATAATATTCTTTCAATTAGGGAAAAAAAAAAAGAAAAAAAAAGGAGCAAACAATTGCTGAACTATTTTTTAGCACAACTATCTACCATGTCTGGAAGGAACGTAACTACCGCATGCACAACTCTGGCCCTGGCAATCCAACCTCTGTTGTTAGTAGTGAGATCAGGCGCATGGTGCGCGAGAAATTGTTCTCTTGTAGCCTGTTTAAGATTTGGGTTCGAAAAGACCCGACCATCATCTTATTTACCATGTAAAAGAATAGGTCTGGTACATCCGTCGGTTGAGTAGGGTTTACCTTCTTATTCTTTGTATCATGTTATGTTGTTTGCTGTAATGGTTGGATGTTGATTCGCGGGATATGCCCCTAGATTTGTATCAGATGTTCCTTTTGGTATAAATTTTTAATTAGCAAAAAAAAAATTATGATCACCATGCGGGTGGCCGAATATGGCTTGGGTGGAACCCAGATTTTTGGAAAGTTGTGGTTATTGACACTTCTGCTCAGCATATCACTTGTTCGATTACTTCGATGCCTTCGAATTTAAGTTTTGTTGCTTCGTTCATTTATGGGTTTAATGGGGACACAGATCGGAGAAGCTTGTGGTATGAGTTAGCTAATGTCTCTCGAGGTTTTTCTAATAATCCTTGGGTCATTACTGGAGATTTTAACACCTGCCTTAGATTGTTGGAGAAACAAGGTGGTAATGAGAGCTAGACCCCTGATATGACAGAGTTTAAGGATTTTATTCTCTCTTTGGGAATTACTGACCTCCGTAGTGTTGGGAATTTCTTGACATAGTGGGACTGCAATGTTCACCATCCTAAGTTTAGGAAGCTGGATCGTGTTCTGGTCAATGCAGAGTGGCACAATATGTTCCCCTGTTCTTACTCTGATTTCCGTGCTAGAGGCTTGTCCGACCATTGCCCTGCGCTTACTTTTCTTGGTTTGGATCGGCCTAAGGCCCCGAAACCTTTTCAATTCTTTAATCACCTTATTGACAATCTTGGTTTTCTTTCGGCGGTTGAGAATGCTTGGTCTAATATGGACATGGGAAATCCGTGGCAGGTGCTCACTGCAAAGCTAAAGAGGGAAAAAGTGGCGCTTAATGGGTTAAATAGATCTTTGGGAGATTTGCAACAGTTGGTCAAGGATACTAGAAGTGCTTTGTTGGCATTCCTTCATCCCCCTCTCCTGCTTATTTTGAGGAAGAGAGTAAACTCATGGATGACTATTCTAAAGCTCTTCACTTGGAGGAGTGCTTTTTGAAGCAAAAGTCTAGAGTTCAATGGTTGAAGAATGGTGATAGTAATAACAAGTACTTTTTCAATGCATGCAGAGGAAGATGGAATGTTAATAAAATCCTATCCTTAGACACTCAGAATGGTGAGATAGTCACAGATCACGAGGATTTGTCTAAGGTGGCTGTTGACTATTACAAAAACTTGCTGGGCAACAGAGGGGAGGTTACTCAGTTACCTAATGATATTTCTCTGCCATTAGTAACTGAGTCCCAATCGAGGTCTCTTATGGCCCCGTTTAGAGAGAGTGATATTCTGAACACTTTGAAGAGAATGGGGAAAAACAAGAGTCCAGGACCTGATGGGTTTACGGTGGAATTCTTCTTAGCTGCCTGGCACATAGTGGGGCCTGACGTAACAAGAGGTATCCTTTATTTCTTTGATTCTCTTGTTATGCCTAGAATTATTAATGCGGCCTCGATTTGTTTGGTCCCAAAGCAGGATAACCCTTCTTAAATGCAGCACTTTCGGCCTATCTAATGCTGCAATGTTCTGTATAAGTGCATTTCTAAGATGTTAGCAGCAAGGTTAAAGTCTGTTATGCCTTCCTTGATATCCAAACACCAAACTGCGTTTGTAGCAGGAAGGTCAATTGGAGATAGCATCTTCTTGGCTCAAGCTTTATGCAAGGGATATAACCGCAATGATGGCCAGCCCCGTTGTGCTATAAAACTTGACATTCACAAAGCTTTTGACTCGCTTAATTGGAGTTTTGTCTTTGCGGTTATGGAATGGATGGGCCTTCCTCATAAATTTATTGATTGGGTTAGAGTTTGTATCACTACCACTATGTTCTCAGTGAAACTAAATGGAAGCTTAGAGGGTTTCTTTAAAGGGGAGTCTGGGTTAAGACAAGGAGACCCCCTCTTTCCTTACCTCTTTGTTATGGCCATGGAAGCTCTCACTGCATGCCTCCACAAGTCAGTTGTGGGCTCGAATTTTAAATTTCATTGGAGAACTAAGGAGGTGAATTTACATCATATCATCTTTGCAGATGATGTCTTCTTGTTTTGTCATGGTGATGTTCAATTTGTTTCAAGACTCATGGAAGGGATACATCAATTTTCGGGCCTCTCGAACTTGGTCCCAAACCAAGCTAAATCGGTATGTTTTTTTGCAAATGTGAGAACTGAAGTTGCTGAGGAAATCTTAATGGTAACAGGTTTTCAGAGAGGCAATCTCCCAGTCACCTATTTAGGCCTCCCTCTTATTACTGGCAAACTCAACAACATGGATTGCAATATCCTGGTGGCAAAGATATGCAAGCGTGTGGAATCCTGGATGGTGAGATTTCTAAACTTTGCTGGTCGCTTGCTGCTCATCAAAGCAGTCATGGTTAGTATTGTGGGATATTGGAGAATGTACATTTTCCTTCCCAAGTCAGTCCTTAAGGCGATCAATAGACTTTTGTTTAAATTCTTATGGGGAGGGTTCTATAAGGAATCAGGGCGGTGCCATTACAAGGTGAGTTGGGAGGATTGTTGCAAACCAAAACCTGAGGGTGGGCTGGGGATCAAGAATATATTTGAATGGAACCAAGCAGCTATTTTGCACCAGCTGTGGCGCCTGCTCCAACCCACTTATGATTCTCTTTGGATAGCCTGGTTTCATAATGTGCTGTTACGAAACAAAGCTTTCTGGACTGCTACAATGCCCTATAGATGTTGTTGGATTGCTCGGAAGATTCTAAATGCTAGACAACAGGCCTTGCCTTTCGTTGGATATAACGTGGGGCGATCCTCTAGGTTTCTCTTCTGGCAGGACCCTTGGGTCGATAAGAAACCTCTGGCTCTTATCTCGCCTTTTGTAATCTCTAATGCCGAGTCTACTACCATGGCTCCTATCAGCAATTACCTCCATGATGGAGTTTGGAGGACTCCCCAATCTAATCACATGGATGTCATAGATGTTAGAAGGCGAGTGACCCAAGTCCAAATTCACATGAATGACAGTATTACTTGGGATGGACGGCAGGCAAAATTGGTTAAGCTGGCAACAATATGGGATCTATTCGGGATAATGGTCAACCTATAAGCTGGGGAGAAATGGTGTGGAACTCTTTCAATATCCCGAAATGTGCCTTCATTACTTGGCTTGCTTTTAGGAACAGGTTACTTACTAGAGATCGCATGATTACTTTTGGCATGAAGGTGGACCCTACTTGTGTTCTATGAGGGAATGGGGTGGAAACTATAGGCCATCTGTTTACGGCCTGCCCGTATTTTAGGCTCCTGAGTAATGTAATCCCTTTCCAAGTTAATGTTGATTGGACGAGGTGGCAGCAAGGAGATTTTTTCTCGTATAGACTTTCTGGAAAGTTGAAGAGGATAGCAGGGGTTTATCTTACAACATGTATTTACAATGTCTGGAAGGAGAGAAATCATTGAGTGCACAACACAGGGCCTGGGCATCCAACTACTGTTCTTAGCTTGATCATCAAGTCTACGGTACGGGAGAAGCTGTTCTTTTGTGCTTCATTCAAAAAGTGGGTTCGGAAAGAACCATCTCTAGTTTTGTTTCTATTTTAGCAGCTGAGTGATATTTGGCCTGTTGTAATGTTGGTCGTGTGACGTTTTAGTTTGATTGTGTCCTAGCAAACGTTTGGTTTTGTAATATTTGTTGATTACGCTATGCCCCTAGACTTGTCAAAGTTGTTCCTTTATGGTATAAAATTTTAATTAGCAAAAAAAAAATATATCTTGATTAAATGCAATTAAACCCGATTAATAAGTGTTTAACAAAATTAATCAATTACTTAAGGTAATTAATCAATTAAATTAATTAACTCACTAATCATATTTAATTAGATTTAACTAGATATTTTTATCTTGAAAAAAATCATTTTAAATCCTTTTCAAATAATTAAAATTAATCTAACCAATTAATATAATTGTTCAATTAATAATTAAACTAATTGAGCAATTATATCAATCAGTTGTAAATTAAAACTAATTATATTAAATAAGATTTAAAACTTGGAATTTTAAATAATTAAAATAGATAATTAAGTAAATAAAGTAAATAAGTGAGTACATGCTATTGTAAAAATAAAAATATGCAAACTTGCAAACTAAACAGCTATATTTTATAAATAAACATGTAGATAGGAAATAATTTGCTACACTATTATATCCAACTACTATGAAAGTTTATAGTTGAATTTTTAAGTAACAAGTAGTAGCAAAGTTCTTTATCACATCTATACCTAAAATTTTAAAACCAAGTACATAGTCCAGACATATAAGTAATAACAAGTACTACTCTGGAAAGACTGATCCTTAATGAAAATAATACCAAACATACGGCCAAAAGCTAACAACTAACATCCTTAAATATTCTTAGCTCACCACCTTCTCTTATCATTTATTAAGCAATAATACTCTTATATGTACAAAATAAACTTCAATCTAACATAGGAACCCAAGCATAAATGTACCCAAAAATTACCACTTCCGTTGGTGAAAATACACTACAAGTAAAAGTAAAAATACAAGTCTACAACTAATTATCAAGAGCATGACTTGGCAACTCAGCAATAACAACTATAGCCAAGCTGACACATTGATTAACAGATCAGAAATTTGTAAAATCCGGCGACCTCCTTTGTTTCTCCGGTGAAGTCAAAAACTATCTCAAAAATTCAAGAAAATCATCACTAGACTCGTTTGACAGCAATCCATACACTCATGCAAACAGAATTACAGACAATCCATGGTTTATTAACTCCGACCAACCAAAACGTCTCGACAATTTCAAAATCAAACCAGAAAATTCATTATAAATCAGTTCCTTATTGAACTCTTAATGCTATGTCCATATTTATAACCCAAATTCATAAACAATCAACACCCAAAGCATTCCGGCAATTTAAAACCAACTCAAGTTTATACATTTAAACATCTAGTATTACATACTCATATAACACACATATAACTTACACACATGGAACTAATCATACAAACATACACATACAGTTAAAGTTGTCCAATCTTGTAAAACTTATTAACTACCTTTGAACAGTGGCAAACAGGATTTCCCTTACGCCACACATTTTTCATAGTTTAGACTTCTGAACGGTAACATGATTAACTGGTGCACGATTTTTCTTGTCAGTCCCTGTACTGGATGTTGGCAATTTTCTTTCAAGCTGGTGTAACCACCTTACGAGTTTCTAATTTTTCAGCCTTCTCCAATACTTCTTCCAATGACTCAATCATCTTATTTCTCTCACGCTACTATAAACCTGACAACACTCCTTCTCATACCCCGGCCTAATCATCCTATCTGTAATCTCCTTCAACAACTCCACACACTCCAGCTCAATCACATAAAAATTCGAATCCCCCAACTCTAAACTCACTTCCCTCTCATGACCAAACTCACTTCTCCCATCACCCTCTATTCTACATTTAAATCCTCCACAAGCGCACACACACAATAACTTTCTACACAGACCACCACTTCCACCAAACAACACCAACATATTTCATTTCCTTATCAACACCACCTACATCAATACCCCTTCCAACTCCATCACCTTTAATAGCTACTTCACCCTCAAGAAATACACCAGTTTCACCACCCACCTCAGTAGAAGCAATAACCCCTTTCCACACCGTCACCTAAACCATCTAAATTGATGAACAACGAGAGAGGGATAGAGATTGAGAGAGGCGGTGGAAGAGAAAGGAAAGAGATGATAGGTGAGAGTGAGAAAAACAGAGGGTGAGAGGTAAACACATGGGAGAAATGGATAGAGTTAAAAGAAAATAAAGAAAGATAAATTTAAATCAGAGTAGTGCTAGAGGCACCAAATTAGGTACCAAAAATTGGTATCAAATGACATGGCATGGTTGATGTGACAATATGGATTTTTTTGATTTGTTTTGTTGGTGTGAATACAGGGGGCCTATTAATTATTATAACGAATCAGAATTTACCACGTGTATTTGGGGAAAATTATGGGAACTAATTTTGGTGCCCCTAGCATTATTCTTTAAATCACATCAACTCAAAGTCGGTTCTAAAAAGCTACTATCAAGCCCCCTAATTTCGATCCCAAAATGATTAAGCTGGTAAAATTAATATCTATTATTTATACAATAATTTGAAATAATATTTTGTAAAATTGCCAAATAATTTAAAACTAATAAAGATGTGAAAATATATAATCTTCGAGCGATTTTGTAAATTTGCTAATATAAAATTTTGACACAATAAAAATGTAAATTAGGGCTCGGAAATTTTGAAATATTCTAAATATGATAATACAGATAAAACAATCAAATTTAAACATATCAAAATAATTAAAGGTATAATAGATGATAACACAAATATCAATATCGACTAAACAATTTTTCAAACAATAATTTTTAAATTCTAAAAATACAACTCAAGTTTATAACTCCACCAATAATTTAATAAAATAAATTTTACTTGGAATAATTTGTAAAAATATTTTTCCACTTTCAAATAATTTAAAAGATAATTTCTAATCACAATTTAAATAGGTAATTCATGTAATCACATAATCAATCAGATAATTCACATAATAATCACGTAATTCATCATACGTTAAATCACATAACACATCAAATTGGAACAAGATATTTTAAATAATATATTTCCGATAATTCACATAAATAGAATAAAATTATCGGTCGTTACATCCTTCCCCCCTTAAAAGAATTCTGTCCTCAGAATCAGCTGAGAAAAATCCCTGGCGTTCCTTTTGCCAATTGTAAGAATCCGATTTTTGGGTAGAATTAAAACTTTTTATTATATAATGATGTGAGAATGAATAATGGTTACGACTACGATGTAACAGTTGTTCTTCCGAATGAATGGAATGGATTAAGATTCAAATGTTTATATGCCATGAGCCATGCACTTGGTTGATAACCTATATTAGAATAATCTATCTCCTAGGAAATAAGATATGGTATTCCAAAGAGGTAGTAGATATTCTGATGTTATCCAAATCGATATATGTTATTAGTCCAGAGGTTCCGTGAAAGAGTTAAGGAACGGAAAGGGTAACAGAGTAGGTCGCCAGTAAAAAAGAAAAAAAATGAGAGTCTTAGAGAGAGAAGCTCTTCCTTCTCACTAAAAACCCTAGCTAGCCGCCATTTAATTTTAGCACAGATCTATTCTCTTACACACATTCTCCATCAGTAAAGACCAAATCCCCTTCATTTACTCCATATTCTCCTTCCCCCTTAACCTAAACACTAAATTTCTTATATATATATATATATATATTCGGTTACTAGTTCTAATGGTGAGTCAAGAATCCAACTTTGATTCTGAATCTGGTATGCCGGGGTATATGCAGGACATGGATGATGATGAGTTTAATGAGATGCTCGCTCGTAGAGAGGTGGAGGTGGAGGATTCCCCAATTTGTCGGCGACGCATTCGGTGGAGCCAAGCAACTCGGGGGGCACTGGTACCAAGGTGATGAGGGCCTCTTCTGATGATGAGGAGGTTCACCATGAGGATTTTAGAGATGCTATGGAGAGGGTTACAATCAGTAGAGTAGCTACTGCAATGGCAGCTACTAGCAAAATTGAAAGAGAGGAAATGATAAGATTACGCAAGAAA
Source organism: Kitagawia praeruptora (assembly GCA_037693485.1). Classification (NCBI taxonomy): domain Eukaryota; kingdom Viridiplantae; phylum Streptophyta; class Magnoliopsida; order Apiales; family Apiaceae; genus Kitagawia; species Kitagawia praeruptora. Next base: position 81,837,243 of record CM075345.1, read on the forward strand.
TTAGCGGAGGTTGAGGTGTTCCTAAAGTCCAAAGGGTTGTTTATGGCTGAAATGGAAAAGGCAAACCTAACTGCTCAGGCTGAGTTTAATGTTGGGTTATGCAGCCCACTCAACATTATAACTGGCAGAGATGAATTTGGCCTTCCTATCTTTCAGAGAAATAAAGAGGAGAGAAAGAATACTGTACAAACTACGCCTACTCTAAAGAATATCCTTAAAAATGGGAATGCTAACTTGTCTAAAGGTGAGTCATCTGGTGTAGTGAAGGATACGACGGAAGGGCTAGGGCAGGATGAGGCCAACACTGAGAAGAAATCGTGGAGTTCGGTGTTGAAAGAGGCCCCGGGACCTCATAAGGGAATCAGCTTTGATTATGTGCCTCTTCTAGAGGGATCTAGCATAGTCCAACCTCCTGATGAGATTTTGCAGAAAGGAGTTGAGAAATTTAAATGTTGTGTTGTGGGAAAATTCACAAAGGGCACCCTGCCATTCAGAAGAGTGAAGGAAATTGCTCAGTTAATTTGGAAGAAAGGCTTGGTTTCTGTATCGCAACGAAATGAGTCTACTTATATTTTTAAGTTCAGCTCCTTAAATTATAAGAATGCTTCTCTATCAAAAGGGACTTGGTACTTTGATCAATGTCCCCTTGTGGTTACAGATTGGGGCTGCTCAGGTGCTGGTACTACTGTATCGACTATGCCTCTGTGGGTTAAATTTTCCAATCTTTCTGACTGCTACTGGACTCAAGAGGGGCTGAGTCGAATAGCAAGTGTCATAGGTGTCCCACTTGGTGCTGATGCTCTAACTTCACAGCTGGAAATTCTCCCCTTTGCAAAAATGTGTGTGCAGTATAAGATTGGTGACCCCCTTCCACCAGTTATACCTGCGGTGGATTACGATAAATCAAATGTGGAAGTTAAGGTTTCTTACTTTAATAAACCCTTAATTTGTGTCCATTGTAACTCCCTTGGACATCTTATCGGTATTTGCCCATCTGCACCGAGGGATTGGGCACGAAACTCTGGTAAAACGGAGCTCAAGCCAGAAATGAATTCTGAGAACCAAGAGACAAACCTTGAAACTACAAAGAAGGCGACAGATAAGGGCAAAGGTGTGGTTGTGGAAGATAGCAACTCTGGACAACAAGAAGTAGAGGGCGATTCGAGTTCGGGTGGCAGGGATGTATCTCTGACTCCTGTTGCAAAGCAAGGGCAAGATGACACTGTTGGCTTAGTCACAAACCCTGTTGATGGGGAGGGTTGGACAGAAGTGAAAAATAAGCGCAAGCCAGTCAACTCACCGGGTATCTCTACTGGTACTCCATCCCCTCAGGGGTTTAAGCATGTGGTAGTAGATGAAGTAGCTAGGAGGCAAGGTGGTAAGAAAGGGAAGTCTAGGGGTGTCAAAAGAGCGAAGTGGGGGTCTGGGGGCCCTCCTTCGAAGTCTTAACTCAGTTTTTAATGACTATTTTTTGTTCTTACAACGTTCGTGGGCACAACAATAAGGTTGACTTTGTCAAGGATTTCATTTCTGCTAATAAAATATCCTTGATTAGTATTTTGGAAACTCATGTGCAAAAGGACGTTGCTAAGATTATCTCTAAGGAGATTAACCCGCGATTCCAATGGTTGTTCAATTATGAGCACCATGCGGGTGGCCGTATTTGGCTTGGGTGGAACCCTGATTTTTGGAAGGTTACGGTGCTAGCCTCTAGTGCCCAGCATATCACTTGCACAGTTCTATTGCTGCAGCACAACATTAGCTTTGTTATCTCTTTTGTTTATGGCTCGAATGATTACATTGAGAGGAGAATTCTTTGGTCCGATTTGTCTCATGCCTCGAGGACTTTGACAAATGATGCATGGGTAATTTCTGGGGATCTAAATACCTGTCTTCGAATAGAGGAGAAACATGGAGGTAACACTCAATGGACCATGGATATGACTGACTTTAAGGATTTTGTGCGTGCTTTGGGCATCACGGACCTCCGAAGTACTGGAAATGTGCTTACCTGGTGGGACTGCAACATCCACAATCCGAAATATAGAAAGTTGGATAGAGTTCTGGTAAATGCTGCCTGGCATAATGTGTTTCCCTCCTCCTACACAGACTTCTTACCTAGAGGGCTTTCAGACCATTGCCCTGCTCTAACTACCCTAGGTTTGGAGCGTCCCGTGGTCAAGAAACCTTTTCAGTTTTTCAACTATTTGATTAATGATCAGAGGTTCATTCCTTTGGTCCAGCAGGCATGGGAGGACCAGGTATCCGGTGATCCCTGGTTTATTCTAACCTCAAAGTTAAAGAGAGTAAAGTTGGCAATTAAAGGGCTAAACACCTCGGTGGGAAATCTTCATCAGGTGGTGAATGACACTAGACAGCATCTGTTAAGATTTCAAAAAGGGCTTCCTCTTTTGCCGTCCTTGGCTCAGTTTGAGGAAGAAAAGAGATTGATTGATGCCTTCACCAAAGCTCTGCATATGGAGGAATGTTTCCTCAAGCAAAAGTCGAGAGTTAACTGGCTTAAGAATGGGGATAACAATAACAAATTCTTTTTCAATGCCTGTAGAGGAAGGTGAAATGTGAATAAGGTGGTGTCTCTTAGTGTCTCGAATGGTGACCCTCTAACATCTCATGAGGGGATGGCCTCTATAGCGGTGGACTACTACAAAAACTTGCTTGGCCAACAAAGTGTGGTTCACCAACTGTTAGGAATATGTTGTAGTTGATGATAACTTAACATTCAAGCAAAATTGTATAAGTCAAGTTTTGTAACTGTCAACGGATAAGACCTTATAACTCTATCCGTTGACAGGTAGCTCATCAACGGATGAGGTTTTGTAGCATACTGCAATATCTCTATTTATCAGTTGATAGTGTCTTTATTCAGAGTCATGTTGACCATCAATGGATAGGCAGAATAGGGTAGCCAATTGTAAATAAGCTATGCTATGTAATTCTGTCTAAGTGAAAATGTATCAACGGATGAGAACAGGGCTCTATCAACGGATACAACTCAAATCTACTCGATCAACGGATACAGCTTAAACTACCATCAACGGATAAGTAGACACAACATCAACGGATAATCATTGTCACTTTATCCTATGCTAGGAATTAGCAGTTGATAAGTACAGGTTTGACTGACAGATCACATGGGTTGATAGTAGGTATAAAAAGCAATATGGCAGCCATACTTTGGAAACACAGAAGAAAGAAGCATTCCATTTACACAGTACATACAAGAAAGGTGCAGGGGACATATCTGTTCACAAGGACAACCTTTCGGCTACATGTGGATTTGGAGTGGAGTAGCAAGTCAACTTGAATTAGATTAATATTATCTTATTCCTGTAGCACTTGTAAACTTGGAATATATAACCAAGTGTAGCAACTCTTTAGATTGTAAGAAAACATACACATTTGCTTAGGGTTTCTTGAATATCTTTAGAAGCAAAGAGTTGTAAACACAGAAGCTGTGTACATTTGTATCACAGGGTTTTCTTCGAATAAAAGTCTCAGGTGGTACATTTAACCACCTGATTTTTTATGTGTTTGTGAACCATTTCTTATTCAGCAATTATTTCCTTATAGATTTCTGTGGTTTTTATCAGAAATTTATAATTATCAAGAATTGTATTCAACCCCCCCTTCTACAATTATACAAGTGTGTAATCTGGGAATAACAATTGGTATCAGAGCAAGCTTCTAATATATTTGAAGTTTAAAGATCAACACACTTTCAACATGTCTAAGAAGGATTATGGAGTGAAGATACCGGTTCTTGATAGGGAAAATTACTTTCACTGGAAAGTAAAAATGCGTCTACATCTCATGTCTATTGATGTAGGTTTTGTAGATTGCATTGAGAAGGGTCCTCATGTTCCAATGAAGGCTGCTTCAAGAGTTGGTCTTGCTGCAGATGCACCAGACACGTACATCCCAAAACCTGTTTCTGAATGGAGCGCTGAGGATATTGCAGAAGTCCACAAGGACAAAAAGACCATGAATATTCTGTTTAATGGCTTAGAAACAGACATGGTTGACAATGTTATCAACTGTACTACCGCCAAGGAAGTATGGGACATTGTTCAAACCCTTTGTGAAGGTACAGAACAGGTAAGGGAAAACAAGATGCAACTACTGATCCAACAGTATGAGCACTTCCATTTCAAGAATGGAGAGACATTGAATGATACATTTAGTAGATTTCAAAAGCTACTGAATGGCTTGAAACTGTATGGAAGAATCTACCAAGTGAAAGATTCTAATCTCAAATTTCTGAGATCACTGCCCAAAGAGTGGAAGCCTATGACTGTTTCTCTAAGAAACACTCAAGAGTACAAGTCATTTACTCTTGAAAGACTCTATGGAACTTTAAAGACATATGAACTAGAAATGGAGCAGGATGAAGAAATTGAGAAGGTCCAAAAGAAAAGTGGGTCAGTTGCACTTGTTGCCAACTTAGAGCAGAAGGAGGAAAAGAGGACTGAAGCTGCTAAATCTACACCAAACAGGGAGGTTTGTGAAGGTAGAACAGAATCAAGCAAAAGCAAGGAAAAGGTGTCTGAAGAAATGAGTGTCCTACAGCAGGATGAATTGGATGAGATAGATGAGCATTTAGCCTTTCTATCTAGGAGATTCTCTAAGCTAAAATTCAGAAGAAACTCTGGGGTGGCCAAGCCATTTAACAAGGATTTTTCTACAAGCAATTATGTGGATAAATCCAAAATTAAATGCTATAATTGTGGTATTGCTGGTCACATGATAAGTGAATGCAGGAAGCCTAGATCTGAGAACAAGGGAAAGTCAACTGAAACTATTGACTACAAGAAGAAATACTTTGATCTTCTCAGACAGAAAGGAAAGGCATTCATGACCCAAGAGTATGACTGGGCTGCTGATGGAAATCATTCTGATGATGATGCTGAGTTTGTCAACCTTGCATTAATGGCTGATTCTGAGCAGGAAGCAAGTTCAGCTAGCAATCAGGTATTTTCTACTAATCTCTCTGAGCTCACCAAAGAGGAATGCAATAGTGTTATAGATGATATGTCTACTGAACTATATCACTTGAGTGTTACTCTTAAATCACTTACTAAAGAGAACAATAGGATTAAAGAAACTAATCAGTTCTTAAGTGATAGAAATGCAGTTCTGGAAGTTCAATTTCTAGAATTTGAGAAAATGAGAGTTGATTGCAATGATGCTAAAAATGAACTTGAAGCTGTGTTAAAAAGAGAATTGATCTTAAGAAACCAGCTTGAAAAAGAACAAGGAATAATTGCTAAATTTCAAAGTTGTAGGAATATTTCTCAAAACATAATAGAAGTCCAGGGAATAGAATCATTTGTAAGGGATACCTGGACTCAGAAGAAAAAGGAGCTAGAACCTTGCCTTGAGGATCTAGAGACTATTTGTGAATCAACGGATAGTGATCATCCGTTGACAGATGAACCATCAACGGATGAGAGGTATCCGTCGACTAACAAAAAGTCTGTTAGTAAGAAGGAACTCAAGAGACTGAACAATCAGTATGGTCCAGTAGCCAAGAACTTTGTTTCTGGTGAAAGCAGCCAAGCCAAATCTAGTGAGAAGGCTAAGGCAGGTGATTTACCCAACAAAAAGGCTGTTGGTAAGTCAGTTAATGAAAAGGTAGAGACTGAGGGTAAAAAGAAAAAGAACAGAAATGGTAAGATAGGCATTAACAAGAAAAACAATTATTCTCCTGACAAGTTTGCTCCTAGGAAAACTTGTGGTAATTGCAATAGTGTCAATCATCTATCTTCTAATTGCAAGTCTGTTAAAAGGACTCCTGTTCATGTACCTCAATCTATGCCAAGTATGCCTGCAATGCCTGTTATGCCTGGTTTGTATCAGAATGCTAGTTTTTCAAATCCATATGTGAACATGCCATATGTGCCTAATCCTTATTTTCAATCTGTGAATATGCCACAAATGTCATGGAGCATCCCCAGCATGGATAATATGTATGCCAATTTTTCACAAATGCATGCATCAAATATTTATGCAAATGAGCATCTGTCTAAACCTATCACTCAAGCATCTACACCCAAAGTGAAGATTGCCAAGAGTGTAAAACCAAAGGCTAACAAGAAAGGACCCAAGGAAACTTGGGTACCAAAATCAACTTGATTTGTATTTTGGATTGTGTGCAGGGAAATAAGAGGAATCTATGGTACCTAGACAGTGGATGTTCTAGGCATATGACAGGAGATTCAACCCTGCTCACAGAGTTCAAGGAGGAAGCTGGCCCTAGGATTACCTTTGGAGATGACAGCAAAGGTTATACTAAGGGATATGGCTTGATTACAAAGGACAATGTCATCATTGAAGAAGTGGCTTTAGTTGAAGGTTTGAAGCACAATTTGCTGAGTGTCAGTCAGATTTGTGACAAAGACTATGAAGTAAAGTTCACTAAAGAAGCCTGTGTTGTTTCTACCAAGAAAAACAACAATGTGGTTCTGACAGGCTTTAGAAAAGGAAATGTTTACATAGCTGACTTCAACTCAGTATGCTCAGAATCCATTACTTGTCTCTTCAGCAAAGCAAGCAAGGATGAGAGTTGGCTATGGCATAAAAAGCTGTCTCATTTGAATTTTAAAGTAATGAATGATTTGGTAAGAAAGGATCTTGCTAGAGGAATCCCTCAATTGGAGTTCATCAAAGATGGACTGTGTGATGCCTGCCAATTAGGAAAGCAAAAGAAATCATCCTTCAAGAGCAAGACAGAGTCATCTATTGTTAACCCCTTCAATTGCTGCATATGGACTTATTTGGTCCAGTAAATGTCATGTCCATCTCAAAGAAGAAATAATGTCTGGTGATTGTGGATGATTTCTCTAAGTTTACATGGACTTTCTTCCTGCACTCCAAAGATTGTGCAAGTGAAATCATCATCAATCATCTCAGACAAGTAAACAATGGTTCTGAAGTAAAAGTACAAAGAATCAGGAGTGACAATGGCACTGAATTCAAAAATTCCAAAATGAATATCTTCTGTGAAGAGAATGGAATTGTCCATGAGTTTTCTGCTGCTAGAACACCTCAACAAAATGGGGTTGTTGAAAGGAAAAACAGAACTCTCATTGAAGCAGCTAGAACAATGTTAAGTGAATCAAGATTGCCAACATATTTCTGGGCTGAAGCTGTCAGCACTGCCTGCTTCACTCAGAATATTTCCTTGATCAATCAAGCTAGAGGAATGACTCCTTACCACTTATTCACCAACAAGAAACCAACGTTAGCTTTTCTCCATGTCTTTGGATGTAAGTGTTTTGTGCTAAGGAATCATGGAGATAACTTGGGCAAATTTGAAGCAAAGGCAGATGAAGCTATCTTTGTTGGATATGCAGCAGGGAAAGCCTATAGAGTCTACAATTTAAGAACCAACATTGTCATGGAATCTGTACATGTTGTGTTTGATGATCAGAAGATTCTAGGTCTGAATGATGAAGGCTTCCATGAAAAGTTGAGATTTGAAAATGAGGTAGAAGGAAGAATGTACATTGATGATGATGAGGAAAATGAAGATCATGACCTTGGAAATTCACCTAGAGCTGTTGGTCCAACTAGAAGTGATGCTAACACTGGAAATGAAGCATCCGTTGACAGTCATACTAGATCACCAGATGCATCCGTTGACAGACATTCTCATGTATCCGTCGACAGGCAAAATGGAGCATCCGTTGATAGACAAAATGATGCTTCTGTTGACAGTCAACTTCATAATTCCTCAAGGACAACAAACTCAGGGGGAGTTTCTCAAAGTCAAAACTCAATATCCAATCAACAATATCATACTCACGTAGATGAAGCAACCTCATCTAGATCAAACCTTCCACCTTCAAGAAAATGGACCAGAGATCATCCTTTTGAGTTAATCATTGGTGACTCAAACTCAAGAGTCCAAACTAGGAGAGCCACACAAGAAGAATGCCTATACAGTAGTTTCCTGTCTCAAGAGTAACCTAAGAAAGTGGAGGATGCTCTTCTAGATCCAGATTGGGTCTTAGCAATGCAAGAAGAGCTAAACCAATTTGAGAGAAATAAAGTATGGAAGCTTGTGCCCAAACCTGATGATAGAGGTATCATAGGTACCAAATGGGTTCTCAAGAATAAGACTGATGAAAATGGCATAATTGTGAGGAATAAAGCTAGATTAGTGGCAAAGGGCTATTCTCAAGAAGAAGGAATAGATTTTGATGAAACTTTTGCACCAGTGGCAAGACTTGAGGCCATCAGAATTTTCCTAGCCTATGCAGCACATGCCAACTTCAAAGTCTATCAGATGGATGTTAAAAGTGCCTTTCTAAATGGGGAACTGGAAGAAGAGGTATATGTCCATCAACCTCCTGGCTTTGAAGATCCAGAATTTCCAGATTATGTATATCTTCTCTTGAAAGCACTTTATGGTTTGAAGCAAGCACCAAGAGCCTGGTATGACACTTTATCTCAATTTCTTCTGGAGAATCACTTCACTAGAGGTACAGTAGATAAAACTTTATTTCATAGAAATGTCAATGGTTCTTCAATACTTGTTCAAATCTATGTAGATGATATTATTTTTGGGTCTACAGATGAGAAGCTTTGTAAAAGGTTTGCCAAACTTATGCAAAGTAGGTATGAAATGAGCATGATGGGTGAATTAACTTACTTTCTTGGCTTACAAGTAAAGCAAGTTAATGAGGGAATTTTCATAAGTCAAACAAAATATATTTATGATCTCTTAAAGAAATTTGACTTAATGGATTGTGCCTCTGCAAAAACACCTATGGCCACTGCAACTAAGCTTGAGTTGAATACTAAGGAAAAATCTGTGGACATCTCAAGCTATAGAGGCATGGTAGGCTCACTTCTATATCTAACAGCTAGTAGACCTGATATAATGTTCTCCACATGTCTTTGTGCTAGATTTCAAGCTGACCCTAGAGAGTCTCACTTGATTGCTATTAAGAGAATTTTCAGGTATCTCAAGGGAACACCAAACCTTGGCATTTGGTACCCAAGAGATTCTGGCTTTGATCTAATTGGCTATTCAGATGCAGACTATGCAGGTTGCAGAATTGATAGGAAAAGTACTACAGGCTCCTGTCAGTTTCTAGGGAATAGGCTTGTGTCATGGTTCAGTAAGAAACAGAACTCAGTCTCCACTTCTACAGCCGAAGCTGAGTACATTGCAGCTGGAAGTTGTTGTGCACAGATTCTTTGGATGAGGAATCAACTTATTGACTATGGTCTAAAAGTTGAGAAGATTCCAATTTTCTGTGACAACACTAGTGCTATTGCCATCACAGAAAATCCAGTGCAACATTCGAGAACCAAGCATATTGACATCAAATACCATTTCATCAGAGAGCATGTGATGAATGGTACAGTAGAAATGCACTTTGTGCCAAGTGAAATGCAGCTTGCAGATATCTTCACCAAGCCTCTTGATGAATCCTCATTCACAAGATTGGTAGGTGAACTAGGTATGCTTAATTTTTCATAATTCCTAGTGGTATCTAATAATACTGTATTGCAGCTAGAAATGTGTTTTGATTTACTTGAGAATTAAAAACTCTCAGAATAACTCTTAGCAGAAATTTTGTCTAAGGCAAAATTTGCTTATCAACGGATATCCTTTTATCCGTTGGTAGTGTAAACACATTACTAGATTTTCGTATGTCAACGGATAACAGGTTGTCCACGTCATCGATGGATAAACTGTTTTCTCAACCATCCAATCTTTATCCGTTGATATACATATACTTTTTATATAGCCGTTGATAAACGTGTATAATTAGTCACGGCTGTACTTCTTTTCTTTTTATTTATTGTCTGACAGTTACTTTTGACCAATGGGGTAATTACTCTTAATTATTTCATTTTTAATTCTTGGAATATATAAAAGGCTGTTTTGTATTCTCACATTTCACCTTTATTCATTTTCAAGAGTCTCATTAGTTAACTGCATCTTCTTCACTAAATCTCTCTCTGCAACAAAAGCTCAAACACTCCAATGGCGCCTATTGTTAAGATGATGTCTTCCACCGGGTTTACCTATGAGAAGAACAATTTCGCGGCCTTTGTTGATACTGTGAACGCTCCAGAAGCATATCACACCATGATGAATTTCGTGAAGAAATGCAAACTGTCACATGCTATGACTGCCACCGCTCCTCTAATCCATGAGGTTATCGAAGAGATGTGGGCATCTGCTGAGTACAATGGCACAGACGGTACACTTGCTTTTTCTTTAAAGGGTAAAAATTATGTAGTTAATTCTGATGTGTTAACTGCTTGTTTAAAATTGCCTGAGAATAACTGTCTGAAGGAACCCAGTAATGCTGAAATTGTTACCATGCTTAATTCCATAAATTATACCCTTAGTACTGAGAACTTAGGGAAAATTGTTAGGAAAGGTATGGTTAAGGAATGGAGTTATCTTTGTGATGCCTTCATTAAAACTTTTTCTGGCAAGATTAGTAACTTTGATGCTGTTACCAACTCCATGCTAATTATGCTTTGTATGCTTTTAACTGATAAATTTTATAATTTTGGCACACTAGTCATGTATGAGATAGCAGCTAAATTAGGTAAAAAGGAAACTAGGGGCAAGAATGTTTATTTTGCTAGATTTTTAATGCTCCTAGCACTGCATGTATCTGAGAATGAGCTATCCATTGCTAACCCGGATAGCAAGTTCAATTGTTTTGTTCAGGAGAAGAGAGTCTTAAGTGATTTGATTCGAATGAACCTAAATGCAGAAGTACAATTGGTATATCTACCAATTATTCAGGTAACTGTTTCCAACCCTGAACTTCCTATCTCCAACCCCCAAATTTCTTTGCCTTCTAGTGTCACAATGGAGTCTGTGACTGTGACCAAACAGGCTCCTACCAAAGTGACCAAATCCAAAGTTCCTAAACCACAATCTAAAAGACAAACCTCAGGTGTCTCTCAAAAGGCATCTGTTGCAAAAACTACCAAAGCTCTTGAGGGGAGTGTGAAGGTGGTAGTGAGTGGTGAGGGACAGGGTGAACATCAAAGAAGCCCTAAGGATAAGGAAGGTAAGGCAAGTGCACCCAACATTTCAGTCTCTCAAAAGACTGTTAATGAACCTACAAGCCAATTTCTAGTTACATCCTCTCAACAGGGTGTGACTACTAATTTGAGTTCCATTTCAGGAACATAGCACAAAAGGGCAAGGGACACAGATAGCTCTCCCTCAAAAACCTATGGTAGAAGGGTAAAATCCAAAACCATTGGGGAATCACAGGGTGCACACACTGTACAGCAAACTGTACCTTCTCAAATTCAGTTTGATGTGACTTCAATAAATGTGGAGTCACAGCCCCTTGATCTTAACCTTCAAATCGATACACATTTTGATCCACCATCACCAACTCCATCTCTGGATGTGGATATGATATCTACATCAATTCCTGATTCTCCATCTTTAAAATTCATGGAGAAGCCCCACTCAACAATTGGTGGTCATCCTCTTTTAGATGATTTGTTGGGCCATCAATCTTCCATTCCTGAATTCACAACACTATCTGTGGCCTCTTCCTTAAAATCAATCACCACAGATTCCGTGTTGGTTTTCACTTCAACGGATACTCGTTTACCTTCATCAACGGATATCCTTCATCCGTTGACAAGTGTTTCTTCATCAACGGATATGTCTTCAACTAACTATCCGTTGACAGCAATAACTACTACATCAACGGATACTCCTTATCCGTTGACAACTCTCTCTACCACTGCAAAATGTGACATTCCTATGTCAACTGTGGAGGAGTTTGTAGTAATTAAAACACTTTTAGGAATGAGGGAAGGGAGTGAGAGGCTGCCTTGTGAGCAGGCAAAAGGAGAGAAAATCAATGAGAGGCTGACAATTTCTTCCGGTCAGGCAAAAGGAGAGCTAGAGAGTTCCACCTTAGTAGGTGAAGGTGAGGGTGTGAGAGGTGTGAGCCAGGGGGAGCCCCTGATGCAAGAAAAGAGAGATTAGAGAAGGGACTACAGGAGAAATAAGGCAGGAAGAATCAGTCATTGCAAGTGAGTTAATGGAGGTTAATGAAGCTTCCAAAGAGATGGAATTTAGACAAGAATATCAGTCAGTTATTGACTCCATCTCTTTGGATCCTGAAACCTTTACTCATCCTGTTTCTGCCTATCAAGTCATGGCACAGCAGGGCAATGTGGAGGTAGAGGAGGCAATGCACCTAGTGCACACCTCAGAATCTCTTCAAAGAGCAAAAGAAGCTTTACAAACCCTGTCTCCAAATGCTGGAAGTGAAGAGTTTGGCAGTTATGACAGTCAAAGTTCAGATGGTGAAGACATAAATGAAGATGAAACTCCAGGATGGATGTTTTCCAATGCCACTGAACTTGGGCATCTCAATGTGGAAATCATGAAGCAATACCAATCTGCTAAGGCTGAGCACCAAACTGCAGAACCACAGAGAAAGACTGTTCTTGAGCAAGTAATGGCCTCCCTGAAATTACAAAAGATGCAATCTGTTATTCAAAGAACACAGCAAGAGGAGGTCCAGTCTGCAATTAGAGATATGAAAATAGCACTAGATGCCAGGATTGAGGCACTAGCTCCTACTACCACTCAGAAGGTGCTTTCTAGCAAACTTCTCAAAGAAGATAGCCTGGCTAAGTCTGTTCAGCTTCTTTCCTCAAGGGTGGATAGTATGGAATCTCAATTGCACACCATCATTGCCAATCAAACAAAACAAACTCAACTACTGGAAATGCTACTTGCAGCTTCAACCCCAACCCTTGATGCTAACAAAAAGGGGGAGAAAATGGGAACAAGCACAGAAGAGGCTGCAACATCTACTGGCCAATTTCAAGCTACCAGTAGTGAGATAGCACATATTGAGGGGGAGCAACAGCCAATTGTAGTGGTCAATCCAACAGAGTTTGAGATAAAGGCTTCCCCTGTGAAGAAACAAGTGGCTTTGCCTGAGATTCAAAGATTAGAAGACATCTCAGATGGTGAAAGGCAAGCCAGGATAGAAGCTTTGGAAAAGATAAACAAGGAGGCTAATGACAGAATTCTAAGGACAGAGAGGATGATCAATGAATCAATTGCATCAACTCTGTTCCTTAATGCTCAATCTTCTGCTCCAACAATATCAACCACAATCATGAAGGTGCTCACTCCAAGGGTTGTGGCTCCTACATTCTATGATGCTGAGCCATCATTTGTCAAAGAATTTGAACCAGCTATCAAAGCCAGAGCCTACTCACCACCAAAGGAAAATGGGAAGAACAAGCTTCAATTGGACTACCCATTTCCCAAGAATGATGAAGTAAAGCTAATGGGAAAAACAATTATGGAGTTCAAAGTTCAGACAAATAAGAGTGTAAGAGATTGGATGGCTGTAATCATGAGGAATGGAAAAGTATTAAATATATCCAACAGTCATCCTAGATTTGTGGAAGCTAAAAGAGAAGAAGTCTCTAGAATCCAAAGGGAAGCCCATCCAAGTACAGAAAATCAACATGAAAACTCAGAAGAGAAGCAAGCCAGGCTAGCTCAAGAGTTAATGGATGAGGTAGAGGTTGAAATGAAGGAACCTGAGGAAGTTCCCAAAATCAAACCTAGAAGAAGGAAAGCTAAAACCAAGAGGGTTCTTTCTCCAGAACCCTCTCCAGAAAAAGAAACAATTGGTTCACCAGTACCTATGTCTGCAATAGTAATCGACCCAACTGTAAACTTTCATGGTGACCCCATAAGGCCTAAAGAGGAACCAGTGAATTTTGATTCAATTGAAGTTCCTTCATTCTTGCTAAATCCAAAACAGAAGAAAAGGGCTCCAAAGAAGCAACTTTCAAAGGGACCAGTTCAAGTTGCTAGGGTACCTGCCATTGTCAAACAACCAATCTTGGAAAACAAAGAAGACTTTATCTATCAGGCAGAAATTGAAGAATACTCTGACATGAATCTATATTTGGATGAATTGTCAGAAGTAAGAGGAATTGACAAGTACAAGAATCAGCCTGAGAGATTAGTGTTTGTCTACAAGGGAGGAAGTCAGAGGACATGGCCACTAAAGAAGGTTCTTGGAGAAAATTATCATACATTGACCAGAGTGTTCTCAGCTTTCAAGAGACACACAGGGTTCTCTGAGATAGCCAGAAGGGAGATAATTAGCAGAATAGAAGAAATAAGGAGAGAATGGAACTCACCCTCAAGTCTACCAAAGAAAATGAAGATCCCTTATAATGGACAGAAAATCCACATTCAACCCTTTTGGATGATGGAGTTCAGGGATGATGAGGGCACTAGGAGATTCTTCAGGTTAGAAGACCAACTGTCAAAGGCTAGTTCTGACTACCTGAGATGGTTACAACTAAAGCTAAATCCAAAGGTTGTTGAAGAAGATACCTTCTATAGGCAACTTCAAGTGCAAATTGAGTCCAACTCTGCCAAGGAAGGAAAGTCAAGGGTGCAGCCAACCAGAGAGAGGAAACCTCATTAATCTGCTCAATCTAAAGGAGCACATCTCTGATAAGTTTCTTAAAGCTTTCTGTTTTTAATTTTTGTAGCTTAATACAATGTTTGCATACTGAAGTGTGTATATATCGTTAGGAATGTTTTGTTATCATCAAGGTTCTGAATTTATGCTTTATAGCCATCAAGTATAAATTGGGGGAGATTGTTAGGAATATGTTGTAGTTGATGATAACTTAACATTCAAGCAAAATTGTATAAGTCAAGTTTTGTAACTGTCAACGGATAAGACCTTATAACTCTATCCGTTGACAGGTAGCTCATCAACGGATGAGGTTTTGTAGCATACTGCAATATCTCTATTTATCAGTTGATAGTGTCTTTATTCAGAGTCATGTTGACCATCAATGGATAGGCAGAATAGGGTAGCCAATTGTAAATAAGCTATGCTATGTAATTCTGTCTAAGTGAAAATGTATCAACGGATGAGAACAGGGCTCTATCAACGGATACAACTCAAATCTACTCGATCAACGGATACAGCTTAAACTACCATCAACGGATAAGTAGACACAACATCAACGGATAATCATTGTCACTTTATCCTATGCTAGGAATTAGCAGTTGATAAGGACAGGTTTGACTGACAGATCACATGGGTTGATAGTAGGTATAAAAAGCAATATGGCAGCCATACTTTGGAAACACAGAAGAAAGAAGCATTCCATTTACACAGTACATACAAGAAAGGTGCAGGGGACATATCTGTTCACAAGGACAACCTTTCGGCTACATGTGGATTTGGAGTGGAGTAGCAAGTCAACTTGAATTAGATTAATATTATCTTATTCCTGTAGCACTTGTAAACTTGGAATATATAACCAAGTGTAGCAACTCTTTAGATTGTAAGAAAACATACACATTTGCTTAGGGTTTCTTGAATATCTTTAGAAGCAAAGAGTTGTAAACACAGAAGCTGTGTACATTTGTATCACAGGGTTTTCTTCGAATAAAAGTCTCAGGTGGTACATTTAACCACCTGATTTTTTATGTGTTTGTGAACCATTTCTTATTCAGCAATTATTTCCTTATAGATTTCTGTGGTTTTTATCAGAAATTTATAATTATCAAGAATTGTATTCAACCCCCCCCTTCTACAATTATACAAGTGTGTAATCTGGGAATAACACCAACTCCCTGCAGATTTGCATATTCCTAAGCTGAATGAAAATCAGGCTGGCCTAATTGATCGACCGTTCACGGAGGCTGATGTGTTTACCACTTTAAAAAAGATGGGCAAGAACAAAAGTCCTGGTCCTGATGGTTTTTCGGTGGAGTTCTATTTGGCCACCTGGCACATTGTGGGCCCTGATGTCACAAGAGGTATTCTGTATTTCTTTGATTCCCTTGTTCTGCCTAAGATTATTAATGCTGCTTCAATTTGCCTGGTTCCAAAGCACCAAAACCCATCCCAGATGCAACACTTCCGCCCCATCTCTTATTGCAATGTGCTTTATAAGTGTATCTCTAAGATGATTACTGCTAGGCTCAAGGGGGTTATGCCCAGTTTGATTTCTCCAAACCAGTCTGCTTTTGTGGCCAAAAGGTCCATTGGTGATAACATTTTTCTGGCTCTTTGCAAAGGTTACAATCGGAATTCTGGCCAGGCTAGATGTGCAATCAAACTTGACATCCACAAGGCCTTTGACTCTTTGAATTGGAGTTTTATATTCCAAGTTCTTCACAAAATGGGATTCCCTCCAAGGTTTATTTATTGGGTTAAGGTGTGTATCACCTCCACGATGTTCTCTGTAAAGCTAAATGGTAGTTTGGAGGGTTTTTTCAAGGGCAAATCGGGCTTGAGACAGGGAGACCCCATCTCTCCTTATCTTTTTGTGATGGCCATGGAAGTCTTTACAGCATGTCTAAACAAATCTATTGATGGTTCTGATTTCAAATTCTATTGGCGAACAAAGCAAGTCAACCTGCACCACATTATCTTTGCTGATGACGTTTTCCTATTCAGTCATGGTGATGAAACTTCTGTTGCTACTCTTACGGAGGGGGTTTCTATGTTCTCCAACTGTTCTAACTTGGTTCCTAGTATTGATAAGTCAATGTGTTTTTTTTTGCGAATGTCAGAGAGAATGTGGTGGAGAATATCCTTCGGGCTACTGGCTTTCAAAGAGGCTCCCTTCCTATCACGTATCTAGGGTTGCCTCTCATTACTGGTAAACTAAATAGCAGGGACTGCTCCTCCTTGGTGGCCAAGCTTTGCAAGAGGGTGGAATCGTGGATGGTAAGATTTCTCAATTTTGCTGGCCGCTTGATGCTGATTAAAGCGATCATGGCTAGTATTGTTGGCTACTGGAGCATGTATATCTTTCTTCCCAAGGCTATTTTAAAGAAGATCAACAGTTTGTTTTTTAAATTCCTTTGGGGAGGATTCTATAAGGAATCGGGTAGGTGTCACTACAAAGTAGGCTGGGAAGATTGTTGTAAACCTAAAAGTGAGGGGGGGTTGGGGATTAAAAACCTCTTCGAATGGAACCAGGCAGCTGTGTTACATCAGCTCTGGCGCCTGCTCCAACCCTCGACGGACTCTCTTTGGATTTCTTGGTTTCATAAGGTGCTGATTCGTAATAAGGGTTTCTGGACTGCAAAGATGCCGTACAACTGTAGTTGGATTGCAAGGAAAATTTTTAATGCTAGGCCCCAGGCGATGAACTTTCTTACTTTTGAAGTTGGAGTGAACTCTAATTTTCTTTTCTGGCATGATCCGTGGGCAAACAAAAAGCCCCTGGCTCTTGTCTCTACTTCTGTGATCTCTACGGCTGAATCATCTAGTATGGTTAGTATCGGGACGTATCTTAGCAATGGGGTGTGGCATCTCCCTCAATCAAATCACATGGATGTCATTGAAGTCAGAAATAGGGCTAGTATGGTACAACTACATGACAGGGATCGCATCACTTGGGATGGACTCCAGCCAAAGCTTGTCAAACTGGCATCTATTTGGGCATCTATTCGTGACATGGGTCAACCTGCTGCTTGGAGCGACCTAGTGTGGAATTCTCTCAACATCCCAAAGTGCTCCTTTGTCACTTGGCTTGCAGTTAGAGATAGGCTGCTCACTAAGGAGCGTATGGTCCTTTTTGGCATGAATGTTGATCATGTGTGCACTCTTTGTGGAACAGAGGTTGAGTCAATTAGTCACCTGCTCACTACTTGTCCTTTTTCCTCCCTAGTAATGAGAGTCATTCCCTTTCCACTCCATGCGGATTGGGCTTGCTGGCAGCGGGGTGATTTCTTTAGATGTCCTCTTAATGCAAAGCTTAAGGCCATTGCGGGTACTTACCTGACGACATGTGTTTACAGTTTGTGGAAGGAGAGAAATTTCAGAAACCATAATGCTGGCCCAGGACATCCCTCTACCGTGCTCATTTCGAATGTAAAAACCTTTGTGAAGGAAAAACTTTTACTTGTTCTTCCTTTAAAAAATGGGCCCGAGAAGACTCAACCCTTGTTCTTATGCTGTTCTAGTTCATTTGCTGTAGTTGTTATTCTACCAGGTCTTGTCGACCGTGGTTTGTAGTTAGTGTGGATTGCTAGTTTATCTAGCATTATTGTTGTCTTTTCTTTGTTGTTCCGTTAGGTAGATGGTTTTCAAATCGCGGGGTATGCCCCTAGAGTTGTAATCATTTTCCTATGGTATAAATTTTAATTAGCAAAAAAAAAAAGTTAAGGAACGCTCGAAAGAGGACAAGGACATTTTATTAAATATAAGGAATAAAAGAGAATAAGCAGTGAATAGTGTTTTTGGTGGAAATGAGAATATGATTAAGACGACGCCATATAGAAGTATTCAGAACGGATTTCGGAGTTCATATTCATGATCCAGGGGCGAGATAAGTGTATGTAAATGATATCAGATTCAGAAAAATAGCACTTTTATTTTCTCCGAGATTTCCCTGGATACTGAATGATTTAAGGATTTAATAATGAGATTTAAGGAATTTAAATTCAAGGATTATTAAGAAAGATTGAGAATGGTAGTAGAAATATTAAGGAGGTTTCCGGTAAAACCCTAAGTAGAAATCCTTGAGATATTCTTTCGAACGATCAATGAAAATGAACAATAACCGGACAAAGAAACAAGCAGAGGACCAAGAGACAAGCATGTGCAAGTGGATAAGGTCAAGTAACTAAGTAGTTACAATACTTAGAAACTAACCAAGCAACTAAGCTTACAACATACACCATTCCACAAAATCACAACACTTGGCATGGGTGATGCATGAGATGAGCAAAACACTTTAATAAAGTGGCTTTAGGCTAGATATTATCCATACAACACAATAATGCCAGATAAGATCAAGCAAAGCAAGAAACCAATTCCTTTTCTCTCATTCTCTCAAACTGCCCAGCAAGAACACCTCAAAGAAGAAAATTCATATCTCCATTTCTATCCATGATCAAATCACCAAATTTTAACCATAACCTCTCCACTCCATGGGAAATATGCGCTCAAATTTTCATGGTATTCTAATGAGTGTAGCCTAGTAAAAACTCCTCCCCAAGAGAAGAAACCAAACTGTCCAGATTGTTTGACAGTTTTTGTGATGATTTTCAAACGGCCATATCTCCTTCATTACTCAGTGAAATTTTGTGTTCTTTAGCTTTTTGGAAATCTGGTTAGATGCTCTACAACTCTTCTTTAGAAGCCTCGTCCAGAAAACCTCGGTAAGACCTTTGTTTTTCATGATCCTTCAGCTGGGTTATAGAAACTCCGAAAATCTCGAAGTATATTCTTGATGTTTCTTGATAGTTTAAGCTTGGTTATGGAGTTATAAAGACTAAACAAGGTTTATCAAGCCTATTACACTCTCCAAAGAAGGTATAATTCTTAAGGACCCTAGATCTAGTTTTGAGATTTATGATGTTCTTGGTAATTTAGAGATTAGTATGATTATAATGTTATATTAAGCATGATTAGCTAGTGGTTTAAGTTGATCTAAGTATGATGATGATTATGATGTTAAAGTCAGTAGTTCTTGGTCTTGTAAGATGGATTATATGATTAATGGATGTATGGTATGCCCGGTGTGGCTTGGTTTTGATGTTACGAATTTTGGAATGTTCGATTTATAGCCGTCGTAATGCCGAAATTTCGTTAACCTTAAGAAATCGTGTTTAACAGTAGCCATAACTCACTGTCTAGCTTCCTGTTCTGCCATGATAAGTTAGATCATGTTATAAGCTTCATTTTGATATAAAGATCAAATGAAACAGACTTACGATTTAGGAGTTATGGTTAAATTCGTAAAAGTGGTTCGAATCCGTAAAAGCAAGTTCGTAACTGAAATTGAACCTTCGAAAAATGAGTTATGCAGTGACGAAGCATGGTAATTAAATACTAGAGGTAAAAAGGAAGGTGTGAGAGGAAACCTCATGTCAAATGGATCGTTTTCCGATTTTATAAAAATGTTCGAATCAAGGTTAATTACGAATGAACCACTTAGAAGATCACTTAAGTATAACTTTGGTTATAACTTAGAAAGCGGGCGATAAAACTCGAGGTATAATCTTGGCTCATAAACGACCGACCTTAGAACTTATACGGCTGAGTATATACCAAGTGTAAGTATAAGGACATGCCTTAATAGCGAACAAGTGTCTGGTTAAAACGGTATTAATAAGAGTTACACTTTTTTTTTTCGCTAATTAAAATTTTATACCAAAAAGGAACAACTAGAACACAAATCTAGGGGCATACCCCGCGAGATCAACAGTTAAACAAAGCTAAAGACATAACAACAGTAAGTCACCCTACTGTCAACACAAACAAGAGCATAAAATAAACAGCTTACTACATAATAACACCTATGTCAAGAACATCCAGGGTAGCAAAGCAACCCCGCACCAAAATCAGCAACTCGGCATGTGCCTTGAGAGCCAATCGGTCTGTCGCATATACAAAATGTCCCTCCTCCCGGACCATTATCTTCTTGGCGATTCCAGTGATCATCTTCATTGCACCATCCTCTCTAATAGAGCGAATATTCAGGCTGTAGCAATCAGCACCAATGCCAGCCTGCCCCTCAACAACGGCTTTAAGCACTAAACCCTTCTTGAACACATAAAGAGATATGCGTTTATTCCAAATAACAGTCATCTGCACAAAGGCCATGAATGCATCAGAAACATTCTCAGTCACAAGATGTCTTCCACAAATTGAACGAGCATCCTCCCTTGTCTTCGAGCGAGACATAACTTCCTCGCAACCATTGTAACTATAAAATCTCCAACTGAGAATAAACTCAAGACGGAGGCTGCATAAATATCTGCCCAGCAGATTCAAACCAGTTCGCACATAGAAAATAATCTCAAAATTCATGACAACATCCAAAACACTCCTCATGATAGTACAGACAGAAAGTGTACCAAAACACATATCATAATCCACGGATATAAAACTCAACACGCAGTACAAGCGTAGATACCAGGCCACTGAGTACGTAGACGAAGCACTGAGGTTTGCAACATGGAGCTTTGTATCTCCATCCCACCCATTAATACAAATGCACACATAATAAGTCAGTAGACAAGTCCTGACTAAAACAACCTGGATATAATCCGCAACATCACCAAAAGTCATTTGTTTGTCCGTAGAAATCATGTAGCTACAGACCAACAAGGACCTCATCAATCTCTCACCAATCTCAGCAGAAATGACATCTTGTTGAGACGAAACAACAATAAACTTTAAATCCTGCCCTGCAATTCCTGTAAAGGAACTAACCAATTTCCAATCCATATGGCTACGACGACCCCTAAGAAGGCTCTTCTCAACTACATATCCAATAACCATAATGCACTCTACCATACAACTAATAGAGCAACTAAAAAATCCCAAGAGGACATTCTTTGTTTCATCCGTCCTGCTAATGTAGCATAGCTCTCTGTTTGCAAACACCGCAAACACCCAGCTGAACCATCTCCTGGCGCATTCGTCCACAACACACACCGTGATGAAAACTACGTCCCCCAAATAGGCAAATCCAATGAAACCGCCATCGGAAGCAGGCTGACAACCATCTTCCAAATCAATAGAACTGAACTTCGAGACGTTCAGCACAGAAAGTAACAACGAAGTAACCTTCAACATCAGTTCCTTGCATTGTAGAAACAAATAGCCAAACACTTGGTAAACATTGCTAACATCAGAAATGTCACCACCTTCAAAGTCACCCTTGGTGCATTTGTTATCACAAACCCCAAGTTCAGATGCTTCAACAACTTCATAAAAGAATAAAATCATCATCTCCAGTGATTTTATCAATCCTTCCTTCAACAAATCAACCGGGTCCGGTGATAGGAGCGCGAGACTAAGACCAGAGGTCTTACAATTAGCAAGGACCCCAAACGTGCCCTCCAAACATCGAAGGACTGCACAACTTTGGTGAGACATAACATCAAACACCCTGTGGCCTTTGAAAAAATCATCATTTTCACCATTTTTGATTGGGTTATTAGTCAAAGCAAAAGCAAAGACAACCATAGCCCCAATAAACAGCATGATATCTTCTCCTTCTAAGCAAGATAACTCAACCAAGTCCACCAGAGAATCGCTGGAGCTTGAGCAGCCATTTCTAAGAGCCATAACAATCGGACCCTTGAATACCAAACCCGAGACATGCTTCCCCTTCACACGTGACCCTCTAGTAATTGTACTATGAGCCGCTCTAAGAATTTTCAAGGAAATCGGATTTTCCAACAAATCCTCCTTCACCCACCATAAAGCTTCCAAGGGCAGCAGGGCTTTCACCAAACACCCATCTCCATCGAATAGAACTAAGCAGCAACAAAACAAATCTTCTCCGCCATCTACCCCCGTAAGAGGCTTCAAAGAACTCATCAATCTTCGATTAGAAGAAAGACACAAAGAACCCATCACAGAATAACAATTAAGAAATAAAATTATACGTATAAATAAGAAATATGGTGTATAGGTGGTAAGATAGAAGAGGGTGATGGATTATTGAAGGGAAGAAATATAGATCTGATGAAAAAGTGCAAGAGAAGGATGAGATTAAGTGGTGGCTATTAGGGTTTTTAGAGAGAGGTTAGAGAGAAGGTAGAGAAACGACTCTCATTGGTTTTGTATAAGAGTTACACTTGGCTTCTTAAAAGCGTTAAGTGATTAACCTCGAATGTTTTGATTATGTATAGATCACCGGACCACCCCGAGTCATGCCACTAGCATAAGCTGGAGTACCAGGCAAGTCTTCAATCAATTTGAAGCTGTTGTTGTGACAATATGTATATATCTGTTGTTTTGTGATACATATGCCATAGCATGCATGCCTATCTTCGAGATATATATATATTGTGATACTTGTTCCTTGAATTATTGTTGGCTTTTGAGCTGGATTGAAAACGTATCGGTTATAAGCCGAATATTGCTAAGACCCTTAAGTGAAGGGCATCTGAATCTCATTCTTCGAGTATAGACCGGGAGTCGGTATTTCTTGATATATTGAGATTATTTTCAGAGGAAAATATTTAAGTAAATATTTTCCATTATTTATCTGATGAATATTATTTGTATATTCCTTTGGGATTATTTATGAATATTATTTTGAATATTCATTCGAACTTAAATTATTCAATAAATATTATTCAATTGAGCTTGCTTCAGTCAATGAATATTATCTTCAATATCCGTTGAAAGTCGATTCATCAATGAATATTATTTCGAATATTCATTTGATAATTAATTCTTCGATAAAGTATTATTAAGTGAATATTCATTACTTATTCAATGAATATTACCTCGAATATCCATTTGATAATTATTTCTTCAATAAATATTATTATTAAATTGAAGATTCACTATTTGTCCAGTGAATATGGTTTCAAATATTCATTTGGTAATTATTCCTTCAATCAGTATTATTAACTCGAATATTCATTATTTATTCAATGAATATTATTTCGAATATTCATTTGATAATTATTCCTTCAATAAGCATTACTAAGTGAATATTCTTTACTGGTACAATGAATATCACCTCGAACAATCGTTTGATAATTACTTCTTTAATAAATATTATTACTAAATTAAAGATTCACTATTTGTTCAGTAAATATTGTTTCGAATATTCGTTCGAATCTTATTTATTTGATTTGATTATTCACTATTTGCTCAGTGAACATTATTTCGAATACTCATTCGAGTTATATTTAATTGTTAATTATTGTTAACGTGGATATTCACTATTTATTCAGTGAATATTATTTCGCATGTTCATTCGAGCTTTATCTATTTGATAAGTATTATCAAGTTAAAATTCATTAATTATTTAATGAATATTATTTGTGAATATTTATTCGAGGATTATTCCGAGTAATATTTTTATATTAAGATTATTCCTCCAATATTCTAAGTTGATAAATATTCCTTGGGATATTTAATGAAATGAATTCTTCTATCTCGTTTCAGAGTGATTTACTTCGTTCGAATATCATCTTCGACCCTCGAATATTAAATAAATTATCTCTGAATCCTATTATTATATTATCTTATCAAGGAAGGTTCTCAGAAACTCTATTCTTCATTCAATTCTATCTCTCAGATTATAAGGGAACCTTACTTGAGAAATGTTATTTATCTTGTTGACTTCCCGGTCATAGATTCTTTGAAACTATTCTTTTCAATTGCAACTTGGTTGCTATTATTCATGGAATCTTGTGTACCCACTCATTATTCGAGGGGTAAGAATGTTGGAACAAGTTGGTATCCATTAACAAGCAGCAGCTTGGGAAATATTGGTGAATTTTCCTTTCCAACTAGATACGACTACTTTGTGGAGTCTTATCAACAAGTATTACACTTGGGGAAAGGGGGACGAACTTTAAATTTCAAGGTTATGGATGTGAAATGAACTAGGAGACGCGTAAGTGGTCGAGTGGCGCCGATCCAGCAATAGCCCAACCGTTGGCTTAAGGAGTTCCAGAGGGCGGTAGACAAGTAAATCCGTCGGAGCTACCTTCTACATGTAGTAAACGACTGATGAGATGCATGACATACGACTGATCATCGTAAACGTTAGGGCATCTGGCGCGGCAATTCTCCCGTATTAGTTCACTATTCAAAGTGGGAAATCTTCTGCAACACCATCTGTGTTGGTAGAGTGGAAAAGTGTTTAAAACTGGAATTGCAATATTCTTCCTGCAAGTTCCTCTATTATGATGAATGATGCTATCTTGCTTATCTTTGACATAGCAGATATTTCCACAGATGATATAAATTGAGTTACCTTGTAACTTCATCCTTTACATTGTATTGGCATCATTTCCGTAAATGCATGGCATATGGTTTCAAAATATATCTTTGAACTGTCATATATATCACTGTCAGTTATATTATTTTTGGTGGGCTATTGCTCACCCTTGCATTATTATTATTATATCACAACAACAGATAGATCTGACGGCCAGCACAAGGAGTACTCGGTGTAAGCAGGGACAGCGGTTAGGGTTGCCTACTGATGACATGGACGACATTGCTGAGGTAGAAGCTACCAGTAGGCTAGACTGTCAGCTTTTGGTTTATCAGATGTATTTATGTAAATGGATGGCAAAGAGTATGTATTAGTAAATTGTAATTCTTTGGGTTGTGAGAACTCAAACTTGTGATTAATAATATTGATGGTTACTCTGATTTCATCTCTGGGACTATAACGGGTGTGTTTTATGTTGTGGTTTTGGGTCACAAGGTTGTAATTTAAATTATGTTGGTTTTGTGGATGGATATTGAGACCGTAACGACCAGATCCCTGACCCCGGATCTAGGGGTGTTACAGAAATGGTATCAGAGCGTTACGTTATAAATCCCAGAGATGGTGCGACGTTAAAACAATAAATTCACTATGATAATAAGAACTCTTGCCAAGTTCATAGTCGGACTACTTAATGTAGTACTGACATATAAAACCCTTATGGGAAATTTTAAGTATCATGATAGTAACTTAGGGCGTTCTCGTATCGACTGGTAAGGCGACAGACCTTGAGGTGTTCGAGCAGTAGCATAGTGATGCTTTATTATATGTTGACGATCGGTTTAAAGACTCGATAGAGTACCCTATTGAGGGGCCGAAGGAGGTTCCAACTAAGAAGGAGAATCCTGTTAAGGATAAAAGAGTTTACCCTTGAGGAAATGAGGGCTACAGCCAGAGAGACTGTAAGAGTTAAGGTATAGTGCTCAGAGGAGTGAGCATAAAGATCTGAGGTATTATTAAGAGAACTAAAGATGCAATATTGGATTCATAGTCGGACTACCGGATGTAGAACCAGCAAGTAAGATGGATTGGAAGAATAACTTGAGATCTTATATAGGGATATATAATAATCCTTAGAGACTTTCAGATTAATGAGAAAAGAGTAGAATGATGCGTGATTATTAAAGACACCGATATATGACAGGGGAGCAGAGTCTCCAGGAGCAGTTGAGATAGAGGCAGCAAATGCCACAACATGTGATGAATGGAATAGTATGAATATTGTTAATAGTAATTCGTCATGGGAAGGCAGACTTTGTAGGTTATAATTTATAAAGTCAAATTGAGATGGATGAGATGGTTTGATTCAGGGAAATGTTCATTTCATGAATGGATTAACTTAGAAAATAAAGACAGTGGAAAGTGATGGTATGATGGGATTCAGAGGAATACGAAATTCTTTCTTTTCCTTGAATGGATTAATGTAGTTATCTTAAATTTATTCCGACACTGAATCTTAAATGGATCAAGTAGGTGATCAGTGGTTAAAAGGTAATTGAGAATGTTTTTAGATGAAACCTGAAGAAATAGGTGTATGCCGAGTTCTCAAAGTATGAGTCTAGCAAAATGAAGTTCAGTTATTAGGACATACGATCAATAGTGAGTAGTGTTGGTTGGCTCGCCGAGATAAAGACAATTTCAAATGGAGAAAGGCCAACCACACCAGCAAAGGTGAGAAATTTCGTAAGATTCACAAGGAATATGTGAGGAAATCTCCCTAGAGCTAAAGATGAAAGTGGTGACGACCCAGCGTTGGCGTCGCCTAACGGAAGAAGGAAGGCTTTGTGATATATTATGATGCACCTCATACAGGAATAGGTGGTGTGCTTTTGCAGCACGACAGAGTATTGTGGATGCGTTCAGATATCACGGTTCACCAGATTAGAATGGCCTTGGTAGTGCCAAATTTTATGGATTGACTAACTTCGATGGTAGTGTTCCTTCTGAGATTAGTGGTTAAGTAGATTGACATGTGATAGTATCGACCATTAGGACATATATATTTGGTTCCTTTCCAACGGTTACACTTCCAACTTTATGTCGATCATACCGTTACTATAACTACTTACAATTCGACCGCTCGGATGTTCCTTGAACTATCTTTCAGATATCGAAATGAATCTTCTTAGTGTTACCAATGGGCGGACAGATTGACCAAAATTTCCCTGATTCTGGGAGGAAATTCGAAGAATTTTTTTGGCAAACCTTGTCTTTCTGATTATCAGAAGATATCACTAAAGAAAGTGGAAACTGGAGCAAACCCCGTGGACTGGGTAAAGTAGCCGCTATACGGACTGGTAGACAGACCCCGACTATTGTGATTGATTCTAGAGATAAACTGATGAAGTTGAGATTGGATGGTAAAAAAAAAGGAAATGTAATTAAGAAACAAGCCGGACTGAGAAACTCCGAGATTGATTTAAATGAAAAGGCTGTTATGCCATAAGTGTTAAGCTTATGTGGCACGTGGAATTGATACGAGTAGTTGAAAGGATAAAAGTAAAGGAGAGGTGACCGGAGACGGTACCGAGAAGTCGATTGAGACTTATATGGAGTAAAGTTTTGAAAAGATCAAAAGGTATCGAAGTAGCAGGCACTTTGCCAGCAATTGCTAGGAATGTAATGCTTTAAGCTAACCCCTAAACTCACATATTCTAGTATGGCCAGTTGGAGCCATGTCACAAAGGATTATTAGGTGACTAAACCAGCAATATTAGGACAAAGCGGGGGTTGCTTTTATCCAAGCACCGACCGCGAGAGCTTTTAGGATATAAAGTGAAGTGATTCATAGGTATATGATTGACCAGATTCTGAGTAAGAATAGAAGCATGGTGCGTTGAGACACCTGATGTTGGGATATTATAAATACCATGGATATATTATGGCTAAGACAGATGATCAAGCTAAGTATTTAGAAATGGCCAAAGGTGGCTCAATACGATACAAATTTTTTTTATTAAGCTAATATCTTCGATAAAAGCAATAGGTACTAAGAGATTCATGTTGAACTCGACCAATATCTTCCAGATCGTCCTTGCTACCATGACCAAGTTCTGTGAGAAAGACAGATAGACATATGTCGTCTTTTGGAAGGTCATATAGACTTACATTCGTTTGAAAGAAGAGGTTAGCATTATGCTACCTATATATTATCAAGATGAGAATGATTGGGAAGAGACCCATATCAATGATATGTGATTTGATTATCAGTAAAAGGATGTAAGTATTTCTTGAAAATAGAATTGAGGTTAGAATACCCATAAATTGGGATGAACCCTGGGGATGCACAAAGGATGGCATTACCCTAATAATGACATTGTGAATTTTGATGATATAAGTTTGATTGACTAAGGCAACAACAACCTTTAAGGGTTTATTTAAAGGAATTTCAAAAAGCACACAGACGAAATTATTATAAGATTGATGATTGATGTTTGATATACATTGTACCCAGAAAATACAGGATGAATGATGAGGATGACCTAAGAAACCTTACAAGGAAAAAGGTAATATTCTGAGCTTCAAATTGGAAGTTTGGTAAGAAATGTATGACATCATAATGATAATGCCAGATAAGGCATGTGTGAAACCATGAAGGGTTATGGATTGAACCAATAAGGTTGAGAATATCCTCAGTGTGATCGGGAGTAATCGTGATAAAGTTCACACGGGAAGGTGGAAGCATTGACTTATGGAAAAAGGCCGATCTATATTTTCTCTCCTTCAGCAGAGTCTAAGGGAGAATGCTTTCACCCTGAGTTGGAATAGATCCAGAAAACACCGACTACAAGGAATTATTGTTATCAGGACATGGCCAATGAGGTGGCCGACACTTTAAGTATAAAGGAGTAATTATGAATGCACATACCAAAGAAACATAATGATATCGAGAAGGACCTTGAAGGTCATACTGTGGTGGAGGATTTACATTCCCTCTGATGATTGTGCAAGAATCAACCATAAGAATAGTTAAGTAAACATTCGATTCCTGATGACGTCTTAAGCATATTACCTACATTAGGAGGTCCTAATTGAAGTAAACCAGGACCATGATACGAAATTGATTTAAGGTTAGCTAGTAAAGCGCTACGCAAACGACAAACGTTGGTGATTCAACAAAGGGCTACGTTAATGTAGTGGCGAGTCTTTTAAGAAATGCGATGACAATGCAATGATAAAGATAGTGCTGCCATTGATAAGCTAAAAGGCATGTTGATGAATGACAAGCAAGTTTAATTATGTTGGTGTATTTTTGCGCAAACAAGATAGAGAATATGAGGTTGAAGATTCATAATGCTAAGAGGCAAATTTGACAGAAATAGATTATATTGGATCTAAGTTAGAAAAATCGTCAAGGTTTATTTCAGATGGCTTAGTTTTGGAATGACGTGATGCTCGAAATAAATGATTAGGCTATGATGATTCATAAAGTGATTATAGTAGAAATGGGAGCCAAGTGGCTGATAGAAATAGAAATAGAATTGAGGGTCAATAAGGGAGTTGGATATGCGGACTCCTGAGAAACCCCAGCAATGAAGCTAGAAAAGTTGAAATTGAAAGCATAAATGACATATGGATTAACTCCCTTTTAAGTTGGAAGAATTCAAGGATATTTGGAATAGATCGGTTGATTAATCAAGAGACTAATGGATCGAGAAAGTGAGAATTTAGATGGTTGAACAAAGGTAAGTTTGACCCCAAAGATGTGATACTTATCAAATAAAAGGTGACGGGATACCAATAAGAAGGTGTCAAGTACAAAGGATGTCTTACAGAAATGAAAAAGAATCAGAAAACGAGAAGGATGTGATTGATAAAGAAAAGATTGGGAAAATAATCATGGAATGTGAGGCAAGGAATGTTATGAATGGATTGATGAATGGGTTTTCTAATGAGCTCTCGAGGTGACAATCTGATAGTGTTAGTATTGTGAATATGAAAGAGCTAGTAGTGTGGCGTGTAATGCCAGTAACGATGATGTCAAGCGAGAAATCCAAGATCTAACCCGAAATGGTCGAAGGATTTTCCAAAAGTGAGTGATGCTAAGATCGAACAAGAGTATAGGTCCATAGAATGATGGACATAGCAGCAAGGACATGCGACACGTGAGATTACGATAAAGTAATATTTGATACGAATACGATTATTTTCTTCTCTAATGAACCTCTATAGTTCAGAGGTAAATTCTAAGTATGATATTTTGCAATCATGAAAACTTTCTATAATTCTTTGAAATTCTTTTCTTCTCTCTTATTCATTTTCTTTTTTTATTGAGAGGAACAACCCTTTAAGGAGGGGAGGTACTTCTACGTGACTATCTATCTGTGTGATAGAAGTCTATGTGGAATACCGTAACTTGTTTAATTGCTTGTCAAGTACTAAAGGCTGGCCCCCTTCTGTACTAACTATGCAATATGACAAATGTTCATTGATCATAGTGATTTCTCAATAAATTCTTCTATTTTTATACATTGATCGAGATTGCGAAGATTAAAGCGATCAGGAAATGCGTAATTACGAGTGAGGTTATCTCCGAATTCGTAGCGCGTTAGTGATACCGAAATCACTGCAGATACCAATAAAAGTAGTAGTATATGATTGGGTAAGAGCATAGCCCGGATAGTGTGTTGTACGAAAAGCAGCAAAGTTGACAAAAAAGGATAAGAGGAGTATGGTAGCATTGGTGAGATGTGTTGTAAAAGGATTGGAATGATTACGGATGGATCGGGGAACTAGCATTACCCCCAAATCTGCAACAAGTGCACAACGGGTTCCATGTTTCGATGCTAAGAAAATATAACCCAAATCCCAAGCATATTGTGGAATACGAGCACGTGGACATACCACCAGATCTAACCTATGTGGAGCAGCCAGTGAAAACCATAGATCGAAAAAGAACAAGTGCTCCGAAATAAGGTCATCAAGCTTGTCAGAGTTTTGTGGTAGAACCACAACGTGGAAGAATCAACTTGGGAATTGGAAAGCGCGATACTGGAAAAGTACCCCCATTTGCTCTCGGACTGATTCCGGGACGGAATCCTTTTAAGGAGGGGAGACTGTAAGAACCCGATTTTTGGGTAGAATTAAAACTTTTTATTATATAATGATGTGAGAATGAATAATGGTTACGACTACGATGTAACAGTTGTTCTTCCGAATGAATGGAATGGATTAAGATTCAAATGTTTATATGCCATGAGCCATGCACTTGGTTGATAACCTATATTAGAATAATCTATCTCCTAGGAAATAAGATATGGTATTCCAAAGAGGTAGTAGATATTCTGATGTTATCCAAATCGATATATTTTATTAGTCCAGAGGTTCCGTGAAAGAGTTAAGGAACGCTCGAAAGAGGACAAGGACATTTTATTAAATATAAGGAATAAAAGAGAATAAGCAGTGAATAGTGTTTTTGGTGGAAATGAGAATATGATTAAGACGACGCCATATAGAAGTATTCAGAACGGATTTCGGAGTTCATATTCATGATCCAGGGGCGAGATAAGTGTATGTAAATGATATCAGATTCAGAAAAATAGCACTTTTATTTTCTCCGAGATTTCCCTGGATACTGAATGATTTAAGGATTTAATAATGAGATTTAAGGAATTTAAATTCAAGGATTATTAAGAAAGATTGAGAATGGTAGTAGAAATATTAAGGAGGTTTCCGGTAAAACCCTAAGTAGAAATCCTTGAGATATTCTTTCGAACGATCAATGAAAATGAGCAATAACCGGACAAAGAAACAAGCAGAGGACCAAGAGACAAGCATGTGCAAGTGGATAAGGTCAAGTAACTAAGTAGTTACAAAGGTAACTAGCATACTTAGAAACTAACCAAGCAACTAAGCTTATAACATACACCATTCCACAAAATCACAACACTTGGCATGGGTGATGCATGAGATGAGCAAAGCACTTTAATAAAGTGGCTTTAGGCTAGATATTATCCATACAACACAATAATGCAAGATAAGATCAAGCAAAGCAAGAAACCAATTCCTTTTCTCTCATTCTCTCAAACTGCCCAGCAAGAACACCTCAAAGAAACAAATTCATATCTCCATTTCTATCCATGATAAAATCACCAAATTTTAACCATAACCTCTCCACTCCATGGGCAATATGCGCTCAAATTTTCATGGTATTATAATGAGTGTAGCCTAGTAAAAACTCCTCCCCAAGAGAAGAAACCAAACTGTCCAGATTGTTTGATAGTTTCTGTGATGATTTTGAAACGGCCATATATCCTTCATTACTCAGTGAAATTTTGTGTTCTTTAGCTTTTTGGAAATCTGGTTAGATGCTCTACAACTCTCCTTTAGAAGCCTCGTCCAGAAAACCTCGGTAAGACCTTTGTTTTTCATGATCTTTCAGCTGGGTTATAGAAACTCTGAAAATCTCTAAGTATATTCTTGATAGTTTAAGCTTGGTTATGGAGTTATAAGGACTAAACAAGGTTTATCAAGCCTATTACACTCTCCAAAGATGGTATAATTCTTAAGGACCCTAGATCTAGTTTTGAGATTTATGATGTTCTTGGTAATTTAGAGATTAGTATGATTATAATGTTATATTAAGCATGATTAGCTAGTGGTTTAAGTTGATCTAAGTATGATGATGATTATGATGTTAAAGTCAGTAGTTCTTGGTCTTGTAAGATGGATTATATGATTAATGGATGTATGGTATGCCCGGTGTTGCTTGGTTTTGATGTTACGAATTTTGGAATGTTCGATTTATAGCCATCGTAATGCCGAAATTTCGTTAACCTTAAGAAATCGTTTAAAAGTAGCCATAACTCACTATCTAGCTTCGTGTTCTGCCATGATAAGTTAGATCATGTTATAAGCTTCGTTTTGATATAAAGATCAAGTGAAAAAGACTTACGATTTAGGAGTTATGGTTAAATTCGTAAAAGTGGTTCGAAACCGTAAAAGCAAGTTCGTAACTGAAATTGAACCTTCGAAAAATGAGTTATGCAGTGACGAAGCATGGTAATTAAATACTAGAGGTAAAAAGGAAGGTGTGAGAGGAAACCTCATGTCAAATGGATCGTTTTCCGATTTTATAAAAATGTTCGAATCAAGGTTAATTACGAATGAACCACTTAGAAGATCACTTAAGTATAACTTTGGTTATAACTTAGAAAGCGGGCGATAAAACTCGAGGTATAATCTTGGCTCATAAACGACCGACCTTAGAACTTATACGGCTGAGTATATACCAAGTGTAAGTATAAGGACATGCCTTAATAGCGAACAAGTGTCTGGTTAAAACGGTATTAATAAGATTTACACTTAGCTTCTTAAAAGCGTTAAGTGATTAACCTCGAATGTTTTGATTATGTATAGATCACCGGACCACCCCGAGTCATGCCACTAGCATAAGCTGGAGTACCAGGCAAGTCTTCAATCAATTTGAAGTTGTTGTTGTGACAATATGTATATATATGTTGTTTTGTGATACATATGCCATAGCATGCATGCCTATCTTCGAGATATATATATTGTGATACTTGTTCCTTGAATTATTGTTGGCTTTTGAGCTGGATTGAAAAACTTATCGGTTATAAGCCGAATATTGCTAAGACCCTTAAGTGAAGGGCATCTGAATCTCATTCTTCGAGTAAAGACCGGGAGTCGGTATTTCTGGATATATTGAGATTATTTTCAGAGGAAAATATTTAAGTAAATATTTTCCATTATTTATCTGATGAATATTATTTGTATATTCCTTTGGGATTATTTATGAATATTATTTTGAATATTCATTCGAACTTAAATTATTCAATAAATATTATTCAATTGAGCTTGCTTCAGTCAATGAATATTATCTTCAATATCCGTTGAAAGTCGATTCATCAATGAATATTATTTCGAATATTCATTTGATAATTAATTCTTCGATAAAGTATTATTAAGTGAATATTCATTACTTATTCAATGAATATTACCTCGAATATCCATTTGATAATTATTTCTTCAATAAATATTATTATTAAATTGAAGATTCACTATTTGTCCAGTGAATATGGTTTCAAATATTCATTTGGTAATTATTCCTTCAATCAGTATTATTAACTCGAATATTCATTATTTATTCAATGAATATTATTTCGAATATTCATTTGATAATTATTCCTTCAATAAGCATTACTAAGTGAATATTCATTACTAGTACAATGAATATCACCTCGAACAATCGTTTGATAATTACTTCTTTAATAAATATTATTACTAAATTAAAGATTCACTATTTGTTCAGTAAATATTGTTTCGAATATTCGTTCGAATCTTATTTATTTGATTTGATTATTCACTATTTGCTCAGTGAATATTATTTCGAATACTCATTCGAGTTATATTTAATTGTTAATTATTGTTAACTTGGATATTCACTATTTATTCAGTGAATATTATTTCGCATGTTCATTCGAGCTTTATCTATTTGATAAGTATTATCAAGTTAAAATTCATTAATTATTTAATGAATATTATTTGTGAATATTTATTCGAGGATTATTCCGAGTAATATTTTTATATTAAGATTATTCCTCCAATATTCTAAGTTGATAAATATTCCTTGGGATATTTAATGAAATGAATTCTTCTATCTCGTTTCAGAGTGATTTACTTCGTTCGAATATCATCTTCGACCCTCAAATATTAAATAAATTATCTCTGAATCCTATTATTATATTATCTTATCAAGGAAGGTTCTCAGAAACTCTATTCTTCATTCAATTCTATCTCTCAAATTATAAGGGAACCTTACTTGAGAAATGTTATTTATCTTGTTGACTTCCCGGTCATAGATTCTTTGAAACTATTCTTTTCAATTGCAACTTGGTTGCTATTATTCATGGAATCTTGTGTACCCACTCATTATTCGAGGGGTAAGAATGTTGGAACAAGTTGGTATCCATTAACAAGCAGCAGCTTGGGAAATATTGGTGAATTTTCCTTTCCAACTAGATACGACTACTTTGTGGAGTCTTATCAACAAGTATTATACTTGGGGAAAGGGGACGAACTTTAAATTTCAAGGTTATGGATGTGAAATGAACTAGGAGACGCGTAAGTGGTCGCGTGGCGTCGACCCAGCAATAGCCCAACCGTTGGCTTAAGGAGTTCCAGAGGGCGGTAGACAAGTAAATCCGTCGGAGCTACCTTCTACATGTAGTAAACGACTGATGAGATGCATGACATACGACTGATCATCGTAAACGTTAGGGCATCTGGCGCGGAAATTCTCCCGTATTAGTTCACTATTCAAAGTGGGAAATCTTCTCCAACACTATCTGTGTTGGCAGAGTGGAAAAGTGTTTAAAACTGGAATTGCAATATTCTTCCTGTAAGTTCCTCTATTATGATGAATGATGCTATCTTGCTTATCTTTGACATAGCAGATATTTCCATAGATGATATAAATTGAGTTACCTTGTAACTTCATCCTTTACATTGTATTGGCATCATTTCCGTAAATGCATGGCATATGGTTTCAAAATATATCTTTGAACTGTCATATATATCACTGTCAGTTATATTATTTTTGGTGGGCTATTGCTCACCCTTGCATTATTATTATTATATCACAACAACAGATAGATCTGACGGCCAGCACAAGGAGTACTCGGTGTAAGCAGGGACAGCGGTTAGGGTTGCCTACTGATGACATGGACGACATTGCTGAGGTAGAAGCTACCAGTAGGCTAGACTGTCAGCTTTTGGTTTATCAGATGTATTTATGTAAATGGATGGCAAAGAGTATGTATTAGTAAATTGTAATTCTTTGGGTTGTGAGAACTCAAACTTGTGATTAATAATATTGATAGTTACTCTGATTTCATCTCTGGACTATAACGGGTGTGTTTTATGTTGTGGTTTTGGGTCACAAGGTTGTAATTTAAATTATGTTGGTTTT
Source organism: Kitagawia praeruptora (assembly GCA_037693485.1). Lineage (NCBI taxonomy): Eukaryota > Viridiplantae > Streptophyta > Magnoliopsida > Apiales > Apiaceae > Kitagawia > Kitagawia praeruptora. The sequence continues at coordinate 81,872,992 of CM075345.1, forward strand.
GTGGATGGATATTGAGACCGTAACGACCAGATCCCTGACCCCGGATCTGGGGGTGTTACACCAATTCTCCAATTTTGATAGCATCCACAACAATACTAACTCTTTAATCTTTGTTAGTTGTTCTTTCTTGTCTGAAATTTCTACCAATTTTCTATAAAGACCCAATATGGTTATACCAATATGTGTTCATGCTCTCTTATGAGCCTATCCTTTGAGATTAGACGTTCTTCACACTGAGATATGAACATATTATATCCATTTCCCACTAACGGTGATAGTATCGATTCATATACAACTTCTCCAGAACCTCGAATTTAATCTTGAATCTTCTATCTGACACAATTATTGGAGTACCACAGTACACTGCTTTTCTTTCAAATGAATTTGGACCAACTTTTCGATAGCATAATCCTTAATCGATAGAGAGAAAACGAACTAATGCCATTATACGTCGTTAGTATTGTAATCGCATCTTGATCCGGTTTTGTTCCTTGTAATCACACCGTAAGATCTTAATTCATCACCTAAAGGTTAACTTATTCTAACCCGATTGGCATACCTTCAAAACTATTTGAGATAATAAGAATCATGAAATTTTGAAGAGAAAAGATTACATGTCATAGCAAATGTCCTACAATTGTGGTTATCAATTTATGAATTTTAAAGCAACATGATTTTAAATAAAAGAATAACTGAGAGATCAATATGATCATATGAACCCGATGTTGCGTGTCTTAGCTCCGACATTTACAAATAAAGGTGGCCAGCCTTCTTGTAATACACAACACACCAGTGATGGTGTCCCATCCAACTTCTATCACACAGATAGATATACCTGGCGTTCCCTATAAATAGGGTTGTTCGTCTCAGTTAGAGAAAAAAAAATATGAAAGGAATTTCAAAGGTGTTATTTCCAAAAAGAACAACCAGAAAGAAAGTACCGAACAAGGTGTTATATTGCAAAATAAAGTTATCCACCACTGGAAAAAATAAAAAAGTTGAAAACCTCAGGAATTTGAAAGTAGGTACCATAACAATCTCTGAAACAATTGAAATCCAAAATGGGGGTTGAACACAAGTGTCAAAATACCACTGTAACAATTGAAATCCAAAATGGGGGTTGAACACAAGTGTCAAAATGCCACTGTTTAGAAGAGGAAATATATCTTTTAACGGATGCCTCTTTAGGAGGGTTGTCAAAATAATTCATAGAAAAGGAAGGTATTGCCAAGGTTTTTACATATGTGTTTTTTTTGTTTTTTGTTGGCTCCTCCGATGGTTCATCATCTAATTCTAAAATCTTCGTCTCCACGTCCTAAGGTTATCGATACCGTACCTCGTCGTTGACTCGTAATAATCTCTGAAGATTCCATAGTAGATATCTACAGCCGCAAGAAGTCCTATCCAGTTTAGCATAATCATCTTAAGTGAGCATGTCATCTCGACTCGTAATAGCCTTTTTTTTTTTTTTTTTGCTAAATACAAACTCGTAATAGCCTCTGAAGATATAATCCGTAACTCTCTTAAATATACGACCCAATGTTAAGACTGTCCCAACAATCTCAACTCAACTCTTTATGAGTTTACGTTCACGTGATCTTTTTCCTAAATCTTTCTACCTAGAGGCTAATCCTAAATTCATTTATCTATTCTTGTTTTATTTGCCAAAACCTGTCACTCTGATACCAACCTGTGACAGCCCGTAAATCCGGTGTCACGAACTAATAACATGCATTGACATATAATATAAAATAAAGTGACACTCTCACAAGGCAGGATCTTTTCACAAGTTTTGGCTTTTAAAACAAGAATCTAAATTCAAATATTACAAACCTTAATAATACTAGTCCAAGAGTCTATCTGATTACATTACCCACTGTAGATTTTAGAAGTATTATTACAACTCAAAATAACCCGTTAGCCTCCGAAAAACTACCTGCAGCGCACCAAACCTGAGCATATACTCTCTCGCGGGTCCACCTGTCCGCTTATGAGTGGTAGGGTAATCACGAACCATCTCACTGTCTGTCTGTAGGTTTAGATGAATAAAGCAAGAGTGAGCAAAGAAAAGCTTAGGTATATATATAAATAACAGAATGTAAACCATTTTGAAGAGTATATAAATAATAGTTTGACAAGAATTAAATCATTTTATTTGCTTAGCGAATGAAAACCTGAGTGAACTAAGTTCAACAAGTGTAATTTTGAACAGTAAGTTATACAACAGCTAGCAGCCTTAAAACATTGATAATAATACATATATCTCTTATCAAGAAGTTTTAATCACAAGACAGGTATTTGAAATCTAGAATCTTTCATCGTAGAATGGATATTTATCCAAAGCTTTTCTTCAAGCGAAATTTAGACTAATGTCTCAAATTATAGATAGTTGGAATTATTAGACGCTTTTCTCTAAGCCTAAGTTGGGGATCAGCCACTCAGACCCGAAACCTTTGTGCTATGCATTGGTTCCTAAATAAATAATCAATCCGGATATATAAAGCACTTATTGACCATGGCTTTATAAAAAAAATGATGGGCCGGCGTCACCCGGTCCTCTTACGCTAATCTGCCGACATCTTGGCCTATTCTCAAGGTGCTGGGCCGGCGTCACGGTCCTCTTACGCAGTCATTCCAACTTCTATGTGAAAATAGGGAATCTTTTTTTTTTTGCTAATTAAAATTTATACCATAGGAAAATGATTACATCTCAAGGGGCATACCCCGTGATAAGTAACACCTACCTAACGGAACGACAAAGAGAAAACATTAATAATGCTAGATAAACTAGCAATCAACAACAACTAATTAAAACCTAGGCAACTAAAACCTAGTCTGCATGCAAACAACCAACTAGATAAAACTAGCTAAAACCATAATAATAGAATCGCCAATTATTTTCCTCCTGGGGTGACCACCCCTGCTTCCTTGCACCATGCCCTTGTGAAAGGGGAGAGACAGTCTGCATACCAAAACCATCATGCAGTTGGTCCACGCGCGCGGGACCTCCTTTGGAACCAGCTCCATCATAAATCCTTCTCCTCAATGACCACATCAAGGTACATGTTCGCACAACCTCAACATATATAATACGCAGCAGCAAGCAAACCGAATATGCCCTCTTGATAACCGGCAACTCAAAAGGACCAGTTTCCAACCCACTTGTAACAGACAAACGAGAATCACACAAAAAATTCATAATCAGGTCATTTTCCATACCCATTTTTACCAGCAGATGGCTATCAGGGGAACCAGCCACCCTTATGTACACACACAAACTACACAAACCCTTAGAAGTCAGGTCTGCACAAGTCCCGCAAACAACTTTCAAAACTGCAATGAAAGTCACATGAAGCCAGATCTTCATCGAAATGATAACAGCAATGTTGGAAGAAACAACATGTCCTTCTTTTCCATTAAGGTGATCACCATTAGGATTGCCAGCAGTTCGTTGAGTATCCTCAACTATATTCCTGATCAGACTCCCATTGTCTATCCCTCTTCGTGTGTCATCTTTGATTCCTGTCCTGTATAAAAACATGTACCAACGTACCCAACGCGCATTATCCCACTGATTCACACCATTATAGCAAACGATAGCAATTATGCTAAAATCCAAACCCCGGTCTATTGCCCAAGTAGCAACATCATCATCCAAATCTGTATACCCATTCTCAAAACTCAATACAGCTACATCTCCGCGCTGTTTCAAGAGAATAATGATTCGAAACAAACCATCATACATATGGTGGGCGTTAAAAATCCCAGCCATCCTCCGAAATTGGAGCATATGGCTTCCAAGCATTAAGAAGAATGACTCATACAAGATGAGACCCAACATCTGGGTTCCTTGGAACAGCTGAGTCTCAAACACCTCTACAACATCAAACGAAGACAAACGAGTCATCAACATCACCTGCAGAATAACTTTTTTTTTTTTACTAATTAAAATTTATACCATAGGCAAACAAATTACATCTCTAGGGGCATACCCCGCGATTTGAAACCCATCCACCTAACGGAACAGCATGAGCTAAAAACATAGGAGAAACTAGATAAACTAGTTTAGACTAGTTTAAAAACATCAAAAAACAAAATAACTAAGCATAACTACTTAGCAACTAAACAAGACTATGTAACTAGCCTGGGCACAAAAGAAAGAACTATGCCAACCTGGCATCTCATTTCGCACAATGCCACGTTCCTGGCAAATAACAACATAATATCCCCACTATGCCGCACATAGCAGACCTTAATCCACAACAGGTACTCAGATTGGAACCAGTCACCTTTTTCCACACTGCCATTACTCAAACCAACAATGATGACCCTCACTTCAACAACAGAAGCTCTAGAGTCAATAGACTATAGGCAGTCACTTCCTCCCAAACATAAAGTAACCCATAACAGTTTCTTGTTCAACCCAAACAACACAATGACATTGAAGTCTGTGTTAGTTCCCATTTTAAAACCTGCCACAAGAATGTGGACATAAATTCCCATAGTTTGAAAACTGCCCTGTTTCAAAACAGGGTGCATCATCAAAAAGATGCAGGCCACAAAGTGCAGTGCATCCACCTCATCTCGGAAGTAAGACCCATAGCTTCCAACGTGTATGCTCAGATTGAGCATTCCAACATTAACAAACATTCGGCATTGAACGATACACAAAACATTAAAGCCAGTCATCCCCCCTTTGTTATCACAAACGCATCCCACCAGGCCACAGACCCAGAAAATGGTAACTACACCAAATTGGACAAAAAGTCCAAAAACTAACCATCTGCATGCATACACAGAGCTGCAGTCAACATTGTTTGAAAGATCCCTTCCATCTTTGTTCTTCGCAGTAACAACATAAATGACGAAAAGAGCATAACTCTCATTTAAAGACAACCAGAACCCATTTGTTAACCGAGCGTACTCCACCCAACAACCCAAGACATTGTAGGCCTGAGCAGACCCCTTCATTTGAAAACCATCAGTCTTGACATCTCTTGCAGCAAACTTAATCCTCATTATAAATGCCCAAAGGCCCAAGCCAAGGCTACTAATAATTCCACCAGGATGCAATGAAAATAAATTCATTTTCTCATTGAGCAAAGGAATGAGCCACACAAGTTTCTCTGGAACATCGACACACACAAACCATTCATCGCGCCAAAGAACAAGCAACATACAATCACATCGTTGTCCTTGTTGTAAATTAGGCCAACAGATAGCTCGCACTTTGGAACCTGTCAGCAGCATGTGGATAGAAAAACCCACAATCCAGAAATCTCCATGTCTCAAGACAGGATTAATCCACATAAGTAGCAGTGCTTTAGCATGCACTACAACAACCAAATCAACTCGAAAAATAAGCCTGTAGCTTCTAATTCGAGCGTATTCAACAGTTTTGAAAGCAATCTTTCGGTGAGACATATAATCAAACACTTGGACCCCATTGACAAAATCCACCTTGACTCCATTTATGAGTGGGTTTTGAGCCAAAGCAAACGCAATGACAGCCATAGCCCCTACAAACACCATGATATCATCCCCTCCTATGCAGAGTAAGGGAGACAAACTAGAATCAAGATCTTTGAACACACCAGAGAGGTACGTAATCATCTTGAAATGAACCGAAAAGATGTAACCCATCTCAGCATCAAAGGAGACAACAAAAAGCCCCCTCTCTTGATTCGTGACATTGTAGATAACACTATAGCTCAAAGGAAATAAGCCCTCACAGGTCAGCCGAGGCAAATCCACCGATAAGACCCCGAAAGTACCCACAAAGAATATCCTTCGGACTACTGGCTTTCAAAGAGGCTCCTTTCCTATCACTTACCTAGGGTTGCCTCTCATTACTGGTAAACTAAATAGCAGGGACTGCTCATCCTTGGTGGCCAAGCTTTGCAAGAGGGTGGAATCGTGGATGGTGAGATTTCTCAATTTTGCAGGCCGCTTGATGCTGATTAAAGCGATCATGGCTAGTATTGTTGGCTACTGGAGCATGTATATATTTCTTCCCAAAGCTATCTTAAAGAAGATCAACAGTTTGTTCTTTAAATTCCTTTGGGGAGGATTCTATAAAGAATCGGGTAGGTGTCACTACAAAGTTGGCTGGGAAGATTGTTGCAAACCAAAAAGTGATGGGGGGTTGGGGATTAAAAATCTCTTCGAATGGAACCAGGCAGCTGTGTTACATCAGCTCTGGCGCCTGCTCCAACCCTCTGCTGACTCTCTTTGGATTTCTTGGTTTCATAAGGTGCTGATTCGTGATAAAGGTTTCTGGACTGCAAAGATGCCGTACAGGTGTAGTTGGATTGCAAGGAAAATTTTTAATGCTAGGCATCAGGCAATGAACTTTCTCAGTTTTGAAGTTGGAGTAAACTCTAATTTTCTTTTTTTGGCATGATCCATGGGCAAATAAAAAGCCCCTGGCTCTTGTCTCTCCTTTTGTGATCTCCACGGCTGAATCATCTAGTATGGTTAGTATTGGGGCGTATCTTAGTAATGGGGTATGGCATCTCCCTCAATCAAATCACATGGATGTCATTGAAGTCAGGAACAGGGCTAGTATGGTTCAACTCCATGACAGGGATTGCATCACTTGGGATGGTCTCCAGCCAAAGCTTGTCAAACTGGCATCTATTTGGGCCTCTATTCGTGACTTAGGTCAATCTGCTGATTGGAGCGATCTAGTGTGGAATTCTCTCAACATCCCAAAGTGCTCTTTTGTTACTTGGCTTGCTGTGAAGAATAGGCTGCTCACTAAAGAGCGTATGGTCCTTTTTGGCATGAATGTAGATCCGGTGTGCACTCTTTGTGGAACAGCTGTGGAGTCGATTAGTCACATGCTCACTACTTGTCCTTTTTCCTCCCTAGTAATGAGAGTTATTCCCTTTCCACTCCATGCGGATTGGGCTTACTGGCAGCGGGGTGACTTCTTTACTTGTCCTCTTAATGCAAAGCTTAAGGCCATTGCTGGTACTTTTCTGACGACATGTGTTTACAGTTTGTGGAAGGAGAGAAATTTCAGAAGCCATAATACTGGCCCAGGACATCCCTCTACCGTGCTCATTTCGAATGTTAAAGCCATTGTGAAGGAAAAACTTTTTACGAGTTCTTCCTTTAAAAATTGGGCCCGAGAAGACCCAACCCTTGTTCTTATGCTGTTCTAGTTCATTTGATTGATGTTGTTTCTTCCAGGTCTTGTGGACCGTGGTTAGTTGTCTGCTAGTTTATCTAGTTTTATCGATGTTTTCCATGTTGTTCTGTTTAGGCAGATGCTGGAATTCTTTGTTGTTTAATGTTTGCTGTTGATTTGTTGATTTCGCGGGGTATGCCCCTAGATATGTATTAGCTGTTCCTTCGTGGTATAAAATTTTAATTAGCAAAAAAAAAAAAAAAGTACCCACAATACCATTTCCAAAATTCACAAAGCTAAATTCATTAGAAGAAATAGATACAGGCAATAAACCCATTAAAATTATAGATATAATATAAGAAATATGGTGGGATGGTGGAAGGAAAGGAGAGAGATATGGATTAGTGAACGTTTTATGGCTAGAATTGATGAAAAAATGTTCAGATTTGGGAGATTTGTGTGGCGGCTAGGTTAGGGTTTTAGAGAGAAGTTAGAGAGAAGGAGGAGAAAACGACTCTCATCTTGACTTGGGTTTTATTTATTGATACCTGCAGAATAAGTTTCTTGGAATGAGAGTCGTCTTTTCTCTCTAGCCTCATAACCCTAACCGCCATAAAAATCTTTGCTATTCTGCACCATTTCTCCATCAGATCTACAACCAAGCCTTCCTAAATCCACCTTCCCCTTTTAATCTTCCACCTAAACCTAATTCAGCTTTGTATGCTGTCTATGGCGTTGGCGATCTTTCTGGCTATGGTCGGGGGCTTTCGCTCCTGTCTCTGGACTTTGATGGCTTCCTGCAGAGGCGATGGTCTTTTTTTATGGCAAATGTGGATTCCTTTCTGTGTTCGATTATGTTCCTTCTTCAAGATCTATTCGTGGACTTCGGTCTACTTATTCCTGCAAATGGTGGGGTTTTGATGGATTTGTCCATGGTTTGGAAAGTAATCATGGTTTCGGTATCGAAGAAAGGGCTGCCAAGTTCGGAGCTCGTAGGTCTTTCTTCCATTCAAAGATCGATGTTGGTTTCAGAGTTCACGTTTGTGGATTTAAAAGATGGATTGGTGATGGTATTCCTGAATCTTGCTCTGCCTGAAGCTCTATGTTTCGGGGTCCCCTGTATGGGGTTTGGTGTTGTAACTAACGGGTGTGTCCATGTGTCCTCACTGATAAACTTGGATGGAATCTTGGCGTCCTGGTCGAGAAATCTAAGTTTAGAGACTGGGAGTTATGTATTTGCTAATACGACTTCTCTATGTTCTCATTATCTTATGTTGTAGATGGTTAATCTGGTGACTCTCTCACCTAGCCTCTTAGGTTTGGAGACTGGTCTCTTAGATCCTCTTGGTGCTGGGTTTTCACCCCCAAGGGTCAAAGGTGATTATATGAGTTCCGCTATGGTAATGGATAGAGATATAATCATTGGTAACTCTGAAGGGGATCCTTTGGAAAGTTTATGTATGGGTTTGCTAGCTAAAAGAGATACCCTGGTTATCCAGAATATGTTTGATGTTATGCCTCAACATGTTTTTGCTACTGTTGAGATAAATGGGAGACTGAGAATGCTTCTCTTGGATTTTGGACTCCGTTGGCGAAACCCGGAAAGGGTTGTAAGCTTTCGGCCTGATTCTTCGACTTCAATGGCAAGATCCCTGACAAAAGTTTGGGTTTTGTTTTTTTTTTTTTGCTAAAAATAAAGGTATTATAAACAAAAAGGAAGGTACAATATCTAGGGGCATACCCCGCGGGTAAACAACTACATCATATTGATAATCAAGAGAGAGAAGATAGTTGCAAAAACAGCCATCCTTCTTAAACAAAAAAACTACCTAGGAAAAAACCCAATAGGAAAAAACCTAGTACAAAGCTAATATCAGTCCATGATCTTTAATAGCTGCTAGTTGAAAGGCCTTATGAGAAAACACCTTTTCACGAATGACACGCTTTATGCGCATTAGCAAGACTTCAGGAGCAGTAGAATGTCCAGAATTGTGTAGTCGATCATTCCTTTCCTTCCATAGATAGTGAACAGCAGTAGATAGAAACAAGTAGGCAAGCAGTGTCTTCATGTGTGAGTAACGTTCTAGCAGGAATTGACCATTTAGATAACTGTCCCAGTTGCAAGTGAAAGTGAAGCCAGATTTCCTTATAATTGCATTAGCGTACACACACGAACTAAAAAGATGCCCATTAGATTCGATAGTGTTGTTGCAAAGCAGGCAATGAAGATCCACTCCTAACCCAAATCGCACCATCCTTTCCCTTGTTAATAGTCTATCTTTTAATGCAAGCCAAAAGGTGAAAGAACATTTAGGCACTGCTAGTGTGTTCCAGGTAGCCTCAACCCAAGGAGGAGAAGGTTGGGTTGCTCGAATAGAATCCCATATAACCGAGAGCCTGACCTGTTTGGAATCTATATTGTCCCAAGTAATAGAATCCGCAGAAGCAATAGGAATATTACTGATTAAGGTGCGAAGCTCAATAATCGAAACACGATTAGAACCTGGAAGATGCCAATCGGTGCCATTTATAATGCTGCCTACTAAAGCATTGTTATCAGGATCTGCCATAGAGAGAATCCCAGCATTAAAACGATGGAGTAATGGGACTCCCCCCACCCAAGGATCGTGCCAAAGTGAGAATCTAGACCCAACTCCCACATGGTAATGAATATGTTGAGCTGCCACCAATCTTGCCAACAGAATTTTTTTTACACACCAAGATGCTTTACTTGGAATGTTCACCGTCCAGATTGACTTATTTTTTAGATAAATCCTTTTAAACCAAGTGAGCCACAATGAGCTATCCTCAGGTTGAGTTAGACGCCAAAGGTGAAATAAAAAAGCTGCTCTGTTCCTGTCACACAGATCATATAAACCTATACCACCTTCTAGCTTCGGAAAACAACAGTCTTTCCATGATACTTTGGTTTGTCTGCGTGTCGAAGTTGAACCACTCCATAAGAATTGAACAAACAGTGACTGGATCTTCTTAAGTACACCTTTAGGTAAAAAAAAGATGAAACGACCAGAAGCCTTGAATTCCAAATAGGACTGCTTTAAGGAGTTGAAGTCTTCCAGCTTGATTGAGTAATTTATTAACCCAACTTTCTATTCTTGCTGTTAACCTCATAATGAGCGGATTGCAGTCTCTGAAAGTGAGCTTAGTAGTAATAAGGGGAAGCCCTAAATACTTAACAGGGAGGGAGCCTTGTAAAAAACCCGACTTGGTTAGCACATAATCCCGAGTAGGAGTATCAACATTAGCAAAGAAACAGACACTTTTCTTATTGTTAGTGCGAAGCCCTGAAATATCTCCAAAGATAGAGAGACCATTAAGAAGCAAATCTACTGAATTACGATCACCATGGCAGAACAACATAATGTCATCAGCAAATATGAGGTGGGTGAGAGATAAAGCTTTAGTCTGAGGGTGAAACTTAAAATCAGAATGAGCTTCAACCTTTTTGAGACATGCTGTGAAGACTTCCATAGCTAAAACAAACAGGTAGGGGGAGATAGGGTCCCCTTGTCTGAGACTAGCACCAGCCTTGAAAAACCCTTCCAATGAGCCATTTACTTTTACAGAAATCATGCAAGTGCGAAGGCAGGTCATGATCCAATTGACAAAAGCACCAGGGAAACCCATCCTATGCAAAGCATTAGCCAAGAAAGACCAGTTTAGGGTATCAAACGCTTTCTTTAAGTCAATTTTGAAAGCACAACGAGACTGGCCGTTGTTCAAGTGATAACCTTTGAGGAGAGCCTGCGCAAGTAGAATGTTATCACCTATTACCCGCTTAGGAATAAATGCAGACTGTTGGTGAGATATGATTGAGGGAATGATCTTTTTCAAACGAAATGCCAACATCTTGGTTATGCATTTGTAAAGAATGTACAGCATGCAATTGGACGAAAGTCAGACATAGTTTTAGTAGGCTGCTGTTTAGGAACCAAAGCCAGAGCAGTAGCATTGACTACACGAGGAAGGTTATGACTTTGAAAAAAAGAGAGAACCCCCTTGCACACATCAGAACCTGTGATACTCTATGTGGAAATAAAGAATTCCTTTGTAAATCCATCAGGTCCTGGACATTTGTTGTTTGGCATGGATTTCAAAGCATTGAATACATCCAGATTGGTAAATGGCCTAATGAGGTAGTCAGAAAAATCACTAGACAGTTGAGGCAACTCCAAATCATCTGGAATATCATTCACAGGCGTATCTTGACCCAACAGATGAGTAAAATAATTGACTGCAACCTCTGAGAAAGCAGAATGAGAAGTATGAGTAGTGCCTTCCTCATCTTCTAATGCAAGAATTTTATTATTTTTCCACCTATTTTTGCAGGCACTATAAAAGAACTTGTTGTTAGCATCTCCACATTTCAACCATTGCACCCTCAACTTCTGTTTAAGAAAGATTTCCTCCAATTTGAGGGCATGTCTAAATTGCTGAATTAGCCTCTCCTCTTCTAGCAGTTGATCACGAGATGGAGCTAAAGGCATAGATCCCTGATAGTTGTTAAGAGCATTGCGAGCTTCATTTACTTGCACTGTGAGATTGCCTGAGACACGATTAAGATTACGCATGGCCACTTTAACCTTTTTTAGCTTCGTAGTAACTACGTACCAAGGATTACCACTAACCTCAACATCCCAAGCTTTACTCACTTCATCCAGGAAAGAAGGATTAAAGGTTGCGAGTTACTAAAACAATGAGAGTCGTTTCTCTCTAGGAACCCTAGCTAGCCGCCTCTTCTCAAAACTAAATCTAAACATCTTTCCATCAATCTAACCATAAATCCATCGCTTTCTTCTAATCTTACACCATAAACACCTATATTTCTTTTCTTTTTCTTTCATGAGTCGGAAGAGGGTTACTTTCTTCGATGCTTCTTTGTCGGAGAATAGTAGTTCTATTGCTGGTCTCCTTGCTGACTCTAAGGAGTTGGTTAATGATGCTAGGGGATTGTTGGCGAAGACCCAGGCTGGGTTGGTACCGAAGATGAGTCCGAAAAGGGTTACCTTCTCAGAGAACCTTGTATCGGAGATTCCTAGAGTTGGGGGTTGTAAACCCATTGTTAAGTTGGGGAGTCCAGTTAGTAGCCCGAAGAGGGTCTCCTTCTCTCCGGAGGTTAGGGTTTTTTACCCTAGTCTGCACGGTGCCCCTTCTACTGAGTTAGTTAAGGGTGAGCAGGTCTCGAAGAAGGTCAGTTTTTCGACGGAGGTCAAGGTTTATTACCCTTGTCTTTCTACTAGGTTAGTTAATGGGGAGCAGGATTTGTTGACTCAATCGACTCAATCCGGTGAGAGGTTGCAGCCATACAAGCAAATGGAGTATGATAGCGACTCTCTGGGCTCGGATGGTTATGGGTTTCATCCTGTTGCGGTAAATGGTGAGGTTTCTCTTTGCAAAGAGGAACTTATGAAGAACGCCCGCCAACTGGTTGACGGAAGTCCTGTGAAGGCCTCGGAAGCCCAGTCTCTTTCTAAGGAATTGATGGGAAAGCTGGTTGGAAAGTTGTGGCCCAAATTGTTTATGGATGATGGGTTCAATGTTAAACCTGTGTTAGAGGAACACAAGCTGCTCGATGAAAGCCATATGTGTAATGAAGATGCTGTTTCTCAACAAATTGTTCCTCAGGTGATGGCTAAGGCTGCTGACATGGGAGAGTCTGAGCATAGGGTTATTCCCTCTGCTAATGATGATGATGGTCTTGACTCCTTATTGAAGGGTCTAGCTCAAGATGATATGGCACACTTAAGTGTGTGGGTTAAACAATGGGACTGGATGGCTGCTAAGCGCCACTTGTTGGAAGCTAAGAACTATTTTAAAGTTCTTAAACTGTTTACTGAATTCATGGGGTTCAGGGTGCCCATGCTGCAGGGATAGGTGGAGGAGGTTGATGTGGTGATGAATGGAGGGGGCGAGGTTGGGGTTAATCCCAGTTTTAAAGAAGTTTCTCTTGAGAAGATTGACAAGGATCATCAAAGTTTGGAATTGAAGATGGAAGGAATGCAGTGGCCTGTGCTAATGCAGGGGTGTGAAGCTGATGTGCAGGTCAGGTGGACGAAAACAGAGATCTTGGGTCGTGGGATGCAGGACAGTCCTGCTCTTACTAATGTTTGGTGGAACCGGACAATGACTAATTGTGCTGAGATGACCATGCGAGTGGGTGATCTTTTTTGGTTTGCCACGCTGAGGAAAGGCTTGCTGATTAGAATGCTAGGATGTGAACCGGGAGGTTCCACTGTCTTTATTGGCATTGTTATGACTTGTATCTAATCTAGCATAGCTAGATGATCTTTAAGCTGACTTGATTTAGTAATTGAGTATGTTTTGATGTTTTAGCTGGATGTTGATTCGCGGGGTATGCCCCTAGATTTGTAAAAGTTGTTCCTTTTGGTATAAAATTTTAATTAGCAAAAAAAAAAAAAAGAACAATTATCAATTAGATGATTAAAGAACATGAAAGGTTTGTAAACTCTATCCTCAGGAGTTCCCAAATTAACAGCTATGGGACAGTGATCAGATAGTCCCCTCACAAGGATGCTAGCTTGGGATAATCCATATTTGCAAATCCAGCCACCGTTCACTAAACAACGATCCAACCTTTTAAAGCTGAGGTGACTTACTGATGTTATGACTTTTGTTATGTCTGTCTGTTGATTTTGCGGGGTATGCCCCTAGAATTGTACTAAGTTCCTTTTCTGGTATAAAATTTTAATTAGCAAAAAAAAAAAGTTGGGGAAAGTAATATTGCTGTCCCACCAGGTGAACAAAGCTCCTGTACATCTTAGATCAGTTACCTCAGCTTGTGATATAAACTCATAGAATTCTACCATGCTCGAGGTCCAGTTAACCCCATTGCTCGATTCAGTAGGACCCAAACACACGTTAAAGTCACCCATTATACACCAAGCTGCCATGTTATTAATAAAATTTGACTTTACTGAGAATAGCTCCTCCCAAAGCGAACGTCTTTCCACTGAAGTATTGTAAGCATATACAAAGGAGGCAATGAAGTTCTCACCAGAAGAAATTTTGTTGACAGAAAGAGTGATTTGCTGCGCAGAGCATGAGAGCACCCTTGCATCCCAAACAGAGCCATCCACACCAACCCAGATACGCCCATTACTATGGTGATCATAATTAAAAAACCAATGAAGCCGTGGATTAATTAAAGAAGAAATGGCTGGAGCATTCTCTCTCTTGACATGCGTTTCAAGCAACGCTACTAAAGACAATTTATGTACACTAATGAAATCTTTAACAAAAGATTTTTTATTATTTAAGCCCATAATATTGTACGCACAAAAATCAAACACCATATCAGATTATGGGTTTAAGCGGGGAGAGCCCCCCGAATCCTTTGCTGCAACCTTTTTGAGTTTTTTCATTTGGGACTTCGATAGATTTTTAAGCCCAGCCCTTTTGGCATCAATTTCATCCACCTTGGCCAGATTTTTAAACGTGTTGAGAGGAGTTGGAGATCCCTCTGAGCAGGAAGTTGTCGATGGACTAAAAGATCTTTTTCGAGACACTTCTTGCCATTCATGCTCTTTAGCACAATCTGTTTTAACTACTGGAGCAGGAGTAGAGATAGGTGCACTGGAAATAGGCTCCTTGCAAGGCGAGCTAGGAGTAGGATCATTACAAGAAGACGGGGGGACCGAGGTGTGTGGAACCTCATTAGATGGAGCAGGATTCTTAGGAACCCACCTGCGTTGGGTAACAGGGCAAGCGCCAATAACATGACCAATAGCATGACAAGAAGTGCAGAAGCGAGGTTTAGAAGGATAGCTTACATTCACAAAAGCTGAGCTTGTCACCTCCGTTACAGGGTTAAGATCCAGAACTTCTAATTTAGAAGGCAAGTCATTGCCAATAGTATATTCCACACAGATTTTAGCGAAAGGCAAGACATTAAGTTTCGAGGTCATCTCATCTGCAAATAGCGGCTTACCAATGGCACTAGCTAGGCTGCTCAAACCCTCTGGAGTCCAGTAGCAAACCGGGATCTGTTCAAACTTCACCCACAAAGGAATACTCTTAACTTGCTCAGTGTGTATATTGACCCCCCATTGATGCACTAACATAGGAATTCTATCAATATACCATGTGCCCTGGGCTAAAACATTGTTCATATGAATCTCCGAGTCAAATTTAAAGATAAAAGTGCTACTGTCCTTTTAAGATACATAAATCAATCCTTTATTTTTCCACAATCTGAACGCAAAGGTAGAAACACGACCATACGGCAAAGAACTCTTCGAGAAAGAACCAACTACACAGAACTTGTATTTAGCATTACCTTTTTTTAGAACTTCCAATGGTGGAGAAATCATTTTTGCACCCTCAGGGGGCGGAGTGAAATCAAGTTTGAGCACAGGTGTAGCTTGTGGAGCATTTCTTACAACTTGGGACCAGGAGTTTGTTTTGTTCGAAGGAACCTGGTCGTCCTCACAATCATTTTTGATGTTACCGTTATTGTCTTTCATCCCAGACACACCTGCCTCAGGTAGTACAGTATCAGTAGGCACACCTTTGCTCACAGGCAATCCATCAGACACCTTGGTAGCCCCATCAAACTTCGCAGACAAACCATCAAACACTTTAGGCGCAGGACTCACTTTCTCATTTAACACAGGCTTATTAGCAGAGCTAACACCACTAGACTTCTTAGGATTGAACTCAGGCAATCCAAACTCGTCTCTCCCAAAAATAAAGCAAGATTCCCCACCAAGGTTACCATTGAATTCCACTCTTTTCATAAGAATCTCTTTTTGGATCTAAACTACAGACATACCCTTCGATGCAAGGTAGTTCTTAAGCTCTAGCATCTCTAATCTCAGGGCAATGAGCTCATCCCTCTCCGCACGATTGATATCAAAGGCAGCCTTAGCTGCTCTGCTTACAGTTTGCCTTTCAATAGCATCCCTATGACTTTCAAACGCAATATTATCACCATCGGAAGATTCTCCATCTGAAACAGCTACCGGGATATATCCAAGAGATCCTTTACGAACTTTATCTTGAATATGCCCTTTAACTAGATCTCCAAGAGGGTCAGGGTTCATACTGTCTGCTGTGTCCTCTACAACTTCTTCTTGGAAAACCCCATATTCAAGATGCTCACCATCTTGATCAACAGGAACACCATCCGCGTCAACATTCGAATCTTGACTTACCGTAATTGAACTACGAACAGATAATAGATAATATATATAAGAAATATAGTGTTTAGGTTTAAGAGAAGAGAGAAAGTGGATTAAATTAAGGGAATATAGTCTTAAATGCTGGAGAATGTGTGTAAGAGCTTAGATCTGGGTTAATAATCTGGGTTAATAATAAGGTACAGGAAAATTGCCCTGTACCTGCTTGATGGAACGCCTCACAGTTGTTTGGCCTCATTGATGAACGAGGAGCTGATTGAGCGTGTTGCTAACGGGGATGATAGTCTTGATGACTACATAAGTTGTATTGTTGTACTAATGGTGTTGAAAACTGATGGGGGTCTCCTGTTTGAGGAGATCGTATCTACAAATGGTGTTTCAAATACTCAGCTCGATGCGCTCTACAGGATGGTTTGGAGACCATTCACTGATGATGTCGTCGCTCTTCGATTGGAGGAGATTGTGGTCATTCTACGATCAGAGAAGAATGGGGACGTTTACTCTGTTCTAAACCCTGTTGTTAAATGTCAGTGTGGTATTCAATGGGTACTCGATGTTGGATCGGATGTGGACCTGTCCTATACAGATTTTGTTGCCGGGTCACTTGTTGATGCAAGTGGATATGAATGTTGGTACCATATCTTTGGTATTAAGAATGCTTCTGATTCTGTAGTTGGCATTAACGACCATTCTTATTGGGTTTTTGCTAACCTGGCGCTGTCGGTTTTTGATCTAATTCAGATAACTGAGGTAAATGTGAATGTTACTATGGAAATGTCTGGTCACAAGGTAGTGGTCGTTTATAAAATGAAACCTGGCTACAAGGTGTTCATGGGTGCTGCTGAGGTCTTCAAGACTGTTAGAGGTCTCCTGTTAGAGGGGAATGTTTATGCTAACAAGGCAACTATTGACCTGTTTGAAAAGAAAAGAAACTTGCACTTGAGGAGATTTCGTTCCATGTGGTTAAATGTTTTGATGCATAATTGGGATTCTAATGGCCTCCAGATTGTCTCTGGTATTCAATGGGCGAGCTCAGTATATCTGAGTTATTTTTCAGCGGTTATGCTAGTCACACAATGGAGGTCTGATCCCTCCGTTTGGCCTTCTAAACATGGTTTAGTAATCAGTAGTGATGGTTTCTTTCGTGGTAGATTCAGGGGTGATCAATTTAGGTGCTCCGGATTGCTTTTGCCAATGGTGTGGAGGAACCCATTGCCTTCAGTGGGGTTCTCTCTAAGGATTGTTCTGGAGGATAGTCTTGCACCTGTCCCTTGGGTTTTTATAGTATCAAGGTAGGGAATCTTGATGAGGATTAGGCCTTTTGTTGGTCTGAATAGTGTTCAAACTCTAGGGATTGCAGTGTATGGGATGCACATGCTATTCAAGTATGGTTGCAGATTACAAGGGTATGTGGCATCTAAGAGGATGAAGATGATGCAGGTTGATGCTGGTAAGATGCGCATTGGAACTTAGGAGTTGGCGCTGTTCAAATCTGTTTTAGGACAGAGTCACAAGATGGTTGCACACAGATTATGGTATGTGCTCTGGATGGGAATTCAAGGTGGATGCTTTTGCTCGGGATCCTGGGGTGTGAACCAGGAGTTTTTTAAAAAATAATTTCTTGGCATGGACGTAACTTCTTTGTAATGTATTTAATCTAGTTCTTTCTGTAGACTAGACTAGTACTCTATGTTGACTGTTAGTGTCCTAATGGTATTTTTTTTTTTTTTTGCTAATTAAAATTTATACCACGAAGGAACAGCTTTACACAAATCTGGGGGCATACCCAGCGGAATCAACATTCAGAAAATAGAGCTAAATAACGTTAAGTCATTTGACAATCAACAAAATAGAACCAAGTCTATTACAAACTTAATCTTAATCTTAATCTGGTGCTTTACTGAGGCGTCCATGCCTCCCCTTAATCCTGCAAACTCTGGCCTCCTTCTCAGTATCATCATGCACAGTCACATCCCCCACAAGATCAAACAGATGTCCCAAATACTGCATGTTGCCCTGAATTTGCTCCTTTGCACTGTTTGCCATTCCCCTTAATTCCTTAAAAGATTCATCATCCTTACCTCCAGTGTGAGGACTATGTTGCTGCTCAGTCGATGGTAGATCAATCCCCGAATCAATCAAGTAATCCCTCAATTGAATAGTTCGACAGGTTAAGTCATGAAGCTCCACTTCCTCAATATCTCTTAACCCACGAGCAGAGGCACTGAATTCCCTATCACGGGACCCTTTAACCAAAGGGATTACCATACCCAGAGAGGCAATGAACAACTTTAGCTTATCCAAGTTACGTCTCGCTGCCACCAGAGCCTTCCTCTTCAACCCCGAGTTGTATAAGGTGTGGTCTAACAGCTCAGCAATCTCCAGCTCCTCTTCCATGTCCTCAATGACCTGGCCATCAGCCCCTAACATAACCGGAAGAGGGATTCCATTCTTCCTAATGAAATTCCCAAGCTGCCTAATGTAGTTCAGAGCTCTACCTAGGTTTCTCAGTAGCTTGATGTCTGGCCTTGAATTCAAACCATTAATAACATCCAAATCACTTAAGTCAACATCTCCCCAAATCAGGGGCACTTCATGCCCATTGTGGACAATGCAGTCTCTAAAAATAATGACTACATTCACAGTGATAGACAGACGCTCCTGCATTCTTTTAATCGAGACATCCCAAAAAGGAGTCCCCTCTTTCCTTGTTGATTCAATACACACATTCTTCCCCTTGACCTCCGAGGGAGATAACTTAGAGGTCTCACCATTGGATACCGCAGGTTTATCCCTCGCAACTGGATTAGAGGCCTCCCCTTGTGCTAACTCAGTGACCCTATTGTCATTAATGGAAGCCCCCTCACTGACCATATCGTTGGGGTTAATAAGTGTGTCTTTTACAACCACTCGATTCACATCAGCAATTGGAATCTTGGGCGAGGGTGCGGAATTAACATCCTCCTCATTCATTACAAAATCTATACTAGAAACAATAGAATCCGAAGATTCCTCAACCAAAATAGGCTGGATATCATTGAAAAAAGCTGGCTTCATCTTCTTATGAGAAGAGAAAAACTTACCTTCGCACTCCAGTAAGTTAATGGAGCTTCTAGTTCTCGAAGCAACCCCAGATCCAGGACCCAACTTTCGCCCTTTGTTGTCATCAATCCCATCCAAAACCACCCTCCTTTTGGATTGAGGTCTCCAAGCAGATCTTACTGGATTAACCTGCTCCAACGGTATCACTGACACCAACTCTTTCGCAAAAGACACTTTCTTCAGGCTCGCCTCAGACTTCCTATCATTAGAGGCCCAATTCGGCGAGCTACCATCTTTCTTAACTTCTAACTTCCTGGAACGGGAGCCAACAGATGGTATAGATGGTACCAAATCAACTGCAAATGAAACCCTTTTCGGGCTTGTTACCAGTTCTAACCCCTCCTGGGTTATATTCACACTATCGGTGATATCAGCCGCCGATAGTCCTTCCTTCCCCACATCAGTTATCACTGAGGGGGCGACATGAGAACACGCACGAAGACGAGGATCTACGTTAGGGATCACCGATTCAAGGTTCTCCGAAAAAGAAACCCTCTTAGAACTCATAATCGAACTAATAAATAAGTAAGAAATATGGTGTTATAAGTGGGAGATAAGAAGGAGGATGTGGATTTAGGAAGGGGATGTATAGAACTGATGACGAAATTGTTTAGATTTAGCGGAAAAAGAGTGACGGCTGCAAGGTTACAAGAGAGAAGGAGGAGGTTCTCACTCTAGACTCTCATCCCAATTGCCACTTGTTGTTTCTGTGTCCTAATGGTGTTATGACTTTTGTATTTGAGTTGTTGATTTCGCGGGGTATGCCCCTAGAATTGTTAAAGTTGTTCCTTTTGGTATAAAATTTTAATTAGCAAAAAAAAAAAGAAGAGTCATCAACATCACCCTAACTGCAAGTTTCTCAAAAACTCTACAGTTAGAAATTCCATCCAGGCCACAGTTCACTTTAACGATTACATTAAGGCTAGAATTTTCATCAAACAGTATGCGCTCATCATTAAATGATAATCCTTGGAACCTCCAACCCAATGAGCCCATCAAACCCCGTCGTTGATCATCAAGGCCAGGACCCCCATCGACAAAAGTAGACTCTACAAAGGAGAGCCTACGCCCTAGAATATGCGATAAGTATGATTTCATAAAATAGTTTTATCACTGATTAACTGTGTGAATCTAATGTTAAGAACACACATATAAACTCAAATATCATCCCTGGTGTGTATCTCCCGTTTAAGAATGCACACTCAATATCTCAATATCACATCACTATTTTCTCGAGATCATGTATAAAAATATTTGGACTGAAAATGAATATTCCCTGTATTTAACAGTATAGGTTTTGCAGTAAACAACAACAATATGATTTAAAAACCATGTCGCTATCATAATTTAAAACACGTCACTTGAATGATAAGTGAGGATAGTAGCACTTACATAATGGTTTGAAAGCAGCATTTTATAGATAACAGAAGTAGATTCATAAGGGATTGAACACTTGCATATTAATTGTAGAAAATATCACTTGAATGATAAGTGAAGTATGATAGTACTTGCCTGGATAAAAGTTGAGATTCTGAATAGAAGGACAGAGCGTCCTCCTATGCTCTGCGTTCGAGCATCTAAATCCACTATCTCGTTCCTACGCGATTCTAAGATAAAAGAATAGTACCAAATTAGTCGTCTAATTAGTTGCATTAACTAATATAATTGACGACTCAATTTCCTATAACCTACCCTTTCGTAAATTGCAAATAATATAATAGCTAGGCATTAATAATCAGCTAATTAACAACCGTACTTGACACGTAATCACATAATTAAATCAAAGACAGATTATATCTTCGTTATGCTAACTACACAATTTAACAATTAACACATAATTGAATTCAAATATCTTTTTGCAAAATATCTTGGCACATAAACAATTAAAATATCCCTTTTTGGAACTAATATATCTTGATTAAATGCAATTAAACCCGATTAATAAGTGTTTAACAAAATTAATCAATTACTTAAGGTAATTAATCAATTAAATTAATTAACTCACTAATCATATTTAATTAGATTTAACTAGATATTTTTATCTTGAAAAAAAAATCATTTTAAATCCTTTTCAAATAATTAAAATTAATCTAAAACCAATTAATATAATTATTCATTTAATAATTAAACTAATTCATTATAAATCAGTTCCTTATTGAACTGTTAATGCTATGTCCATATTTATAACCCAAATTCACAAACAATCAACACCCAAAGCATTCCGGCAATTCAAAACCAACTCAAGTTTAAACATTTAAACATCTAGTATTACATACTCATATAACACACATATAACTTACACACATGGAACTAATCATACAAACATATACATACAGTTAAAGTTGTCCAATCTCATAAAACTTATTAACTACCTTTGAACAGTGGCAAACAGCATTTCCCTTACGCCACACATTTTTCATAGTTTAGACTTCTGAACGGCAACATGATTAACTGGTGCACGATTTCTCTTGTCAATCCCTGTACTGGATGTTGGCGGTTTTCTTTCAAGCTGGTGTTACCACCTTACGAGTTTCTAATTTTCAGCCTTCTCCAATACTTCTTCCAATGACTCAATCATCTTATTTCTCTCACGCTACTATAAACCTGACAACACTCCTTCTCATACCCCGGCCTAATCATCCTATCCGTAATCTCCTTCAACAACTCCACACACTCCGGCTCAATCACATAAAAATTCAAATCCCCCAACTCTAAACTCTCTACCCTCTCATGACCAACTCACTTCTCCCATCACCATCTTTTCTACATTTAAATCCTCCACAAGCGCACACACACTAATTTTCTACACAGACCACCACTTCCACCAAACAACACCAAAAGATTTTATTTACTTATCAACACCACCTACATCAATACCCCTTCCAACTCCATCATCTTTAATAGCTACTTCACCCTCAAGAAATACACCAGTTTCACCACCCACCTCAGTAGAAGCAATAACCCCTTTCCAGATCGTCACCTAAACCATCTAAATTGATGAACAGCGAGAGAGGGAGAGAGATTGAGAGAGGCGGTGGAAGAGAAAGGAAAGAGATGATAGGCGAGAAAGAGAAAAATAGAGGGTGAGAGGTAAACACAGGGGAGAGAAATGGATAGAGTTAAAAGAAAATAAAGAAAGAGAAATTTAAATCAGAGTAGTACTAGAGGCACCAAATTAGGTACCAAAAATTGGTACCAAATGACATGGCATGGTTGATGTGGCAGTATGGATTTTTTTGATTGGTTTTGTTGGTGTGAATACAGGGGGCCCATTAATTATTACAACGAATAAGAATTTGCCACGTGTATTTGGGGAAAATTTTGGGAACTAATTTTGGTGCCCCTAGCATTATTCTTTAAATCACATTAACTCAAACTCGGTTCTAAAAAGCTACTATCAAGCCCCTTAATTTCGATCCCAAAATGATTAAGCTGGTAAAATTAATATCTATTATTTATACAATAATTTGAAATAATATTTTGTAAAATTGCCAAATAATTTAAAACTAATAAAAATGTGAAAATATATAATCTTCGAGCGATTTTGTAAATTTGCTAATATAAAACTTTTGACACAATAAAAATGTAAATTAGGGCTCGGAAATTTTGAAATATTCTAAATATGATAATACAGATAAAACGATCAAATTTAAACATATCAAAATAATTAAAGGTATAATAGATGATAACACAAATATCAATATCGACTAAACAATTTCTCAAACAATAATTTTTAAATCCTAAAAATACAACTCAAGTTTATAACTCCACCAATAATTTAATAAAATAAATTTTATTAGAATAATTTCTAAAAATATTTTTCCACTTTCAAATGATTTAACAGATAATTTCTAATCACAATTTAAACAGGTAATTCATGTAATCACATAATCAATCAGATAATTCACATAATAATCACGTAATACATCATACGTTAAATCACATAACACATCAAATTGGAACAAGATATTTTAAATAATATCTTTCCAATAATTCACATAAATAGAATAAAATTGCCGGTCGTTACAAGAATCTAGTGAAGAAGTTGTCAACTTTTGCTTAATGGCTATCGGGGATGAAGCTACTTCAACGGGAGCCTCCACTTCTCATCAAGAGGTAAGTTCTAATCTCAACTACATCTCAAATAAATTGCAATTAGATGAATCTCACTTGAATCTAATTGACATGAGTTAATATGATTTAATTGAGCTTGTAGTGGGTATCAACACTAAATATAAAGATGTTGATAAGAGACTTCATCTATTATGGTCTGAGAAAATGAAACTTGAAGAAATGCATCATACGTAAAGTAAAGAGTTCACTCGGATAAAACTTTATTTTGGATGTGATACTGATGAGAGTCGTTTCTCTGCCTTCTCTCTTTCTTCTCTCTCCAAAAATCCTTTTTTCCCTCCTCTAAATCTAAGCCAAATCCAATCACTTTCTCCATCAGATCTATAATATATCCTACACAAATCCATCTTCCTCTTCTCTCGCCATTTCTTATATTTCTTATATCTATTAATTTTCTGTGTTTTTAAGATGGTTTCTGAGGTTTTCTCGGATGGGGAGAACTCGATGGAAGCAATTTCATATGGGGTCAGACTTCATGTTCGTGCTCAAAGATCTGCTTCATCTAACGCCAAGGGGAAAAGAGGAAGTGTGTATTCAGATCAGTGTAAGAGTTGGGACAATGGTATTGCTGGTGGTCCTAGATCTGGGGTTGCGGCACGCACTCGCAGTTTGGTAAAGCACCAAATGATCGATGGTAAGATTTTCTCTCAAAAGAAAATGATTAGACCTATTGAATTAGGTGTTGCTATTGATTTATCTGATTCTTTGAATTCGAGATCTGTTAATGATATGGGTATTGAGAAGGGGGAGGTTAATTCCGAGATTCCCTTGCTTGATAATCCCAATATATGTGATAGTGGTCCTTCTGAGGTCGTCAGGGTGGGGGGTCTCGTTGAACCCAACCTGACTACAAGGGATAATATGGTTAAGGATGATTTGGGGGTGGAGGCTCCTATTGGTGAAGGAAACTTTGCAGACCATTCACACGATCTTCTTTGAGGTCTTATTGTGTAGTTTTGTTACAACAGGTGTTAGCCAATTTCAGGTTGGTTATGGTGCTAAAGTCGAAAAGGATTGGAGCAAGAATGGGCTCATTTGGACTAAGCTTATGGCGAATACTCCTTTGATGTATGAGACAGATTTGGGTTTTAATGCTGCTGATGGAGGGCTGGCTGGGTTGTGGACCTGGCCATTTGATTGGGTTAATTCTGTAGTTCATTTAATATGTTGTTAAACTAGTTTCCAACTAGTATGTCCTATGTTGACCTTTATGGTTGTTTTGTAAGGGGTTTGCATTTCTTTGTTTGTACTCTTGTTAGAGTACTGCTTAGATTTAGTGCTTTTAATGTTGTTTTGTTGAATTCGCGGGGTATGCCCCTAGATTTGTTTTAGTTGTTCCATTTGGTATAAAATTTTAATTAGAAAAAAAAAACTTTGAGGGTAATGATATGTCTGATATGGACGATGTGGAGGGTGAACTTCCCGTTAGTCATCATCGGTCTTCGGTGGGTATTTCCATCTCATGTGGTAGGGATCCCTTGGAGGAGGGTTTGGCTAAGGGTCCCCCGATGACTAACCTTGGTGATACCGGCGATTTGCAAATGGAAGGATTAAAATAGGGGAATAGGGTTCTGGATTCTACTATTCTAGGTGACTCGGTTAGGGAGATGGATGCCTTTGGTAGCATTCAAGTTGCCAATGTGTATGCGGGTTTAGGAGCGGCATATGAAAAGGATGATGCCCAGGCTGCTGCTGCTGTTATGGAGCATGAATCTGGAAATGTAGGTTTGGATAGGGAAGTTTCTGGGACATTAAGCCATACAAAGGATGATGATTCTGAAGATGAGGATGTTATCTCTTACCTGGTTGAGGACCTAGTCAAAAGAATTGTGGCGGATGCTTATTCTGCAGTTTCTACAGATGCTTCGCTTCGAGATTTGGGTATAAGAAGCTTGGATGGCATGGATGGGCCTATGAATGCAAATCCTGGTCTAGGATGCATTGATGATGATGCTCTGGTTAAAACTGGGGTAAGTGGTATGGAAAAGGGGGTTCCTACTCATGATGAGACTGATTGGGCTCAGAACTATTCCAAAGTGCTTAAGCTCTTCATTGAGTATATGGGCTATGAGGTGCTTGTGTTAAAGAGTCAGATGGAGTTGAGGGTTCGAGTTTCGGGTAACTTCCTTATTGACATCTCGGATTCTGAGCATGATGAGGAGCTGTGTGTAGCTCTTAATAATGTTGTTCAGCTGCAGAATTTTATTGTTATGGAAGGAATTGAAATCTCTTCTGAAGGTGTACCTGTAGAGGTGTTCTTAAATGATTATGGTTGTAGTGAGAAGCAAGGGCAAGGGGCTGTCAAGCCTCAGTAGAAGAGTGTCAGGTGGAAGGATGACATCCATACCATATTGACTGGGAAAATGGAAGAGCATGTGATATATTGATGCTGATTTGATGAGGGTTCCTGATGGGGTTAATGAAATAGATGCAGAGATTGATGAAGCTTTTGACTACCTGATGGGTAGTGGTCTAAATGATGGCCTGTCTACCATGTTGATTGACACTAATGGGCCTAGTATTGATACTCAGGCAAGCATGGTAAAGAGGGGGGAGGACCTCGGGGATGATATTCCTTGGGAGGATTTCCCCACTGTCAGTATCCTCCCTTCTATTGATGCGGATTACCCCACTATGGAGATTGATGAGGGACAGAAAAGCAGTAAATCTACTCTGGGTGATCATAGCAGCCATGTCATGGCTATCAACAATGATGATATAATGCAGGTGGAGGGTGACCTCAAAGTTGAACATGCTAGTGACATGATGGAGGAGGATCGGGCTACTTGCGATCATGGCAATGGCATACTAAGCAATGGGCAAGAAACAAAAGTTCGTTGGACCAAATCCAAGATCAAACAGTGGAAAGCGACTCGGGGTGGTCACTCCAGCTGGACTTAATTATGGATGTTTAATCTCTTGTTTCTTATTTCTTTGACTGTTGATTGCAAAATGACTTAATGTTGTTTGGCTTTGTATTGACTAAATGCTGATTTCGTGGGGTATGCCCCTAGATTTGTGTAAGTTGTTCCTTTTTATGGTATAAAATTTAATTAGCAAAAAAAAAAGAGTTCACTCGAATGATGGATTCAGAAATCCAATATGAACGGAACCTGTTGATGATAAGAAACCTGAAACACCTGTCGCTAACTCTGGTCCTGCTACTGTGCTTGAGGATAACGATAAGTGCACTAATGTTGATACACCTCAATCGAATGAGAAAATACTTGGAGTCTCTGT
The DNA here is from genome assembly GCA_037693485.1 of Kitagawia praeruptora. NCBI lineage: Eukaryota > Viridiplantae > Streptophyta > Magnoliopsida > Apiales > Apiaceae > Kitagawia > Kitagawia praeruptora. Next base: position 81,899,782 of record CM075345.1, read on the forward strand.
TGATCCGTTGGCCCCTGGAAAACCTTGTAATGTTGAGGAAGAATGGCACACCGTGCCACCAAAGCGTGCTTTTAGTCCTGCTTCTACGGTTTACTCTGATGAGTCGCCTACTCCCCTTAATACTTTCAAGCATCTAACCCAGGTGGATGAGATTGATGCAAAACGTGCTGCTGCCTTGAAATTTTCTACTCCGCAGTTTACTTCTCAGTCTAAAAAAAATAAGGCTTCGGGGAAGCCTTCTAAACGTCGTCGTTAGCTTATGATGGATTTTTGTGCTTTCAACGTCAGAGGCCTTAATAATAAGTGTTCCTTTATTAGGGATTTTATTTTGTTTAATAAATTGTCTCTTGTTGGCATTCTTGAGACTCGTGTAAATATTGACGTTGCTAAGCATCTTACTACAGATATTTCTCCATCTTCCTTTCGTTGGTTATTTAACTATGATTCACACCCAGGTGGCAGGATATGGGTTGGTTGGAATCCTTCTATTTGGAATTTAAGTGTTCTTCAGTCGTCTGCCCAGCATATTACTTGTGTCGTCTCGATACACCAAAATCCCATGCAATTTGTAGTGTCTTTTGTCTATGGTTTCAATACCTGCCAAGAAAGAAGGAGTCTCTGGAATGAATTATATTCAGTCTCAAATCTTGTTGGTGATCTACCATGGGCAGTCTGTGGAGACTTCAATGTTATTATGAGCTTAGATGAAGCTCAAGGGGGCTCTGTTCAGTGCTCTAACAGCATCACAGAGTTCAGGGAATGTGTTATTCGATTAGGGATTGCGGATCTGCGTAGTGTTGGTCCTCTTTTTACTTGGTGGGATAGTAGTATCTCAAACCCGAAATTCAGAAAGCTTAATCGAGCTTTGGTTAACTCACAATGGCATGTCTCCTTTCCTATGTCATTGGCCAGTTTCTTACCTCGAGGCGCCTCAGATCACAACCCTGTAGTTATAAACTTGGGAAGTTCTAGCTCTACTTATCGTAAACCATTCCAATTTTTCAATCATTTGATTGAACACAAAGACTTCTTATCTACGGTGCAAGCGGTTTGGAATACCCCAGTTGTTGGTGATGCTTGGTATATTCTTACTACAAAGCTGAAAAAGCTCAAGCCGGCTTTAAAGTCTCTTAACATCAATTCTGGTAATTTACATATCCCGGGGCATTTTATTGAAGAACGGAGGCTTATTGAGACTTACACAGATGCCTTGAAGAAGGAAGAATTGTTTTTGAGGCAGAAATCGCGTGTGTATTGGCTTAAGCATGGGGACGGCAATAACAGGTTTTTCTTCAATGCTTGTCGTGGGAGGTGGAATCTAAATAAGATTTTGTCTCTGGAGGATAATGATGGTGTAACTCACAATACTCAGGAAGGTATCGCCTATGTAGCCACTTCCTTTTATAAAAATCTCTTGGGCAAAAGCTCTCCAGTTCAAGATTTTCCAGATAACTTAGATTTGCCTAGTCTCTCTGATACTCAGGTAGCCAATCTGAATGCCATGTTTTCTCGAGATGATGTGTTTAAAGTGTTTAAATCCTTGGCAAAAAATTGCTGCCCTGGTCCAGATGGGTACATGGCAGAATTTTTTCTTGCTACATGGCAAATTGTGGGTTCTGATGTTACTAATGCAGTACTCTCTTTCTTTAATGATGGTGTGTTGCCTCGTCAAATAAATTCTACTGCTATTGCGCTTGTTCCTAAGCACCAGAGCCCTACTAACATGACGCACTTCCGTCCCATCTCTTGTTGCAATGTTTTATATAAGGTTATTTCTAAGCTGCTGAGTAGTCGTTTAAAATCTATCTTGCCAAGCATTATATCGCCCTACCAGTCTGCTTTTGTACCTGGTCGTTTAATGGGGGACAACATTCTCTTAGCTCAATTGCTTTGTCGAGATTATCACCTCAACTCGGGGCAACCTAGATGCGCTTTTAAGCTTGACTTACATAAAGCTTTTGATTCATTAAATTGGAGCTTTCTCTTTACTACTCTTCGAAAAATGGGGTTTCCTGAAAAGTTCGTGGGGTGGATTTATAAATGCATCGCTTCAGCTATGTTCTCGGTTAAGGTTAATGGTTCGCTTCAAGGATATTTTCCAGGTAAATCGGGTCTGAGGCAAGGTGACCCGGCCCCCCCTATTTATTTGTGATCGCCGTGGAGGTGCTTTCAGCTTGTTTGAAGCAATCAGTATCTAAAGGGGGATTCTGCTATCACTGGCGCACAAAAGAAATAGATTTGCACCACCTTATATTTGTAGACGACGTTTTTTTCTTTTGTAAAGGAGATGTCTCATCTGTATCTGTGCTTTTCGAAGGATTGAGGACCTTTTCAAGAATCTCAGGTCTTAATGTAAATGCTGATAAGTCGCATTGTTTTTATGGTAACATTGTTTCTTCAGTTAAATTGGAAATTCAACATTTAACGCAAATTCCTGAAGGCAGTCTTCTTGTTAGATATCTGGGTCTCCCGTTACTGTGTACGAAGTTGTCTTCAAGAGACTGTATTCTGTAGTAGGTTGGAAACTTGGACTTCAAGGTTTTTAAATTTTGCAGGAAGGTTACAACTGATTCGTACTATTCTATTTGGCATTGTAGGGTTTTGGAGTGCTTATATTTTCTTACCCAAGTACATTCTTAAACGTCTCAACTCCCTGATGTTCAAGTTTTTATGGGGTGGTTTTTATAAAGCTTCTGGTCGATGTCACTATAAGGTATGTTGGCAGGATTGTTGCAAGCCAAAAGCAGAAGGTGGCCTGGGCATCAAGTGTCTCTTTGACCTGAACACTTCTTCGGTTTTGCATCAGTTGTGGCGCATCATTCAGCCGAATGCTACTTCTCTTTGGGTTCAATGGGTACATCAATCTTTGCTTAAAAAGAAGGCTTTCTGGACTGCAAAAATTCCATACAAGTGCCCATGGTCCTTCAGGAAAATTTTAAATCATCGTCCAAGGGCTTTGGAATTCTTGAATTATGAAGTAGAAAGCCACTCGAGTTTCTTTTCTGGCACGACCCTTGGGTTCAACACATTCCTCTGGTATCTCATAGCATGGCTATGGTTGGTAGCTATATTCACGAAAGTCAATGGATATTACCTACCTCGAATCATGTTGATATGATAGAGCTTCGAAGCCGAGTTAGCCCGGTTACGATTTATCGTACAGATTCAATATCCTGGGATAGTTTGCGCCCGTTCAAAGTTAATCTTGCTGCTATTTGGCAATCTATTAGAAATCGAGCTATTATATCTCCTTGGCATGAAGTAGTATGGAATTCGTTCTCCATTCCTCGATGTTCTTTCACCCTTTGGCTGGCAATAAAAAATCGACTGCTCACTAGAGACAGGATGCAAATGTTTGGTATGGCTACTGACCCGACTTGCATTCTCTGTAATACTGGTCCAGAATCTGTCCATCATCTCTTCTCGGACTACCCATACTTTGATCTAATACGACGTGCTAGTCAACGACCCACTAAGAATAGATCTAATACGACGTGCTGACAACATTAGGGGGATCTGGTCGAAAGACCGGCCGGCGCCCACCCGACTAGAGGGACTGAGAAATTAATAGAGTACAAAACTTATCTTCAAGCTTTACCTTATTCTGATCGTTTAGAGGGCGATCGCGGGGTCACTGAATGAAGTCCTCTGTTTCTTTCGGAGGTGCTGACCCGCAGCGAGGCAGAGATGACTAAGTGACATATGGAATATGGCGACGACAACAGCATGTCAAAGAAGGAGATAACAAGTGGAGCCAACGACCCACTAAGACTAATGTATCTACAACTACATCCCCGAGCGGTAGTCAAAGGGGGGCGTGAATGCGAGATGCCAGCGGAATGATCGGCCGGACAGAGGCTAGGGCTACTTCCTTCCCACCGCGTCCTTCCTTGTGTATCGGAGATATAAAGCGAGTGCACCGGAAAAGAAAAGGGAACTGGGTCGATCTATTCTGTTGTCTTAAACCCAGATTGGTCTCAATGTCAAAATGGGAACCTCTTTGTCGCTCCAACTAAGATTATATCACATATGGGTGGCTTGTTTTTAGCTGTTGCAGTTCATCAAACGTGGAAAGAAAGGAATGGAAGAATTCATAATCCAAGTTCACGACGCCCCACATTAACTATTATTCGTAGTATTAAGTAGACAATGAGAGAAAAGCTTTTCTCTTGTTCGCGTTTTAAACAATATGTAAAGAAATATCCTGCAGTTATAGCTTGGCTAGTTTGACTAGTTCTGTTCTCTTGCTCTGGTTTGTTGCCAGTAGGCTAGGATCTGTCCTGCCTTTTTTGCGGGGTATGCCCCTGATCTTGTAATTATTTTCTTTATCTATAATACGTCTTAATTTAGCAAAAAAAAAAAAGAAATCCAATATGAAACTGAAATAAATTTCTTGAATGATCAAAATCATCTCTTGAAAGTTGAAGTAAACAACTTCAAAGACAACGCTCTCAATCTTGAAGTAGAAAATGTATCTTTAGTACTTCAAGTAGAAGAGTTGGAAAATGAGAAGTTACAACTCAACGACAACATAAATAAACTACATGTTGATCTATTGAACCTAAAGATTCTAAACGAATCTATAGTTCAAAATAATGTAACATCTCTATCTCAAGAAAACAATCTTGAAAAAGAGAATGAGCTATCACAAACCTTTGAGTTAAAAGAAAAATAATTACAAAAAGAAACTCAAAGATTAAAAGAAGAAAATTTCAAGCTCATATATTTATGGATCAAGCAAGATTCTTTAACAACAAGATTGATGCCTTAAAAGAAGAAAAAGAAAATCTTGAAACTGTTGTTCAAAGATTTACTAAAGGCAATGAGATGTTGGATAAAATGGTACACTCAAAAGTCTCCTATAACCGTGAAGGTCTAGGATATGATAAGAATGCTCCTCCTAGAAGAGATTTTCAACCAAGAGTGGAACTTATAATAGCTCCTCCTAAACCACAATCTTTAAAATGTACTTATTGTAACAAAGATGGACATTCGGTTCTCTATTGCAAATTCAAGAGTGGTGAATTTAAGGGGAAGCATGTATGGATTCGTAAAGGATCAAAACCATACAAGAAGGTTAAAAACACGTACCATTCAACAACCTATTATGTCTCAAAATAGAAACACAATGTATTATAACAATGCTAGTAGGTATGCATCTAGAAATCAACATGTTCCTTTTCGTAATTTCTATCCTCAAAATGCTCCCTACTTTTTTTTTTTGCTAAAATAAGTCTAATATAAATAGAAAAAAGGTACAAAATCTAGGGGCATACCCCGCGAGGAAACATGCTACATCAAAAAGAACGCAAAAGAGAGAATGCTACTCTAAATCAACTAAAAAAACATCAAGTAATTTCAATACAGGGCTAATATGAGATTGTGGTCTTTGGCCGCGGCTTTTTGAAAAGCAGGGTGGGAAAATGCCTTATCTCGAACCATACGTTTAATAAGCAGTAGAAGGGTAGCTGAAGACAGGGAATGTCCTGTGTTGTGCAACCGGACGTTTCTTTCCTTCCAAGTACAAAATACAACACCACCTAAAAATAAATATGCCAGAAGAGCTTTCATGTGAGATGATCTGCTCAGCAAGAATTGGCCATTTAAGTAGCTAGTCCAATCCCGGGTGAAGTCAAATCCGGAGTTTCGAAAAAGCATAGTAGTAAAAGTGCACGAACTAAAAATATGCTCAGCAGTTTCTATTGCATTATTGCAGAGCAGGCAACTAAGGTCTGTTCCCAGACCAAATCGAACCATACGTTCCTTTGTTAAAAGTCTGTCCTTAAGTGCTAGCCATAGAGTGAAAGAACATTTAGGAATTGCTAAAGTATTCCAAACAGCCCCGACCCAGGGAGGAGAGGGTTGAATACCACGAATTGAACACCAGATGGTAGGGATTTTGACAAGTTTTGAGGCAGTACCATTCCAAGTAATTGAGTCCATTGGGGCAATAGTTATATTATTGATCAGTTGTCGTAGCTCCATGATCCAAACATGATTGGAGGGGGGAAGATGCCAACTACCACCACGCATGAAGTCACTTACATGAGCATCTTGGACAGAGTCAGACATAGAGATAATCTCTTTTTTTTTGCTAATTAAGATTTTATACCACGAAGGAACATCATACATAATTCTGGGGCATACCCCGCGAAATCAACAATAAAACAGAGTCAAAACAACATTAAGTCATTTTACAATCAACAAACTACGCAAAAACAAAAGATAAGAGATTTTAATCTGGTGCCGCCAACAACCCTGGTTTGAAATCAACCCAAGCGCTATGAACATGCATACGCGCAAATCCCACATAGGTTCCCTGGTACATAAACAGCGCTATGGGCTTAAGCTCCTTCCTGCCACATTTAGCTTTACGCCTAGGCAACCGCTTTTTCCTTAGCTTCCCCTTATGAGCATTGAGAAATGCAAGGGGCCAATCAGTACTGATCGTACCCGGCAGCAACATAACCTCTTTATCCTGCAGTGCTTCCTCAACAGAAGTCTCGCAATTAGTAAACTGTTCTAGTTTAGGCCTTGCCGTTGCAAGCTCATCTCTCTGTTTATCAATATACCAATCCACATCTGCCATGTCCATCCTCTGCGTTTGAGCACGAGTCCAAGCAACCTTCCAAACTTCATAGATATTCAAATCCTTTTTTTTTTTTTTTTTGCTAATTAATTTTTATACCCAAAGGGGAACCACTTAAAACACTTCTAGGGGCATACCCCGCGAGTCAACAACCCAACAATACAAGCCTGAATGACCTTACATCATTTGACATTCAACAGAATCCAAACAAACCATAACAAAACAAAACATAACATAACATAACGACTAAGCCATCTAGTTAAGTCTTATGAGAATGGCCTCCTCTGCCAGCTCTCCATCGCTTGATCTCTGATTTCTTCAGGCGAACCTTGCCCCTTCCTTGCACATCTTTCGCTAAGATTCCAGGCTGAACACCAGTAGCGATATCCTTCATTGGAGAAGCCTCTTCTCCAAGCATAGGTGCCACAGTTTCCTCAACATTTTCGACCTTTGAAGATACGTTTCCTTTATCCTGGCCCTGAATACCCGGATCCCCTGTATCCCCTGTTGTAACTTCCTCCTGGATAATACCCAAACCAATACTTTGAATAAAATTCTGCAGCTGAATGACCTTGCTAATCAACCTCCCAAGCTCTTTGGTCTTCCTACAGTAGGACCTGCCAGCCCCATCTGTGAGCGGTTCCAGCTCACTTAAAGGAACAAATTCTTTGACGATGGGAATTTGGAAACCCCCAGCCTCAATGTGTTGTTTAAGCTTCTCAACATGGAACAGCGTCTCAATAATGAGCTCTCGAATACCATCTTTGTACTCAGTAGAATTAATCTCCTGGATAAGAGAGCTCCTGTCTAAAATTTCCTCATTCGGCTCCTTAACAACAAATGTTACCACATTTTTAGGCCTAACCAGGCCTGCGTCAACTACAAGATCATTCTCACCATGGATGTCCCTAGTTCCTCCAATACCAGGGATTTGACCCTTCGTGTCAACAGAATTCTCCCTCATGTTTTTTCCAGCGTTTTCCACCACTTGCGAATCAACAGCATCATCCATTAGATCCATATCATTGGCCACTACCTCCCTCTTATATTCACCCTTCAAGGGTTCCATAGATATCCCTTTACTAGTGAGTTCAGAATAAGTATCCAGGTCTGTTTTACTCATATCATGAATAGCATCCTTTGAATCAGACACCTTAGAAAGGGCCTCGTTATCACATGGGACAGATTCATCAATACTGCAATAAGGGTAAGCGAGATTACCTTTAATCCCCTGTGCCCTACAGGAGCTAGGAGCCCTTGAAGCAATCCCAGATTTGCATATCAAGATCGATGTCCTCTTGTTACTAGCCTTTCTCCTTTTCCCCAAATCTCCACCAATACCATAATCAGCAGGCCTCTTTAAGGAATCCTCATTAAAAAGAGGTCTAGAAGAATCTCCAGGCCGAATCAATTGGCCATGACTTGAAGTTTTAAGATTCCGTTTTGCATCCACCAACCCTTTGTTGGGTTGAACCTTACAAGAAGGAATAAAGGAAACCAAATTTTCCGTAAAGGACACTTTCTTCGTGATCAGAGTCGATGACAACCCCTGATGATGTTCCGACTCTGTCCCTTCCCGACTCAGGTGGATGGAGCTTCTGGTTCTCATGGCAACCCCCGAAGCAGGCCCCACCAACAAACCCTTCTTACCAACCTCCTTATCCAGTTTCACCCTCAATTGGGATCCCTGGGCAACATTCACTCGATTCCCCCGCTCCGATGGTATCAAAGTCACCAAATTCTTCGCGAAGGAAACCTTCTTCGGACTCGGTCTTAGAGCCCGCCCCTCTCGGGCTTGCGTCTCATACTTGCAGTCATCGACCCTATCAGTGTTACCCACAAAGGGGCAAACACTCGATCCCTCAGAATCCAACAACGAGTCATCAAGAAAGGAAACCCTTTTCCGAGACATTAGAGCGAACAAAGAAGAGAAATTTAGGTGAGAGAAAAGAAAGAGATGATTTCAGGAAGGTTGATTTAGATCTAGTGGAGAAATTGTTTAGGTTTTTTAGAGAGAGAAAGAAGAGAGAAGCTAGAGAGAAAACCCGACTCTCATTATCATTTTAGCAACCTTTCCATGAACATTCAAATCCTTGTTCCCCTGATATAACTCATCAATGACATCTCTTTTGGGAATTTCATCGAACACCTTCAAGGCATCAATAACTACCCCCTCCGTACTAGGTAGAACTACCTTCTCCATCCTTTTGGGATAATACATAGACACTTCAAAGAAGTCAAGACTCCTGGGAATTCTTGTCTCCAGTAAATAGGTCGCACCCTCAATAGGATTCGCCTCCTCAACTAAATATTGATTTTCAGCTCCCAACGCACCTGTTTCGCAAGACAGAGGGTCCATTAGTGCCGAAAATCCCACTTCAAGGGTATTTTTAGCATTATCCAGAATGGTTCCTTCTTCAGATTGAGCCATCAAAAAGCCTTTTTCCTTCAGGAAGTTTTCCATTTCCATCATTTTTCTCCGCAAAGTTATTAATTCAATTCTTTCAAGTTCACTGAGGGGTTCATCCTCAGGAGGAGAGCGACCATCATTTGTCATTCCTGAGACTAAATCCAAGGATTTGTCTACCAAGGAATTACCAGCACACAACTCCAATGAGTTCTCATCTAAAGATGCCGATCTCATCGAAACCATAGTTACAGGACTCGGAGAACCAAAATCCCCGCAAAAATCCTGAGAACATGTCATAGATATTATATATAAGAAATTTAGAGATAAAGGTGGAGGATTATGAGAGGAGCGGTGGGATTAGGAAGGATATTGTAGATCTGATGGAGAAATTGTGAAGAAAAAGCTAAGTTTATGAGGCGGCTAGGGTTCCAGAGAGAGAGAGACTAAGCGACTCTCATTTTAGGAGCGAAGACATAGAGATAATCTCATGGCCAAATCGTTGAATAATGGGTGTGCCCCCTAACCAAGGGTCGTGCCAAAGAGAGAATTGCGAGTCCATACCCACTTTGTAGTGCATAAAGCGAGCTGCAACCACTCTAGCCTGAAGAATCTTCTTCGTACACCAAGAGGCTTTATCCGGAATATGGACAGTCCAGATAGATTTGTTCCTCAAGAAATGCGTTTGAACCAAGTAATCCACAAAAAGTTATTGCCTTTTTTTTTTGCTAATTAAAGTTTTATACCAAAGGGAACAACTGATACAAAAACAAGGGGCATACATACGCCAAAAATGAAATAGAAAAGCAGCTCTATTCCAATCACAGAGATCATAAACAGCTCTATTTTCAAGGCAGCTTTAGGGAGGAAGAGATGTAAAGACCAATAACCTTGAATGTTAAATAACACCGCCTTAATAAGCAGTAATCTTCCAGCATGATTCAGAGCTTTATTAACCCAACTGTCCACTCGAGAAGTAAGTCGCATAAACAGCGGATTGCAGTCACGCAATGAGAGCTTAGTTGTAATAAGAGGAAGTCTGAGATATTTGATAGGTAAACATCCTTGCTGAAAACCTGAACTTGAGAGAGCTGAGGAACGTGTAATACCATCCACATTTGCGAAAAAAACCAGGCTTTTGTCCTTATTGGTGTGGAGTCCAGATATAGCACCAAAATCAGTCAATCCTTGAATTAGCATGTTTATAGAGTCCAAATCACCATGGCAGAACATCAACACATCATCAGCAAAAATTAAATGAGTGAGCGAAAGAGGTTTCGTTTGAGCATGAAATTTAAAATTAGGGCAGGACTCCACCTTTTTAAGACAGGACGTAAAAACTTCCATCGCTAAGACGAAAAGATAGGGGGATATAGGGTCCCCTTGCCTTAAACCCGCACCAGCCTTGAAAAACCCCTCAAGAGATCCATTAATTTTAACCGAGAGCATACAGGAATGAAGACATGTCATAATCCAGTCGATAAAAATCTGAGGAAAGCCCATTCGGAGAAGAGAAGTAGATAGAAACCTCCAGTTTAGAGTGTCAAAAGCCTTTTTAATATCAATTTTAAAAGCACATCTCGGAGGGCCACAAGACAAATGATATCCTTTAAAAAGGGCTTGAGCTAGAAGAATATTGTCGCCAATGACCCGCTTAGGAACAAAAGCTGATTGTTGCGGAGAGATGAGCAATGGAATGACTTTTTTCAGACGAAAAGCAATCATTTTAGTTATGCACTTGTAGAGGATGTTACAACAGGCAGTGGGCCTAAAATCGGACATAGTTGAAGCTGGATGCTTTTTGGGAACTAGAGCTAAGGCAGTAGCATTCACCACACGAGGAAGGCTGAGATCCCGAAAGAAAGAGAGAACACCATTGCATACATCAGGACCCGTAATACTCCAGGTAGCTAGAAAGAATTCTTTTGTGAAACCATCTGGGCCAGGACATTTATTGTTAGGCATAGATTTAAGAGCATTGAAAACATCAAGGCTCGAGAAGGGTTTAATGAGGTCTTCACAAGTGTTGCTGGGCAGTTGGGGAAGAACCAAGTCATCTGGAATAGGATTGACAGCAGACTGATGGCCTAAGAGCTCAGAAAAATACTTAACTGCAATTTCAGATATAGAAGAATGAGTGTAATGCGTAGTGCCAAGATCATCATCCAACGCAAGAATTTTGTTGTGGTTCCAGCAATTCTTGTAGACATTAAAAAAATATCTATTGTTGGAATCGCCATTTTTTAACCAAGTCACTCTTGATTTTTGCTTTAGAAGAATCTCCTCAAGCTTGAGTGCATGACTAAATTTATTAATTAAATCTTCTTCTTCTCTCAATTGATCAGGAGATGGAGATGTAGGCATGTTGACTTGAAAATTATTTAAAGCATTACGAGCTTCTCTAACCAGCTCAGAGAGATGACCATGGTCTTTGTTGAGTTTCCTCATTGCAAGCTTGACTCTTTTGAGTTCAGTAGTAAGAATGAACCAAGGATTGCCAATCACAGGTTCTTCCCAAGCTTTGCGAACTTCATCAAGAAACAGAGGATTTTCAATCAAGTGATTAAAAAACATAAAAGGCTTATAGATCTTCTCCTCCAAGACACCAAGCGAAACAGCCACAGGGCAGTGGTCTGAAAGCCCCCGATTAAGAAATCTGGCATGTGAGAGATCAAACGTGCAGAGCCAGTTACTATTAAGCAAACAACGGTCAAGTTTTTTATACTTAGGAGAGGTGATGTTACTATCCCACCAAGTAAAACTTGGGCCAGAGCTCCGGAGGTCAACCACTTCAGCAAGAGCAATAAAATCTCGAAACTCTGTCATGCTAGAGGTCCAATTTGCACCAAAGCTAGTTTTATTGGGGCCCAGACAAACGTTAAAGTCGCCAACTAAGCACCAATCACCAGAATTACCTATAAAAGTAGTATTGACTGAATAGAGATTCTCCCAAAGTAGCCTTGTGACAGCCCCAAATCCGGGGTCATGAATCTGGGCCATCACGGACCAACTTCCATTCAAAATCAATATCTCTTGGGTTTTTTTTTTTTATAATTAATACTTATGCAATTGACCCCCACAGTAATACACACACACACCAGTCATATGCTCAGAGAACAACATTCACCATAATAAAAGTTTAGAGTTAAACAGTTATTACAAACCCAGAATCATACTTAAGTACATTGTTTTTTTTTTTTGCTAATTAAAATTTTATACCCACGGGAACAACTGGTACAATTCTAGGGGCATACCCCGCGAAATCAACAAACAACAAGCAACAAAATGCTTCTACATAGGAGAAACTAGAAAACCTAGTTTTAAAACAACAAAAGATCTATGCCTGATACAGAAAATTAACTATGCCTACTGGCATCAAATCCTTCGGCCTCCATCTTCGGGCCGCCATCCTACCCAGCAACATAACCTGCCAAGAAATTCCATAAACCTGCCCAGCAAAAGGCGCATCCCGCACGTGTAAACCACAATGGTGGATATACCACACACCGCCACCGTGTATCTCTTCCGAGCATAGCACACATTTTCTATAAACACCGAAAAAAAACATTTTCAATTTCCGTCTGCATTGCAGCACGGAACCAATTCTCGCATCCGCAATGTAAAAAACATTCCGAGCAAATGTCCACCATGCCAGTAGTCTTTTCAGTGAACACTTCTTCAATTCCGCCTTATCAGTAGTCTTAGCATCTTTTAGCAAAGTGAAAGAAACTCTGCCCAGACCAGCATGAATGCTTCTATTAGATCGTTCCCAACAGTTGAGAACATACCCATTAATGAAGATACCAACGTTTCCATGCCAGTCATAAATCGTCCCAACAATGCAGCGTTCATTCAGGAGCCCGGAGAACTGGTCACCTATCTTGACGAACAGCCTATGCAAGGATGCCCCCCTAACAGCAGTTATCTCATCACAAGACCCTGAAAAACTTAACCTGAATTCCATATTTCCAGATCTGGACTTCATTCCTTTAATGATAAAACCCCCAAAAAAACTCACAGCAGCCTGATGAGCAATCTGCATCTTGAAACAAGGGTTAGCCCCTTCTCTAATCGTGCGCCGCTCAGATACGTTAAGAATCACCACAAAAGAAACCACATCCATTCCCTCTACACCCAGTAGAGAACTATCAATAAACTGATACTTAACATTAGCACCCTTAAAGGGCACCCATCTAACAGAATCAACGCGCTCAAAATGAGCGTCACCGTAATGAAAACCCTTTGGCAATACAAACGTAATGTTCAACAGCAAGATGCTATCGTAGAGAGAAACGTCATGGCAGAACTCGTTCTCAATCTCTCCGAATGGAGCAAAGCCAAAATCCACATGGTTAACAAAATTATCCCTTTTCAAACCATCAAAACATGATAGAATGAAAGTGAACTCTGAACGTACACAACCAACACCCCCATCATTCAAATCATTCTTGTTGCAAGAATCTCCATTCCTATTCCAATTAAGAAAGCTCGGTTTAAGAACACTTAGCGCTACAGTAGTTCTCTTCAAATTCACCATTTGCAAAAGAATATGCCATTTCTGGCCCCAATCCTGCTCCATGTTTCCTGACTTGCTGGTTACCTTGATGGCGTTCAAACTAACAATGTCATTTCCATAAGCTAGCCTAGAATCAAACACCCGAATATCATCAACATATTCAAGAATGCTTGCACCACTTCTAATCCAGCATTCCCTTAAAACTTTCCACTTCACAACTCTCCAAGTAGAAAGACTAACAAACATTTCATCATTCCAAGTAATCAGAGGCAAGCATGCCTCAAAATACAAACTTGCACCATGGTAAGTTGAATTCTGCAATGGCAACCATTGCCCGACTTCAACCTCATCATCGAAATAGCCATCAAACATTAGATGGGACAAATCGTCAAATAGAAGATGCGCAAGGCCATCCCCTGCTTCCATCCTATAAAAAGGAATGGCCTTCCCTTTGGAAATAAGAAAAGCTAAACCAACATCCATTGGAGGCACCAATGACCCAGTAGTATCATTAACAAGAGTCCCCATTACCATAGGTTGCAAGACAATAAGGTCTCGGAGAAAACCCCTTACCTCAACGTCATCTCTTTGCAAGGCAGAGACGAAAATAACAACCCACGTTGTTGAATAACCTAGCAAATTGAACATCGACCTTCGATAAGACAAAGCATCAAACACCTTGTGACCTTTGACAAAATCATCAAAGTTGTCCACCAAAGATACGACTACAGAGACGCTGGAGCTTGTACAAGCATCACTAAGATTCTTAACTCCTTTATCAAGAGATAGAGAGTCTACAATAGAACAAAGGTCCGTAACAATCAGCCCCCTTCCCATGACAACATAAGTTAGGTAACAAACCCCAACTACTGTGATAAGGCCTGGCGTATAAAACCCAAGAGCCTTTTCAACAGCACACCATGAACCCAGGTCAGTTCTCAACATTGAACCGAGCCCATAATCTCCATCTGAAGTAGGGAATACAACCTCTTCAACAGATACACGGAGAGAGGTATCCGACAATGAAGATATTCCCATCTGAGTCTTCAAAGAATCATACGAAACCATCAACGGGAACGCAAGCTTATGAGTTTCTTTCAGGAAAACTTCAATGGTAACAACCATTTCCTCATAATTTTTGGACCCAAGTCCAACTCTAATATCCACGAAAGTGGACTCCGAAAGGGAAGACAATCTTCCATCAGAAGAAAGAAACGCAAATGCATAATCCATTGAAGAAAAAGAGAAATGGAGTTTTATTTTGGGGTGACAGTGGGAGATAAGGGAGGGGAAGGTGGATTTGGGTAGGAGAAATATAGATCTGATGGATTTAAGGTGTAGAATAGTATGAAAAATCATGGCGGCTAGAAGAAATTTAGGGTTTTTAGAGAGAGGTTAGAGAGAAGGCAGAGAAACGACTCTCATCTGTTTTTTGGGTTTTTGCGCTTGAGTGATGCTTCTACAAGAAGCATTTCAACAACCAAATTTATTACAACCTTACACACTTAATATACATAAGACCACTAAACCCCTTGCGCTTGTCATCTACCTCGGGAACGGTCGTCAGTACTCGCTCAATAGGTCGCCTTCCCCCTACCCTCTTGCGGGGTGTCGTACGGAGTATTGGCATTGGTCCTAGCTGTATATACATAAGTAGCAAGAGTGAGCTATGATAGCTCAGCAAGATAATATTGTGAACTAGAATCAAAAGTGAACAGGTATATATATATATATATATAAGCAGAAACCAATTATAAACTTCAAGAGAGATTAAAACTCTTATTTAATAATACATCATCCACTTACTATTATAAGAAAAGAAATCTAATATAATATAGTATCAGTTTCTCTTCATCTGTAACAATAATTCCATCTTTCATATCATTTTCTCTTTTCAGTATACTAATCTGACTTTATCATTTATTCTTTATTCAAATATTGTAGGGGTTTTCACTGTTGCCGAATACGTGAGGCACGATGATCAGTCGCCCTCCGTATCCGTCCCTTTTTACTACCGGTAGACGGAGGTAGGTCTGCCACCATCCCCCAGGAGGAAGGTCTACCACTACATCCTCCTTCGGCAACTCTTGGGCCGAAATGAAATATTAAGTGCTGGACTGTGCAACTTCCACACAGCCTCTTACGCTTACTGTTGCAAATTCCCCTTTTTATCAAATAATTTTTTTTCCATTCATAAACATCATTTCACCTTTCCATTTATCAATCACTCCTATCATTTTCATTCTCGCACATTATTTCTATAAAATATATCTATATATTTACCATAGTACTTTGATTATGATTCATACATCTCTTTTATATTCAAGAAATCACATATACTTTTACATTCATAACACCTTCTATCTATTTTAATAGTAGTAAATAATAACCAAATATTATTTATTAAACCTTTAATACTCAGAAAGAACACTTTTAATATAGCATTATAAACCATATAACCCTAGATAACAACTGATACCATTTTCTTTCACCATAGAGCATATTCGCTCCATTCATAATCATTTCTATATTCATATTCCATAACTCATATCCATCTCTCTTTAATTTCCCAAAATCAAGGGAATATATTCCTTACAATATAGCAACAAAAGCATCACACACACACACACACACACACACACACACACACACACACACACATATATATATATATATATATATATATATATATATATATATATATATTCCATAATATCATTATTATTCCGAAGATAAATAATTTTCAAAGTAGGGATAGAAGGATCTTGCCTCTGTTCCGGTATCCTGACAGTATGGTTTGGGGCTCTTCCGGAGTTTCTATAAACACAAAAGGACCGTCGTTAGAATACCACATCTCTTACCCACTACATTCTTATATAATAAGACCCTTTACACTTCAATATATGTTTAACGTATTATTATTACCCCAAAGGTTCAAGGACTTAACCATTTACAAGCTCAATCGAAGTTTCAGTGGTTTTTCACCATTTCCCCTAACGACCACACTTAACTGTAAAAATCCCCATAAATTATAGATTTCGACTTTTACTACAAGGTCAACTGGTAATGTCTCTTTGACTACTCTACCATATTATCCCAAAGTTTCATAATTTTTAAAAATGTCTAAGTAGGTTGATCATAGCCTCAAAGTTGATACAATTACGGTTTCTCGGTTTTCGAACACCTTTCACTAAAACTGACTTTTCTCCTAAACCGTTCATCAGATTTTAACGCACCTTATATCAAAACGATCTATGAACTAAGCTCTATCATTTCATGGTCAATTGGTAACCTAAGCAGTGAGGTACCGTACGAATGCAGGGGTCACAAAACAGGGCAGATTTCGTTCTAACGAAAATCGGACATTATAACTGCTGTAATTTCATACTTTCCTAAATTTCACCACTCCAAAACCATCATTCCACACTCAATCCAAACCCTACACCATGTGGACTACATTCCAGCCATGGTTCCAAGTTCACAACACAAAACCCATATCAATCCAAACCATTTAGAACACATATTCATCATAAACATTACATTAACATCACTTACTACTAACCAATTAAATTTCCACCATAAATACAAAGAAGCAAGCATAGTTATACCTCCTTGAAGCTTTTAATATCCTTAATAATCCTTGGGCACACCTTGAACAACCTTAGTATGGCTTGTATTAACTAAATAAATCATTAAAACAAAGTTAAAACTTATAGAACACTACTCATTCACTATTCATCATCATCTTTAAGAATTTATTTACCTTACTAAATGATGATGGATGGCTATGAAACTTTGTGAATCTCTCTTTCTATCCTCCAAGAGCATCCATGATTTTCCTCTTGATTTTTAGTTGATGTTTGCTAGGATTTTTATTTTTTTTTCTTATTTTTTCTTGTTTGGCCGAATATAAGAAATGAGGTGGGGGGAGAGATTTTGTGTTTTGTTCTTGGCTTAATCTTGATCTTCTAGCTTGTCTTGGAAGCTTAGTAAGATATTTTGTGGTTAAAACCATGTGAAAATACTAATCTACCCTTAACTAGTGTTAGTGGAATGTGATGTCATTTTGGTGATATCATAATTCTCTTTTTCTTGATTTTTCTTAAGTAATTTGCTAACACTCTTGGTGATAATAATGTGGTATATATCCTTGTTATATTATAAATCTTGGTTGCTTAATCTCCATATTCGTCTAATTGTGGTTCGTTTCGAATGTACCTCATTATCTCTGTGGTTTTGAAACCATTTACGAATCCAATTTCCCTTGGCATTCTCTTAACTTAATAATCCTTTGGTTTAACCTAAATTCATTAATCCCTCAATATATAATTCTTATAATGTTTCCACGCTCCTTAACATCTAATAGAAGCTTATTCGAAATCAAAATCCTCAAAATCCATGTTTCAGGAATTTCTGAAATCTAACGTCATTTCGAGTCACTTATTTCCATTGTACAACACTAATATGGTTTCTGTTTATTCATTTTCCATTTCCAGTATAGGGTACCTACACACCATTTTCCTAAATCCCTCGAGATTTACTATTCATGTGACCACTATAGCATTAATGAAGTTAGGGTTATTACAAGCCTCCTCTCAATTGTAAAATGGGAGTCGTTTTCTCTCTAACCTCTCTCTAAAAACCCTAAAATTTCTTCTAGCCGCCATGTTTTTCCTGGCCACTCTACACCTTAAATCCATCAGATCTAAATATCTCCTTCCTAAATCCATCACTCCACTACTTATCTCCCACCTTTACCACGGCTTCTCTTTGTTGCGGTTCCTCTTCGATTGTTAATTGATGAGGAATTTTTCAAACTTAGTCATGATGTTTGTCATGAAGATTTTTCTGTTGAGCCTACTATTTTTAGTGGGTTTTATGCTGAGTTATGGGTCTTTGCAAAAGAGTCCCTTATTCAGTTGAATGATGTGGTCCACCGTGTGGATTATTCGAAGGACACCGATTTTGATCTGGTGCCCCTTGAACGAGAACCTCTGTTTTCTCCCTTTCGACGAATTGAAGTTTTGACAATGGAGAGGGCTTCGTTTGTAGTTCTCGGTGAAGGAACTTTGGAAGGCGTAAATCAATTTTCTTCTGCTGGGATTTGGGTCGCTAAAGCCCAATGGTGGGTTTCCGATCTATTTTGTGGTCTGGGTGTTTTGGGGCCTTCTGTTAAGAGGTATAGTAAAGCTATGCTTAGTTCTTATGGCGCTGATCTTAATTTTGTTCTGAGATTGATTGTCGACAAAAGGGGTGTCCTCGCTCTGAAATCCCTTGTGATTTCTTCTTCAGATGGTTGGTTTGAAGTCGTGCTTTGGGTCTCCGTACCCGCTGAGAACCCCTTTTTGGCTCACTTTGGTCCGATTCTAGAGGGGTTCTTAGAGACAATCGTTATGCTTATGGTGGATAACACCTATGGAAGGTTGGGTATGCACCGACCCGAATGGATGGTCTGCGAAGATTGCATGTACTTTGCTAACTTGAATGAAGACAACCATTTAGTTGTAGGAAAAGCGGAGGTTTATCCTCGTTTTCAGATTGTTTATCGGAAGCTTGATAATGCATCTCTGCCGTTTGAGCACCAAGTGTTTGTTATTTCATCTCTGAAAGTGTTATTTACGAAGGCGCAGTCCACAGCCTGGTTCTTTGTTACACTAGGTTTGGGGTCAAGATCCAGTCGTGATCTGATGCATATTACAACTCGCTATTTGGAAGCGGAGTTGTTTTCTGAGAATTCTTTGAATGAAGTTCGAAGGGTGATGGGCATTTCAGCCCCTGTTGACTTGGGCAGTCTGTCCATCTGCGAGATGATGCCTATTTGGCATAATTATGATAATCACTATGTGCTCATTGGTGATGAGGTGTTTGTCCGGGTCTTTTTCCGGAGATGTGATATGTTCTTATTTGCGTTTGCTGTGCAACGTGGAGTTAGGATGTCGGGTTTTAATCTGACTTTGGGTGGACGTTCTGTTACAGAATCGGTGAACTCTTATTCTCGAAGATGGAAGAAATTTGGAGGTATGCTTTCTCAAATTGCTCTATATGGTATTGATCTCTCTTCTTGCAGTTCAAGATGCGACGAGGAGATGGAGGGCTCTTCAGACCCTTTTTGGACTCGTAACTCTAATGAGGGTTCAGTGGAGATTCTGATTGACACTGCAACGATACATGTGGCTTTTGTTACCCATATTATGTTTGTGGTTAAGACTACACAAGCTCTATTTGCTGAGCTTGCAAAGTGGAGTTCGAATAATATTGAGCTCATTAGCATCAATGGTTGGGAAGGAGATGCTAATTCTTGTTGCATAAGGAATTATGGAATGGTGGACTTGTATTGGAATTTTGCGGTGATGGAATTTTGCCGGACTCGGGCTTTGAACAGAGGTCTTATTGGTTTAGACGCTCTGCTGAATCTGAATGCTAGTACTAGTCGAGGCTTCAGGTACTTCTGGGCTATGGAAAATGTTGCTGCTCAGAGGAATGAGGAGGGTAACAAGATTGCAGGTGCCAATGGTCAATTGGCGTCTTTTGCTGTTGGTGATAAAGAGACAAATGGCCTGTTGTGTGTAAAGTTTGAGAGTCACTACACGGATGTGTGGTCTGAATGCACTTTCACGTATGTAGAGATTCAATCATGGGGGCCAAGTATTTATGCTGGTAATAATTGGAGTGGTTTTCCCGATGCCTGCTCGATGGGATTGGTACATGGGATGACAATCCTGTGTAGTTGGGGTGGTTTGTTTTTAAGAACTGTTTGCCTGCTTGGTTTTGTAACAAGGTGGAATCGAAGATGGGGTTTTGCAACTGGTGGGCCAAGGTCTGCTACTATGGGCTTTGTGAGACATGTGCCTAGTCTCAAGTTTAGGTTGTTTAAGGCGCCAGAATAATTTTTAGCTTAATTTCGTTGTTATGTTGACAGTAAGGTGATTTACTTGTGTCTGTTGTTTTTTCTTCGTTGTTCCGCTAGGCAGATTGTTACTAATCGCGGGGTATGCCCCTAGAATTGTAATCTTTTGCTTGTGGTATAAATTTTAATTAGCAAAAAAAAAAAAAAAAGCCTCCTCTCAATTGCAGTGTTGAAACCATAAATGCAAGACATAAAAAAATTTTCACCAGAAGAGCATTTCTATAACGACCTAGAATTTTCGCAATTTATAAATGCTTAGTTAATTGTTAAATATGGAAATTATGTGAATTATGTGATAGATAAATCTTTTTGTGAAATAAAGATATGTGTGAAAGCATGTTTATGTGATTCTATGATGACTGATATGTGTCATATATGATTGTGGAATTTTATTTATATTTTTAGAACATTAAAACTACTTTTAAAGTGCATTTTCAATCTTTCGGAAATTATATAAAATCATTTGAGTCGATTTAAATCATGAAATCTTTTGCATTATCATCTTTGAGAGGTGATTTAGTTTTTAAAATTAGTGTGGATATTTAATTATGTGTCTTAGTATTTTAAAATGATTTAAAAAGCTTTATTTCTTTTAAAGAACCTTTATTTCGAAAATTCTTATAAAATTCATTTTTGAGCCAAATATTATTTAAAATATATGGGGAGGTCTGTAATTTCCTAAATTTTATTTACAAATTTTAAAAGTTATTTTCCCCCAAACTTTTTAATTTATTTCGAATTTTCTTTTTAAAGGCAAATAAATCAATTTTTATTGTTATTGTTAAATCAGATTCAATAATTTGTAAATGACGATTTTAACCTTCAGTATTTTTGCATGTGTGACACATGTCACATGATGGAGGACTCAAAGAGGTGAGTCACCTTTAGAGTGTGTGCATGTGTGACATGTGTCCACCAATAGAATAAAAAGAAAAAAAAAAAAGAAATCAATCAAACTCTCATTCTCACATTCTATCATTTTGATCCTCTTCACTCTTTTGTTCTCTCTTCTCCCCCTAAACCACCGAATCATCATCTCCCTCCCACCAAGGCACCAACCCAATTTCTTCACCTTTTTCCATCATTCCATTATTAGTTTCATGTAAAAGAGTATTTGGACAAGAATTTTCGGTTTCGGTTTTTCATATAAGGAGTTATTCAAATTCAAAGCACAAAATAATCAAGTCTCTCATCTCTTTTATCATTCCTGAATTAAGGGTATAGATCAAGATCCTTAAAAATTATTTTATCTCGTTTTTGTTTCGGATTAAATGAATGGTTTAACTAAAATCTAATTTTTATTGAACACATGAATCTGTTTAAGTTGAAAAATTCGTAGAGGACTCATTATTTATCGGATTGTTTTGATTCTAGTGTCATTGGAAAGATAATTCAATTATCTTCAACTTTCGTGTTTTAAGTTTTCTGAGATTCTTCTTGCATGTATGTGTTTTTGTGCGATTTGTAGAACCTGTCTATTTGATTTCAGAATTCTGATTGTTGAACTTTGAAAATTCGTAGTTAATACAATATTAATCAGAATATTTTGATTCTAGATTTTCTGGAAATATAATTTAATTATCTACAACTTTCATTCTTTAAGTTTTCTGAGATATTGCTTTCAAATATGAGTTTTTCAGCAGTTTATGTAACCGGCGATATTAACTTCGGAATTTTGATCCCTGAACTTTGAAAAATCGTAGTTAATAGAAGATTTGTTCAATAATTATGAGCCTTACCATTCTGGAAAGGTCTCGGAATTTTCTATAACTTTTGTGTTTTTGACACTTTTTCATTTGAGTCCATATTTATACTGAAAATTGGTAATCTTTCGAACTAGTCAGGGCTGTGAAAAATCTGTTTTGACAAGTCCACATTCTAATTGTTTCTAAATTTATTACTTCGTCGTTTTTGATGTTTCTTATCATTTTGAAACGCTCTTTAAGTTGTCTACAAGTTTTGTGTTCTTGAATTCTTGAGGTGTGTTTAGAATATGTTTAGTGAGCGTGTTTGATTCATAAAGTTTGGATGAACATCTTGGTAATAATGATCATTGTTGTATTATAAGCATATAATGGAGTAGTGAATTGCAAGTCGTAAATATAAGTTGTCTATGTAAATTGAAGTTAATAGTTGTGTTAAAATAGATTGTTGTGATGATATTGAACCATTGCTGCCTTAAGTGGTTGTTTGAGTGTATTTTGAGTCGGTTGTATTCCGACGGGCTAGTCCTCTTTACAAAGGAAACTCTGCCCAATTTTCGTCAGAATTATAAGTATTAAAACCTATAGTATATTCTTATATGTCGATTACAATTCAAGATGACCTTATATGTTAAGTGCTTAAGTGACTTATATGAATTGCATGCCTTAACTGCTATATGTTAAGTGCTTATTTGAATAGCGACAAGTATGTGATATATATATTAAGTGGTGATGCGATATAGGAATCGTTTGGGTAGATTAGGATGAGTCGTATTAGGAGTATAGTGTGCTAAGAAAGTGATTATGGCTTATGTAGATTTGAAGGACGTAGGCCCTAGCGATAAAGGAAAGGCTAAGGTTGAGTACTAGTAGGCTGAGCTGTTTGCTGTTGCATACTACCGAAGGCAAGTAATTCTGTCTCTTCTTGAAAGTGCATAATCCTGAGATTGTTATACCATGTTGAGCCATGTTTATATATCCTGCTTTCATATACTTATGCCGTAACCCTGATACTTATTGTTAAATTCTTTTTAACTGCTTTCCAAAGTCAAACCTGATTGACTGACCGATAAACCACTGTTAAAAGTTAACCTATGTCAGTGACCCGGATACCCTATGTCAATTTTAAAATACTTATCAAAACTCATTTTTGACTTCAACCCTGTTTTACAAACTTGATTTCTTTTATCAAAGATTCTAAAACCTTATGACTTGATCAAATGTTTTCAAACTAAGACTTATCCTATATCTTTGACCTTTGATTTGAAATGTTCCCTTATACCCTGATCGAAGCCTTGATTCCATTTGAGCCTATATCTTGTTGATTCAGACTTGTACCTCTATTCCTTGATGTCAGAATACTGAGTCAAACCCTTTGACTTTTATCATTGCAAATCAAAATGAAATGTTTTCTAAAAAAAAAATGCTTTGAAGCTACTTAGACTGGTGATCTGTTATCAGTGAGTCGAAGGTACTTTAGGGTAAAGGTTTTTGAAAGAATTTGAGTACTAAAATGTTTTCCAGATTTTAAAATGTTTTCAAAAATGTTTTCCAAAAGAGATTTTGTAAAAGTGTTAGGAATTCCGTCAAAATGTTTTTAATTAGCAAAAAAAAATGTTTTTATATACGGATTCCTGACGATTGGAGAGACGGGGCGAACGGGTAATGCTGGTTCCGTCTGGTTGTGTATTTTTTTTTGCTAATCAAAATTTATACCATAGGAAAATGATTACAACTCTAGGGGCATACCCCGCGATAAGTAACACATCTACCTAGCGGAACAACAAAGATAAAACATTAATAATGCTAGATAAACTAGCAATCAACAACATCAAAACACAAACACAATAACAATTCTAGATAACCATTAAATTAATCCCGATTAAAATACCACCAGGAAATAAGTGGTCCCTCCATAAGCTTCAGTCACTGCCCACAGATAACATGGGACAAATAGCATCACCTCATTCATCTTGGGCATGGCCAACATAAAGCATCCAGGTTTATGCATAAGGCCACCTCCACCTTCGACCCATTGGTGCATAACAAGCACCATCCAAGTTCCCTGCATTGCAGCGCATCTAATTGACAAACGCATATAGAAGCTCATGCCAAGATCACGAACAGTAATCGTGGCAACCCCATCGCTAACCGCAAAGAACTGAATGCCCTGGGGTACAAACAACCCCGAATCATAGGCCATCCCTTTAACACCTGCATCCTGAATACCACTAGAAGAACCCACAAGCTGACAAGCAATCACCATCCTAACTCTACGAATCCCCTTTACACTGGATTGCAGAAACAGAAGAGACGCCTCGCCCAACCAGGAGTCCTTACTCCTCACATAGGTATCTAAAGCATCCTCCACCCATAAAGGGTCTTCAACCAATCCCTTCATCTCAAGGACATCATAACAAGCAAATAACCATGTCGCAATACGCATTGCACACACTCTGTGAACATCCAGCTCTACACCTTGCCCCATCGCGCCCTCACCATTCAACGTCGAGTAATAACTACAATGACAACAATTAAAATAAGTGTAACCCCCTGGTTCACACCCAAGAATCCTAAGCATACGCCTCAACATCCTTTCTGTCCCTTCCAGAACACAACCACTACTCTTTAAATACTCAAAGGCTTCATCAATGTCCTTTCCATTCAGCTTGTGACCCACCTCCTCATCCATAATCAACTTCATATTGACCTGACTGTCATTAACAATAGTCACTTCTTGATCAATAATAACCTGGACATTATCATTCCACTTCACTGATTTCTTCACAGGTTTGACAACCTCCACATTAAGAGTAGACTTCCTAAGGCAAGCCTTTCGGCAAACCACTAGATTCTCTCTAGGCTAGTCATTTTCACCCAAAATTTGAAAGTCAATTCCCTCATCCATCAAAGAGGAATTGACTCCCAAATCCACATTAGCATTAACAGAAATATCAGTTGCTTCCGATGAATCGAACATTTCAATATTGAAATCTTTAATTTCAACAACCAAATCGTTAACTTTCTTCTTGGAGAAGAAGATCTTTCCTTCAAACGAGCTACACGTCCTAGAAGCAATCCCAGTTGTGGGAGTGAAGGCCCTCCCCGACACCTCCAGCCCATTTTTGAGACCAGAAGCACCAAACTCCGTACACTCCGTCTCAAACTTCAATCTCTCAGCCACCTGAAACAAGGGCTTAATCTTCTCCCTTCCAGGAGAGGAGCCACTCTGTGTACACACCCTGAGCACACCCTTCGAACTATCCTCCAAAGGATACACAGTCACAAGGTTCTCCGAAAAGGAGACCCTTTTCAGACTCCTAATCGGATTACCCACCGGATGACAAACTTCAGATCCTCGCACACGAGGAGGAATCACGGTCACTAGGTTCTCCGAAAAAGAAACCTTCTTCATTAAACTAATAATTATATAATAAATATATAAAGAAATATGGTGTTTGAGGTGTAAGATTAGAAGAGGAAGGTGAATTTGGGAAGGCTAAAGAGAAGAATTGATGAAGAAATGGTTTAGATTAAGGTTTGAATTTGGTGGCGGCTAAGTTTTTTAGAGAGAGGTTAGAGAGAAGTTAGAGCAAATACGACTCTCATTTTTTAATTTAAAAATTTTCCTTGGGATGCTACACTCTGGTTGTGTATTACAGTGTAGTTCTGGTTTGTCCAGTTCGACACTTTTATTTATAGGCCAATGTGTTGCCTCTTGGGAACCCAAGTAATCCTAATGAGAGGATTGATACCCAGAGGGACTTTGTGTCCGATATGAGGGGACTTTATGGGCTGATCACCCATTCTGTCTTGTTAAAAAGGGATATAAAACCTCCAATCAGTTTTTATCAAAATGATGATTACTTGTACTTTACTGTGAAATTAAATTGTTTTACCACTTGAAATGTCAATTGCTTTACACAGATTTCGAAATATCTAATGTTGCTTTATTTATCAAATTATGCCAATTCATTATCAAATGCCAGTATTGTTTTATTATCTCCAGCATATCTATTGCTATCCTCTTATCAGTTGATCCCCTGTCAAGTCCATATACCAGGATCATTGTTATTACTTTCAGAGAGCTATGCCATATTCTTTCCTACTGTCAACCTTTCAGTTTTCAGTTGAGATCATGATTTACTTGCTGAGCGTTAGCTCATTATTATTTTATCTAACCTTTTGATAGTAACTTAAGAATCATGGTCCATACTATCTAAACCGCAAGGAAGCGCACCTACCGTGGTCCCAAGTTGGTCCAGTTTCAGATAGCTCCCGAGGTAGATGCAATAACAGCTCAGTGAGGAGGTTCTAGTGGTTTGGTTGATAAGATAGTTGTGAGAACGAGTTTGTTAAGAATTTGAATTTAAGGTTTGTAATAATAATTTGATTATGGTTTGTAATAATAAGTAGTTAGACGATGGCTTGCTTGTTTCATACCATTACCTGTGAAAGATCTTGGATAGTAGAGTTGGGGCCAGTTAGCATGCTATATCTATATTTATATATTTTTAGGTTGTTTGTATCTAGAGTGTGTCAGTGACCCTCCGATCTAGGCCCCGGGTCGGGAGGGCGTGACAATTTCCGAACAGATAGAGTAATGTGATGTGCTGAGCTTGCTATCACCCTGGCATCCCAAACACTCGAATCAACTCCCACCCCAATTAGTAACATCAATTACAAATAACTTGCCACCATCATTAACCCATGGCCCAACCGCATCAATAATATCATCATAGAGAATTAAATCCCCATCAGCAACATGAACAAAAACCATGAATGTATCATTTGATGGGAAAATGAGAGTCGGGTTTTCTCTCCAGCTTCTCTCTTCTTTCTCTCTCTAAAAAAACCTAAACAATTTCTCCACTAGATCTAAATCAACCTTCCTGAAATCATCTATTTCTTTTCTCTCACCTAAATTTCTCTTCTTTGTTCGCTCAAATGTCTCGGATAAGGGTTTCCTTTCTGGATGACTCGTTGTTGGATTCTGAGAGATCGAGTGTTTGCCCCTTTGTGGGTAACACTGTTAGGGTTGATGACTGCAAGTACGAGATGCAAGCTCGGGAGGGGCTGGCTCTAAGCCCGAGTACGAAGAAGGTTTCTTTCGCGAAGAATTTGGTAACATTGATACCATCGGAGCGGGGGAATCGAGTGAATGTTGCCCAGGGATCCCAAATGATGGTGAAACTGGATAAGGAGGATGGTAAGAAGGGTTGGGTGGTGGGGCCTGCTTCGGGGGTTGCTATGAGAACCAGAAGCTCCATCCACCTGAGTCGGGAAGGGAAAGAGTCGGAACATCTTCAGGGGTTGTCATCGACTCTGATCACAAAGAAAGTGTCCTTTGCGGAGAATTTGGTTTCCTTTATTCCTTCTTGTAGGTTTCAACCCAATAAAGGGTTGGTGGCTGCAAAGCAGAATCTTAAAACTTCAGGCCATGGCCAATTGATTCGGGATGGAGATTCTTCTAGACCCCTTTTAAATGAGGATTCCTTAAAGAGGTCCGCTGATTATGGTATTGGTGGAGATTTGGGGAAAGGGAGAAAGGCTAGTAACAAGAGGACATCGATCTTCATTTGCAAATCTGGGATTGCTTCAAGGACTTGTAGCTCCTGTAGGGCTCAGGGGATTAAAGGTAATCTCGCTTACCCTATTTGGAGTATTGATGAATCTGTTCTATGTGATATCGAGGCCCTTCCTAAGGTGTCTGATTCAAAGGATGCTATTCATGATACGAGTAAAACAATGGAACCCTTGAAGGATGAAAATAAGAGTGAGGTTGTGGCCAATGATATGGATCTAATGGATGATGTTGTTGATTCGCATGTGGTGGAAAAAACATGTGGTGGAAAAAACATGAGAAAGAATTCTGTTGACACGGGGGGCCAAACCCCTGGTAGTGAAGGAACTAGGGACATCCATGGTGAGAAGGATCCTGTAGTTGACGCAGGCCTGGTTAGGCCTAAAAATGTGGTAAC
The DNA here is from genome assembly GCA_037693485.1 of Kitagawia praeruptora. Taxonomy (NCBI): domain Eukaryota; kingdom Viridiplantae; phylum Streptophyta; class Magnoliopsida; order Apiales; family Apiaceae; genus Kitagawia; species Kitagawia praeruptora. The sequence continues at coordinate 81,927,885 of CM075345.1, forward strand.
ATTTGTTGTTAAGGGGCCGAATGAGGAAATTTTAGATAGGAGCTCTCTTATCCAGGAGATTAATTCTACTGAGTACAAAGATGGTATTCGAGAGCTCATTATCGAGACGCTGTTCCATACTGAGAAGCTTAAACAACACATTGAGGCTGGGGGTTTCCAAATTCCCATCGTCAAAGAATTTGTTCCTTTAAGTGAGCTGGAACCGCTCACAGATGGGGCTGGCAGGTTCTACTGTAGGACGACCAAAGAGCTTGGGAGGTTGATTAGCAAGGTCATTCAGCTGCAGAATTTTATCCAAAGTAATGGTTTGGGTATTATCCAGGAGGAAGTTACAACAGGGGATCCGGGTATACAGGGACAGGATAAAGGAAAGGTATCTTCAAAGGTCGACACTGTTGAGGAAACTGTGGATTCTATGCATGGAGAAGAGGCTTCACCAATAGAGGATATCGCTACTGGAAACCAGTTACTGGATGTTCAGCATGGATTATTAGCGGAAGATGTGCAAGGAAGGGGCAAGGTTCGCCTGAAGAAATCAGAAATCAAGCGATGGAGAGCTGGCAGAGGAGGCCATTCTCAAAAGACTTAACTAGATGGCTTAGTCGTTATGTTTTGTTTTGTTTTGTTATTGTTTTGTTATGGTTTGTATGGATTCTGTTGAATGTCAAATGATGTAAGGTCATTTAGGCTTGTATGTTGGGATGTTGACTCGCGGGGTATGCCCCTAGAAATGTTTTAAGTGGTTCCCTTTTGGGTATAAAATTTTAATTAGCAAATCCAAACCAAATCCAAACCTTAATCTAAACCATTTCTTCATCAAATCTTCCCTTTAGCCTTCCCAAATTCACCTTCCTCTTCTAATCTTTCACCTCAAACACCATATTTCTTAATATATTTATTTTAATTATTAATTTAATGAAGAAGGTTTCCTTTTCGGAGAACCTAGTGACCGTGATTCCTCCCCGTGCGCGAGGATCTGAAGTTTGCCATCCGGTGGGTAATCCGATTAGGAGTCCGAAGCGGGTCTCCTTTTCGGAGAATCTTGTGACTGTGTATCCGTTGGAGGATAGTCCGAAGGGAGTGCTCAGGGTGTGTACACAGAGTGGCTCCTCTCCTGGAAGGGAGAAGATTAAGCCCTTGTTTCAGGTGGCTAAGAGATTGAAGTTTGAGACGGAGTGTACGGAGTTTGGTGCTTCTGGTCTCAAAGATGGGCTGGAGGTGTCGGGGAGGGCTTTCACTCCCACAACTGGGATTGCTTCCAGGACGTGTAGCTCGTTTGAAGGTAAGATCTACTACTCCAAGAAGAAAGTTTCTTTTAATGATTTGGTTGTTGAAATTAAAGATTTCAATAATGAAATGTCCGATTCATCGGAAGCAACTGACATTTCTGTTAGTGCTAATGTGGATTTGGGGGTCAATTCCTCTTTGATGGATGAGGGAATTGACTTTCCAATTTTGGGTGAAAATGACTGGCGTAGAGAGAATCTAGTGGTTTGCCGAAAGGCTTGCCTTAGGAAGTCTACATTTAATGTGGAGGTTGTCAAACCTGTGAAGAAATCAGTGAAGTGGAAGGATAATGTCCAGGTTATTATTGATCAAGAAGTGACTATTGTTAATGATAGTCAGGTCAATAAGAAGTTGGTTATGGATGAGGAGGTGGGTCAAAAGCTGAATGGAAAGGACATTGATGAAGCCTTTGAGTATTTAAGGAGTAACGGTTGTGTTCCGAAAGGGACAGAAAGGATGTTGAGCCGTATGCTTAGGATACTTGGGTGTGAACCAGGGGGTTACACCTATTTTCCTACCCATTTGTTGGTTTTGGTATGCTTGAGATGAATAATTTGTTTGATATTGCCAGGTTGCTGGTGTCTTATTTGAAAATGTAGGTTTTGAAATTGGAGTTGCTGAACGAAATGTGTGCTGATAGCACTGGAATCGGTTGTGTGATGCATGATCATAGTGGTGTGGTTCTTGGCTTATTGATGCCAACTGATAGTTGTGAGGGCATTTGGCCCGGGCCAGAGCAGGATGTCTTGCTGATTCATGGGTTCCTTGGGTCACCATGAAGGATTCTGATGTTTTCTAGATGGGTGCTAAATCATGCTGAATTGGTTGTGGTTTTGGAAGGATTTGAGTGCAGTTTGCTGCCTATGAATGCTCTTCAGTTGTACGTGAGGGAGTGCAGCGCTAAAGCTGGATGCACTGATTTGGCGATCATGCTTCGACCTGATTACTGGAGAGGTTCCTTGCTTGGGAACCACACTGTCCAGCTCGGGTGTTTGTGGGATTATTCCTTCTGTTGGGTTTTGATGCGCTCATGTAGTTCGGGTAGCATCATTGTCATGATGCTAAGAATGCAAATTCTTAGTGCTCTTCCCTATGATCCGACATAGACTTATTTTGATGTCTTTAGACTAGGGGTGGTCACTGTGATAACCTCGCTAGTTTTATGTTGTCAGTAAGGTGACTTACTGTTTTTTAATCTTTGTATTATGTGATTGTTGACTTCGCGGGGTATGCCCCTAGACTTGTATTCGCTGTTCCTTTTGGTATAAAATTTTAATTAGCAAAAAAAAAGAAAAAGAAATAGAAGAAGCATTCTCTCTACTGACATGCGTTTTAAGCAAAGCTATACAAGATAATTTATTTGTACTAATAAAATCTTTAACAAAAGATTTTTATTGTTGAGACCCCTGATATTGTACGCACAAAAATCAAAACCCATAACAAATTATGAGGTTTGGTGGGGAGAGTTCCCCAAAACTTTAGAAGCTAGCTTCTTCAATTTGTTAAGCTGAGACTTTGATAGATTAGGACTGGCCGCCCTTTTTGCATCTACTTCATCAACTCTGGTCAAGTTCTTGAAAGTGTTAAGGGGAGTTGGAGATTCTTCAGAGTAAGCAACAGAGGAAGGGCTAAAAGATCTTTTTCTAGAGACAGTTTGCCAGTCATTCTCATTGTTTTCATTCAAGATGGAACCATTAGGCGTATATAGAGGAGCAGCCATAAGAGGCTCAACCTCAGGAGTAGGATTCAAGTCCTCGCGAGGAGTTGGGGCCGGTTGATTCTGAGTCTGTTCAGCATTAGGAACCTGAGTATTAATAGGAACTTTGATAGAAGCCTGGGCATCAGTGTGGACATCAGTAGGGACCTGAACTTCAGGATTGGGTGCTCAAGACACCCCAAGCAGCTAAATGCTCCCTACTTTGCAAATGTTAGAAATGATATGCATCGTGTTTACTCTAGATTTTATGATAATGCTAGACATACACAACACCATGTTAGACATCATGCACCTAGAAATATCTACATGCCTAACAATGATTATTCTATGCCTAGATTTTATCATGCAAACTCGAATATTATTTATGATGGACTAACCCCAGGACCCTCAAGACAAAAGGGTACCTATAAATTTAATTGATCTATTTTGTAGGTTTGTCTTGCCGCTAAGCAAGACATGTGGTGCATTGATTGTGACGCCCCCAGATCCGGGGTCGGGGATCTAGGCGCTCACGATCCATTTTTCATTGATAACATACTTGTTCTTGCACATAATGAATATAACAGCAATCGACCCCACAATAAACTCGCACCGCACACACTCACACACACACACAGGTTAGAGCCTCAGAAACGTCATACACTTGATTGAGCAAAAGTAACAGTTTTAGAGTTATTACAGACCGAATTAAATAGTATTTATGCTACCAACAACACTTCTACATGAAGCGGTGTTAGCGGCTTGAATGCTTGTTGCGGTACACCGCCTTGCACAGGTCATACTTATAAATAAAGCGTACTAACAAAAGTTGCAAACCAATCCGGCTAATGGGGCCTACCGGTGGAATCTCAGCTGCTGCTTGGGGTCTAGTCACCTGCTTGCGGACAGTCTGACGGGGTCTTGCCATTTCTCTTAACTGTTGTGTTTGCAATTTTGAAAACAAGCAAGAGTGAGCAACTATAGCTCAGCAAGATATATATATATATAAGATAAGAAGTGTTAATCTTTTATTCGATTTAGCAAATATTAAGCTTGATTATAGCAAATAGTCTAGGATCATCTTTCATTTTTGAACCATCGCAAGGGTGCACCAACGCGTGCCCTTGTTTTCAAAATAATCCTGCAGTTCTAGATACTGCATGAAATCAATATTTTTCTTACCAAAATAACACTATCGGCAACTTGGCACTTAGGCCTAAGAAGCAGTGTCTGAGTATTTTTCCAAAGTGGAGGATGGGACTTGAAGAAAACATGAAACCTGACAGGGATTGACGATGATCAGTCGCCACATCCAAGTCCAATAATCTGCGGGTCTTCTCTACTAGTAGAAGGATAGAAACTACATCCGTAACTACCCTCGGGTGAAAACTACATCCGTAATCACCCTCAATGAAAACTACATCCGTAATCATCCTTCGGCAACACCTGGGCCGGAATAAATGATGGACCGCCTGCCTTACGGCCGCTTACACCTCCCGGGAATCGTTCCTCAACGATTCCCACACCTGCCAGAGTCCCCTTTTTCGTTTTCTTTTCAAAAAATTTATTTTGACTAAAAATCGAGTAGTTGAGGTCCGACATCAGTCGTCCGATAATTCTTAAAAAATGTGCAAGGGAGTAAAACCTGACCGGGGGTTTTTGAAAATATTTTGAGTTTGGAAGAGTTCGAGTTTAAAAGTGCTAGACGTATCTTGGATTAATTTTGTCTTTAAAATAATGAACAATAATTAATAAATAATATTTAATTAAAACAAACCTTTAATCCAACATAGATATTTTTGAGTATTTTTAACAACGTAAAAATAATAAATACTTAAGTATACGATACTTCCCGAATGACTCTTCAGGTTTTCGCAATTTAATCACTATACAATAATATACCGCTCCCCGGTCAATAGTATATTTAGACCGCTACGACCTCTATTGCTAGAGTCGTTGTCCGAAGAAAATACTTTCATTCTAAGTTCACGGGTGTGCAAACATATGCATAAATCTCAAACTTCAACATAATCTCGTAAAGCATAAGCATATAATACGTTTGGAAGCTATAAACACAATAGTGAAAATCATTATATATAAGTTTTGAAAAGTAAACTTGCCTTGGTGACGTTGGGGTGGTCGAGCTTGCGGAGTGGAATGAAGATCTATACATAACCAATATTCGCTCGTAAGTACCTTAACAATACCTCTTAATCACAAGGTTTTAGAGAATACAAAACTACTTAATGACTCCGTCCTATGACCCTCTAGCCCTCCTATAAGTCCATGCCATCACTCGATTACGCTCGTCACTTATTTGACTCGGATTAGTTACCACACTCCAAGCATAATTACTCATCCTTGAAACCATCTCAAACTAACTCCTCGTATGACTTTCTCGCTTGCGCGCACTTCACTCTAATATTTTTATAAAATTGAAAAATACATATTTTAATCCAATTCTTTTTGGGTAATCTTTGCCACTGTAAAATCTATCTCTCATCAATTTCTCATAATGTTTACATAATTTTTAAGGGTCTAAAGGTGGTTCACAAGTTGACCAAATGGTGCAGTCCGGATCTCAAAACCATTCTGCACTTCTCGGGCCATAACTCAGAATCTATATTTCACCTAGTCATGAACCTTATATTTCCGGAAACTACATTCAAATATAATTCTAACCATACATATTGGGTCTTAAGGGGACAATTTTAAGGGGTTCAAAACCCTCCTACAAGACAGTACATGCTCCCAGGATTTTACACAACACACATCTTTCCTTAAACCTTCAAGAACAAGCTTTAAAATCACATCAACACCTCAAGATTTTCATCATCCATAACTCATATAACCAAGATATGCACTAAAATGTTTAGATCTACCAATATAAACTATAATCAATCCATGACTAAGAGTGGTTAGGGTTTTATACCTTCTTGAGTATCTAGGAACCTTGGATGAGAGATGTTTTGAGCTTCTTGCTTCGATTCTTGTTTTCCAAGATCAAAAGGGTATTAGATGAGAGTCTTAGAGAGAGATGCTCTAACTTCTCTCTAGAAACCCTAGCTAGCCGCCATAAATATTTAACCCAGATCTAAGCTCTTACACACATTCTCCAGCATTTAAGACTATATTCCCTTCATTTAATCCACTTTCTCTCTTCTCTTAAACCGAAACACTATATTTCTTATATATATTATTTATTATCTGTTCATCTCTAGTATTCTTATGGTAAGTCAAGGTTCGAATTATGATTCTGAGTTGGGGTTGCCGGGGTATATGCAGGACATGGATGATGACAAGTTTAAGGAGATGCTTTCTCGTGGAGAGGTTGAGGATTTCCCGATCCTAACGGTGGAGGAAATGGTGGACCCTGTTTCCTCGGGGGAAAGAGATAATGTTGCAAGAAAAGAATCCTCTGAGGCGAAAGGTACTGGGCTAACGAAGGACGCTTCTGATGATGAAGAGGTGTACCATGAAAATGTTCGAGATGCAATAGAGAGGGATTCTATTCGCCGTGTGGTGGCGGCGGTGTCTGCTACCAATAAGAATGATAGGGATGAGCTTTTTAAGCTTAGATTGAAAATGATAGAGGTCGGTGCTTATCTTGAAGCCAATGGGCTCTCATTGGCAGCAATGGAGAAGGGAAACCTTAAGGCGCAGGAGGAGTTTAGTGTGGGTGTGACGAGTCCCTTTACAATCATTACTGGTCGGGATGAGTTTGGATTGCCTATTTTCACGTCCCAAAAGGAAGGGGGAAAAGTACGATGACTAATGCTAATGCCTTGAAGAACCCAGGAGGAGGTCCACAAGAGGTGGCTGGGAACGCTCCACCTGGAATAAAGAGTATACTTAAAAATAAGACTGTCTTGCCAGGAGAATCTTCGGGAGTTGATAAAGCCTCAAATGGGGAACTGAGTCATGAGGGGAGTAAGGAGAGCAAGGAAGGGGAGAAAAAATCCTGGTCCTCGGTGTTAAAAGATGCTCCGAAATCTATGAAAGGGATTACTTTTGAGTATGTTCCTCCTCCGGTAGGAGCCACTATGGTTGACCCACCTCTGGAGGTATTGCAAAGAGGGGCGGAAAAGTTCAAATGTTGTGTGGTTGGGAAATTCACAAAAGCATCCCTTCCTTTTAGAAGGGTGAAAGAAATTGCTCAGTTAGTATGGAAAAGGGGCCTCATGTCTGTTGCGTAGAGAAATGAAACAACCTATATCTTTAAATTTGGTTCCATGAATGACAAAAATGCTGCCCTCTCTACGGGTACGTGGTACTTTGATCAGAGGCCGATGGTGGTCACTAACTGGGGTTTTTCGTGTGGTGAATCCCCTATTTCCTCTATGCCCTTATGGGTCAAATTTAGCAACTTGCCTGACTGCTATTGGACTCAAGAGGGGTTAAGTCGGATTGCTAGCTTTATTGGTGTTTCCCTGGGAGCGGATGCCCTCACCTCTGAACTTGAAATTTTGCCTTTTGCTAAGATGTGCGTCCAATACAAGGTGGGTGACCCGCTACCTACCACTATCCCTGTGGTTGATATTGATAAGTCTACAGTGGAGGTGAAAGTCTCGTATTTCAACAAGCCTTTGTTTTGCACTCACTGCAAATCCTTGGGTCATGTTCTAAATGTCTGTCCTGTGGCTATTAAGGAATGGACTCAAAACTCTCATTCTAAGGTGGCGAATGGTGAGATTAGGAAGGATCATCCTGTGAATTCTGGTGGTGAGAAAAGGGAGGAAGGGGAAAAGATTGGTTCTAAGGGGAAAGAAGTCCAGTTGGATTCTGGTTGTGAAAATGGGGTTACCTCTAAAGGGCTGAAACATGGTGTGAATACGGAGGTGAATACGGATGTAAAGAAGATGGGAGCTACTGATGGGGCGGAGTCATCAACCCCTCTTGGTACTTGTCAGAAACAGGTGGTTGAGGAAGGTGAGGTCTGGACGGAGGTGAAGAATAAAAGGAAACCTGTTGCCTCCCCCAGTCTTTCGGCGGGCACCCCGTCACCACAGAGTTTCAAAAATGTGGTGGTAGATGAGGTTGATCGTAAGCAGAATAAAAAGAGAGGTGTGTCTAAGGGAATCAAGAGGGCGAAGTGGGGGTCTGAGGGCCCTCCTTCGAGATCTTAGCTCAGTTTCAATGACTGTTTTTTGTTCTTACAATGTCCGTGGCCTTAACAATAAAGTTGATTTTGTCAAGGACTTCATTTTGTCAAAGAAGTTATCCTTGATTAGCATTTTGGAAACACATGTGCAAAAGGACGTTGCTAAGATTATCTCTAAGGAGATTAGCCCGCGTTTTAAATGGTGTTTTAATTATGAGCACCATTCGGGTGGCCGAATATGGCTTGGGTGGAACCCCGATTTTTGGAAAGTCACGGTTATGACTTCTTCAGCACAGCATATTACTTGCCTGATCTCCTCTATCCCATCGAATCTCAGCTTTGTTGCCTCGTTTGTTTATGCTTTTAATGGTGATGTAGAGAGAAGAAGCTTGTGGTCGGATCTAGCTAGTGTCTCCAGAAGCCTCGTGAATGAGGCATGGGTGATTAGTGGGGATTTCAACACGTGTCTCTGTCTTGAGGAGAAGCAAGGGGGAAATTGCAATTGGACTAGTGATATGACAGATTTTAAAGATTTTATCCTAACCCTGGGCATCACTGATCTTCGTAGTGTTGGGAACCTTATGACATGGTGGGATTGTAACATCCATAATCCAAAGTTCAGGAAACTGGATCGGGTTCTGGTTAATGCGGAATGGCACAACTTGTTCCCCTGCTCTTTTACTGATTTCTTGCCTAGAGGTCTCTCGGACCACTGCCCAGCTTTTACATCGTTGGGGATTGATCGTCCTAAGGTATCTAAACCCTTCCAGTTTTTCAATTATCTAATCGATAACCCTGATTTTCTCCCAGGGGTGGAACAAGCTTGGGCTGATTCAGTCACTGGGGACCCTTGGTTTGTCCTTACTGCAAAGCTCAAGCGCACCAAGGTTGTGCTTAAGGGTCTAAACAGGTCTGTTGGTAACCTTCAGCTGAAGGTTGTGGACTCTCATAATGCATTAGTGCAGTTTCAGAATGGGCTCCCATCAATTCCATCCCCTGATCAGTTTGAGGAAGAGTCTAAGCTTATGGAGGAATATTCTAAGGCCCTTCGCATGGAGGAATGTTTCCTGAAACAGAACCGTAGTACTTGCCTGGAGTAGGAAAGAGTGTTCTCCCTTTCACTGGCCCGATCCTGAAAGACTCCCCCATAAAAGAGAAGGTTATCCGCTTATCCGCTGTTTAAGCTCGAAATCTGAAGTCAAGGGTGAATTGGTTGAAAAATGGGGATAACAATAACAAGTATTTTTTTAATGCATGTAGAGGTCGGTGGAATGTCAATAAAGTGGTATCTCTAATAAATCAAGATGGAGAGGCAGTTACGGAGCACAAGGATATGGCTAGGGTGGCGGTTGATTATTATAAAAATTTGCTAGGCCATCGGGGCGAGGTGGTGCCTTTCCCTCAGAACATTGAACTGCCTTTTCTCTCTCAACATCAGGCTACTATTCTGAGCAATCCCTTTGGGGAAGTTGATGTTTTCAACACTTTGAAAAGAATGGAAAAAAACAAAAGCCCAGGTCCGGATGGGTTCACGGTGGAGTTCTTTTTAGCCACCTAGCATATTGTTGGGGCTGATGTAACGAGAGGTATTCTCTACTTCTTTAACTCTCTGGCCATGCCTAGGATTGTAAATGCGGCTTCCATCTGTCTGGTCCCAAAGCAGGAAAACCCCTCCCAAATGCATCACTTCCGCCCTATATCTTGTTGCAATGTCATCTACAAGTGCATCTCCAAAATGTTAGCCCGTAGGCTTAAGTCTGTCATGCCTTCTCTGATCTCTCAGCATCAATCGGCTTTTGTAGCTGGAAGGTCCATTGGGGACAATGTTTTCTTAGCTTAGGCTCTTTGCAAAGGTTATAATCGCAATGATGGTCAGCCGAGGTGTGCTATAAAGTTAGATATCCACAAAGCGTTCGACTCACTTAATTGGAGCTTTATTTTTGTGGTGCTGGAAAGGATGGGTTTTCCCCCTAAATTTGTTGATTGGATCAGGGTATGTATTACTTCCACCATGTTCTCAGTGAAACTCAATGGAAGCTTGGAGGGTTTCTTCAAAGGGGAATCGGGTTTGAGGCAAGGCGACCCTTTGTCGCCTTACCTATTTGTAATGGCAATGGAAGTGTTTACTGCATGTTTAAATAAATCAGTTGATGGCACAGATTTTAAGTTCCATTGGAGAACCAAGGAGGTAAACCTGAACCACATCATTTTTGCGGATGATGTCTTCCTCTTCAGTCATGGAAATTCCAACTCTGTCGCTAAGCTGATGGGTGGGGTTAACAGCTTCTCTAGGTTCTCAAATTTGATACCTAATCGTGATAAGTCGCTAATGTGGGTTCTAATGCTGTTGAGGACATCTTAGAGGTGACTGATTTTCAAAAAGGTACTCTCCCTATATCCTACTTGGGTTTGACTCTCATAACTGGTAAACTTAATAGCAGGGAATGCACTGCCTTGGTAGCTAAATTGTGCAGACGGATTGAAAGCTGGATGGCTCATTTTCTCAACTTTGCTGGTCGTCTGTTGCTTATTAAAGCAGTAATGGCTAGTATTGTTGGCTACTGGAGTATGTATATCTTTTTTTTTCTAATTAAATATTTATACCACGAAGGAACAGCTTACACAAATCTAGGGGCATACCCCGCGGAATCAACATTCAGAAAATAGAACTAAACAACGTTAAGTCATTTGACAATCAACAAAAATAGAACCAAGTCTATTACAAACTTAATCTTAATCGTAATCTGGTGCTTTACTGAGGCGTCCATGCCTCGCCTTAATCCTGCAAACTCTGGCCTCCTTCTCAGTATCATCATGCACAGTCACATCCCCCACAAGACCAAACAGATGCCCCAAATACTGCATGTTGCCCTGAATTGGCTCCTTTGCACTGTTCCCCATTCCCCTTAATTCCTTAAAAGATTCATCATCCTTACCTCCAGTGTGAGGACTCTGTTGCTGCTCAATCGGTGGTAGATCAATCCCCGAATCAATCAAGTAGGCCCTCAATTGAATAGCTCGACAAGTTAAGTCATGAAGCTCCAATTCCTCAATATCTCTTAAACCACGAGCAGAGGCACTGAATTCCCTATCACGGGACCCCTTAACCAAAGGGATTTCCATACCCAGTGAGGTAATGAACATCTTTAGCTTATCCAAGTTACGTCTCGCTTCCACCAGAGCCTTCCTCTTCAACCCCGAGTTGTATAAGGTGTGGTCTAACAGCTCAGCAATCTCCAGCTCCTCCTCCATGTCCTCAATGACCTGGCCATCATCCCCTAACATAACCGGAAGAGGGATTCCATTCTTCCTAATGAAATTCCCAAGCTGCTTAATGCAGTTCAGTGCTCTACCTAGGTCTCTCAGTAGCTTGATGTCTGGCCTTGAATTCAAACCATTAATAACATCCAAATCACTTAAGTCAACATCTCCCCAAATCAGGGGCACTTCATGCCCATTGTGGACAATGTAGTCTCTAAAAATAATGACTACATTCACAGCGATAGTCAGACGCTCCTGCATTCTTTTAATCGAGACATCCCAAAATGGAGTCCCCTCTTTCCTTGTTGATTCAATACACACATTCTTCCCCTTGACCTCCGAGGGAGATAACTTAGAGGTCTCACCATTGGATACCGCAGATTTATCTCTCGCAACTGGATTAGAGCCATCCCCTTGTGCTAACTCAGTGACCCTATTGTCATTAATGGAAGCCCCCTCATTGACCATATCATTGGGGTTAATAAGTGGGTCTTTTACAACCACTCGATTCACATCGGCAATTGAAATCTTGGCCGAGGATGCGGAATTAACATCCTCCTCATTCATTACAAAATCTGTACTTGAAACAATAGAATCCGAAGATTCCTCAACCAAGATAGGCTGGATATCATTGAGAATAGCCGGCTTCATCTTCTTATGAGAAGAGAAAAACTGACCTTCGCACTCCAGCAAGTTAATGGAGCTTCTAGTTCTCGAAGCAACCCAGATCCAGGACCCAACTTTCGCCCTTTGTTGTCATCAATCCCATCCAGAACCACCCTCCTCTTGGATTGAGGTCTCCAAGCAGATTTTACTGGATTAACCTGCTCCAACGGTATCACTGACACCAACTCTTTCGCAAAAGACACTTTCTTCAGGCTCACCTCAGACTTCCTGCCATTAGAGGTCCGATCCGGCGAGCTACCATCATTCTTAACTTCTAACTTCCTGGAACGAGAGCCAACAGATGGTATAAATGATACCAAATCAATTGCAAATGAAACCCTTTTCGGGCTTGTTACCGGTTCTAACCCCTCCTGGGTTATTTTCACACTATCGGGGATATCAGCCGCCGATAGTCCTTGCTTCCCCACAACAGTTACCACTGAGGGGACGTCGTGAGAACACGCACGAAGACGAGAATCTACGTTAGGGATCACCGATACAAGGTTCTCCGAAAAAGAAACCCTCTTCGAACTCATAATCGAACTAATAAATAAGTAAGAAATATGGTGATATAGGTGGGAGATAAGGAGGATGTGGATTTAGGAAGGGGATGTATAGAACTGATGAAGAAAATGTTTAGATTTAGCGGAAATTGAGTGACGGCTGCAAAGGTTTCTAGAGAGAAGGAGGAGTTTCTCACTCTAGACTCTCATTGCTTCACTGGAGTATGTATATCTTTCTTCCAAAGGCTGTCCTTAAGAAGATTAATAGCTTGTTCTTCAAGTTTCTTTGGGGGGGATTCTACAAGGACTCGGGAAAATGCCATTACAAAGTAAAATGGGAGGATTGCTGTAAGCCTAAAGTCGAGGGTGGGTTGGGGATTAAAAATGTATTTGAATGGAACCAAGCTGCTATTCTGCATCAGCTATGGCGCCTGCTCCAACCCAACTCTGATTCTCTCTGGATTGCCTGGTTCCACAGAGTTCTACTTCGAAGAAAAGCGTTCTGGACAGCAGCAATGCCATTTGGATGCTGCTGGATTGCTAGGAAAATCTTCAATGCTAGATCTCAAGCTCTGTCTTATGTTACATATAATGTTGGAGTTGCATCTGGGTTTCTCTTTTGGCATGACCCTTGGGCCACCAAGAAGCCTTTAGCTCTCATTTCTCCCTCGGTGATTTCGAATGCAGAATCGACTAGTATGGCTCTTATCAACTCTTATCAGCAGACTGGGGCTTGGAGGCTTCCAAATTCAAATCACATGGATTTATGGGAGGTTAGAAGAAGGGCATCTCAAACTCAAGTCCATAGATATGATAAGATCACTTGGGATGGACTTCAGCCAAACATGATTAAACTGTCATCAATTTGGGCATCCATTCGTGATTCTGGGCAGGGGGTCGATTGGGCTGGCCTGGTTTGGAGCTCTTTCAACATTCCGAAATGTTCCTTCATTTCGTGGCTAGCTATCAAGAATAGACTTCTTACAAAAGACCGTATGATAACATTTGGCATGAGGGTTGATCCAATATGTGTCCTATGCAGCACAGACAGGGAGTCTATAGGCCATTTGTTTACTACTTGTCCGTACTTCAACCTCCTAAGTAAGGTGGTGCCGTTCCGGCTTAATGATGACTGGGTAAGGTGGCAGCAGGGTGACTTCTTTCAAACCTCCCTGTCAGAGCAGAAGAAGGTTATTGCAGGGGTGTACTTAACAACATGCATATATAGTGTATGGAAGGAGCGAAATTTTAGAATCCACAATGCAGGTCCAGGACAAGCGACGCAGGTGCTTAGTCTTAAGGTCAAGTGCCTTATTAGAGAGAAGCTATTTTCTTGTTCTTCATTTCAGAAGTGGGTTCGAAAGGACCCATCCCTTGTTCTTCTCCTTTACTGATAGGCCTAGTATCTAGTTGAGCTTGGTTGGTCATGTCGACCCTTTCTAGGTGTATTTTGTAGATGTTGTGTTGGGGTTTGCCCCAGATTCTCATGTAGCTCCATTTGGTGATATAAAATTTTTAACTTAGCAAAAAAAAAAAACCTTGGATGAGCTTTATAATCTCTAAGAACACTTGGATAAGCTCCTACAACCCTTAATCCTTCAAGATCTAAAAGATGAACAAACTTGGTTACTACTCACTCTAACTTCAACAATTAATATCTCAAGATTGGATGGACAAAATGATTTGAAACTCATAGCATACCTTCTCTATAGTGTATAGAAGACCTAGGAATTTTGCCTTGATTTGTGAGTGAGGGGAAGTTGAAGAATTTTTTTTTCTTCTTCCTCTCCTATGGTTCGGCCGAGAGCTCCAAGGGGGGGGAGTTTTTTTGTGTTTTGTTTGTGTTTGAAATGAGATGTATTTTTTTTTTTTGCTAATTGAAATGAGATGTATTATTGTTGGTGTATTGATAGGTTGATATATGTGCATGTATGTAGTCACATGTTGCCACTCTAAGTAGTAGGCTAGACACCCCCATGCCCTCTTGTCTCCTAGGATGTAGCACCCTTGACTAGTCACTATCATTGGTTACTTTTTGCTTCTTTTTTTTTTGCTTTTCTAGTTTACTTTTTCTAACAATCTAGGTACATGATACTTGCATGTAATATCCTTCCTTGTACTATTATTTCTCCACCAATGCTTGTCACTTAATCCTTATTTCATATCGTATCTTGATTAAACTCTTCGTAATAATATTTTGTCGCGTAGAGATTTCCTTTGTAATTCCTTAAGTACTTAATTGTGTAAATTCCTTAAATATCCATGACTCCTTGTCATAGTCTCTTAAAATCTTTTAATACTCTAATAACTCTCAAATCCCAAGTTTTTATAAATCTTAATAGCAGTAGGCCTCTTGCCTTCAACAATCTTCCCTTTTTCTTACATAGTGAATGTAACACATAAATTTCCCAGATAATCAATTCCATTAAACAACATGGGTGACTCAAAAGGTCCCGAATTCATAATGTCATATGATATTATATTCTTAAAAATATTACAAAAATCAGGTTTCTTACATTGATAGTGGTTGTTCGAGACACATGACCGGTAACAAGTCAATGTTGAACAACATTAAAAAGGTCACTGTGGGAAGAGTCACATTTGGAGATAGTAGTAAAGGCATCATTGTCAGCATCGGAGACATCGGGAATAGTCGCTTCAAGATTTCAAATGTACAACTAGTCACGGGACTAAATACAATCTTCTCTCGATAAGTCAACTTTGCAACAATGAATACAAGGTAATTTTCTATACTACTCATTGTTGTATTTTATATAAAGATTGGAAATTGATTCTCACTTTCCCTCGAAACAAAAATGTCTATACATGTGACATGAGCAAGAATGAGAATGTATGCCTAATCACAACAAACGATAACCCTTGGTTATGGCATCGAAGATTAGGACATGCAAATATGAAGTTGATTAAAAACATATCAACTAAAGATCATGTGCGAGGTATACCAAAATTGAATTATCAAAAAGATCATACTTTTTTTTTGCTAATTAAAATTTATACCATAGGCAAATGAATACATCTCTAGGGGCATACCCCACGATTAGAAACACATGTACCTAACGGAACAACAAAGAAAAAACATCAATAATGCTAGATAAACTAGCAATCAACATAGAATTCAACAACAACATATCACAAACCTAATCAACACAGAAAATCTTAAGGTAGAGAACCTACAGGATGTGTTCTGATGACTATTGATGAGAGTGGTTGCTGGCAATACTTGGCCTGGAACCTGTTTGACGAAATGTCTCAGAGAAAATCCTTAAAGGCGAAGGTTTTTTCTTTTGGATTTATGAAGATGTTGATTGGCTTTGAGGCCATTTTCAGACCTGTTCCATGTACAGACAACCCAAGTCTGTTTTGGCTCAGATGTTATGTTGTTCTTTCTGAAGTTTATGAATGGTGCTTTGTCTTCGCTTGGGACTTCAATGGTTTTCATCGAGGCCTTTCAAAGATGAAGCTCCATTGGTTATTGGACACCCAGACCGGTATGGAGTTTGCGCTTGCAAAGATGGCACATCGAGGAGGAATTATGATGGGGGTTCTGTCTATATTCTTGTTAGGATCAAGTGCTGATTGTTTCCAGCTGGTGATTGATTTAGATATCTTTGCTGCAACTGA
This sequence comes from Kitagawia praeruptora, assembly GCA_037693485.1. NCBI lineage: Eukaryota > Viridiplantae > Streptophyta > Magnoliopsida > Apiales > Apiaceae > Kitagawia > Kitagawia praeruptora. The sequence continues at coordinate 81,944,041 of CM075345.1, forward strand.
GGTGTCACTTGCAGGCTTGCCTCGTGACCATGGGAATGCTCAAGGTTTACTCTGGGCTTGGGAAGAAGTAACCTCGTTGGGAAAGACGTCTGCAGTTTCTGTCTCTTTTACTGATGGACAGAGGAATGGTTGTGACTATAGCCATAAAATGGGGCAGGAGGAGATTCTTGTGATACGCTATCATGTCTCAAATTGTCAACTGATGAATAGCAGCCTTGTTGCTTGCTACATTGAGAAGTGGAGTTTGATGTTTTTTCCGGATGTGGAAGCTTGTGAGGGCATAAACGGCATTAATCAGGCGGAGAGGGCTGCTGTATATGGCTCTGGTGGTATGGAGAAGTCCCTCTTTGAGAGATGCTTAAAGTTGTATGCTGGCAGAATGCAATGTGATGCTACCAGTTGTGATATGCCTTTGATGGTAACAGGGTGGCCTGTCCAGGTGGCGTTTATGTTTGATGAGGCGTGTGTCAAGAAGAGACACGCATGGCTCCCTGTGGGGAAGAAAATGGTTTATGCTGGTGACTGTCATGTTGCCATGACAATAATGGGACCTAATCTGGGGTTTTGGGATCTTTATCCTTGCTCTTTGGCTGGTAGATACTTGGAGGCTGGTCCTGACTTATACCAGATGTGGAATGATGGGTTTGATTTATTGCTGACCACTGTATGGGATATGGACGATTGTCCTATGATAAAGAATGAACAACTTCTGTTTGTTAATATGAGATGGTTGAGCTGGGTGTTTGCCGTGCCTGCAAAAAGAGATCTCCGCTATATTAGCAGGAAGAATGAAACAAAGATGGTTGTGTATGATGGCTGTCATATGGGCTTTTTTAATCAACTGGGGGCTGGTTCTCCTTCTAATGGAAAGTTAGCCGGTGGTGCTTTCTTGGAGGCCAACTCTCATGTTGATGGATGTCATATGGATGTTTCTCATGAAATGCGGCTGTGTCACTACATGGTTTATCTGCTGCTTCTCATTAATATGGGCTTTGTGAGACATGTGCCTAGTCTCAATTTTAGGTTGTTTTAAGGCGCCAGAATAATCTTTAGCTTATTTTCGTTGTTATGTTGATAGTAAGGTGACTTACTGATGTAATGACTTTTATTATGTTTGATCGCGGGGTAAGCCCCTAGATTTGTATTAGCTGTTCCTTTTTGGTATAAAATTTTAATTAGCAAAAAAAAAGAAGAAAATCTTAAGGAACAACATCACAAAATTAACAACTCCCGAGCAGCACTGCAGCATTGCAGCAAACAGGTCCATATTTCCAATCCTTTTGTCTGACAGCAAATGGGGAAGACTGAAACCATTTGCCCGCAGCAGATGGTAAAACCCCATAGCGGCACTCCTTTGGCTTCTAAAAATAACCTTCAAAAGAACTGGAAGTAACCCATAGCACTCAGTTACATCATCCAGACTTTTCCAAACCAACCTCGCATGGTTCCCCATATGCACATTAGTAGCCTCCCAGGTGCATACCTCACTATCATGGCCAACATCCCCAGTGTCCATCAAACACCAGTCTCGGTTATCCTGATCAGCATTGTGTTCTAAGCACTCCAATCCCTTGCAAAGATTTCCTGGGCATTTAACCCGTCCATCCTTTGAGATATCAACCCACTCCCATTTGTGCACAACCGCCCGAGCAAGCAACACATACCATCTAATTCCAAAAGAATTAAAAAGCATCTGCTTTGCACCCACTTTGTTGTTCCCCATGTCATGGAGATCCTGACCTTTCCGCTTACCATAGTTAAACCCATTTCCTTTGCAACTGAACTTTCCGCTAGGTCCTTGCACTCTCATAGTGGTTACCCCAACAAGCTTCTGGTAGTCACATTGAGAGCAAACCTCTTTGCCTGGATACCTACCTCTTCATTGTCGCGCCCCAAACCATGCATATCCTCTGTATTTTCAGAACTTGATGCTTTCACATATCTTTCAGACCTCCCTAAAAGATCATTGTGCCCAAAAGGGCTAATTCCCCCTCTTTCCATGACCCCCGTGCCTACCCTACCAACATCGATATCAGCAGGATCCAACATAGCAACACTGACACTATTGACATTACCCCCCTCAATAGGGCTTTCAATATCTTCAATCAATTGGAGATTGCACCCAACATCCCTCTTCCTCAGGCCAACCTGGGACTCAACGGTGTCGATATCCCTCTTTACTCGAGCATCCTTCAAAGGATACTCAGTCACAAGGTTCTCCGAAAAAGAGACCCTCTTCGGACTCCTAATCGGACTACCCACAAGAAAGCGTGTTTCAGATCTGCACGTCCCCCACAAAGTGTCCTCCGAAAAGGAAACCCTCTTCCAACTCACACGAACATTATTCACCTGGTTAAAACCAGAAGTCCCCAACCTTTCAGAGGTTTGAGCCGATGATTCTTGCTTCCCCTTAACTGATACAGTAGAAAGGGCACTCTGTGAACACGCACTGAGAGGAATCTCCGTCACAAGGTTCTCCGAAAAGGAAACCCTCTTCGAACTCATAACAGGACTAAAAACTGATAAGAAATTTGGTGTATAGGTGAGGGATTAGAGATGGAAAATGGATTTATGAAGGTTGATTGTATAGATCTGATGAAAATATGTGCGAGAATTAGTGGCGGCTAATTATGGGTTTCTAGAGAGAAGGAGGAGAATCTCTCTCTAGACTCTCATTTTTCATACTTGTGAAGCTTGCGAAATTGGAAAACAAATTTGAGCCTCTCACAAAGCTAAATTCATGGTATCAACCTCTAGACCTCTCGAGCTTTTACACATGGATCTTATCGGTAAGGTTCCTATATAAAGTCTCGGAGGTTGTTCATACACATTAGTAATCGTAGATGATTATTCACGATTCACGTGAACGGAATTTCTCAAATCTAAAAGTGATGCTTTTGAATATTTCTCTTCTCTATGTAAAAAGATTCAAAATCAACAAAATAGTACTATAGTCTATATACAGACTAATCATGGTAAAGAATTTGAGAATTCTAGTTTTACGAACTTTTTTTTTTTTGCTAATTAAAAATTTATACCATAGGAAAAAGATTACATCTCTAGGGGCATACCCCACGATTAGTAAAACATCTCCCTAGCGGAACAACAAAGAAAAAACATCAATAATGCTAGATAAACTAGCAATCAACAACAAGTCACGAAAAGGGCAACCCCTTAAAAGTCAAAAAATACAGCCTATGCCAGGTACAGAGTTTGCATGAATGACACCCCAATCGACTCGAGAGAGCCCCCAACTGCAGTAATACCCATTCGAGTAAAGTTCTTCACGTGAACTGACCCGCTCTTTACAGTGATGCAAATACCATTTCTGCATCCAGCAATCCACGCCTGGGCCCAAACAAGTTCATTCTCAAGACATCTATCAGCAAAGGAGCCCATTATAAGCCCCGTTGATATCAAGTCGACATCAAAGTTACCAGCATAAACATTTCCTCCCTACGCAAGGTGCCGTAGATGGGTCTGCTCAAACATAGTGCTCACGAAAAAAGACTGCTTAGCATTCATATTCAACAGTCTAGCAACAGCATAAAGATTATCAAGGGCACAGCCCTTCCTCACGATAGCAAACTTTATGCGAATACCTTCAAGCAGGTCCTCATCAGATGCCACAAGCTCATTGCTGGCATGTCCTATGCCCAGGGAATCCTCATAAACAAAAGTGGGAGTTTCCCTGCAAACTGCTGTAATCCCATCTAAAAAAAGATGTCCCTCATTAGCTTATCTCTGATCCTGATTATATAGGCTATACACCCCTATCACAACAATCATCACCTCATTTATCTTGAGCATGGCTAACATAAAGCATCCAGATTTATGCACAAGGCAACCTCCATTTTCAACCCATTGGTGTATAACAAGCACCAGCCAAGCTTCCTCATTAGAACAGATACCCATCCTTAAAGGCGCATTTGTCTTCCAGCATCCTTGTTCGCCATGTATAACATCCAGCATTCGATGAACAACTTGAAACCAATGGTGAACTATCGTCTTGTTCATATCTAAATGACCAACTACATTCAAGATAACAAAGTACATAGGTACTCTGTTCACCATCCTTATCACCATCCTTTTGGTTGCAAACCAAACATGACCCAACATTTGATTTCCAAAGAACATCCGGATTGCAGCTGCTCCTACCCTCTCAGACATTCCATCGAACAGTTGGCTAGCCTCACACTTAGAACTAGCAAGTACTGTCTTCAACAAGTTAAAAGTTCTCACAAACCAATCATCAAACAGTTCAGCAGCAACTGTCAGCACCATCTTGAATTCCATTTCTCTAATCGCATATATGACACCTTCCATATCCACATACTCCAATATCCCAATATCAGAGAGTTCCAAAAGGTTTAAAGAGTAGTGAACTCCATACATAACATTCACACCATTCACCCCGTATTCATCGTTGAATGTAAACAGGTTGTACTGAGCAATGAAACCATTAACTCTCTTCACACCCTGTGGGTGTGACCAAATGACAAACAGATGGCGTTTATTCATAAAACACCCATCCTCTTTCACAAGATTACCCACACTCCAAACCCTCATCCAAGCGAAGGTTGTACGATCAAGCAAAACCCATAAGGATCCCCGATTGACCATGTCAATCAGTTGCTCCAACAACCCAACTGGAGTGTGAACCACACCAATTGGGGTCAACATGAAAAGAGACTTTTCAAGAGACAAATCATCTCCGAGGGTGCCCTTCTTGCAAGAATTAGGACGGCTTCTCTGGACAGCCTCCTCAACTAACTGATAGGCACTATCCCACAAATTTGTCAATAGATCTGAGGACCCAGCAGAAGAAAATACTCCCACAAACGGAGGTAGACCAAACCAAACCATAACTAGATATAAGAAATATTAAGATGTAGGTGGAAGATTAGAAGAGAAAGATGGATTTAGGAAGGTTTAAGAGAAGATCAGATGAAGAAAAAGTGTAGATTTAAGGAAAAGGCGGCTAGGATTTTAGGAGAGAGAACAGAGCGACTCTCATTGGAATTGGGTTATGCTTTTTTTTACGAACTTTTGTGAAAATAGAATCACACACAATTTTTCTGCTCCTTACACTCCACAATCAAATTGAGTAGTTGAAAGGAAGAACAGAACTTTACAAGAAATGGCAAGCACAATGCTAAATGAATATCGTCGACCTAAATATTTTTGGGCCGAAGCGATGTCTGTATCTTGCCATATTCTTAATCGGGTTTTGCTACGTCCAATAACACAAAAGACTCCTTACGAGCTTTATTTTGGCAAAACACCGAAACTAAGTTACTTTCGAGTATTCGAATGCAAATGCTTCATATTAAACTCGAAAGACTATCTTACCAAATTTGATCCTAAATCAAATGAAGGTATATTTCTTGGATACTCCTCAAATAGCACAGCCTATCGAGTATTCAATCTTAAAACACTTGTGGTGGAAGAATCAATGAATGTAGCATTTGAATGTAGCATGCCATGTTTATTGAGGAAAATGATGTGTTCTATCTTTGGGGGAACTAATGCGGTTTTCAATGTCCTGGAGTTGGATGGTTTGAATAGGAAGCTGTTGTGGTTCCTTTTGCGTGTTGACGGAATTGATAGCTCAGGGTTTATTAATTTCGGAACCGCTGAAAATGAGAGCAGCTGCGATCTTTGCAGTCGGGAGTTGAAATTGTTAAATGTTAATGAGGATGAGGTATTTGTCTCCCTATGTATCAGGTATGGAATGCAAGATGCGGTGAGTATCCTGGGGATATTTTCTATGGGTTTTTTTGATTTTTCAGGTGCTGGAAAGTGCATATTAGAAATGATTATTAAGGTAATTGAGCATCACCCATTGTCAAGGGTTGATTCTCTGCTTGCGAATGTAAAGGTCGGATTGATCTACAAAGAGGAAGGATGGGACGTGTTCGTTTTCCCGGTCCTTATTATTGTTCATGATGGGTTTGAGGAATTCTATCCGGTTGCTGATGATGTTATGAAACAGATTCGGTTTCATAAGTGTCACGATGGTGGCAATGACATTGCCTGCAGGATTTATGCAGTGGCAAGGAACACAATGGTTGCAATTGTTGGCACTAAGTGCGATGGGTTGGTTTGTAGTTTTTTACTGATAGTGTGCTATCTTAGAGCTGGAATAGGAATGCAGCGTCTATGCAACACTACGCACCAGGTGCATGATGATGGGTATGGAAATGGTGATTTTCGCAGGTGTTTTGTTGACATGTCTGCTGTTGGAATGCATTTGCGCCACTTCATGGTGCATTATCCGCTGATTCTCATTACCATGGGCTTTGTGAGACATGTGCCTAGTCTCAATTTCAGTTTGTTTAAGGCGCCAGAATAATCTTTAGCTTAATTTCGTTGTTATGTTGACAGTAAGGTGACTTACTGATGTTATGACTTTTGTTATGTTTGATTGTTGATTTCGCGGGGTATGCCCCTAGATTTGTACTAAGTTGTTCCTTTGTTGGTATAAATTTTAATTAGCAAAAAAAAAAAAAGTACAAAGATCTTGTTGAAAACGATAAAGTTGAACAAGATGATGTAAAAAATATAATTCGACAATTCGAAAATATGGATCTTGGAACTCCCATCCCAAGAAATCCATTAGAATTAACCGAAACGGAAGTAGAACTTCCAAAAGAAATTCCTATTATTAGAAGTCATCCACTAGATAATGTTCTTGGAGACTTAAATAAAGGAGTTCAAACGCGGTCACAAGTACAAAATGTTATGAATCATCTTAGTTTTCTATCACAAATAGAACCTAAGACCGCTAAAGAAGCTTTGATATACGAGGATTGGATCTCGGCTATGCAAGAGGAACTACAATTCACTCGTAGCAAAGTTTGGGAACTTGTTCCAAAACCCAAAGATACTTCCATAATTGGAACCAAATGGGTATTTAGAAACAAGTTGGATGAAAACGGAACGTTTGTTAGAAATAAAGCGAGATTAGTCGCTCAAGGCTATACCCAAATGGAAGGGATAGACTTTGATGAAACTTATGCACCCATAGCACGAATCGAATCAATTCGAATCGCGTGTCATAAAGATTTCAAAGTATACCAAATGGATGTCAAATCGGCTTTCTTAAACGGGATATTAGAAGAAGAAGTTTATGTCAAACAACCTCCCAGTTTTGAAGATGCCACGCATCCGGAGTATGTATACAAATTATACAAAGCTCTATATGGCTTAAAACAAGCTCCAAGAGCTGGGTATGAAAGGTTGAGCAAGTTCCTATTAGAAAACAATTTTAAAATGGGAACGGCAGATAAAACCTTATTTACAAGATAAGAAAATGATGATATCTTGCTTGTACAAATATACGTAGATGACATCATCTTTGGTTCAACCAATGATGCAATATGTAAAGAATTCTCTGAAAATATGAGCAAAGAATTCAAAATGAGTATGATGGGTGAATTAAATTTATTTTTAGGATTGCAAATTAAGCAATCTGATGAGGGCATACATATTTCACAATCGAAATATTGTAAAGAGATGCTAAAGAAATTTGAAATAGAAAATTCAAAACCCATATCTACTCCTATGTCGACTTCTGATAAATTAATAGAAGATCCCAACGGAATACCCGTTGACACTAAGAAATATCGAGGCATGATTAGTAGCTTGCTATATATAATCGCAAGTCGTCCCGATATTCAATATAGTGTTTGTAAGTGTGCTAGATTTCAAGTAGCACCAAAGGAATCTCACTTATCCGCGGTAAAACAGATATTGAGATATCTAAAATGAACCACTGACGTAGGTCTTTGGTATCATCCTAAAGGAGTACCATTTGACTTAGTATGTTTTTCTGATTCGGACTATGCTGGGCATTTGGTCGACAGAAAAAGTACAAGTGGTACATGTCAGTTTCTGGGAGGATGCCTAGTATCTTGGTTTTCCAAGAAACAAAATTCGGTATCTATTTCCACAACGGAAGTTGAATATATAGTGGCCGCAAAATGTTGTGCTCAAATATTGTGGATGAAGCAAACATTAGTCGACTATAATACTAAATTTGATGTGATCTCAATCTTATGCGATAACATGAGTGTTATTGATCTTAGCAAAAATCCCGTGTTACATTTAAGATCTAAGCAAATCTAATAAAAATTGAACGGACTCGTGGAAATGAGAGTCGAATTCTCTCTGCCTTCTCTCTAAAAACTTCTCTCTAAAAATCTCTAAAATCTAAACAACTTCTCCATTAGATCTAAAGTTTCAATTCCTAAATCCATTTCCCCCTTTCATCTCTCACCGAAACACATAATTTCTGTTCTTTTTCTTTCGCCTTGAGCATGAGTTGGAAGAGGGTTTCTTTCTTGGAGGACTCTGTGGTGTTGATTAGGGAAGCTAGTGACAGGGATCATTTGAAGACAACCCAGGAGGGGTTGGTCCCAGTCTTGAGCCCGAAAAGGGTTTCCTTTGCGGAGATTTTGGTATCGGAGGTACACTTTGATGGTCCTCGATCCGAGTATGGTTTGGATGGGTCAAGTAAAACAAATGTCGGGAAGAAGAAGGCGCGTGTCTCCTTTGCTGAGAACTTGGTGTCGATGATCCCGGAAAGGCTTAGGTCTGGGGTGGCCACGCGCACTCGTAGTCTGGTCAAGCATCAATTATTCGATGGTAAGTTTTTTTCCCAAAAGAAACCTGTTAGATCTAATGTAATAAATGTTGATTCCTTTATCGATTTGTCGGATTCATCCACTTCTAGTGTCGTAGAAATGGAGAATGAGGGACAAGTTTTTTTTTTTTTTTTTTTTTTTGCTAATTAAAATTTATACCAAAAAAGGAACAGCGTACACAGATCTAGGGGCATACCCCGCGATATCAACATTCAACTAACAAAGCCTTAACGACATTAAGTCGTTTTACAGTCAACAGGAAATAGTAAATAGAACAAAAGCTTAAACATCCATGATTAAATCTTTTTGGGGTGACCTCCTCTAGTCGCTCTCCATTGCTTGATCCTAGATTTTGTCCAGCGAACCTTTTTTTCCTGCCCATTGCCTTCCAGCTTGCCATTGCCATGGTCCCCAGCATCCCGCTCCTCCTCCGTCCTGCCAGTAGCTGGATCAGCTTTAGGGGCATCCTCCATCTGCCATGTATTCAGGTTTGTATGCCCCTTGTCAATTGTCATGATGGGAAGCTCACCATTGCCAGGCCCAGTAGTCACTCGATCCTCCTTCATCTTTCCACAACCACGAGTCTTCATAGTTAGAAAACGCGCATCAATAGAAGGGAGGATACTGACAGCATGTAGTTCCTCCCAAGGAATATCATCCAGAGGTTCCGCTACACGCATAGCAGACATATCCTCCTTTAGACCACTTCCGATCAGATAATCAAAGGCCTCATCAATCTCTGCATCAATACTGTTGGTGCCACCAGGGTCTTCCATTAAGTTTGTATTATTACTCACTTCCATCTTCTCAGGCATCTTGCTATGGACAGCCTCCTCCCATCTGATTTTCTTCTTCTGAGGCATAACAATGCCACCACCACCCGAGAGAGCTCTTTGTCTCTGCTCCTTACCGTCATCTTCGACGAAACTTACCTCCGACGGGACCCCTTCAGGAGGGATTTCAATTCCTTCCATTATGATAAAGTTCTGTAACTGAACCACATTGTTAAGAGCTACACATAGCTCCTCATCATTCTCACATTCTGAAATATCAATAAGAAAATTGCCCGACACCAGTTTCAATTCTTTATGCCCCTTTAACACAGGCACCTCATTACCCATATACTCAATGAAGCGTTTAAGCACTTCAATGTAGTTCTGTGTTTCCAGCAGATGAGCCCTACTAGCCAGCTCTATCCATTTAAACCCACCAGTCTCAGTCTGAACAGACTCCACGTGGACAGCATCAACATTAGAAGTACGTGGAGAAGTCCCCTTCGCCTTATCATTCATCCAGGAATAGTCAACGTTGGGTCTCGAACCGGATTGCCCCTTAGTATCAAGGTCAGCCAAATTATAGACATCCTTTACAATTCTATTGATTAGATCCTCCAAGCAAGAGATAAGAACCGCATCTTCCGGGATATCATCTCTTGTATGACTTGACATCCCAAAATCATCCGTTCCAGGATCCGCACTCTTCAGACCCTGTTCCTCCACATTAGCAACAAGAGCTAAGTGTCCATTGAACTCAACACCATCATTAGCTTTCTGAACTCTCCGGTCCCCATACTTCTCATGAGTCATTGACCCATCACCAGTTACCATCTCATTTTTTTTTTGCTAATTAAAATTTTATACCAAAAGGAACAACTGATACAAATCTAGGGGCATACCCCGCGAATCAACATCTGACAAACAAAGTCATAGCATTACAAAGCTAATAGACAATCAACATTATACGAAAAAACTTAGAAAGAACTAAGCGGCCAGATTAATGAAAAAAAAATCCATGGTGCATATCCCAGGGTCCCCCACAAAATCTGCATCCTCAATTTCTCTATCCAGGTCACAAACTATGCGTCTACAAGAGTGCATACTATCATTACCAATAGTAGCTTCAAAGGAGCACCATCCATATAACTCCCACAGAGTTACAAATCTTCCAACCCGCAAGTTGAACCACACTAGCTTCACAACAGCGTGCCCCACAATCTCCTTTGCTCGAGTCTTGCAAAACCAAACAGCGCCCTCAAGAATCCTCGACACAGGCCTTATCAATCTCACACCAAGCCTTTTACACATCACTGCACCAGCCATGATTAGTAACCAACCTTCAATACAACAATACACAGCTCCCTCCGAAGTCGAAATGCAAACCTCGGAGTTTGCCATCTCAATCCTACGAACTCCCAACACTGCTCTCGGACGAGAACCCCTCTTCAAATCATCTACAGACCACAATATAATAGCGTAGCATCTATAGGCAACCACAAATATCATGAGAATGCCAAAATGACATCCAACTTCCCTAAAAATTCCATCAATACAATCAATTAAGAAAGCACCGTTCAAGTCATGAAAGACAAAATCAGAGCCATTGAGTTCCTTCATATCATTTGTACGAACAATAATAAGACAACTGCTAGCAGTTTTGACACCAGAGTGGCTAGCTTCCCAGCAATGGAAAAAACCTTCTATAAACCTTAGGCATTCAGTTCTGCCATCACGTAAATCAGCCCACAGCAGCTTGCTGGCCACCACCATGTGGTCAAGAGATCCCATAATTTGAAAGCTGCCCTGACTAAAAGCAAAATGCATCAACACAAAGACAGAGTATACTGCATCCACATCGTCACACATAAAACCTGGGTTGTAGAAAGCAAATCCCATTACATAAACCATACCCTTGGTAATCGCAGCCTGGGCCACCATATTAATCATGAAGAAAGTAGAGAGGAAGCATCCGCCCACAAGAAAAATTTCATTCTTTGCTAAGAACAGAGGGAGTAAGCCTGAGCCCTCAATCTCCAACAACCTTTGTATCCCCAAGCGGATACAAACATCATCAAGAATCCTTAACGGTATTGCAACACTGGTTACAAAACCACCAAAGATCATCGAACCAGATCTTCTCCTTGAAGTGGGTAAGAACCCCCACACAACTAAGGAAGCTTCTTTTAACGAGACCGTTAGTTCAAACAGATCTAGCCACATGTATCTCCAACAAGGAGATAATTCACTGGTTACCTTAGGTACCCCAGTCGCCGAAGTGCTAGATTCGAGAGAACCCAACACAGCCTTTGAAAACAGCTGAAATCTCTGAACCCATTTAGCAATTTCCTGGTCCATTCTAGACAAGTCGTAGAGCAGAGGCCTCACAGACCTTTCATCAAACACAAAACGTCCATTTTCAACAATATCCAGTTTTCCAAAACAACAAAGTTTAAGCATGACACCATTGCAACTCAGCCTCCAACTGTGCTGATTCGCATCATTAGGACACAATAACTCCTTCTCCCGAGCGATGGGATTGAAGAGATCCCCTACAATCGAGTAATCTTCCAAACCCCGCACAAATAGGTTTTTAACCTTAAGAAACTCCTTTGAACCAGCAATGGCAGCACAAGACAACCAAATACTCATATCTAGTGGACTGACTTCCTGAACGACGATAGACAGACCTGAGAAAGATCCCAGACAAAGTTCCCTTCCGCCATTGGAAGAGAAAAGCGATATAAAAGTACCCATTAGGTACAGAATAGGAATTTCATTCCTCAACCAAACAACATGATACAGGACCAAGATAAAATCTCGGAAACTCAGTGAAGAACCAAGAGTCCTAGCTGCCATCAAGATATCAGCACCCACAACAATGACAATACCAGTCTCTTCCTCACCAGTAGAAAGGTATCTGACCCTCTTCTTTTGATTCGCGAGAACCTCTCCATAGAAACAATCGCAATAAACGACAATCACATCGTCTACACACAATACAGGCACATACATGAAGAACTCCATAGACCCAGACTTAGATGGTTCCAAAACCCCATCTAAACAACGATTAAGAAGCAGCCAAAGAATCTCCGAACCAAAAGGAGACCTCATCCCATAAATAGATTGCGAAAACAAAAACATTAGAAATAAAATATATAATAAATATAAGAAATTTGAGTATTTAGGGTGGAGGAGGTAAGAAAGAATGAATTAGCGAAGGTGAAATGTTAGGATTTGATGGAGAAGGGTTTAGATTTGGATGAATTTTAGGCGGCTAGGGTTAAAGCTAGAGAGAAAAGACGACTCTCATTTTAGAATTGAGTTTGCACCAGTTACCATCTCATTCAGACTAATCATAGCAGCCTCATCTTGAGAGAACTGATCCTTCCCCTTGACTATGGGCATGACCAACCCAGAGTCATTAGTAAGAACAGGCAAATTATGGTTGAAAGAGCCCTCAACATTTACGAGGTCAGTTCCAACAATAAAATCTGAAATGACCTCCCCTCCATTGTCACTTTCATTTACAGATCCCAAAGTCGAAACTGGTAACTGAACAAACGGATCAACTTCCACAATAATTTTAGGAGGATTCTTATGAGAGAAGAGCTTACCATCAATCACTTGGTGCTTTACCAAATTGCTAGTGCGCGCCTCAAACCCCGTTTCTGAGCCGTCGGCAGTGCCAAGATCCCACCCCTTACACTGGGAAGGCGGTATCCCCTCAATGATGCTTCTGGTTCTCAGTGCCACCTCCGAGACAGATCCCACCACCAAGCTCCTCCCGCTTTCATCATTTTCCAGCTTCACCCTTAATTGGGATCCCTGGCCAACATTGACTCGATTCTCCCGCTCCAATGGTATCACCGATACCGAGGCAACAACCCCTTGTCTTTCGCTATCCTTTTTAACTCGGGCATCCTCCAAGGGAAACACCGTCACAAGGTTCTCTGAAAAGGAGACCCTCTTCGGACTCCTAATCGGACTATCCACATGAAGGCAAGCTTCAGTTCCTCTCGCACTGGGAGGGATCACAGACACTAAGCGCTCCGAAAACGAAACCCTCTTCATTAGAAAATAATTATATAGTAAGAAATATGGAGTTTGAGGTGAGAGATTAGAAGAGGAAAGGTGAAATAGGGAAGGCTAATGAGGAGATCTGATGAAGAAAGTGAGTAGATTAAGGTAAGGATTTTGTGGCGGCTAGGTTTTTAGAGAGAGGTTAGAGAGAAGTTAGAGCATACGACTCTCATTTTTCGGTCAAGAAGAAAGTTCCTGGTCAGTGTTACTAAATGAATGAGGGACAAGTTGATGCTGAAAAGGATATGGTAAATGTGGGGGTTTCCTTGTCTGAAGATATTATTGGAATAGAAATGAATAGAGTTGAGGGGGATGACTCTAGTCCTGTTAGGAGGGATAAAAATGCGATATCTAATGGTGAGGCATCTGAGATGCCTCATTCGGAGGTCAAGGGGAAGAATGTGTGTATTGAATCAACAAGGCAGGAGGGGACTCCAATTTGGGATGTCTCGGTTAAAAGAATGCAGGAGCGTTTGGCTATTGCTGTGAATGTAGTCATTATTTTTAGAGACTACATTGTTCAGAATGGGTATGAAGTGCCCATGATTTGGGGGGATGTTGACTTGAGTGATTTGGATGTTATTAATGGTTTGCATAGGAGGCCTGATATCAAGCTATTGAGAGACCTTGGTAGAGATCTGAACTACATTAAATAGCTTGGGAATTTCATTAGGAAGAATGGAATTCCTCATCCGTTTATGTTAGGGGAGGATGGCCAGGTTATTGAGGATATGGAGGAGGAGCTAGAGATTGCTGGGCTGTTAGACCACACGTTCTACAACTCTGGGTTGAAGAGGAAGGCTTTGGTTGCTGCGAGGCGCAACCTTGATAACTTAAAGATGTTCATTACCTCTCTGGGTAAAGAAGTTCCCTTAGTTAAGGGGTCCCGTGATAGGGATTATAGTGCTACCGATAGAGGCCTCAGAGACATAGAGGAAGTGCAGCTTCATGATCTTACTTGTCGTACTATCCAACTGAGGGACTACTTGATTGACTTAGGGATTGATCTGCCCAAAGCTGAGCAGCCGCAGTGTCCTATTAACCCTGGTGGAGACGAGAAGATGAGATGGAGCATCGGAAGTGAAAGGGGAAATCTTTTTTTTTTTGCTAAGTAAATATTTTTATACCAACAAAGGAACAACTTACATAATCTAGGGGCATACCCCGCGAATCAACATGAAAAGCCAATCAACATTAATTCAGAAAAAAACAACAACTAAACAACTAAAAAACAAATATCATGAGAGTCGTATTCTCTCTGTCTTCTCTCTAAAAATCTCCAAAATCTAAACAACTTCTCCATCAGATCTAAAGTTTCAATTCCTAAATCCATTTCCCTCTCTCTTCTCTCACCGAAACACATAATTTCTGTTCTTTCCTTCCGCTCTGAGCATGAGCAGGAAGAGGGTTTCTTTCTCGGAGGACTCTATGGTGTTGACTAGGGCAGCTAGTGATAGGGATCATTTGAGAACTACCCAGGAGGGGTTGGTCCCGGTCTTGAGACCGAAAAGGGTCTCCTTTACGGAGAATTTGGTATCGGAGATACCCTATGACGGTCCTCGATCCGAATATGGTTTGGATGGGTCAAGTAAATCAAATGTTGGGAAGAAGAAGGTGCGTGTCTCCTTTGCTGAGAATTTGGTGTCTTAGGGGAAGGATGAGGGCATTTCTTTTGCGGCTGATTCCAGATCTGGAGTAGCGGCGCGTACACGTAGTGTGGTTACACTACAAATGATTGAAGGTAAGATTTTCTCACAAAAGAAACTGATTACATCGAATGAAATAGGGGATGATACACTTATTGAATTATCTGATTCTATGAATTCAAGATATGTTAATGATGTGGGTGTCGAGGAGGGGGTTAACTCTGAGATACCTAGTTTATGGGGTGATGGTTCTTCAGATGTAGTCTTGGGTGAGGGGTACAAACCTAACCTAACTTACAGGGATACCATGGTAACGAATGATGTCGAGGTAGGAGCCTCGATTGGTATACGAAATGTTGTAATGTCAAAAGACGAGGGAAATAGGGGTTTGGACCATACTTGGGCTCTTCTGAGTGTCTCGCCTGTCCTGGAAGGTGAGTCAAAAGACGTAACTGGAGGTAACTCTGTAAGGGCTGAGGCTTTAGCCTCTAGTGAAAAGGATAGTCTAGGTGTAACTGATGTGGTCAAACAGATTGGTACCTAAGATGTGAGTTTGGAGAACAATGCTAATGACTGTATGAACTTAAGTCATGTAAAAGATGAGGATTCGGGAGGTGAGGAAGTCCTTTCGGGACAGCTGGAGAACCTAGTTTCAAGAATTGTCACTGATGACTTTTGGGATGGCAAAACCAAGAGTGACCCTGTTACTGCTTTATCTGTTGATGCTCCACTTTTCGAAGCGAATGGATCGAATGATGGGTCAGGAAATGCAGGATTGGATGAGGATGCTAGTGGGGTTCGTCAGCAGATTACTCAGGCTAAGCATTACTTGCAATTATTGAAATTGTTTATCCAGTACATGGGGTATGAGGTGTCGGTGATGCAGGGGAAGAAGGACTTGCATATTATGCGCTCTGGAAAGTTTTTGACTGACATTTCTGAATGTGGCCAGGATGAAGAGCTCTGTGTAGTTCTTATTGATACTCTTCAACTTCAGGTTTTCGTGATAAATGAGGGTATTGAAATTCCTCTCGAAGGCATTCCTCTTGGGATTATTTTTTATGACAATGGTTGTCCCAGGGATAGCCTTCCTAGTGGCCAGGTTTATGGGACCTTGAATGATACTTGTAACATATCCATGTGGGGGAGCAGATGGTGATTCAAACCAATGAGAACGAAGCTTTGAAGGAGCAGATTGATACAGAGGTTGACGAAGCTTTCAATTACCTAATGGTCAATAGTCAGACTGTGACTCAGAGTCAGGAGACTGGGAGACTTGGGGACGATATTCCATGGGATGACCTTCCCACTGTAAGTATTCTGCCCTTGATTGATAATGACTCTTTTAGCAAGGGTGTCATGGACAATTCTGCATCAATACATGTTGGCAAGGAGGCTGAGGCGGGTGGCCAGGAAAGGGATGATCAGGTCTTAAGGATCAGGAAAGGCATGCTCAGGGAGAGCATTGTGAAGGTTGATGGTAGTCAGGGCATGACAACCAGTGTGGATCATATGGAAGCTGATAACGAGGCTCTTGTTCAAGGAAGGGCGATTGAAGACCAGGCTAGACAAGTGCGCTGGACGAAGTCCAAAATCAAGCAATGGAAAGCGACTAGAGGTTGACATGCTGGCAGGGCGCCTTAGATTATGCTTATTTGTCTTTATTTCTGTGCAGATTCTATTATGACTTAATGTTGTGTAGTTTATTCGGCTGTTGATTTCGCGGGGTATGCCCCTAGACTTGTTCTTGTTGTTCCTTCTTGGTATAAAATTAATTAGCAAAAAAAAAAAACATTAAGTCATAAACCATTACAAGCATAAACAGCTAGAAAATAAGCATTACAATGGCTTGGTCATTTCAGACCTAATTCTTAAATGGAGTAGAGGAGAACAGTTTATCCCTTACGGTAGATTTCACATTAGAGATGATGATTGAGGTCGGATGCCCTGTACCACCCTTGTGCAATCTGAAATTTCTTTCCTTCCAAATGGCATAAACCGAAGTAGTTAAGTAGACAGCTGCTATCGCCTTTTGCTTTGCGTTTAGATGGCATTGAAAGAAATCCCCTTGCTGCCAGCTTGCCCAAGAGACACTCGCTGGGAATGGAATGACACTCTTAACAAGGTTGAAATAGGGGCACGAAGTTTGCAAGTGACTAATCGACTCCCTTCCATTTCCACATAGGGTGCATGTAGGGTCTACGTTAATGCCAAAAAAGATCATACGGTCCTTTGTGAGAAGCCTGTTCCTCACTGCAAGCCATGTGATGAACGAACATTTTGGGATATTGAAAGCATGCCAAACTACATCACTCCACCCCACACTCTGCCCCAGTCCCCTAATTGACGTCCAAATGGAAGCTAGCTTGACAAGATTTGGTTGAAGACCATCCCATGTAATACAGTCTCTATTGTGCAATTGAACTGAAGCAACTCGATTCCTTACTTCAATCACATCCATGATGTTGGATCGAGGAAGATTCCAAACCCCATTATTCAGATAAACCCGAACACTGACCATACTCGACGATTCTGCACTCTGAATAACAGAAGGGGAGATAAGAGCCAAAGGCTTCTTGTCTGCCCAAGGATCATGCCAAAATAGGAAATTCGAACTATCCCCCACTTCAAACCTGAGAAACTCCATTGCCTGCTCCCTAGCAATAAAAATTTTCCGGGCAATCCAACAACACCTGTAGGGCATTTTAGCAGTCCAGAAACCTTTATTACGTAATAGCACCTTGTGGAACCAAGCAATCCATAGAGAGTCATGTGAGGGTTGGAGCAGGCGCCAGAGCTGGTGCAACACAGCAGCCTGGTTCCATTCGAATAAATTTTTTAACCCCAACCCCCCTCATTTCTGGGCTTACAGCAGTCCTCCCAGCCCACTTTATAGTGACATTTCCCCGAGTCCTTATAGAACCCACCCCATAGAAACTTGAAGAACAAGCTATTGATCTTTTTTAAGATTGCTTTTGGAAGGAAAATGTACATACTCCAATATCCTACTATACTTGCCATGATTGCTTTAATTAACATCAAACGGCCTGCAAAGTTTAGAAATCTAACCATCCAAGATTCAACCTTTCTGCACAGTTTAGCCACCAAGGAGGAGCAATCTCTACTATTAAGCTTACCTGTGATGAGGGGCAGGCCTAAATAAGTAATGGGCAAGGAACCTCTTTGAAAACCAGTGATCGTGAGAATGTTTGTAGCAACAGACTCCGAAACATTTGCGAAGAAACACACAGATTTCTCTTGACTAGGGACCAAGTTTGAGCAGCTTAAGAATAACTGCACTCCTTCCATGAGTCTAGTAACTGACCTTGCATCACCATGACTGAATAGAAAAATATCATCTGCAAAAATAATATGGTGCAGATTCATCTACAAAAAAGGGGGAAATCTTTCTAAGAAGAAAAATTTAAATGTTTCCAGAGATGGTGTGGAGTCTTTGAAAGGTAATCTGGATTGTACTCTAGGGTCTCAGTTTGGGTCCATTGGGGATGAGGGCCTTGAGGGTATGAATGTTGATGATGAGTTCTTGCCGAAGGCTCTCCCGAAGGACTTGAACCAGGTTGTGGCTCATTTGGATGGTCAGGAGGGAGGGAAGATCAAATATAGGGATGATAGGGGGGTTCCTGATGGTTTGTTGGGGATGAGGACTGCTTCAAGAGGGAAGGGGAAGGTAGTAAATGAGGAAGGGCAGAAGCCTAATGTTGGATGGCCAAAACAGCAGTTAAAGAAGTGGCGCCTTACTAGGGGAGGGCTTTCCTGAAGCCCATGTTTCCTTTTCAGCTGATAGTTGTTTATGTTTTAGATAGTTTGTGTTTTGCAGTTGATTGCTAGTTTATCTAGCATTACTGTGGATTTTCTTTGTTGTTCCGCTAGGTGGGTGTGTTACTAATCGCGGGGTATGCCCCTAGAGTTGTAATCATTTTCCTGTGGTATAAATTTTAATTAGCAAAAAAAAAAATCTAAGCAAATAGATGTGAGACATCACTTTTTACGTGATAATGTCAATAAAGGCGATATGAAAATGACTATCGAAACTGAGTATAATCTCGCAGACATATTCGTGAAACCATTGAATTCCAAAAGATTCACTAAACTCTGTTTGGATTTAGGAATGTTGGAAATTCCAAAATAATGGTTTATATTGATATATAAACATTATAAATATTTATATATTTTTGTGTAAGAATATTTATCATTATTTATAGTCATCTCACGAAAAAGATATCTTTCCGGATAATTAAATCTCTAAAACTCAGATTCATCGATAATGATAACATATGAAACTTTATCGATCGGGTTTTATCGAGAACTTAATTTATTTATTTTTTTGCTAATTGAGAACTTAATTTTCCTACGGATAAAGATAAAACTATTCGAGCTATAACAACCTAGAATTTTTCGCGATTTATAAATGCTTATTTAATTGTTAAATATGGAAACTAGGTGAATTATATGATGAGTATATTTTTTTTTGTGAAATCAAGATATATGTGAAATCATGTTTAGGTGATTATATGATGATTGTTATGTGTCGTATGTTCTCGTAGAATTTTATTTATATTTTTGGAACATTAAAACTATTTTTAATGTGCATTTTTAATCTTTCGAAAATCATATAAAATCATTGGAGTCGATTTAAATCATGAAATCTTTTGCATTATCATCTTTGAGATGTGAATTAGTTTTTAAAATTAGTGTGAGTATTTAATTGTGTGATTTAGTATTTTAAAGTGATTTAAAAAGCTTTATTTCTTTTAAAGAGCCTTTATTTCAAAAATTTATATAAAATTCATTTTTGAGCCAAAAATTATTTTAAAAATATGGGGAGCCTTGTAATTTCATAAACTTTATTTTAGAATTTTAAAAATTATTTTCCCCCAATTTCCTCTATTTTATTTCGATTTAAAATGAATTAAAAACAGATTTTTGTAAAAGAATTTTCAGCAATTGTGAAATGACTATTTTGCCCCTATCTTTTATAAACACCACCACTGCACATCTTCTTCCTCCTCACTTCATTTTCGTTGTTTCTTGTCCGAGAGCAGGTCTCTCTCTCTCTCTCTCTCCTTACTCGAATCTCTCTCTCTCTCTTCATATTTGATCGATTTCTTCGACTATTACATGATCTGATGCCATATCTTTGACTAATTTTTTGTCCTCTATTCGATTCTGTGGATGCATGTTGTTTTCGTGAAGAAACTTTAAAACTCACTTCGGGGTTTTGCTTTTTACCGACCTGTTGTGCTTGATTCTTGTTGTACCAGTCGTGTTTTATGTCGTTTGTGAATAGGCAGGAGTCGTAGAGGGAAACCCAGATGATTTGGGAGAGCTCCGACTGCCACCACCGCCGGCCGTGAGCTCCGATGAGCCGGTGGGAGGCGATGATGTAATTACTGAGCCTATAACTTGTTATAATTGTTATAATTCAGTTTTGTTTTTTTTTGCTAATTAAAATTTTATACCATAAAGGAACAACTATGACAAATCTAGGGGCATACCCCACGAAATCAACAGATATTACAAAAACCAAACGTTCCTAAACAGAACGATCAAACATTCTAAAATCGAACATAAACACAATGTTCGTCACCAACCAACGAAAAACACCTAGGTGCTACCTCCCCTAGTCTTCAGGTTTGTACCAGCCAAGGCCTGCCCTGGCATCATCTTCATTTGCATCCCCAACAGGGCGCTCAAGAGGTCTACCCTCTACATCCGCAAGATCACTCCTCGTGGCATTCATTAACTGGACAATATTAACCAATAGAGTAGTGTCGTGACTACCCTCAGCATGTATCCACTACATCAGCAAGAAAACCCAAAAAACCTCCCTCCTCAACATGAGAGTTGGCCTCCAAAAAAGCACCTTATCGGCTAACTTTTCATTGGAAGGAGAACCAGACCCCAGCTGATGAATAATGCCCATATGAGTCTCTGATCCACAAGCAAGGATTAGCAACACCCTTTCTCTATTTGTTATCACACAAATAGCATCCTCTAGGTTCCATGATAAACCCCATTCCAGTAGGCAAATCTCATTAAGAGAAACACTCCTGATAACATCAATAATGCCTAACCAGGCACTACTATAGTGACACCCATTTAGATAGGTCATCCAAGTCAAGCAGCCACGATCTCTATTAATCACATTAAGAACAAATACCCCCTGATGGTCTCCAAGTTTGCTATGCCTTTTTCTACATTCCTCCCCTGTCTCACAAACCTAAGTGACCCCCTCCTGTTGACATCAGTAATCACAGTGAATGCCCCCACCTGAACAGTGGTGCAGACAATGCTAAAGAACTCAGCACTATCTCTACTTCGGAGGTTCTATATGTCCAAAACACGACATTGGGCAACAACAGCAAAGAGATTTATCACATCCCCGAAAATAAACAACTTGAGCACCCTGGATTGATACTCAACCTCATCCTCATGTTCATCTTTTCTTTTGCAAAAACCAACATTAATTCCAAAGTCACCATCGTTAATGATCAACATATCATTGCGGGCAGCTATAGCAACCGTAACATTACACAATGCACACTGCAAAACAAGGTGCCCCTCCTCATTTTCCTCTCTACTCTTCACAGAGAAAAGGAACACTGCCCAACAGTGGCAAGTGTCACCAGCATCATCTGAATTCATAAGTAAATAACCCTCCCGCAGCAAATAACCCTCGTGTAGAGCCTCCAGCAGAACTATCATCAACAGACCAATAATTCTTTCAGGCAATTCAGCAAACACTTTGCCATCTTCAATCAGAACCACCTTGGAATAAAGCATTCCATTCCACAAATCATACAACGAAAATAAATCCCACTTGGAATCCAGGTGTAATCCCTTTCCAACAGCATATGTAACACCTTTCTTATCAGAGAAATCCGATAATACAAGGTCACCGGAACTGGTGAAACCATCTAGCACATATACAACATCAAAGATGTGTAAATCGCCTCGAAGATCCACACAACTTACATCAACAGTTTCAAGAGTCTCTCGCGAAATCCTCTTCACCAACGTACCCTTGTGGGTAATCAGATCTGGGAGACAACCCCTCCACTTATGCGAAAATGAAGGAACCCCAGCAAACTTCAAGATGAAAAGATCACATTGTGTAGAGAAACCAACAATAACGATTTCAGTAAAGAAATCACCATTATTAACACAGACCCGAGGTACAACTTTCGACCATAACAGAATATATACCCTTTGAACTATGGAAGAAGTACCCATTTAAAAATAAATATAAAGTAAGAAATATGGTGTTTGAGGTGAAGATTAGAAGAGGAAAGGTTGATTTGGGTAGGCTATTGTGAAGATCTGATGGAGAAATGGTGTAGATTAAGGTTAAAATTTAGAGGCGGGTAGGTATTTTAGAGAGAGAAGTTAGAGAGAGGTTAGAGCATATACGACTCTCATTGAGTTGCATGCAAGAGAATTAATTTCTTTTAAATTTATTCGAATATATATGAATTGTTAGATTTAAATTCTTGATAATTAGAGAAGATTAATCATGTTCTTGATGTTAGATTCTTGATTTCAATCCTCATATGTGTGTAGTAAGAGTTAATCGAATTGCATGTTTGATTTTCTGGATTTAATTGCATAAATCCGAATTATATTCATGGTTTTTAGAATTTTTATATGTTAATATGGATTTTTATGAATTATAATATGTAAGTTTTGTTAATCCGAATTGTTATGATAATTAAGTGTTTTTTTTTTTTGCTAATTAAAAATTTTATACCAAAAGAGGAACAACATACAGCATTTGGGGGCATACCCCTCAAATCAACAACCAGAAAATAGAGTTAAACAGACTTAAGCTGTTTACAGTCAACAAATAAGCAAACTATTTGCAAAGTAACACATCCCTACAAACAGAAATCAAGAGTGGCCACCCCTAGTCAGGCGCCATTTCTTCAGTCTGGTCCCCTTGATCTCTTCCATTCATGGTCCTGCCCGGTCTTGGTTGATCTCCCGTACGAAGACGGCAACACTTAATCCTCATCTTAGTCCGTCGAGCTGTGATCTCCTTGTCCTCATCCATGCCTTTCTCTCCTTGAGACTCTTTTTGGTTAGAGTCCTGCTTGGGATTCTCCTGCATATGCACAGTCACATCTCCGACAAGACTAAACAGCGCCACCAAATACTGCATGTTACCCTGAATTTACTCCTTTACGCTGCTCCCCCCACCCCTAAATCCTTGGAAGGATCCTTGGATGGTTTAGCATCCTTACCTTTAGCAAGAGGGCACGGCTTAGGCTCAGTCGATAGATCAATCCCCAAATCAATCAGGTAATCCCTCAGTTGAATGGATCGGCAAATTAAGTCATGTAGCTCCACTTCCTGGAAACCTCTTAGACCACGAGCAGAGGCACTGAATTCCCTATCATGTGACCCTTTAACCAACGGGATTTCCTTACCTATCGAGCTAATGAACATCTTCAAATTTTCTAGATTACGTCTCGCTGCCACCAGCGCCTTCTTCTTCAACTCAGAGTTTAATAGGGTGTGGTCTAATAGCCCCGCTATCTCCACCTCCTCTTCCATGTCTTGAATAATCTGATCATCCTTCCCAAGAACCAGGAGCGAGATTCCATTCTTTCGTATATAGGTCCCAAGTTGCTTAATGCAATTCAGAGCTATACCCAAGTCTCTCAAAATCTTTAAATCTGGTCTCCTTTGCAAGCTATTAATGAAATCTATATCACTCATGTCAACAGTCCCCCAAATCGTAGGCACTTCATGTCCACTCTGGACAATGCTGTCTCTCATAATAACAATTACATTCATAGCAATAGCTAGGCGTTCTTGCCATCGCTTTACTGAACCATCCCTACATGGGGTTGCTTCTACTTCTATCGCGTCATTACAGACCGCCTTGCCCTTGGCTTCCATCCTGACCCTATCAGTATCCCCGACAGAGGACCCAGCATTTTCCCCAGAATTCATAGTCTTTCCACTCTCTCTACCCAGGTCCATATCCGGAGCAGAGGAATCCCCTTTTGTGGAAGCATAATCCTTTCCCAATTCATTCCTAACCCCAGCAGCACCACCTATCTGGGCCATAGAGGGCTCCAACAAATCGACAAAAGAGACCCTCACTTCTCCTTTTGTCTCCTCATTCTTCATACTCAATCCTTCGACCTTCTTAGATCGAGTATCAACAGATGGTATCTCCAATACCAAATCGCTTGCAAAAGAAACCCTTTTCGGGCTCCTAACTGTTTCCAACCCCTTCTGGGTCATTCTCACTAGATCAACAGAGGACTCTTCCGGGGAGGGCTCCGACAGATCAACAAAGGAAGAAACACACTGACCCCCATCTACTGAATTAAGACTAGGAGGTTTCATTTGGGAAAAAACCTTACCATCAATTAAGTGATGCATGACCCTACTGCGGGTGCGAGCAGCTACCCCAGACTCTGGGATCATCATGACAAGGTTGTCAGCAAAGGAGACCCTCGCGACCCTCTTTTTGCCATCATTCCTAGATTGAGTATCAATAGATGGTATCTCCGATACCAAATCAGCCGGAAACGAGACCCTTTTTGGGCTCGGAACTGGGTCCAACCCCTCCTGGGACATCGCCACACGATTAATGATAGAAGCCTCCATCACCGAATCATCCACAAATGAAACCCTCTTACGGCTCATGCTAACCAACAAGAAAAAAGAAATTTGGTGTTTAGGTGAGAGATGAGAAGGGGAAGATGGATTATGATGTGGAACTTTAGATCTGATGGAGAAGATGCTTAGATTGTGTGAGAATTTTAGAGAGAAGTTAGAGAGAGGTTAGAGCATATCCGACTCTTATTTTTTGTTGTCCAAAATTAAGTTTTATAATTAAGTGTTAATTGTTAAGTGTTAATTGTTAGCCGAATGTCATGCATGAGTAATTTTTCAGATTTTTAGAATTTAAATTTCGAATCTTTGCATATTAATTCGAATTATTTGAATTTTCACAATTTAAATAATAAATTAAAAATCAATTTTTCATGATTATGTGATTAGATAGTTTTGATTAATGATTAAGTATAATTTTTGAATTTATTATAAGTTAGAATTCTAATTTTTTATTATAAGAATGCATTATGTGAGTCTAGTGATTAATTGAATATGAATGTTAGTTATTGATTTCGGATTATGTTATAAGTATGCTATAAGAGATAAGTAGTATGATTATGATTTGATTTGAGATATATAATACATTGGGCTTGTAGGTGGATATATAATCCATCGGATTGATTTGGTTGTGATTTGAGTCGGATATTTCCGACGGGATAGTCCCATAAACAGAGGAAACTCTGCCCGATTTTCGTTAGAATTATGCGTTATAAAGTCTGTAGTATATTCTTATAAGGTGATTTCATGTCAAGTTGACAATGTGTATTAAATGCTTAAGTGACTTATGTGACTACATGTATCGATGCTATTTGGTTATGTGCTTATCTGATCTTATTGGATTACGTAATAAGAATGTGATATATATATGTTAAGTGGTGATGCGATATATGAATCGATTGGGTAGATTAGGATTAGACTATTAGAAGGAATAGTGTTCTAAAGTAGTTATATGGTTTATGTAGATTTGAAGGACGTAGACCCTAGCGATAAAGGAAAGGCTAAGGTTGAGTATCAGTGAGCTGAGCTGTAACGCCCCCAAATCCGGGGTCAGGGATATGGGTTGCTACTGCGGAAAACCTTAATAATCAAACAATCACCTGCCAATATTTTATATCTAAAACTTGACATCTGACCCCAAACTACCAAGAATCTTTTCAGGTTATAGACTTGGAAACAAGAAATCCAAAAACACTTATAATAATAACTTCTTTTATTAACTTACAACTCTTGTTCCAACAATCTCTTATACAATCTTATGCTGTTGGTATCACCTTGATATAAGGTATACAACGGCCACAATATTCTAATACAACAAATAATACAACACAAGAATATGAATATCATACCAGTCTAACTAAACATCTAGTAGACTAACTCCAAAGGATAGAATCGCTCTGAGCCAAACATTAACTCGATCCATGACTTTCCCTGCTTCGAGCTAAACTAAGTCAAGTGCATCAACTATCTATCTCTGAAAAATAAGATTTAAAACAAAAGCAAGAATGAGCGAAAGAAATGCTCAGCAAGTTTATTAATAGAATATACTAAGATACTTTTAGAAAAACTTTAAAGGTTTCAAATCCACTATGTGGATGATACTATTTTTGAAATATTCATAATAATAATTTCCAAATATGAAGGAGGTTTGTAGAATTCAATAAATGATTCACTTCCAAAGCTTTGAAAATAATTTTGATATTTATCTCAACAAATCTCATAGTAGAAAAGACAAGTATAAAAACTTGAGGGGATGAATAATTAAGAGGTTCACAATATCTTTATCAGGCTCAACTACTAACAATGTTATAGTTATCAAATGTAGCAAATGGGTATTCAACAAAGTTCTGATGTATAAGCAATATCCAAATCTGGTTTAAGTTCTGAAGAATTGAATCATAAGGAATGAGATATCAAGATAAGAGTTTACAACTTTAATCATCAATTTTAAAAACATTATAAAAACTTGGGATTTCAACTTGAACGCTACGAGCTAGCCGGGTGATCAGCCCGCGAATAGCTCCGGATATCACACTCGTGCATGTGACTCCTCCTTTATTGTAGGATCCTGGTGGCACTTATTGACATTGGCCATGACATAAAGCCATATAATTTCACAGACCGGCGTCACGGTCTAAAACATTTTTATTATTATCCCACAATTTCAAAATCAATTTTAACAATTTTCACAGTTTCAATATTCAAGCAATAAAACATTCCCTATACTTACTGACAAAAGATCAGCCTAGTATAAGGAGATTTAAATAAAACTGGTTTACGCTGTTCAACAAGTTGTATGTAAATCTGAATAATCATTCGAAAGAGATTCAAGGACTGATCATAGGTATTAAATAAGCTGATATGGTAAATCAAAGGTACAATCAGAATAATATTTGAGATTCGATTCAGGGTATAACAAAAGTATTATTTCAGGAATAAGAATCATAAGGCAAATCTCAATATCAATAAGGTTCATGCTATAAGATTTCAGTTAAAAGAAAAGAGTTAACACTTGCCTTAACAAGCTACTTCACTTGAACGATTTCTCGCGAATTACGAGTTTAAATAAAGCATTTGCAAATATTCATTTTTAAGAAAGTATAATATTTTAAAATCATGCATACTCTGAACGAAAGAGTACGGTTAGTAGACTTGCCTTAGGTCCTAGCTAATAAGTACGCTTGACGATTTAGAGAGAACATTCCTTCGTTTGTCCCGCGTGTCCAATCCTCTGATTTGATCCCATTTCGATTCGATGCACTTGCGATTGCCGCCAGTCTGATTCACCGCAATCGAGTCCGCACGTCGATTCTATAGTTAACATAATACAGTACTTTAGTCTTCGGGATAAACATACGGTCCACCGACGCTAGTACGCACACTCTAACACGTTTAACTTAATCACAAATATTATTATAAAACAATTTCCGATGTATACAACACCTTACCAAAATCAATACTTTAACCAACCATTCACACTTAATAACTTTATAACATCTAGGTTCTATGCCCGACAAATCTTAAATCATAAATCAACTCAAATTCAATAGCGACTATCCTATAGTCGTTAACACTTAATCATGTAAACATATATTCGTATATCTAGCATGCATACGATCTTCTAATCACATAACACATAAGTCAATTAATATTTTCGATTGATAATAACGATCATATACGAGAGATTTGCCGGTTTAAACATCAAAAGAAGTTATTTACATTTTTAGAAATTTGCGACATCTCCTTTGTATTATCACGTTACCAATCGGAATTTAACCGACACAAACAACCAAGTCATATACTTACAACATAACAAGCATTCAACTTACTATTATAGTTATTTGACATTACTTACAACCATACTTGCAATCACGATTCACAATACACCAAAACGACTTTCACACATAACAATCTGCTATGACCAGCCTAGAAAGACATCCAATTTACACTATCAAGATGACCTTAACTTAAAAAGTACATAACATGAAACTCGAAGGAAATCCCGAGACCTTTCCAGAATGGTAAGGCTCGTTAAAAACAGATAAGTAATGAATTCAGAATCGATCAAAACGTGGATTGTTAAAACAGAATCAGTCCCTGAGTACACTAGTATTTTGAAGTTTAACATATTAAGATCACAAAATTTGACAACAGAATGTAAATTAAAAATGTAGAGTTCGAAAAGATCTTTCCAGATTGATATAGCTCAGAAAATTTGAATGTAAGATCCATTTACTATGAATTTTTGAAAACAGGGCTCTCAATGACCAAAAAATTCTGGCCAGTTACTAAAGTGCAGAAAACAGGGGATTACAATTGAAATTTCAGAAAACACATAAAACGAAACTTGTAAACAACTGAAATACCTTTCTAAAAACTCTAAAATCAACCCCATACGATTATTTTTCAATTTTATAACATTTTTACAATGCATCAGACTACTATCGAAACTTAGCAAATCAAGTGAGTATCTCCTTAACTCCCATCTTTTAGTTTAGCAATTATCAAACAACACCCATTTAATACACACACATATACTCGGCACACACAGACACACACTTATATCAATTAGAAATTTACAAATAAGCTTCTAATTAAAATCATTTACATACCCCCAAGAACATGCATATATTCAATATAGTTCACCTATTTATACTTAATCAAAACAACATTCAAAATCCCCTTGAACCTCAACTCACAAATCTGAAAAATTACAAACTTAACTCAAATTTGTCATGCAACTTAATTCTCTTCACAAAAATCATTAACAAGATCATCATAACACTAACCCATAACAAATTTATGATTTACAAGTTTAAAACTAAAAGCCCTCTTTTCGAAAATGACATGCATGTAAAGTTCTTAGCAAAATTCACTAATTAGCATCACAACTAACACAAATAAGCACTTACATACAAGAATCCAACCCACCGGATCTAATGGAGACCATCTCCGATGGTGATGATGGTTCGGTGGTGGCCTCAAACTCGGCACCCCAATCAAACACAACTCCAAACTCGATTTTTCTTGCAACCCATCTATTAACAACATCAATTACACACCTATCTCTACTTGCATGTAAGTTTTTGAACACACCCAACCTATACATACACAAAAACGAACATATATACACACACCCATCACTACAACTTCAAATAAACTCACCCCAATATCAATTAACCATTATAACCTCAAGTACCACTCACAATTTGAATAAAACTTGAGCAATCAATCAAATTTTTTAAGAAAAAGAATGGGGGAGAGGAAACTTATGGGAGAGAGAGAGACATACGGGGGAAAAGAGATGGGGGGTTTGTGTCTCGGCTGGAAAGAGAAGGGGAAAGGAGTGGGTGGGCTTTTATAGGCACAAGGAAGAGTAAACTAGTAAATTGCAACTCACTTACTAATACAACTACTCTTTTATTTAACATTTAAATTACTAATAAATGGTAATTGCTGTAAATACAGACATTTTATATTTTTAAAATCAAGATCTTGAAATTCTCAATCCACACATATTTTTAAAATATTTTTGGGACTTGTAATTAAAAAGATATGAATTTTACAAGAAATAGTCTTTTAAAAAGAAATGTCCTTTCTAAAATCATTTAAAAATCCATAAAACCCAAAACAAATCAAACTCTTATTTTTATAATCAAGAGTATAAAATCAGAAACACATACGTACCAAAAATATACTTTTAAGACTTGTAATTATTAAACTAGAGATTTTACAAGATGCTTTATCTAAAAAGAAATTCAAGCTTTAAAAATCTCTAAAAATTATTGGAGCCCAAATAAAATAAACTTGCAATTTTAAAACGTTTCTAAATACTGAAGAAACACTATGAAAGAGATTTCATGATTTTGCGATGCTCCAAAAATTTTAGAAAAATTAAACAGTGCTTTAAACTAGCATTTAAATGCATTTAAATTTCATACAACCACATTTAATCATACAAGTTCACATATAAGTCACATAGACACAGTAAGTGATCATAATTTATACAAATAAAATTGAATTATTAAACTGAAATAAAACCCTTATCATTTTATCCAACTAGACGATCACCACGATAATTCCAAATAATATCAATTTGATTCAGATAACTCACATAGTCATTTAGCAATTAAGTCACATTGACTTAATTCACAAAATTTAAAACAAACCCATTTTCCACTTAATCATACACAAACAACATTTAATCACATAAATGCTCCAAATCGAATAAATATTATAAAATAATATTTAACTATTCTATTCTCTCATCACACCTATCGGACGATGCAAAATAATAATAATAAATTTTATTTTGAAAATTCGGGTTGTTACATGAGCTGTTAAGCTGTTGCATACTACCGAAGGCAAGTAATTCTTTTTTTTTTTTTGCTAATTGAAATTTTATACCAAAAAGGAACAACTAACAAAATTCTAGGGGACTGAAAGATGAGAGTCATTTTCTCTCTAGAAACCCTTTCTAGCCGCCGCTAAATTTTCTTCTATTCCTCCCCTTTCTCCATCAGATCTGACCACAAATCCTTCGCTAATCCATCTCTTTCTTCTATCCCTACACCTTAATCGCCTAAATTTCTTATATCTACTATTTCTAGCTTTTCATGGATTCCTCTAATGTCGATTCAAATGGTTGTCCTATCGACCATGATGGAGTTTCCCTGGAATATGGGGGGTCGGAGGGGCACG
The DNA here is from genome assembly GCA_037693485.1 of Kitagawia praeruptora. Classification (NCBI taxonomy): domain Eukaryota; kingdom Viridiplantae; phylum Streptophyta; class Magnoliopsida; order Apiales; family Apiaceae; genus Kitagawia; species Kitagawia praeruptora. Next base: position 81,975,040 of record CM075345.1, read on the forward strand.
GGATGCCTTTCTTAGTTGCTGGGTCTATTCTCAGAGAACTTGTTGGTTTCAACCGATCGGATTTGGAGGGATCTAGCCATCTGGAATCAGATCCGAGTCAGGAGGACAGCAATGCTGGGGTTTCACTCGAGGCCGGTGAGAGACTCCAGAGTAAGGATGTGCATGTTGAGCCTAGATCTTGGGTTGCGACACGCTCCTCAACAATGAGATCTGGAATGTTATCTCATGGGTGTCATGAGGCGGTCCCTTCGGTAGGAAGGGTTTATGCAAAAGAGAATGAGGGTTTGTGGTTCTAGCACCAATCGTATTGTCCAAGGGGTTAAACCTAATTTGGAAAAGGATTCCTCTGTTTGTCTTGACAATGAGACCCTTATTATGATGTCTGATTCCATGGGAATTCAGAAAGGTTCTCCTCGTCAAGATGAGACAATGAAGTCTTCTACTAGTAAGAATAGCATGATGGGTTCTGATGCTAAGATGGATGACAGTGAGAAAGTTCGGTAAAATTTGGTTTCTAAAAGGTTGAAGAAGCGCCTTACTGCTGTTGTGAATGTCGTAGTTATCCTCAGGGATTGCATTATTCAGAATGGTTTCGAGGTGCCTAGGTTCTGGGGGCATGGGGATTCAGGAGACTTTTTTTTTTTTGCTAATTAATTGTTTATACCAAAATGAACAACGTCTAAAAATCTAGGGGCATACCCCGCGAAGTCAACATATTAAAGCTAATTAAACTAGTCTAAACTAGTTTAAAACAACAATATAGAACTAAGCCTATATTACATAATTAATCTGGAGCCTCCAACAAACTGAATGGACCCAGTTCGAGCACTAAAGAGTGCAACTGAGTAAACTTCTTCCAAAGTCTGCCATGACAAACCCATTTCCACAGCTGCATTTCATTCAAAGATACCTCCCTCAACATGAGAGCTGGCCTCCAAAAAAGCACCTCACCGGCTAACTTTTCATTGGAAGGAGAACCAGCCCCCAGCTGATTAAAGATGCCCAAACACAAACCACAACCCATGTAGTGTCCACCAGCAGCCTCGCAACCACCAGCAGCCTCATGTCCAAAGTTCATTGGCATCCCATTCGTCTCAAAAGTACTTTGCATTACTGACCCCAAATGGTCGGCTGCTATTAACGGTCTCCAGGGGAGGCCCACTTTCAAATTAATGAGGGATCTTGCAAGATCATTACAATGTATTAAACAACTTGGGCACTTTCTTCGGAAAAAGGGTATCCCCTCCCCTGTTCTGTTAGGGGACGGTCCTGTTATTCAAGATATGAAGGAGGAATTGGAGGCTGCTGGGTTGGTTGCCCAGGCCTTTGTGAATGTTAAGCGCAGGGTAATAGTGGCGGCAAAACAATTTCTGGAGTGTTTTAAGATATTTATTATCTTTATTGACAAGGATTGCCATGGTGATGTGGAGGTTATGATTAACAATACTGCAGACGAGGTGGAGCTCCAAAACTCTACTTGTTGTGATAACCATTTAAGGGATTATCTTGTTGATCTTGGGGTTTGACAAGCTTGATGCGGTTCAATGGGAGGATGCGGTCGTAAAGGAAATTGAGGTTGTTGTCCTGAAGTATACTTCGGGTGAAAATTGAGAGTTCACGAAGGGGATTAATTATGTTGAGGTTAGCAATGAAGGCCTGGACAAAGGGGCGGAGAAGAGGAAGGTCCCAACCTATCTTACCGACGGAGAATCTAAGGCTGGGGATTGTCATGATGGTGGGCATAGGGACTCGTTGACTGTTAAGTATGAGTTATCTCATATGAAAGGGTTCACTAGTGGGACTGGCCTGACATCAGGTCCTGATATTGATGCAGCGCTGGCTAAGGAAGTGGTTATTACGAATGCCTCTCTTCTCGAGCACATGGCCTATTTGGGCTCTATTGTTGGGTCAGGGGTTGGAAAATGCCTGATGGTCGCGGCTGAGGGAGAAAATGTGCATAACTTGTATGCAGGGGCTATCTCAAAGTGCCCAGTTCATGAATGCCACGAGGAGTGATCTTGCGGATGCAGAGGGTAGGCCTCTTAAGAGCCCTGTTGGGGATGCAAATGAAGATGGTGCCAGGGCAGGCCTTGGCTGGTACATTTTGACCCTTATTACCAAGGGAAATAATGAAAATCTTCAAACTATCCACATCCATCCCCTGACTAGCAGCCACCAACGTTTTTCCTTTTCCACCCAAATAGGTCTGGTCCAACAGCCCAACATCCTTTAGCTCCTCCCTCATGCCTTGAATAAGAACCTCTTCATCCCCTAGAAGAACAGGGGGGATTTCCTTTTTCCGAATAAATCCACTCAATTGGTTGATACAGTGCAATGCTCTAGCATGGTCATCCATCATCCTAAGCACAAGTTGGTCCTGCAAATCACTAGAGGCATTCAAGCCTCTCATAGCTATCTTCCCCCACAAACTGGGAACCTCATGCCCATTCCGAACAATACATTCCCTAATAACCACGAGAACTTTCAAAGCTATATTCAATCTCTCCCGAAGTCTTGATGAGTGCGACCAAGTCCTAGCAGGCGTTCCAGGGACCACCCCCTTAAAGACATACGATGCGCTTCCAAAGGTGGAAGCAGATCCCGAATGACAGTAGTGTCCTCCATGGTATCAATACACCCCTTATCCTTTAAGGTGACATCCGTACATCCTATCCCTTGTCTTTGTTAGCAATAACACTTTCCACAAAGGGTTCCCTGCTAGCAAGCGCTTTCATAGCCTCCATAACAGGGCTACGAGAACGAGAAGCAATCCCATCAGCGCGATTGCAACCAACATCTTTCTTTCCCAAACTAATCTGAGACTGACCAGACTTCAAACACGAACCAGGCGTGTCCATCAAGGATGCATCCTTCGGCCTTTGGGTATCCAGAGATGAACCCCCAAAAGAAACACCATCATGTACCGGATCTTCATCCAGATGCTTAACTTCATCCACCCTTTGGTTAGGGAGACCCATTAACTCTCTGAAGACAGATCCAACAACTAAGAAGGGGCCCTGAGCCCCATCGACCACTCCAAATTCGAGAGGAGCTCCATCCTGATCAACAGGACACCTAGTGGGATCCACATCATGGTTAGAACCATCCATAGCAGTAATAGGTATAAGAAATTTGGGGGAATATGGAGAAGACAGAGAGGGGGATGAATTCGTGAAGGGGAAAAGATTAGATCTGATGACAAAGTGTGTTAGATAGAGAGGCGGCTATTAGGGTTTTTAGAGAGAAGGTAGAGAGAACGACTCTCATTTCTTTTACTCTCGATTTTGTAATATTTGTTGATTTCGCGGGGTATGCCCCTAGACTTGTCTAAGCTGTTCCTTTATGGTATATAATTTAACTAGCAAAAAAAAACAAAATTCTAGGGGCATACCCCGCGAAATCAACATTCAGCCAATACAAAGCCAAACAACATTAAGTCATTTTACAATCAACAAAACATAGAAACATAGAAATAGGAGAATAGACATCCATAACTAAATCCTGCTGGAGTGACCACCTCTAGTCGCTCTCCATTGTTTGATCTTGGATTTGGTCCAACGGACTTTTGCTACCTGCTCATTGCCTTCATCAGTCAATTTCCCTTCCAGCTTATCATTAAGATCAAAAGAAGCCTCAAGGTCAACCTCCATGTGCACAACATCAACATTGTTAATAGTCATATCCTGGTTGCAACCATCACCCAGAACATGCCCTCTGCCTACCTGCACCTCATCAGTCTCCATATTGCAGAAATCCACATCAATGGAAGGGAGGATACTAACACTAGGAAAATCCTCCCAAGGGATACCATCCCCAGGTTCCACCTTCTCCCCTCTCTGAATAGTATTCTTCAGAATATCAATACTAACCCCAGCACTATCAATCTGCATAGCATATATGCCCTCATTTAGACCACTACCCATCAGGTAGTCAAAAGCTTCATCTATCTCTGCATCAATTTGGCTAACCCCAACCTCCTTCAAGTCCGAAGCACCATCATTCACAGTATCTCCCATATTTTTAGTCAATCCCTCATTGCCAGCTCCCATTATGGTTTGGATATCATCCTTCCACCTGACATTCTGCTTCCTCTTTACATTTCCCCCATCATTTCCCTTCAGGACTACCTGCCCTTGTTTCTCCTTACTACAAGATGGAACAGGATTCGCCATAGGCCAGCCATTATCGTCCATATACACCTCAAGAGGGATGCCTTCAGTAGGAATTTCAATTCCCTCACTAACCATGTACTTCTGTAGTTGAATAACATTGTTAAGAGCTACACAAAGCTCCTCATCATTTCCATAATCCGAGATGTCAGTAAGAAAGTTGCCCGAAACTATGAGTTTCGTTTCCTTCTGCCTTTTTAACATAGGCACCTCATATCCCATATATTCAATAAAAAGCTTCAACACTTTGGAGTAATTTTTTTCTTCTATCAGGTGCTTCTGAGCCCTTTCCTCCTCAACTAGCCCAACCAAGCCCGTTTGAGGGCTACCTACATTAGAGCCACTAGCATTTGTCAGACAGTTGATATCAAGAATAGTCTCCTCCAACTCCAAACCCATCTCCATAGGAGCATCACGTTGAGAGACAACTAGAGCCTCAAGAGCAGAATCCCCTTTCTCCCTAGTAGTTGTCCCATTCTTCACCAGGTCAACCTCGTTAACCTCATTCAAGTTATTAACATTTGCTTTCAGTAGCAAAGCAGCAACAGGGTAACCAGCAATGCCACCATTGTTGGAGTTACCATCCCAATAAGCATCAGTCACAATTCTTTGAACAAGGCCCGCAATCAGGCCTGATATGACTTCCTCATCTCCAGAGTCTTCATCCTTAGTATAACTTAAGTTCACAGAGACAACAGAGCCCTTATTGTCCATTTCCAAACCAGCATTCGGAACAGTATGCTTCATATCAGCAACCTGGGTAACATCATCAGTACCTTTATCCTTGGTCATTCCTAAGCCATCGTGCACGCTGAAGGCAAGTAATTCTGTCTCTTCTTGAAAGTTCATATTCTTGAAACTGTTAAACCATGTTTATATATCCTGCTTTCATATGCTATGCCATACTTTCGCATGAACCCTGATACCTATTGATCACTTTACTGTATAACTGCAAACTACCTTAAAACAGACTAATTCTTTTTAATTGCTTCTTGACCATATATTCCATACTGCTTTCCAGAGTCAAGTCAAATTGACTGACGGATAAACCACTGTTATAGTTAACCTATGTCCGTGACCCGGATACCCTGTGTTGATTTTAAAATACTTATCAAATATCATGTTGCCCTAAACACTGTTTTACAAACTGGATGTCTTTTATCAATGATTCTTAAACCTTCTACATTGTTCAAATGTTTTTAAACTAAGACTTAATCCTTTTTTTTGCTAATTAAAATATTATAACAACAAGCAAAGATTACAAAGCATGAGAGTCGTATGCTCTGCCTTCTCTCTACTCTCTCTCTAAAAATCCCTAGCCGCCATCAATCTTATTCCTTTTTCCATCAGATCTATACTATTAAACCTCACTAATTCATCTTCCCCTTCTAATCTCCCACCTAAACACCATATTTCTTATTTATATTTTAATATTTATTTGGTTCTCTGAGATGGGTTCTCTGAGCAGGAGTCCATTTCTTTTGGATGTGAATTCCATTGAATCAATGTGTTCTTTGTCCTCTGTGTTGAAGGATTTGTTAATCCTTTGGTGCGATGAGCCGCTCCTTCTGTTGTTAGAGGGAGGGTTCTTTGGTCTTATCAAAGGTATTAGATATGGCGATATGCTTGGGTCATGGGTCTTCGCTAATGGTGAAAACGGCTTCCCGTTGAATGGCGTGCTGTTCCAAGAAGGACTCATCCGTGTCACGGATTGTGGAATTTTTCGTGATGATTTGGGTTTCATCTCGGTTGAGATAAAAGTATCTTTCTGTTGCTTCTCTGTTGAGATGTGTGAGTTTGAACCACAGATTCGTATCTTTGCTGTCGATCATCTCTCGAAGGAAGACAAGGTGTTGGACGCTTTGTACCAATTGTTGATGTGGGTTCATTACCAGGATTCTTCTGGTTCTATGGATCTATATAATGATGAGAAACCCGTTGTGGTTTTTGGGAAGAAGACTATAAAAGTTGAATTTTATTCGCTAGTTTCAAGCGGTTCTGTGCACATTTGGGTGAGGCAAATGCTCAACATGTTTTTTTTTGCTAATTAAAATTTTATACCAAAAGGAACAACGGATACAAGTCTAGGGGCATACCCCGCGAAATCAACATCCAGACATTAAAACCTCAAAACAAAATAAGTCTGCAGAAGACTACAACAGAGAGATACAGCAAAGAGATACTAGCTAAAACCCTACGCCAACTACATGATAAAATAAAAACCAAGCACACCAGCTTGCATCCACCAAACGGACCCACACTGCTCCCCCAAAAGGCATACAGAAATCATTTGAAAACCAAGCTAGACCCATTTTGGAAGGTCCAAAGTCAACACCAGCAATCTCAAAAATACTACCTTTGTTATCAAAACCATTGAAAGCATCCTCCGATCTTTCCTGAGACTTAATTAGGACAAGTCCCACACCAGAATTTCCAAACCTCCCCTCATTTAAATGCCCAGAAAATAAAACCAAGTCCGTGCCACCCTGCACCTTCCAGACTCCGCAAGCTTCCATCCTTTTCTTGGGACCAACGTACCCAACCTTCCATCGCCGTTGCAAAGTTTCGTCAACATAAACCCTGACCAAAGAATAGAATTGACCACCCACAAGATTGGCTTCATGCATAGTCGCACAATGTTCAGACTCAACACCATATCCAGAGACAAGATTCCCTGCACTAGTAGCCCCATTAGGACTCCCAGCAAAGTCCTCAGTCACAACCTCAATGACAAGAGTGTCACTCTTGCCCATAATCTGACCTACACCACTGCAGCCTCCAACTTTGTTCCTTATGCATTTAGCAGTACGAACCATGGTCTCTTCAAACACCCGCACATTAAAGAAAGTGTGCACCTTCTCCTGCCTCCCAATAGGGTCCTCACTTTGCCACTCCATCGAAAAGCACAATAAGGCAATAGCACCATTTGCAAGCACCTGGTGATTATGCAGAATCCTCATTGATCTCACATATTCAGTAAGAGCCACAATTCTAAAAACATGAACACACCACCCACCATCCGGAACACTCAACTTGGTGGGGAGTTCATAAGTTTCTAAAACGTCTCCAGAGCCGTTATCAACAATGCAGAAGAGTGTTAGCCAGTGAGACACCTTGTCAAAAACCTTATCATTGACACAAAGCATATCATACACACCCTCTCGGCAGGTTATATTGACCATCGAATACTTGCAGTTCTTGGAGAACTGATCACCATATAGCAAATCCAACATAAACATCAGCAAGGTGGTTCTTCTTGCATAGACCACCAAATACATCCTAAACCAGATGGGCACATCAATTACATGTGCCATAATGGCATCTTCATGAGCAAGTACCAGAAGGCTGGCCCCCTGTTCCGTATAGACCACAGCCAAATTCATAAATCCTCGGCGAGGCACAATATCAAACACCCTAGTGTGTTCGACTATCACATCAATTCGAGGACCAAACTCATGTATCCTGACGAGGACTATCACTTGAATCCCCGAAACAGAGTCAACAACGTTCAGATTTAAGGAAATCCTTACACCAGCACTAGAACCATGTAAATCAGCATGTAGAAGTGACATCTCCCCCACAAGTTGCAGCTCTAGCCATAGCTCTAACCATAGCATAACAAGTTTAACCACCTCGCCGAGGTTAACCCCACCAATATCAATTAGGCAAACTTCAACATCAATCACAAAGAACCCAAAGGGCTCCAACCAAATTGAACCCATAGCGCGAAGGACAGAGCTCACCAAGGGAGCGAGCACAAGAACACAACTCACAATTCTCAGAGTCATAACAACAAACAGATTGTGTTCGTTATCAATGACTAAGAAACTGTTGCATTCATCAACACACAAAGAACTTATCAATAAATAAGGCACTACCCTCATAAATTGACTAGTAATCAGCATCATATAATTACGGATCTCCATGAATCGTAACTCCACTAACAGGCAATCACCATCAAGAGAGCACCGAACACACTCTTCGCCCGACATCACCGAATACAACCAGGTCCGAGAGAGGTCAGAGAAAAACTCATGAAAAAACACCACCTTGGGTATCATTAAGATAGAGCACTTCATGGGGATAGAGCTGTTAAGCTCGCTACAATCGAGAATCAACCTTCTCAAGACTTCATACGATGTCAGATTGAACCCCATCGGGTTCAAAAATGACCAGTCGACACCACGACCACAATTAAAAGAAATTTTTGGGTGAAAGTGGGAGATAAGAAAGGGGAAGGTGGATTTAGGAAGGAGAAATTTAGATCTGATGGATTTAAGGTGTAGATTGGGCTGAAAATTCATGGCAGCTAGAAGAAATTTAGGGTTTTTAGAGAGAGGTTAGAGAGAGGTTAGAGAGAGGTTAGAGCGACTCTCATTTGTTTTTCTCTGCTGTATGTTCTGGAACAACCACTCAACATGTTCGTTGAATTGCTTGAACCAAAGGGTGCCACGGGCACTGAATTATTTCTCTTGGGTTTCCTCGAAGTCCGTTCATCTGAAACTCTGGGAGGAGATTTGTTGAGGGGTCGCAACTGTTGTTGCGCCCTTAATCTATGTCATCGAATTTATAGCGGTTGTACCTGTTTACTTAAGCAAGGTACAAGGACTGATTTGGTGTCAATGATATCAAAGGAATCTAGTTTCAAAAACCATGCAGTTCCTCAGGCAATGCCTCATGGTGGAAGGAATCGTGTTGACATAAATGCCAAACTAGTGTTTGAGTTGGTGTTTGTTGATCAGTTTATTGGAGGAGAGGGCGTTGGTTTATACCCCGCTCATGCTGTACTAGATGTGATGCAGGTGGACACAACTCTAATGCAAACTGATGGTGACAATTGGAGGGGATTGTATCCTCCGTTGCTTGAAAGAGTTGGTACGTTGAGGTTTTGGCTCGACGAGGGTAGGTTGTGCATGGTTTGTTATGCGAGGCCGATCAGGCTTATTCTTGATGCTATCATGGGGATTCTGATGAAGAAATGGAACTTTAGTTTCCATTTTAAAAAGATTCGGCTCTTTGCAAAAGAAATGGTCGAGTATGATGGCTGTCATCTTGGCATGTTTAATCAACTGGGGGATGGTTCTCCTTCCAAAGAAAAGTTAGCCGGTGGTGCTTTTTTGGAGGCCAACTCTCATGTTGATGGATATCATATGGAGCAGCTGGTTGGTAAAGGCCAGGAAAAGACTGGTAGCTTGTTTAGGCGAGAGGACTCCACCCTTTCGGGTCAGGAGGTTTTTCCAAAGGATTTCCAGGGCGCTAATGTTTGGGCTTACCATGTGCTAGTGTTGCCTATGAAGAAGATGCTGCTTACCAGTTTACAATGCTTGGATGTGGACTGGGTGGTCCCTTTACTATTCGTACTTGGCATAGGTCTCATTGTGAGGTTAAACTAGGTTAAATCTAGTTCTATTTGTATGTTGAGTGTATAGTGTCTTTATGATGCTATGACATTTGTTTGGTCTGCATGTTGACTTCGCGGGGTATGCCCCTAGATGTGTATCAAGTTGTTCCTTTTTGGTATAAAATTTTAATTAGCAAAAAAAAGATTACAAAGCATGGAGCAAACCCCACGAAAGTAACTCCTCAACATGATACAAAGAATAGAAGGGTAAACCCTAATCAACTACTAGAGCAAGATACACTACGCCATAAATGCTCATATGCAACGTTTTTTTTTGCTAATTAAAATTTTATACCAAAAGGAACAGCATAAACACGTCTAGGGGCATACCCCGCGAAAAACCAAAAACCATTACACGGAATTTGTTCAATCAGGGATATACCCCGCAGAGTCAACAAAAAGCTAAAACAAAGCCAAACAACAAAGTCACTTGCCAATCAACAAAAGAGAATTAAGAAAATAAGAAATTAAGCAGCCATTTTTAAGTCTTGTTGGAGTGCCCTCCTCGGGTTGCTCTCCACTTCTTGGTCCTGGATTTGATCCCAGGGTGAATATGGGCAGTCCCAGCCGGTATCACCTTAGCCTCTGAAACAGAGATGTCCATTTCATCTTCACTTCCCACTTCAGCATCATCAATCATCAAACCATAACCATCAGCAAAACCAAACATCATTCCCAAGTAATGCATATGGCCACGCATAGAGGCCCTCGTGTTAGGGATAAAACCCCCCATAGCTAGGGCTTTCTCAGTACCCTCACCTGAAACTTCGATTACCTGCGCCAAATCATACTTCACCGTCAAAGAGTCCATAGGTCCACCAGAGCGGCCTATCGCACTCACCTCTTCAAACTCCTCATCTTGATCGTTCTCTCCGTCAGAACCAGACGTGCAAATCAATCCCACCTCCGCATCAATTTCCATCACCACAAAAGTGCCCATTTGGCTCAGACCGCACTCATCAAGAAAGTCCCTGAGTTTGGCTGGCAATGCTTGGATAACCTCCTTGCCTGCATTCCTAGAAACATTATCAAAAGAGATAATGAAAATCTTCAAACTATCCACATCCTTTCCTTGACTAACAGTCACTAGCGTTCTTCCTTTCCCACTCAAATATAACTGGTCGACCAACCCAGCATCCTTTAGTTCCTCCCTCATGCCATGTAGGAGAACTCCTTCATCCCTTAAAAGGACAGGCAGGGGAATTTTCCTATCCCGAATGAAACCACTTAATTGTTTTATACAGTGCAAAGCTCTAGCAAGATCCTCCATCATCCTAATGACAGGTAGATCTTGTAAATCATTTGAGGCATTCAAAGCTCTCATAGCTATCTTTCCCCAGAAGCTGGGAACCTCGTGCCCATTCCTCACAATACAGTCCCTAAGAACTAAGATAACTTTCAAAGCTATATTCAATCTCACACTAGTGGGTACCCCTGTCGGGGCTGCACTCATCATTTGACAATCCTCAGAAGGGGCAACAACATTATCAGAGTCAAAATTCTTACCAGATTCCATGCCTTTCGCCAGGGGTTGGATGTTCTTTTTGGGGTCACCTTGGTGTTGAGGCCCCACCGCTTCCTGCTTCAGCCTTGAACCCATAGGGTTAACATTCCTTTCAGTCATGAGCTTCAAAGGGTTAACATCCCTTTCACTACACATATCATCAATACCTTTAACATCCTTGGTAGCCATAAATTTATCCAGCACATTAATTGGCTCAATAGCTCTGACTGAGCTACAAATCAAAGAAGCAAGCCCAACAGAGGGGTTGCAATCAACATCTTGTTTCCCCAGGCTGCTCTGGGACACGTCAATAGCCCTCTCTGAGGTGGCTGACCCCTGGCTTAGGCCAGGCCTCAAACACCTTGAAGGCGCCACCATTTCAAGGTTCTCCAAAGAGGACTCCTTTGCAAACGATTCCACTGAACCTATCCTCCTTTGGTGAGCAGAGAGACGAGGCGATCCGCCCATCCAACAGCCATCCTGCAACGGATCCGTTTCAAGATGGCTTACATCATCCAACCTTGGGTTCGAAATACCCACCAGCTCTTTAAGGACAGATCCAGCAACTAAGAATGGGGTTTCATACCCATCGAACACTCCAAATTCGAGCGGAGCACCATCGTGGTCCGCTGGACTCCGGTAGAAAGTGTTTTAGTGAAAGTGTTTCGTAGGTATGAAATTTTGGGTCTAACGAAACAGAACTTGAACAGGTGTTGCATTACATATAATTTAGTGTTGCATTTGATCCACGGTGTTTCACATAATGCAACACTAGCAGCAGGCGTTGCATTAGATATTTTTAAATTTTAAAAAATGCTGATGTGGCAGCAGTGGGGTCCACACGTGTTGACGTGGCATTTGATGACGTGGCAAGTGTGGGGCCCACATTTGCTGACGTGGCAAATGTGGGACCCACATTTGCTGACGTGTCATTGGCTGACATGGCAGAAGCGTTGCATTAGGTGAAAGAGGTGTTGCATTTGCTGTTTAAAAGCGTTGCATTAGGTATTTTTGAATTTTTGATAAATGCTGACGTGGCAGTTGTGGGACCCACCAGGGTGACGTGGCAGTGTGGGGTCCACCAGGGTGACGTGGCAGAGGCCCACAGGTGCTGACGTGGCAAGTGTGGGGCCCACAATTGCTGACGTGGCAAATGTGGGGCCCACATTTGCTGACGTGTCATTGGCTAACGTGGCAGAAGCGTTGCATTAGGTGAAAGAGGTGTTGCATTTGCTGTTTAAAAGCGTTGCATTAAGTATTTTTGAATTTTTAATAAATGATGACGTGGTAGTGTGGGGTCCACCAGGGTGACGTGGCAGAGGCCCACAGGTGCTAACGTGGCAAGTGTGGGGGCCCACAATTGCTGACGTGGCAAATGTGGGGCCCACATTTGCTGACGTGTCATTGGCTGACGTGGCAGAAGCGTTGCATTAGGTGAAAGAGGTGTTGCATTTTCTGTTTAAAAGCGTTGCATTAGGTATTTTTGAATTTTTAATAAATGCTGACGTGGCAGTTGTGGGACCCACCAGGGTGACGTGGCAGTGTGGGGTCCACCAGGGTGACGTGGCAGAGGCCCAAAGGTGTTGACGTGGCAAGTGTGGGGCCCACATTTGCTGACGTGGCAAATGTGGGACCCACATTTGCTGACGTGTCATTGGCTGACGTGGAAGAAGCGTTGCATTAGGTGAAAGAGGTGTTGCATTTGCTGTTCAAAAGCGTTGCATTAGGTATTTTTGAATTTTTAATAAATGTTGACGTGGCAGTTGTGGGACCCAACTGGGTGACGTGTCAATTTTCATTTTCTGAAAATTTGGGAATATCAATAAATTAGATATATATTGACAACTGTACCGTTGGATCGTTCAAAAATATTTTTTAAAAAATATAAATAATAATCCGTAACAAAGCACTAGTTACGAGTCATATTGAAAATAGTAGTGATCTACTAAGATCTCCAATCAAATTAATTTTTTACTTTCTGAAACTTTGGGAATATCATTACATTAGATATATATTGACATCCGTACGGTTGGATCATTCAAAAATATTTTTTAAAAAATAGAAACAATAATCCGTAACAAAGCACTAGTTACGAGTCATATTGAAAATAGTAGTGATCTACTAAGATCTCCAATCAAATTAATTTTTTATTTTCTGAAAATATGGGAATATCATTACATTAGATATATATTGACATCCGTACGGTTGGATCGTTCAAAAATATTTTTTTAAAAATAGAAACAATAATCCGTAACAAAGCACTAGTTACGAGTCATATTGAAAATAGTAGTGATCTACTAAGATCTCCAATCAAATTAATTTTTTATTTTTTGAAACTTTGGGAATATCATTACATTAGATATATATTGACATCTGTACGGTTACGGTTGGATCGTTCAGAAATATTTTTAAAAAAATAGAAACAATAATCCGTAACAAAGCACTAGTTACGAGTCATATTGAAAATAGTAGTGATCTACTAAGATCTCCAATCAAATTAATTTTTTATTTTCTGAAACTTTGGGAATGTCATTACATTAGATATATATTGACATCCGTACGGTTGGATCATTCAAAAATATTTTTAAAAAAATAGAAACAATAATCCGTAACAAAGCACTAGTTACGAGTCATATTGAAAATAGTAGTGATCTGCTAAGATCTCCAATCAAATTAATTTTTTATTTTCTGAAACTTTGGGAATGTCATTACATTAGATATATATTGACATCCGTACGGTTGGATCGTTCAAAAATATTTTTTAAAAAATAGAAACAATAATCCGTAACAAAGCACTAGTTACGAGTCATATTGAAAATAGTAGTGATCTACTAAGATCTCCAATCAAATTAATTTTTTATTTTCTGAAACTTTGGGAATATCATTACATTAGATATATATTGACATCCGTACGGTTGGATCGTTCAAAAATATTTTTTAAAAAATAGAAACAATAATCCGTAACAAAGCACTAGTTACGAGTCATATTGAAAATAGTAGTGATCTACTAAGATCTCCAATCAAATTAATTTTTTATTTTCTGAAACTTTGGGAATATCATTACATTAGATATATATTGACATCCGTACGGTTGGATCGTTCAAAAATATTTTTTAAAAAATAGAAACAATAATCCGTAACAAAGCACTAGTTACGAGTCATATTGAAAATAGTAGTGATCTAGTAAGATCTCCAATCAAATTAATTTTTTATTTTCTGAAACTTTGGGAATATCATTACATTAGATATATATTGACATCCATACGGTTGGATCATTCAAAAATATTTTTAAAAAAATAGAAACAATAATCCGTAACAAAGCACTAGTTACGAGTCATATTGAAAATAGTAGTGATCTACTAAGATCTCCAATGAAATTAATTTTTTATTTTCTGAAACTTTGGGAATATCATTACATTAGATATATATTGACATCCGTACGGTTGGATCATTCAAAAATATTTTTTAAAAAATAGAAACAATAATCCGTAACAAAGCGAATTTTCGGCGATTCGATCATTCAAAAATATTTTTTAAAAAATAGAAACAATAATCCGTACTAGTCTTGTCCGGACCTTTTCTTAATAACTGTCTCTTAATGAGAACAGGCGATTGCAATTTTCTGTTTGATCGAATTGATCATTGGTGTAGATACCGTATGACTTTTTATTATTGAATTAACACCTTTGTTCTTAAAAAAAAATAAAAATTCTGAACTAAAAATATAAAAACTGAAATTACATTTTTTAAAAATGAAAAACCAACAGGGCACACACATCATCCATAACACTATAACACACTTAGAGCACAAGGCTCGAGGTGAAAATTTTGGGCCAAAGTTTTGGGCGGAAAATTTCCCTCTAAAATGAAAATTTTGGGCAACACACTCTCTACTCCTGTACTCTCTTTATCGTCTCCATCTCAAAAAATATTGATAAACAAACACTATACTCTCTCAACAAAACTCTCTCACTCGCACAAATCTCTCCCACACTTCACCTCTCCCAAACCACCAATTTAGAACCCTAACTTTTCTAAAACCCCACTGTCACAGGAACCTAATTAGGCAAAATTGAAATTGAGAACCCTAGCAATCGGTCGACTTTCTCTAATTATGCGAAGAGGAAGCTTCAATCGGTTGATTCTCTCCATATTTTGCTCAAATCTACTCGATTTAGTAAGTATTATTCCAATTTCTTTTCAAATTTCATTCATTTGATATTTGATATTTAAGGAATTCTTAGGTTTTTGCTCTAGAATTTGAGGTTTTGATAAGTGGGTTGGTGAAAATTTGGGTTGTTTTTAGGTGCGAGGTGGAGTTTGGAGGTGTGTACAAATATTAAGTATTTGGTTTTAGTTTTTGACTTGGAAATTTGAGTTTAAAAGGCTGTTAACTGCAAATTAGTTTTCTTTTAGCAGGGAATTTGAGTTTTTGAGGAGGTGCTTTAACTCGGTAAAGATTTCATTGTAAAATAATGGCTTGTATGAAGTTGGGGTCGAAAACAGATGCATTTCAAAGGAAAGGACAGGCTTGGTATGTCTTCTGGTGTTTTTAACTTGTTCTTCTTGGTTGATATGTTCATACTTTTGCTATCTCTTAATGTTTCATAGCAAACTCTTTTTGGTCACATACTTATTGTTGCCATTGTGCAACATCCAAGGTCTACTAGTATCAAGTTACGTGATCATGTTTTACATGTGTTGTATGCTTTAATTGGGTTTTGGTCAGACTAATACATGTTTTGAGGCATTTTAGCTTATAAGTTTTAAAGTGTTTTTCCGCTGAAATTCTTGCTTCTGTATCCTACTATAAGTAGTTGGCTCTTACATCGCTGAAATTCCGCTGAAATTCGTTCTTCTGTATCCTATATTTTTGAATTTTGGTTTGGAAAAACCATTGTAGGTTCTACACAACCGGCCTTCCAAGTGATGTCATTGTTGAAGTTGGCGACATGTCCTTCCATCTCCACAAGGTAATATTCATTTGATTGCAGTAAGAATTGTGCAGTATCGATATCTTATATTTATCATACTTGTCAGTTAACAAGAAGGGAAAATTGGATTTCTTATATAAACTATAAAGTGTATGTATCTAGATAATTTAGTGGTGAAACTAAAATACCACGATAATAATGTTGAAATCCTGAAAATAAATCTTCACACTTTTCTTTCCCTGTGCTTACAAGTGTCCTGTGCGTTGGAAATCATTTAAAAAAGATCTGTCTGTAGGGCTCTATATCTTTAATGTAAAGGACACCGGAAATGAGCCTGGTGAACAGACTGGATTATGTAGTCAATGAAATGTCATTATTTACTACTATGATAAGTCGTGCAGGTGTTTTGGTGACGGGGGGTGGGGTTGTGTTGGTCAAGTCATATAAATATAATCTTTGTTGTGTAAACTGATATGTTAAGAATGATTGTGTTCACATTCAAGTTTGTGTGGAAGTGAACAAGGTTTTTGTTAATCATACTGAATTAAGATGACAGGAAGAGGATTTAAACGAGGAGCTTCTAATAAAATAAATTTATATTTACAATCACTAAAAGTTCCCTTTTTTCTTGAAATGTAGTTTCCATTGCTTTCCAGAAGTGGGGTGATGGAAAGATTGATTGCTGAAGCCAACAATGAAGGAGAAGATGGTTGCGTCATTAACCTTCTTGACGTCCCTGGTGGAGCAAAAACTTTTGAACTTGTTGCTAAGTTCTGTTATGGAGTAAAATTTGAACTTACTGCAGCAAATGTTGTACACCTCCGATGTGCGACGGAGCATCTTGAAATGAACGAAGAGTATGGCGAGGGAAATCTAGTTTCACAAACTGAATTATTCTTGAATCAAGTGATCTTAGAAAACTGGACAGACTCTTTGAGAGCGCTCCAGGGGTGTGAAAGTGTTCTCTCCCATGCAGAAGAACTCTCTATTACTGCACATTTAATCAAGTCATTGGTTGTGAAAGCCAGTAATAATCCTGATCCAAATCTGCATGGTTGGCCTGTTGTAGTATATGGTAGACAGTTGCAGAGTCCTGGTGGAAGTGTCTTGTGGAATGGGATTAGCACTGGGGCCAAGCTAAAAGCAGCAAGTTCAGATTGGTGGTATGAAGATATATCAAATTTGAGTTTACCTCTCTACAAGAGGCTGATTTCTGCAATGGAGTCTCATGGCATTAAGAAGGAGATAATAGTGGGCTCCATCACCACCTATGCGAAGAAGTACCTGCCAGGGCTTAATCGACGTCAGAGTACTACTGATTCTAGTAGCCGTCTTGGATCAGCGAGTTCAGGAGCTATACTATCGGAAGAAGATCAAAGTTTATACAAAGTTTAGCAGCCGTCTTGGATGTGCTTATACAAAGTTTATCCTTTCCAGATCGGTGGAATTGATGAAGCTTCTATTTGTATGTATGTAAATTGTATAAAAACACATCCAACCCCCCCCACCACACACACAATTTTTTGTTATCTAAATTGGTGGTCGTGATTCATTTTGCATTTAATTATCCTTGTTACTATTAATTATCTATTTAAATGTACTTGCAGGAATTCTATCTAGATTTGGTAGAGGATAATAGGAGAATAACACCTCGTGATTATTTGGAGGTTGCTTTGAGGCCGGTTCAAGGTAGCAAGAGAGATGTGGCTGATAAAAATGAGGTTCATCATTGGGCTATATTATAGATTGAATTAACATACATGTTTTTGGTAACCTGTCCATTATGTAGTGAAAATGAAAGTGGTTCACTATACCTTTCATTTCTATATGTTTTATAGTTTATCTGATTCCATACCTTTTGTGTCTATTCAATACAGTTTTTTAGTTTTGAACTTCCAGTACTGTTTTTTAGTTTTGAACTTCCAATACTGTTTTTTGTGTCTATTTGGAAGACACTAGCTTACACTATTTTTATTTCTGTTTATTTACAGAAATTAAAACATATGGCCGAACTGGACCAGACCTGTAATTTTGTGAAGGTCAGTGATTTGTAAAAGTATAGATTATGCCATGCGATGTATTTTTTTGTCCATTTACTCAGTTTACATTTTGTAACGATGCAGGGAGATTGCAAATCACTGTACAAATGGCACCGAAGTATTTAAACTTCTTTTAGTGGATTGGAATTGTCATATATGTCGAATGTGTTCCCTCTTTTAATTTTGTTTCTTAGACTTTTATTTACCGAATGTGTTGTCTCTTTACAGGCTATTTAATTACATCCAAGGTAAAAAAAAAAACTATCAAGAACAAATAAAGATGACACCTCCGGTGCTTACTCAGGTATCACCAAGTGATGGCCCCTTTTGTGGAGCTGCTATTGATAAAGTGTGTTAGATGAATGTTAGGTTTTTTCTTGTATTATGTTATAAGTGATTGGTTTTGGTAGTTATATTTTGAGGAGTATTTGTATGGTGTGGATGGGATGTAAATTATTTTGATGGCTGGTTGAATGCCTTAAATGTATTTTGATTTTTGGATGGGTTTGTATCAAACAAGATATTGCAGAAATTTTAATCAAAGCGTTGCATTTGATATTTCTAGCATTGCATTTCTACTGTTTCATTAGATATTTTAGTGTTGCATTTGGTAAATATAGTGTTACATTTGATAAGATTCTAGTGTTTTAAAAAGCAAATAAAAGTGTTGCATTACATGGCTGTGGGCCCCAGTGCTGACGTGGCACATGGGATCCACTACTGACGTGGCATGGCAGGCCCCATTGCTGACATGGCACGTGGGCCCCACATGCTGACGTGGCATGCCAGCTGGACTGTTGCTGACGTGGCATGCCAACTGGATTGTTGCTAACGTGGCATGCCAGCTGGACCAATTGATGATGTGGCAAGCTAGTGTGACCTACTTAGTGACGTGGAATTGTAATTTTATCTAATGTCAAATGCAACGCCTTTTTGGTGTTGCATTTGAATGCTCTGGTGTTGCATTATATGTCAGATGCAATGCTTATTGATGTTGTTGTAGATGCCAAAAAGCGTTGCCTTAGGGGGTCTAACAGGATGGTGGCGGATGCAACGCCCCCTGGTGTTGCATTTGGTCTAACGCAATGCTTTTTTGGCCTAAAGCAACAGTAAACATGGCGTTGCATTTGTGCGTTTATGGCGTAGTGATATACCAAACCTATTCTTCTAGTGGAGAAGTAATACAAGGCTCGGGTCTTTCCTAACCCATTTCTTAAACATACTACAAGTAACAACCTCTCACGAACCATGCGCATGATCTCCTTACAAACAGCAGAGGTGGGATTGCCCGGTCCGGAATTGTGCATACGATGGTTACGTTCCTAAGACTTAATCCTTTTGGCTTAAACACTGTTTTACAAACCTGATATCCTTTATCAATGACTTTTAAACCTTACAACTTGATCAAATGATTTTAAAACTAAAGACTTATTTCATATCTTTGACATTTGACTTGAAATGGTTCCCTTATACTCTGATCAAAGCCTTGATTCCAATTGAGTCTATATCCTATTGATCAAGACTTGTACCTTTATTCCCTTGATGTAAGAATACCTAGTCAAAGCTTTTGAGAGAAAGCTCAGCAACCTAAATGAGAGTCGTTTTCTCTCTAACCTCTCTCTAACCTCTCTCTTCAAACCCTAATAGCCGCCACCAAATCTAGCCAATTCTAAACATTTTCTCATCAAATCTAAACACTTCCTTCCTAAATCCATCTCCCCTTCTAATCTTTCACCTTTACCCACAATATTTCTTATATATATAAGTATTTCTTTCCGGTTGTTATGTCCTTTAAGGACTTGTTTGTGAATTTTGTTTCGTCGAGACATGTTACACATGTTAATCTGATGATAATGGTTGAGCATTCGAAGGCCATCTTACTGTTGGCGCCGGCGAATTGTCTCTTTCGAACTGTGGTTAAAATCAAAGAAGAACACAAGATGTTTGACATTTGCGGTTCTAATTTCTGTGAGATCTGTTCGGATCTTTCTTGGGTTTCGTTGGATGTGGTCATGTTGGAAGGGTCGTGCTTCGTATTTCTTCCATCATGTCAAAATTTCGCTACTGATTTGGTGTTTGGAGCAGATGTGATCTTCTCCTCAAATGGTAAAAGGATCGGTTCCCAAGATATGATGTTTCGATTTATGGATTTCCTCTATAAGAATGTGATAGGAGGCCTGTTTGGGGGCTCCATTTTTCAACAGAGTCGATCCACCTTGATGGTGGCTGTTGTCTTTGAAGCTTTGAAAGATGTATTTGTTGGAGCCATCCATCTGTTTGATGGAAGGCCTCACCGAGTTCTTGTTAGCTCGTTCTACAAGCTGGATATGTACGCTTTGGACTTGTACATTAAGATGGGTTTGTCTGTTCTAGGCTCTTGCGATGTGATTCGTGCTCTTGCTGATGGTATAAATGCATTTCCTTGGGTTCCTCTGTCATTAGTTGGAGTCTGTGGGGGTGATATGATTATCCGTTTATTGGGATATAGTGGTCGGAAGCTAGTCGATATGACTCACCGAGTTCTCGTATTTCCTACGGAATGGGATGCGATACCAAATGTTGTTGAGAATTCTCTTAAGATTATTACGTCAGGTGGATGGAGGGGAGGCGCTCTATGGGTCTACCTGCCCAGTGACAACTCTCTTGGGGTTCGTGCTGTTCCAATATCAAATGGTAAACTGGGTGGCTTATCAGGTTTGGTAATGTGGTCGGGGTTGGGTTCGTACCAACTCGAATGGATGGTAAGCAAAGAAAGTTTGTACCTTGCTATCTTGAATGAAGCCAACCTTCTGGTTGAAGGCAAAACGGGGGTTTATTCTCGTTTTCATCATCGAAAATTGGGAGTTTATACTTGCAATACGCCTATACTGTTTGATGATATGCTCATTCAAAAGATGGGCATTTTTTCTGATAAGGGGCTTGAACCCGCTTTGGAGAACATGACGGATGTTTATCTTTTGTGGCTGATTCATGAAGATGATTTCATTTTTCAAGTGAAACATGTCAAAAAATGCAGAATGACTAACATCTGTTTTGAAGGTGTGGAGGTCATTGATTGGCGAACTAGAGAGTTCACGCAGCAGGATGGGGTCTATACCTTAATGGCTCGTGTTTTCATGATATTAAAGAGGGCATGTGGGTTTTGCAGTAAATCTAGAGGTGCTGCACTCTTTTTTGGTGTTATCAGAAGCATCTCTGTTAGAGGTTTTTTTGATTTGCTGGGAAGAAGCAACAGAAGGCATCAAGTGTGCAATGTTGGGTACGGTCTCTTCATTGGTAGGCGACCTATCATAAGTAGTTGGAAGGAGATGTTCGAGCAGATAATGCTACGCCTGTGTCAGGGGGATATGTTGGGGCCTACGTGGTGCTTTTGCCTACGACGGTTGTTCACAGTAGTATCGCTGGGCACTATGTGCTTGTTAATATGTCCAGGAAATCTGGGATGTTTCAAGGTTTTATTTACTTTACTGGTTGCAATTTGGAAATTAGTTCAGTTGAGGAACTGTTTCTTAGCGGGGTTCTGAATATGATAGTGCTCGAATTGGTTTCAATGGTTATGGCTTCTCATGATGATAATCGCAGCATGGGTAATTGCATTATGGCTGTGATTATTTTACAAGGATTCTGTCAAATCTGGCACCATGTCTTGGTACTGTGCAAAGTCAAGCAACTTGGCTTGGTTTTGAACTTTGGCAATAGGGCAGTTAAAGGCAATGTTGGGGTTGTGAAACCTGATAGCATAAAGAATTGCAACATGGCTGTGAAGCTAGTAGCCTGTGGTATTCAGGATTGTGTTGGCAGCGAACTGGAGAAATGGAGCTCCAATGTCCAGCAGCTCTGTTCTTGGACAGATGGCTTTGGACTCGGTTCAAATCGTCGGATGGCTGATCTTGAAATGGTTTATGAGGCTATTAAAGAGTGTCCTGTGTATTATGATACGCCGGTCCTCCCCTGTGATCTATTTGCTGGTTCACATATCTATGGCTTTTGCTGGCGGGTGATGCTGTTGGTCTGGATGGAGGCCCGTGGGTGGGGTCTAAAGAATTCTATGCTAAGTAGGCATATTTACTAGATTTTAACTAATTATCTTGTTATGTTGATTGCTAGTTTATCTAGCTTTATTGTTGAATTTTCTATGGTGTTTCGTTAGGTAGATGTATTATTAATCGCGGGGTATGCCCCTAGAGATGTAATCATTTTCCTATGGTATAAAATTTAATTAGCAAAAAAAAAAAGAATACCTAGTCAAACCCTTTGACTTTTATCATTTCAAATCAAAATGAAAAGTTTTCTTAAAAATGCTTTGAAGCTACTTAGACTGGGCTGATCTGTTATCAGTGAGTCGAAGGTACTTCAGGGTAATGGTTTTTGAAAGAATTTAAGTATTAAAATGTTTTCCCGATTTCGAAATGATTTCCAAAAATGTTTTATAAAGAGATTTTGTAAAAGTGTTAGGAATTTGCCGTCAAAAATGTTTTATATACGGATTCCTGACGATTATATCAATAAGCACTTGGTAAGCACTTTGCCCAGTGCGTTTCATTGATGGTAGAGATGAGATGGGTCTTCCCATTTTTTCTAACAAGGAAATACCTAAGAACATGGCTGCCAACGAGAAGGGGGCGGGAGTGGTAAAAGGAATCCTAAAGAATGTTACTTCTGGGGGTTTGGAAAGGGGTGAAAGCTCGAAGAGTAAACATGAACCTGTTGTAGACAAAGTAAGCAATGACAACACCAAAAATGGGGGGAAGAATGAGAAGACCGAAATGGGGTCAAAAGGAACTAAATCCTGGTCATCAGTGTTAAGAACGGCCCCGGGCCCTTTCAAGGAAGTGAAATTTGACTATGTACCTCCAATTGAAGGTTCAGATGTAGTATCCCCCCCAGAGGATGTCCTTAAGAAAGGTGCGGAAAAATTCAAATGTTGCATTCTGGGTCAATTTACCAAAGGAACTTTGCCATTTAAGAGAGTTAAGGAGGTGGCTTTTTCAGCCTGGAGGAGGGGCCTCACCATGGTCTCTCAGCGAAATGAATCTACATACGTTTTTAGGTTCAACTCTACCAATGAGAAAAATGCAGTTTTAAGCAAAGGTACGTGGTACTTCGATAAAAGGCCTCTGGTCTTAACTGATTGGGGTTTTACTGTGTGCTCAGAACCTATTACCTCAATGCCATTGTGGGTTAAATTGGCCAACCTACCAGATTGTTACTGGACACAGGAGGGTCTTGGTCGTGTTGCTAGTGTCATTGGCAAGCCCTTGGGGGCTGATGCCCTTACCTCTGAGCTAGAAATCCTGCCATTTGCTAAAATGTGTGTGCAGTATGAAGTAGGGGATCCCCTACCGCCTACCCTTAAAGTGGTGGACCTGGATGGCTCCATAGTGGAGGTTAAAGTCACCTATATTAATAAGCCAATGGTGTGCACCCATTGTAAATCACTTGGTCATACCCTCAATGTTTGCCCAGTGGCTTCTCGAGAATGGACTGCAGGGGCTCAAAACATACAAAAGTTGATCTAAATGAGCAAAATGGCAAAGGAAAGGATAAAGTGGAGCAAAATGGCAAAGAAAATGAAGTGAAAGCACAAAAGGTGGTGGTTGAACAAAAGGAAGTAGCTCTAGGAGAGGAGGTGAGTCACATGATGGCTGCAAACGGGGGTGAGAATATCCAAAGCCCCAAGGTAGATAATATAGAAGAGGAAGTAGATAAGGGGTGGACGGAGGTTCGATCGAAGAGGAAACCAGTGTCATCACCAAGCATATCTCCAGATGCTTCCACACCCCAGCAGTTTAAGAACATTGTGGTTGATGAGATAGCAATGAAGCCTGGCTCTCGAACTCCAAAGCCATATAAGAAGGTTAAAAGAGGGGGAAGGGGGGGTCGTACCCCCTCTAGGTCATAATATCTCTTATGACTATTTTTTGTTCCTACAACGTTAGAGGCCTCAATAATAAAGTTGGTTTTATCAGGGACTTTATTTCAAATAACAAATTGTCCCTGATAGGTCTCTTGGAAACTCATGTCCAAACTGACGTTGCTAGGATTATCTCCCGGACTCTAAATCCACGGTTTCAGTGGTGTTTTAATTATGATCATCATCCGGGAGGCCGTATTTGGCTGGGGTGGAACCCCTCTAGTTGGAATGTTTTGGTTATTGCTTCTTCTAGTCAGCATATCACATGCTCTGTCACCCTTATTGAGAGTAACACAAACTTTGTTATCTCGTTTGTATACGGTTTTAATGAAGCGATTGATCGCAGGCCATTATGGAATGATTTGGTAGGCATAGCGAATGGTTTGAATGATGTGGCCTGGGTCTTATGTGGTGATTTCAACACTTGCATTAGCATTGATGAAAAGCAGGGAGGAGTCCTAGACTGGACTACTGGAATGGATGAGTTCAAAAAGTTTTTGCTTGCAAATGGTCTCACTGATCTTCGGTATTCGGGCCACTTCTTCACTTGGTGGGATAGCAATACTACGCAGCCAAAGTTCAGAAAGTTGGACCGAGTGTTAGTCAACTCAAATTGGCATTCCTTGTTCCCTTGCTCCTCTGTGGAATTCATCTCTCGGGGTTTATCTGATCATTGCCCTGCAATCACTTCGCTTGGAACTAGTTTCTCCTCTGGGGTGAAGCCCTTCCAATTTTTTAATCACCTCATTGAGAATCCAGATTTTTTGGAAACTGTGGCGAAAGCTTGGTCTGTGGAGGTAGAGGGAAACCCTTGGTTTATTTTGACCTCTAAGCTCAAAAATGTAAAGTTGGCTCTTAAGGGCCTAAACAAAAGGGTGGGGGACATCCACCAGTTAGTGATTTTATCTCGGGATGCTCTATCTCAGTTTCAGAGTGAAATGCCTGCAAACCCCACTGCTGCATATTTTGAAGAAGAAAAGGAGTTTATTGAGAACTATTCAGCAGCCTTAAGATTAGAGGAGCAGTTTTTAAAGTAGAAATCCAGGATTCAGTGGTTAAAACTTGGAGATGGTAATAGTAAGTTTTTCTATAACTCATGCAGAGGGAACTGGAATACTAATAAGATTATTTCTCTTCGGGACTCGGAGGGAGTTTCCCACTCTTCGCATGCTGATATGGCTAAAGTGGCGACGGATTTCTATAAAGACATTTTGGGGAAAAAGTCTGAGGTAGCTGAATTTCCAAATGACATCCCTCTTCCCTCTCTCTCAGATTCCCAGCTCAATCATGTGGCTGCCCCTTTCTCTGAAAGTGAAGTGCTGAGCACCCTAAAAAAAATGGCAAAGAACAAAAGTCCTGGACCGGATGGGTTCACTGTTGAATTCTACTTGGCTGTTTGGCATGTGGTGGGAAACGATGTGACAAAAGGTATCATGTATTTCTTTAATACCCTGCACTTGCCTAGAGTAATAAATGCTGCTACTATCTGCCTAGTTCCTAAGCAGGCTAACCCATCTGAAATGCAACACTTTAGGCCCATCTCTTGTTGTAACGTACTGTATAAATGCATTTCCTCTATGCTGGCCAAGAGGCTTAAAGCTGTTCTTCCCATCCATCATATCTTCGGTGCAGTCTGCTTTTGTTGCAAAGAGATCCATTGGTGACAATATCTTTCTTGCTCAAGCTTTATGCAAAGACTATAATGGCAACTCAGGTCAACCCCGCTGTGCTATAAAGTTGGACATCCATAAGGCCTTTGATTCCCTAAACTGGAAGTTCCTGTTTAAGATTCTGGAAAGAATGAGATTTCCCCACCAGTTCATCAAGTGGCTGGAGAAATGCATCACCTCCACAATGTTCTCTGTAAAGTTAAATGGCAGTCTCGAAGGTTTTTTCAAAGGTGAGTCTGGCCTGAGGCAGGGCGACCCCCTATCCCCTTATCTGTTTGTGATAGCCATGGAGGCTCTCTCAGCTTGTCTGGGTAAGGTGACCAGGGATCCTAATTTTAAATTCCATTGGAGAACAAAGGAGGTAAACCTGAACCATATTATTTTTGCTGATAATGTGTTCCTGTTTAGTCATGGTGATCTTAGTTCAGTCTCAGCACTTTTGGATGGGATAAAGCTCTTCTCAAACTGTTCTAACCTAAAGCCTAATCTTTCAAAGACTACTTGTTTCTTTGCCAATGTTAGACAGGAAGTTGTTGATGATATTCTTGCTTATTCGGGGTTCCAAAGAGGTCATATGCCTATCACCTACTTGGGTTTACCTCTCATTACGGGAAAGCTAGGCAAAAATGATTGCCAGACTCTGATCACCAGACTGTGTAGCAAATTGGAGTTGTGGACAACTAGATTTCTAAATTTTGCAGGCCGCCTACAACTGATCAAAGCTATTTTGGTCAGTATTGTGGGTTATTGGAGTATGTTCTTATTTCTTCCTAAAGGAATTCTTAAAAGATTAATTCTCTTATCTTCAAGTTCCTTTGGGGAGGATTCTACAAGCCAGATGGGAAATGTCAGTATAAAGTAGGGCGGGAGGAATGTTGTAAACCGAAAGCGGAAGGTGGTCTTGGGATTCGAAACTTATTTGAATGGAATGATGCTGCCATTCTCTATCAGCTGTGGCGTATCCTACAGCCCACCTCTAGCTCTCTTTGGATAGCATGGTTCCATAAAGTCCTGCTGCGGAAGAAGGAATTCTGGACTACCTCAATGCCATATCGCTGTTGTTGGATTGTAAGGAAATTATTCATGGCTAGGAAGCTGGCCTTGCAGCACTTGTACTACAATATAGGAGAGAACTCTGGCTTTCTCTTCTGGCATGATCCCTGGGTCCAAAAGAAGCCTCTTCTGGCCATCTCCCCCTCCATTATTTCTACAGCCGAGTCCACAAGTCCAGTAAGTATCAACGTCTACCTTAGAAATGGGACTTGGGATTTGCCATCTTCGAACCATAACGATGTCATTGAAATTAGACGGGCGGTTCAGCAAGTCCAGATTCATAAATCTGATTCCATTACTTGGGATGGAATGTCAGCAAAGAATGTTAAATTATCTTCTATTTGGTCTTCCATTCGGGGTACTGGAAATCAAGTCCAGTGGTTGGATATGTTATGGGGAAATTCAATATCCCGAAATGCTCGTTTGTAACTTGGTTGGCCATAAAGAACAGGCTCCTCGCGAAGGATAGAATGCTCTTGTTTGGAATGCAGGTAGACCCAAAATGTGTCCTATGTGGGGTGGATGATGAGACGGTTAGTCACATTTTCACTGACTGCCCGTTTTTTGATCTAATTAGCAGGTCCATGCCAATGCGCTTCACTCGGAATTGGTCCAACTGTCAACTAGGCAACTGTGTTAGTAGACAGTTGGGGGCAAAGGAGCAAACAATTGCTCAATTGTTTTTCAGCACAACTATCTATCATGTCTGGAAGGAACGTAACTATCGCATGCACAACTCTGGTCCTGGCAATCCAACCTCTATTGTTAGTAGTGAGATCAGGTGCATGGTACGCGAGAAATTGTTCTCCTGCAGCCTGTTTAAGATTTGGTACGGAAAGACCCAACCATCATCTTATTTACCATGTAAAAGACTAGGTCTGGTACATCCGGGTACATCCGTGTTGAGTAGGGTTTACCTTCTTATTCTTTGTATCATGTTATGTTGTTGATGTAATGTTTGGATGTTGATTCGCGGGGTATGCCCCTAGATTTGTATCAGTTGTTCCTTTGGTATAAATTTTAATTAGCAAAAAAAAAGGCACTTTGCACATCAACTTTATGCATATAGTTGATAAATTCCATAATAGCACAATGCAAACTGTCAAACACATTAAAAATAAGCACTTGATCTTGCCATGCTTCTGAATGCATGGATGCACTTTCACCAACATAGCTGCCCAACTCCCTAGAATGGGACACATCACATGGAACCAAACCCTGTACCTGCACAAAAAGTACCAACCCTCCTGGCCCACTTGTATGATGAACACCATTCCAGAATCGACATTCGAAATGCCCATCACCACACCACTTGTAATTAAACAAGTGCCTATTCGAGACAACAAAAGTCTTGTAACCTGAAGAAATCTCCATTTTGTTCATGACCATATCAACATCATTCCACACATTTATACCAGGCCTAATCGCCCACTCAGCAGGACCGAGTCCTATCAGCAAATAAACGACAACGTCAAGCCCGCATACATACCAATTCGCACAAAAATAGCAACCAGCAGCCTTGAAACCAAATTTGCCATCAGTTGTTCTCTGACTAAAGCACCCATCCAAAGTTTGTAGACATAACCAACAAACCATCTTACACTCTGACCAGGTAAATCCCAGGTCAGCCCTCCATATACTGCCAATGACATCCCTGCTATTGACAGCGTTGTTGAAGAAAGAAACCATCTGATTCTTTGCGGAACCAAGGATAAGAGCAAAGTCATCAGTTCCAACCTTACGAAGAGTCCAGAAAACCCAGACACCTATTGCATTCCCATGCTCAGAAGCAAAACCCAAAACTTCGAGTTTCTTATGCAGAAGTGTACTTGACCATAGCTTTATAGAATAATCACCCATAAGGTCAATTGAGACCCTTTCCATGAGTTTAACCCTCTTAGAATCATTCTAAGAGGCCAATGGTATTTTTTATTATAGTGTAGTTCTGGTCTGTCCAGTTCAGCACTTTTTATTTATAGGCCAATGTGTGCCTCTTGGGAGCCCAAGCAATCCTAATGAGAGGATTGGTACCCAGAGGGACTTTGTGTCCGATATGGGGGGACTTTATGGGCTGATCACCCATTCTGTCTTGTTAATAGGGATATAAAACCTCCAATCAGTTTTATTAAAGTGATGATTACCTTTACTTTACTGTGAAATGAAATTGGATTACCATTTGAAATGTCAACTGCTTTATTTATCAAATTATGCCATGCTGTTACCAAATGCCAGTACTGTTTTATCATCTTCATCATGTCTATTGCTATCTCGTTATCAGTTGATACCTTGTCAAGTTTACATATCAGAATCATTGTTATCACTTTTAGAGTATTCGAACCTACTGTCACCCATTCAGTTTTCAGTTGAGATCATGATTTACTTGTTGAGCGTTAGCTCATTATTGTTTTATCTAACCTTTTGACAGTAGCTTAAGAATCATGGTCCGTACCATTCAAACCGCAAGGAAGTGCACTTACCGAGGCCCTGAGTTGGTCCAGTTTCAGATAGCTCCCGAGGTAGATGCAATAACAGCACAGTGAGGATGTTTAGTTGGTTAGTTTGTGAGTGAGATGAAAGAACTAGTTGGTTAAGAATTTGAATTCAAGGTTTGTAATAATAATTTAATTATGGTTTGTAATAATAAGTAGTTAGACGATGGCTTGCTTGTTTCATACCATTACCTGTGAAAGATCTTGGATAGTAGAGTTAGGGGCCAGTCAGCATGCTATATCTATATTTATTTATTTTTAGGTTGTTTTTTATCTAGAGTGTGTCAGTGACCCTCCGATCTAGGCCCCAGGTCGGGAGGGCGTCCCACGAGCAAATATTTATCGAAATTAATTTCGGAAATATTTTTGAGATACTAAGTAAATGATATTTATCTAAATACAAAGAATCAAAATATTAGTATAATTTCTAATATTCGTAATAAATTATTATATATCGATACACATATATATAATTATTATTAGTTCTCAAAATTATTTTCAAAAATAAAAAGATATTATTTTCTGATTAGTTTTGTTATTTTGACCCAGTCCATATCAATTGCCCCAGCCCAACTCAGCTTAACCCAGCCCATTTTCACTAAAACCCTGCAATCCTAGCCGTTCATCTGAATGATGAATTAAGCTTAGCCGTTGGTTTGTAAAATACATATACAAATTATATACACAATATTCATTTTGTGCATGTACTGTTCAGCCGCAGTGTTCTCTCGTGTTCTCTCGTCTCTCTCTCGAACCCTAATCTCTTTCTCGCCGCTTTATCAAAAATACTCGATTTAAACCCTAATTTCCTCCATAAACAGTGTTCTTATACACTAAATCGAGTCTATGTTCATCCCTTTATATCGATTAATCCAATAATCTTTTTTTTTGCTAATTAAAATTTTTTACCAAAAAGGAACAACTAATACAAATCTAGGGGCATACCCCGCGATCAAACATAACAAAAGTCATAACATCAGTAAGTCACCTTACTGTCAACATAACAACGAAAATAAGTTAAAGATTATTAAGGCGCCTTAAACAACCTAAATTTGAGACTAGGCACATGTCTCACAAAGCCCATAGTAATGAGAAGCAGCAGATAAACCATGTAGTGACGCAAATGCATTCCAACAGCAAACCTCTTCCTGACATGATACGGAGCAACTGACACCAAGCATCTGGCCCAATCACCAGCATTAACCATGATACCTGCGTTGCCCAGCCTCTCCGTATTGTACCAAAAATACCCAGCCCTGCTCACATGGGACCTAGAATATGACTCGAGAGCAGAAACAATGCTAACAAGTAGATCCACGGGAGTGGCCACTCCACAAGTATTTCCCAGTATGGAGACTTCTTTGCACGCATAAAAATCCAGCTTTATTTCCACTTCAGTTGGAAACCAAACCATCAGGTCACTAATATGCAAACAAGGGCGCAACCCTTCATTCAACACGAGCCATATATCACCATAAACACCAAACTGAATACCCTCAAAGTTTCCAGCTTGCAATCCCAACACAACTATACCAACATTTTTAAGCAAACAGTTATCAGTCCTCATATTCAATGGTATCCCGTTGGCAACAACCAAGCGTCCAACATCTTCAGTACAAACCTCATAACCATCGAAATTAAATTCGACAACACCAAAAAATGGTGTTAACCCACACCCAACTCTCATCTCAATTCCTCGCAAGTCTTCATTGAACC
Source organism: Kitagawia praeruptora (assembly GCA_037693485.1). Lineage (NCBI taxonomy): Eukaryota > Viridiplantae > Streptophyta > Magnoliopsida > Apiales > Apiaceae > Kitagawia > Kitagawia praeruptora. The sequence goes on from CM075345.1 coordinate 82,005,929, forward strand.
AAACCCAAGACAAATTCAGAAACCAAGTATTATCCCCTTGGTCGACTAAAGTGAGAATTCTCATTAGAGTATGATATAACATAAAATTGACCCCATCTAGCCAATCACTTCCAACATCAATCATGCTGAATAAGCCATCAAAGTAAAACGCAGTATAAGGTCCACTTCTGTAATGCCAAAAATCGAACAATCGACTTTGTCCAACAACAACAACAAGGAAAATAATTACTTCTATTGCAGGTCTTCAAATGGGAGAGGAGTCTTTTTCATGGTTCTTTCTTGTAATGAGAAAGAAGGTGGGTTTATTAGTCTCGATGGAAATGAGGTTTTCTCCTTATCTGGTCTGGAGCAAAATGAAGCACAAGGTCTATTTAAGGTTGTTGTTGATGTTGATCACTTGTTTAATTTAGAGTACAAGGTTGCAAATTGTTGGTTCTTGACTGGTGTTAGACGCAGGAGAGGGCCAGGTGGTTTGGTCTTATTATGTGGGGTGTTTGATATTCTTCTTCTTCGAAGCATTAGTGTGACGTTGATCCCGTTCAGTGCCATGTTACATAAGGTCCTGGTTTATTCTCGGAACCAAGGAGATGCAAAGGAGGACAAAGACATGGGGGAATTGTCTGTTGATGTAGTCCAGAACAGGGTTGATTTTCATGATCATGGATCTACCTGTGCACCTAGAGTTAATGCTGGGATATGTTATCATGGGGAAGTGGAAAACTTTAGTTTGGTTACTGACCAAATTCGAGGGTGTCTAACTAGCATGGATCTCACGGAGAAGCGTCTGAACATTCCTGTTCTTGTGTTGATAGCAGGTGGAGGTGTCGCTGACACCGAGTGTGTTGAGATTGAGATGGGTTTTGTGTATAATAGTGCTGAGGAAGCAAAGGAAGAGATAGGCATCTCAGCCTATGAATTGCGTTATATTGGAATAATGAAAATGATGAACCAGCGTAGTGTCTGGTATTTTGCAGAATTTGTGTTGTTGGGGATTGGAAGTTTATTACTGGTCGGGATGCACATGGTGACAATACATGGCGTATTGTTTTGGTTTGCCAAGATGTGGGTGAATACTGCCGTGGTGCAGTGCTACTCGGGATCCATGGCATAGTTGTTGATTTTGCTTAGGTTCGTGTTATGTTGTTGTTGATTGCTAGTTTTAACTGGCATTATTGATGATTTTTCTTTGTTGTTCCGCTAGGTAGATGTGTTACTAATCACGGGGTATGCCCCTTGAAATGTAATCTTTTGCCTGTGGTATAAATTTTAATTAGCAAAAAAAAAAATAATTACTTCTCTATACATGAAGAATAACAACCTGGGCATCTTGAACAATCGACGACACCACATTGAAATAAATCCAGTTTGCTTGAACGCAGAGATGAACTCTACAAATCCATAAGGAAAACCACGCATCTGACCAAACATAGCAGTTAGCCTCGTAGTCTCATCAATCATTGCAGTGAAACTGCAGTCACCCACCCCTAGGCCTGCACTCTCCTTTTTTCTTTTTTTTTTGCTAATTAAATTGTATACCAAGAAGGAACAACTAATACAAATCTAGGGGCATACCCCGCGAAATCCACATTTCAACATAACAAAAGATAACAACAGTATGTTACCTTACTATCAACATAAAAACGCTAGGAAGCTAATTATCCTAGCTTAAACACATGTTCATAGCTGAAATAAAACAAAACATCATAACTATGCCGAGAAGGCATCACATCCCATTTAAGATCAGCAAATCTTGAACTTGCTTCCTTACCTTCGTAGAACTCAAGGGTTCACAATCATGCACAGGGGTCACCACTATTAAAGGCCGCTTTAGAAGCAGGCCGCAAGCTGCAGTTCCATTAAAGAAATCCATCGTGATGAGAACTAGCAGAGAGTTCTCCATGCCGCTGCTGGGATGTTGAAAACCAGCTCTAAAAACATTATCTTTTATATCGAAATCAGATTCCTCCTGCTCCTTCGACCCTTCAGGCCCAAGTAGCCCCATTTGAGTTATTCCCATATAATTCCCAGCATTAAAAGCCAGGAGGAGAATAAACCCAGCTGCCTCAATACCCTCGCAGACTCCAACTCGAACACCATCATTTCTACCATCGGAATTAGCCACCAGCCCTTTGCAGTGTCTCAAACCATCATTACCCAAAACAAAAACCCATTTAGGGTCATCAAACAGACTCCCTTCGACATTCCCAACTAGAATAGCACCAATGCTATGTTGATGAACAAACAACCTCATGTAAGCACGAAGCTCATACAAAGCAGGCTGCTTGGTGAAAGAAATAACAGGCCCAATAAATTCATAAATGAAGCCATGGCTGAAAAATGCCATTCCAGAATCTGAATCACTAAGAGGCATAACCTCAAACATCTGAAGTGCAGGAACTGCAAACCATTTCTTTGCGATTCTCTGAGGAAAACCGTCAAACACCTGGTGAGCCTTCCCATCATTGGTATACAATATAATTGTACCAAAAGCATCACTAAAGTTAACAACAACAAAAAAACCAAACACCCTCCAAAGCATTTGAACTCTTCTAAACAAACTTAACCTCAACCCTTCGATTAAGTCATCATTCCAACAGAAGTTAGATCTTGAAGTAGATAAATCTAAACACGGCCATATACCATGGTTCAAACACCCAACTCTTAAGAAGGGCAGTAGAACAAAATCCAAATTCATACGTGGAGTTCGGTGAGACAAATCATCAAACATTTTGTGACCTTTGACACCATTATTGAGTGAGTTGTAAGCCATAGGAACAGCCTTAACCCCTTCAATACCGTCACAACAAAGGGCCATTAAAATCGATCCCCTGAATACCGAAGTCTTCAGAAGATTTAACACATCTAGATCTGAAGACTTCCCGTAAGAGGAAGCCATTCGAACTGGCCTAGATAGATCAAGTACCACCATTTTGTTGTTCTTTGAGAGACTCGACAAATTGAAAGATGTACGTTTCCCGTATAAGGTAGACATACCATCTCCAATTTCCATTACACAGCTTGAGTAAAACACCCCAACTGTTTTGGAAGGGTCTGAAATAAAGATCCCAGGAACCCTCCCAGCAACAGGCCTGCACTCTCCTTCGGATTCATATAAAAACCCAGCTTTTCACTAGGTTGGAAACCCAGCTTTGAAAACGTGCCCTCTATGAAGATGACTTCATCTATTGACCAGATTCTAAAAACAAAACTCACTACAAAACAAATGCCAACTCTGTTAGGCAAATCATCAAATACGCGTTGCCCATCAAAGAATACAACCCTTTCTTTAAAACATGGAAACCTTTTCATAGCCCAAACCAAGGTCCAAACACTAGTATGAACCACGGCCTTGACAAAATCAAGCAAATTGGTTACCAATCCGGCAGCAAGCATCTCACCCGAGGCAAATCCCGACCAATTAACAAAACCATCTTCTAGGTACCCAATCAGGAGAGGGGTTTTCCTAGAAGTGGAGGGCAGATCCCAAGCTATGCCCTCCGATTCGCAAAATACCAGAAGCGTATCTTCATTTGGTAAGAGTTCCTCACCACCAACGCGGGGGAAGAGGGGACTCTCAACTTCGTCCACCACCTTCAAACATAACTCACCAAGAGTTCTTGCTTTCAGTAGGTAGATTAAGTCATCACTAGGGTTCACACCCTCATCAGAGTACGACTTGACAAAGAGTCGAAACTGCAACATATCCAAAGAAACACACACCAGATCTGTGGATTGAAACTCAAAATGTTTCAGATCCAGAGAACCCATCTCAAAAACCAACGAAAAGAGATTACGAATAATATACTTATAAGAAATTTTGGGATAAAGGTGAAAGATAAGGAAGGGGAAGGTGGATTTAGGAAGGAAATATTTAGATCTGATGGATTTAGGGTGAATATTAGGCTGAGTTTTCATGGCGGCTAGAAGAGAGTTAGAAGAGAGAAAACGACTCTCATTTATTAATCCAATAATCGATGTGAATTAAAGCTGAGTTAGGTTAGAAGAAATGATTTTGAAAATAAGTCGTTATCATCTCAATTGATATCGATTTATAGATCAGAATCGACATTTACACATATATATACTATATACACACACTCGAACACATTATTTTAATTTATATGTTTTGATTTTTCAAAACCCTAACATGCTATCGAGAATTTTATGCAGGATTGATGAAGATTTACTATAATTAAAGACCTCACGATGTTCATTCTAACTAAATCAAGACCAGCGAAGCCCTAAATCGCTCAACCCGGGACTCGACTCAGTGAGTCAACTCACCTTACGGCGAGTTCGGGATCGATAAGTATCCGAGAAGACTACGAGGCCTCGGGCAAAGGTATAATTTCGATTAATCTCAGAAAATTGTGTGTTCTTTGTGAAATATATGTGATTGCATGTTTTAGTTTACTTGAACTTTCGAAGTTACTGATGTGGCTTCTCTATATGAGTTCGTGTGTGATTAATTCCAATGTGAAATTAATTGTTGGTTCACCTGGACTTTCAAATGTGTAAGAAATTATTATATTTGGGATATTTGTGATCTGGAAAGCTAAATGAACATATTTTGCTATGAGTACAAACTTGAGATCTTTTTACAACTTGTGATTATGAACACAATGGAGTTGTGGATTGAATTTATTTGACTTGGTCAATTGTATACTCTGTATAGTTGCTGATGTGGAAATTCAGTTCGACTTGGTGATTAAATAGTCAAACCAAATGTTCTGTATGTGTTACTTGGATTATTTTCAGTATGAATGCTATATGTGAGACAAAATGGTTGAAATTTGGAAATATGATAATTTTGGATTTTGTGATCTGGCAAGTCAAATATAGTGCTCTAAAATGTGAAATAATCTGGCTTATCTTGATGTTGATCTCCAATATGATTATTAACATAGTTTTTATAAAAATCCTTGTTTACACTACTTGACTTGGTGATTAAATATGGCTGCTGATACAGTCAAATGTTTGGATAAGAAGTAGCATGTGCAACCTTGATAAATCTGGTAAGATGAGTAAGGTGCTTAATTGATTGTTCTTTTTTTTTTTTTTTGCTAATTAAAATTTTATACCATAGGTAAACGAATACAATTCTAGGGGCATACCCCGCGATTAGTAGAACGCCAACCTAACGGAACAACATCAAACAACTTAAAAAGTCAACAACAAGAAACTAGTTAGACTAGTTCATCTATCATAAACTAAGGCCAACCCCCTGATTAATCTAAAGAAACCCTATGCCAGCTACATCTTTCACTTTGACGACCCCATCCAGGTCCACGTTATACAAATCCCCACTTGCAACAACTTCCCGCATAATAAGGATATCCCCCTGCATTGGATTGACTTCAAATTTCACCTTGTAGCGTCCAATCAGCATACAAAAAGCACGCACCCTGTTTCTTGAATCATTAGTAAGACAAAGCATAAAAAATGCATCAATACCAGACCCATCAACAAAAAAACCAAGTTTAGATCCCATTCTTATCATGGTAACATCACAGTCAGAGGATCCATAAAAAATGAGAGTCGACTTTCTCTCTAGCTTCTCTCTAACCCCTCTCTAAAACCCTAGCTAGCCGCCACTATAATCCCTTTATTCTAATCACATTCTTCCATCAGATCTACCAAATCAACCATCGAAAATTCATTTCCATCTTCTATCTCTCACTTTTCGCCATATTTCTTTTATCTATATCCTATATTGCGTTTTTTGGTTCCTGATGAGCTCTCGAGATTTCATCTCGATTATGTGTCCTGTTGTTGGTTTAAGGATCTCTCATGAGACTCCTGGTGATCTTGAATTGTCTGATCTGTTTTTCATGGATGTTTGTGGAAAATTGGATTATTGTTCTATGAGCTCCCCTTTGTTCTCCCTCATCTGGAGAACTATTTGGGTTGAAAAATCAATGGGTCCGTTTGAGGTATTCCCACCGAGCTCTAAACTCACCATTGCAATGGTGGTTCAAGCTAAGGGTGTCTCTCTTTCGGGGTATGTTTTTTTGAGATTGATGGGTTTCTCGATCTATGATGGGTCTACTGTTGAGATGGTTCTGCCTCTCATCCTGGTTGATGGGAAGTTGGCAAGCATCATTGCAAGGGTTTTGTGGAATGCAGAGAGTGTGGGGTCTGTTTATGCCCACCTCCTATTTGATGGTCTACCTCAGCGAATTGAGGATAGCAATTTCAGAGAAGTGTTCGAGGATGGATTTCATCATCAAGGATGTCTCCAAGATGTGGTTCTTGAAGAGCATAAGAAGAGAGGCGAAGACCTCAACATGGTTGTGTTTTTATCATATCAAGGTTATGTTCTTTCTGCTGGTCTCAACTCGGAACAGTTGAGTGACTCCCTTATGTTTGGTTTTAATGGTGGTGTTGGCACAGTCGAGGAACTGTATTCAGCTACTTTCTTAATGATTCTTGACACGATAGTGTTTGATCTGGGTGGTATGGTTTGCAATCTATGCTATTTTGGGGATAATTGCAATGTGGCTGGGATTGATTTTCAAGGAGTTTGTCAAAGCAGGTACCATGTTTTGGTAGTGTGCAATAGGGAGCGTCTTGAATTGATCTCGTCAAGCACTTGCATTATTAAGCAGATTGATGTTTTTCTAGTGAAGAATGCGAACCTCGAATACAAGATGTTTGAGGATATTCCTCAGTGCACTACTGATGTTTGGGTTGATGATATTAGCACAAATATCGGGGGTTTTGGCCCTGTGAATCGGTGTGATTCAGTCTTTGAGTTTCTTGATATGTTTGGTGGCATACGAATGATGGACTCGAAGTGGTGTGTTTTGCTACAGTCGGGAGGTACTCTCCTTCTCAAAAATGATTTCTACATGTTAGATGAGGCCTTCTTTTGGTCTATACAGATTATGGTTGATTCAATTAATCAGGAATTGCGGCTTCCAGGGGATTATTGTGCAGAGCTCACTCTGTTCGATATTTGTGAAAAATTGTTTGATGTGGTTTCTTCACATGTGATAATTGAAATCTTATATTTGACATTAATCACTTTGGATTATGTGTTCGCGAGATCTCCAGTCCTTAGGAGGCAGGGAGTTGCTTGGACAGGTAGCGCTGGTCTGGATTTGTTTCTAGAGGTGGTCAGGGTATGCAAGTATGTTGGAAGCTGTGTGCTTTGTTCTGAGTTGATGTACCTATAACTTGTTTATGCAGGGTACTTTTTCATTGTCATGAATATTTTGGACAGGGAGCTGTTGTGGCTTAAGCCCTGCTATGTGCTTTTTACTCTTATATTTGTAAGGGACCGATTGATGCTTATTATTTTGGACGTTAAGGTCACTGATGAGGGGAAACTCCTGGGCATTTCGGTGGATCCCGTATGGAGTCCTAAATTTGGAACGTATGTTGAGCAATACTCCGCGGAGTTATGCAGCAGAGAAGATGTTGATTGTTGTTCGTGTTGGTGGAATCATGTGTGCTTGATGGAATCTTGTGTGCTGCGGTTAGGCAAATTCAAAGATGGAATCCTGAAGGATTTTGTTATCTCTTTTATCTCTTGGCATAGATCTTTTGTTAAGCTAGGTTAGTCAGGTTCCCTGTCTGGAACTTTGTCTATTGATTATGTGATTTCGACCGGTCTGTGTCGATTTGTTTAGTGCTGTTTGTTCTGCTTGGTTGTTGATTTCGCGGGGTATGCCCCTAGATTTATATCAGTTGTTCCTTTTGGTATAAAATTTTAATTAGCAAAAAAAAAACATCACAGTCAGCAGCATACATTGGGTTCCAAGAACCACAGTTATAGCGACCAAATGCGATACACAAGCTCTGATTCACCAGCTTGCTAAGAACATGCGCCTCGAACCTAGTTCGCTCCATCAGAAAATGATCACCCTTCCGAGCAACCCAATACATCCAAATGCAATCTCTATTCATATCCCATTTTACTGCCAATGAAATGTAACGTTCAAGGACGTCCCTCATGCTGATATAGCCCTTCTCATCCTTGAACATAATCATATCCAACAATTGCCCAACTCGATCCATGGGCTCGTAAAGTACACCCTGCTCAGAGTTCTCCTCACCAAAAGAAGACGCAATTTGACCATACGCTAGCCCAGGAGCCCAATGCCTGTAGTATTGACTACCTTCGGTTTTACCCTGCTTCACAGCAGGGTCCAAGTACAAGAAAATGCTTCCTTTAACAGCTTTTGCCATCTCCCCTTTCCTGTCGTGAGGACGCCATAACCAGATAACAAGAAGACTCAAAGAAGAGTCATAGTTCCCTAGCATCTTCATCCCAGCCATTGAAACAATAGTCCTAATCCCATGGGAAAAATCTTGCAATAATGGCTTAGAAAACCCCTTCAAATCAACTGTGCAAAACCCGAGATCAGCTTTGTTAATCCGAGACCTTCTGCAAACGCCATGAAGCCAGGGCCTGGAAATCCCTGTCGAGTTCATGACAACAATCCTCGTAATAAAAGCAGGCTTATTCTCCCACTCTTTAGGGCCGAGTCCTAGCAGCGGAGATCCCAAGAAACCCTCCAAATTCGGCTGGAGACTACCAAACAGGTCACCATTAACGAAAGCAAGAAGCTTTTCGTCCCCGTCAATTACCTCTATACCGCGGTGCATATTCAAGAATCGCTCTTGAATCACTGCTCCCAAAACCAAAAAGGTTCTGACAACATCAACATGACCCACTAGAACCAAACCCCAACCTAGAACCCTCGTTGGGATGCAGAAGAGAGAAACCATCACTTTCGCACCTTGCAAACAACCTGCAAGCTTGCACAACTTTAGCAAACAGAGCATAGAGACTCCGTTGCTATAGCTCACCATGAAAAAAGTCTTTCCTACCACAAGAGCCAGCGTAGCCAGACCCTTCGGTATAACTTCTCCAAAAATAAAGGGGGGTCCAACCCTCTTCTCTTGTTCCTCAAGAACCTCATCTTGAAGACGACCATGAGAAACATCAGTCACATCATCTGTTGTCAGAATAGGCAACGAGAGAATAAACTCCGACGAACCAGAACTAGATGGAAACAGATTCCCATCCAAACAAAATTTAGGAATCAAAAAACGATTCCCAAACACAAAGAACGAAACCATTAGAGAATAATAATGATATATCTTATAAGAAATATGGCGATTTAGGTGTGAGATAGGAAGGGGAAGTGAATTTAGGAAGGAATAATATAGATCTGATGAAAAAAGGCTTTGATTTGGTTGAAATTGGAGGCGGCTAGGGTTTGTTGCTAGAGAGAAAAACGACTCTCATTAGTCCCCCTAGTTTTGTATTGTAAGTGTTATTGATTGTTCTTGCAGTATGAATAAAATTGATAAAATCAATTTTGTGCAGAGTCTCTATCAATCAATCATGTGTATTAAGTATAGTACCTGGAGTCAATAATTTATTCCTATAGTACTAAAAGTATTACCTTGGCATTAAATGTGAGTGACCTCATTTTGGACTTTAAGGGATACAAATTTGTCTTTAGAAGATAGCCTTTTTGTAGAGTCAGCCATTTGTCCCCTTGTTACCCAGTAATTAACAATTGTAGAAGGGGGGTTGAATACAATTGTATAAGATTTTCGACTTTAACAAAAATGATAACACAAGTATGAATAAATAACAGCTTTATTAACTCTGATATAAAACTGTTACAAACTCTCTCAAGAAATCCTTATGTTCTTGAGAGCTGCTAGGTTACAGAATAACTCGTATTAGCGATTACAATAAGTAAAACCTAAACTGTGTTTATGTATCATACACAGTTGCACTATCAATTACAAGATATATTCAATCAATTACATACGACTCTTAATACATATCTTGAATGATAGCTGCCTTCCTATAAATTAGGAATCGACATATCAATCTTCCTTATATATGGCACAACATATCTCATTCATGTGCTAGCATGTTTTCATTTTTTGTTGTTCCGTTAGGCTACAAACCTTAAAAAAATGAGAGTCGCTCTAAAAACCTCTAAAATCTAAGCAATTTCTCCATCAGATCTAAAGTTTCACTTCCTAAATCCATCTTCCCCTTCTAATCTCTTACCAAAACACAATATTTCTTTAATTTCTTTCCGTCGGTTAGCATGAGTCGAACGAGGGTTTCTTTCGTGGATGATTCCATAATGGCGACTATTGTTAAGGATCATGTGATGATGACCCAGGAGGAGTTGGATCCAGTTTTAAGCCCGAAAAGGGTCTCTTTTGTGGCTGATTTGGTATCGGAGATACCATCTGTTGATATTCGATCTAAGAAATTTGAAGGATTGAGTATGAGGAATGATGGCAAAAAGAGGGACGTGCGGGTCTCTTTTGCTGACAACCTAGTTACGATGATTCCAGAGAGTTCCAAATATGGGGTGGCTGCTCGCACCCGTAGCTGGGTCAAGCATCATTTAATTGATGGTAAGGTTTCTTTCTCCGATGTCTCTCCTTCGGAGATTGGTAGCTCAAATGCTCGGCTCCTTGATTGTACCACTGAGTTGGTTAATGATGTAAAGGGTCTGACGACTAAGGCCCGGAAGGGGTTGGTCTCGACAATGAGTCCGAAAAGGGTTACCTTTTTGGAGAGCCTGTAGTTGGTGATTCCTCCTGGTAGCACTAATGGATGTGATGCAGGGAGGAGGAATCGGAACCAGTTTGATTGTCCAGCTTTTGGAGTTGCTGCTAGAACCAGAAGCGGTATTAAGTCTAATTGCAGGATGGATGATGGTATTAAGCCTAGCATAACCCAAGAGGGTATGCATGTGGTGAAATCTGAAGGGAGCTCTAATAGAACTAAGGAAGGTCTGAGATCGAAATTCAGTCTGAAAAGGGTTTTCTTTGCGGAGAATTTGGTGTCGGAGTTAACTCCTGGTAGGTCACAAACAAAGGAGGACACTGGGGGATCTGGAACCTCTAGAAGGTTGAGGAGCTCTGGGTGTTCTATGCGAATTGAGGGAGCTAGGGGCGATTGTCTTGGTGGAGTCCCTAAGACCTCGGCTAGTAGAGATCGGGGCAAAAGGAGGAAGGAAAGCATGAAGGAAAAGGTAGCTCCAACTGGGATTGCTTCCAGGACTCGTAGCTCATGCCATATCAAAAGAGGGGAGAGTAAGTTCTGTTCCTCTGTTAGAAAACATGATAATTCTGCGTGTAATGGGTATAAACCCAGGATGAATGTGGTCAAGGAGGGTATTATGGATTTGGATGTTAGTTCTGGAATCTTTTTTTTTTGCTAATTAAAATTTTATACCAAAAGGAACAACTTACACAATTCTAGGGGCATACCCCGCGAAATCAACAACTCAAATACAAAAGACATAACACCATTAGGTCACTAACAGTCAACATAGAGTTACTAATCTAGTCTACAAAAAGAACTAGATTAAATACATTACAATGAGGTCATATCAATGCCAAGAAATTATTTTAAAAAACTCCTGGTCAACACCCCAGGATCTCGAGCGAAAGCATCCACCTTGAATTCCCATCCAGAGCACATACCATAATCTGCAAGAATGACTACCAGCTCTACCAACCTTGTCATCCAAGTCAATCCTGGAGTCATAGGCTCTACCAACCTTGTCATCCAAGTCAATCCTGGAGTCAATCCTGGAGTCATAGTTCTGGAATCTTAAAGGGTTGTAATAGTGCCAATGTTGCTGATATTATGAGTCAAGTAAAGGATGGTGAAGCTACGAGCCAGGTCAATGTGATTGGCCATTTGTGTCAACTTAGAGGACCGACAAAGACTGGGGTCATTGACAATAAGAGGGAGGAGAAGTTGGATAATATCCTTCTATCTGGTATAGAGGGGGAGGGTGGTAGTTTGAGGTCTGAGAATGCTTATATCTCTGAGATTCGTTCGGAGGAATACCAGGATGGTGTTCGGGAGTTATTGATTGAGACTCTGTTTCATGTTGAGATGCTTAAAAACCATATTCGGTCAAATGGGTTTTCTGTTCCTAAAGTGTTTGATCTTGTGGAGATAAGTGATGGTGACCCATTTAGAGATGCTTCTGGGAAGTTTTTTTGCAAGGCAACTAAAGAGCTTGCGATTTCGGTAAGTTGCGCTTTGCAGCTGCAGGATTTTATTCAAAGCAACGGGCTGGGTGCTCCTATTTCTCCTACGGGAGACCACTCTGTTCCTTTGTTGGTATAAAATTTTAATTAGCAAAAAAAAAAAAAACAGGTGGAGGCATCGCTACAGGACAAGGGATTTAAAGGCAAGGGGAATAAGGAAAACAGTTTGGAAACAACCACTAAAGGCGCTTGTATTATGCCTTTGGAAGACCTTGCCCTCTTGCCTAGGAATGTTTCGGGATCTCCTCTTCCAAATGAGACTATGGTTCCATCTACTGGTACAACCAAGGTTCGGTTTAAGAAATCTGAGATTCGAAAGTGGCGTACTGGCAGGGGAGGTCATTCTCGACCCCCATGATTTCAGATTATGTTTTTCTGTCCTCTTTGACGTAGCTTGGGTTTAGTTTATGTTGTGGTTCTGGTTGGACTATTTCTGTTTGTAATGTCTAAACGTTGATATCGCGGGGTATGCCCCTAGATTTGTTTTCTGCTATTCCTTTTGGTATAAAATATTAATTAGCAAAAAAAAAAAATATCAATCTTCCTTGATCTCTGGACTGATGTAAATCTTCACGTAATTCTGATCAGCTTCCAATCCTGATAGCAACCTAATACCGACATCGCATTATTGATGACGTCAGCATTAGTATCTGATCAGTAGTCCAGATCCTGACATCACTTGAATCAATATCTAACAATCTTCCCCAATTTGTACTTTGTAAAATAAAGCACAAATTCCTTGATTCAATGATGTCAAAAACTCAAAACAAAATGTCATAAAAAATCATCAGGCTTGGTCTCAGAAATTCTCACAAAGAAATTACTCATCTAGACTAAAAAACTTAATTTTGGACTAAAACCAAAAAATGAGAGTCGTTTTCTCTGCTTTCTCTCTAACCTCTCTCTAAAAACCCTAAATTTCTTCTAGCCGCCTTGAATTTTCAAACTAATCTACACCTTAAATCCATCAGATCTATATATCTCCTTCCCAAATCCACCTTCCCCTTCCTTATCTCCCACCGTCTCCCCAAAATTTCTTTTATTTCATTATCAATGGTTTCGGTTTCGTTGTATTCATCTGATGTTCCGGTCAGGATGTTGGCTTATCCGGTTAAGATTTGGGATGTGTGCCATTCCGGAAGCTGTGCTTCCTCAAGTTTTCGTCTCCCTCTCCAGATGAGCAGAGTCACTGTTTTGTGCTCTGGATGCCATGGATTGGATGGTGTTACCAGCAGAATGGATGTTTGTATTGTGGGTTATTCTGAGATGGGTTTGTTGGTTTCACTCCATACCTCTTCTGGTATGGGTTTCTGCTTGGTATTTGCGTTCTCCTCTTTTGAGAGAAGAATGAAGAGTTATTCGGAGGATGGTAGTTTCTCTGATAATGTCGATGTTGACTCAGTTAATGAGTATAATGACTTCTCTATCAACGATGAGTGGGTTTTAACCAACCTTCTTGTGTTATGGAGTTTGTCGATAATGGAGGGCTTTTAGCTGGTGACCACCAGCTGTTTTTTTTTTGCTAATTAAAATTTTATACCAACAGGAACAACGAAAACAAATCTAGGGGCATACCCCGCGAAATCAACAGTCAATAATACAGAACCAAACTCCCTCAAGTAAGTCAATACTTGAGGGAGCAGCAACCAAGACTACAAAAACTAGCTAACCTAGTTTAAACATTAGAAAATAACACTGCCAAATGAGTTAAAATAAGTTGCCTCTCTCGGCCCACATTGAAAGAACAGATCCATATCCATTGAAAAAAATACCACTTGCAACAAAGTGGTCCTTCCCCCATGCCAACCGCTTCCATCTGCTGCATGAAAATCAACATTTATGCCATTCATGGCCTCAGTGCACAGCATGAGAGTTGGCCTCCAAAAAAGCACCTCACCGGCTAACTTTTCATTGGAAGGAGAACCCGCTCCCAGCTGATTAATCAGCCACGAAGTAACCATTTGATTTTCACACAGACCACCAGTTCTGATTCTATCTCCAAACACCACCATCTGAGCTGCCACGGCCTTGGACAACATAGCATGGGAATACATCAAGTCGGACCAGGTTCCCACAAGCCCCACATCCACACCAACAGAAGTAATGAGAAAGCACTTCCTGCTCTCATCTCCTTGAATTACAAACACTCGCAGATCCGCAAAAAGCTTTACCTGAGGTAAAGACCAATTCAAAAAGTAGAGTTCTGAACATCTAAAACCCATGATAACAATCAAATACGCATCAAAAAGAAAGATGAGCTGCCTCATCTCGATGTGTCCCTCAAAACCATCCCTAGTATTGAAACAGCAATTCCCAAGAACCGCATTTATAGTCGAAATCCACTTCTGGATCATCAAACTCTTCCGTAGAAGATGGAGAGTACAATGTAACCGGCTGTTCGATGAATTGCATGAGTGTGATACTACTAGTTGTGGTGAGTTAATGGTTGGGCTCATTGTTGGGATGGTTCTTTCTCCCATCTTGTTTAATAAGAAGATGGAGAGTATTGTTCATATTACTGGTATAAGAGTTGGGGGCAATTTCGTCATTATTGGAGATGATGAAAACCACTTCGGTGGGTATGATGATCTTTCCTCTGTTTTCAGGAAGGAGATTGAGTCTAGTTATTTGGGGTGCTTCGTTTATTCAATGAAATACCCAAGTGTAACTGGTCAGGATGGATTTCTATAGTTCTTCGAGTATGGTTACATTGTACTTATGACAACTGCGCCTGAGCTGTTTGATGGTTGGATGCACAGACTTATTGCAGATTTTGTTGCCTTAGCTGTAGGGATTTATTATTTATCGTTGCCCATCGGGCTTATTTTAGAACTTGAGAACTGTTATTACGTGCCTGCGATTTGCAGAAACATTATTTCCGTTTCTTGTTTGGACAAGATTGGTTTTTCGTTTTTGATTCAGAACAATGGTTGTTCGTTTTCATTCAATAATGTTACCTATGGGGTTGCACGTTTGTTTAATGGTTTATATGTTCTTGATCTTGATACTCCTATCTATAATATAAATAAGAAACGTCTAAAGACAAATGACTTAAATCACACATACCTCTGGCACTGTCGTTTAGGCCTTATAAATGAGAATTGCATTTCCAAATTACATAGGGATGAATACTTGGATAAGTTTGCACTACAAGAAAATATGGATTAGACATCGGCCCTTTAACAACGCTTTGAAAAACCACCGATGTTAAAAGTGTTTTCAACATCAATTATTTAAAAAACGATGTTAAACAGATTTCTGGACATCGGTTGCTTAAATAACCGATGTCTAAATGTTTTTTCTCGGAATAAAAAAAACGTGCTGAGTCATTTCCCCCCATTTCTCATAAAACATTTGCCTTAGAAAATTTTATTATCCCGCCTAAGTAACATTTACCCTACTTTAGTATCCCGCCTTAGTCACTTTCCCCTAATTTCTCTCGTACACGGCAGCCGACTCTCATTCATCTCTCTATCTCTCTCACTCATCTCTCTCTCTCTCTCTCTCTCTCTCTCTATCACACTCATCTCTCTCTCACTCATCTCTCTGCTCTCTCTCACTCATCTCTCTCTCTCTCTCACTCATCCCTAACTTTTCTCTAATTAACCCAAATTAAACCCACATCTTAGTAATTACGATTTCTGTAAATCGAAATAGAGAAGAGGGAAGCTCGAATTAAGAGAAAATGAAGCTCAAATTGTAATCTATACAATCAACCTTCGTAAATTCATTTTCCATCTCTAATCCCTCACCTAAACACCAAATTTCTTATCAGTTTTTTAGGCCTGTTATGAGTTCGAAGAGGGTTTCCTTTTCGGAGAACCTTGTGACGGTGATTCCTCTCCGTGCGGGTTCACAAAGGGCCCTTGCAGGGTTGGATTCAGTTCCGAACCCGAAAAGGGTTTCTTTTGCGGTTGATTTGGTATCGGTGATACCCTCTGTTGACACTCGATCCAAGAATTTGGAAGGGTCGAGTATAAAGATTGATGGCAAGAAGAAAGACGCGCGGGTCTCCTTTGCTGAACGCCTTGTTACGATGATTCCAGAGAAACCAGGCCCTGGGGTGGCTGCTTGCACTCGTAGCGGGGTCAAGCATCTTTTAACTGATGGTAAGGTTCTCTCTCAAAAGAAATCTTTTAGTCTACATGAAGTAGGAGTTGATCCATTGATTGCTATGGATGATGTTGAGGAGGTTAAGACCCAAATTGTTGGTTCCTCAAACCCCTCTTTCAATGTTGAGGGTTCCCCAAACCCTAACCCGACTGCTACTGGGTTAATTGGAGGATTGCAGATCTCAAATGATGAAAGGATGGCGGATTCTGTGAGTTTGGGGGACGTCTTGGGATGTGTTTCCGGAAATTTTAGCTACTCGAATGATGTGGATTCGGAGGATGATGAAGTCATTTCAGGGTTGGTGGCAGACCTTGTAAGAAGAATTGTGGTTGAGGCCAATTGGGATGGAAACCCTGCATTGTCTGTCCATGATTTATGTCTGGAGAAAGGGGCGTTACATGAGGTAATGACAACGGGGCTTGAGGCTCTTTTAACTTTCTTATATCCAAATGAGAGTCGTATTCTCTCTGCCTTCTCTCTAAAATCTTCTCTCTAAAATTCTCAAAAATCTAAACAACTTCTCCATCAGATCTAAAGTTTCAATTCCTAAATCCATTTCCCTCTCTCTTCTCTCACCGAAATACATAATTTCTGTTCTTTCCTTCTTGCTTTGAGCATGAACAGAAAGAGGGTTTCTTTCTCGGAGGACTCCGTGGTGTTGACTAGGGCAGCTAGTGACAGGGATCATTTGAGAACTACCCACGAGGGGTTGGTCCCGGTCTTGAGCCCGAAAAGGGTCTCCTTTGCGGAGAATTTGGTATCGGAGATACCCTATGACGGTCCTCGATCCGAATGTGATTTGGATGGGTCAAGTAAATCACATGTTGGGAAGAAGAAGGTGCGTGTCTCCTTTGCTGAGAATTTGGTGTCTCAGGGAAAGGGTGAGGGCATTTCTTTTGCGGCTGATTCCAGATCTGGAATAGCGATGCGTACTCGTAGTGTGGTTACACTACAAATGAGTGAAGGTAAGTTTTTCTCACAAAAGAAACTGATTTCATCGAATGAAATAGGGGATGATACACTTATTGAATTATCTGATTCTATGAATTCAAGATATGTTAATGTTGTGGGTGTCGAGGAGGGGGTTAACTTTGAGATACCTAGTTTATGGGGTGATGGTTCTTCAGATGTAGGCTTGGGTGAGGGGTCAAAACCTAACCTAACTTACAGGGATACCATGGTAATGAATGATGTCGAGGTAGGAGCCTCAATTGGTGTACGAAATGCTGTAATGTCAAAAGACGAGGGAAATAGGGGTTTGGACCATACTTTCCTGGAAGGTGAGTCAAAAGACGTAACTGGATGTAACTCTGAAAGGGCTGAGGCTTTAGCCTCTAGCGAAAAGGATAGTTTGGGTGAAACTGAGGGGCAGATTGGTACCCAAGATGTGAGTTTGGAGAACAAGGCTAATGACTGTGTGAACTTAAGCTATGTAAAAGATGAGGATTCCGGAGGTGAGGAAGTCCTTTCGGGCCTGGAGAACCTAGTTTCAAGAATTGTCACTGATGACTTTTGGGATGGTAAAACCAAGAGTGACCATGTTTTCGAAGCGAATAGATTGAATGATGGATCAGGAAATGCAGGATCGGATGAGGATGCTAGTGGGGTTCATCAGCAGATTACTCAGGCTAAGCATTACTTGCAATTATTGAAATTGTTTATCCAGTACATGGGGTATGAGGTGCCGGTGATGCAGGGGAAGAAGGACTTGCATATTATGCGCTCTGGAAAGTTTTGGACTGACATTTCTGAATGTGGCCAGGATGAAGAGCTCTGTGTAGTTCTTATTGATACTCTTCAAATGCAGGGCTTCGTGATAAATGAGGGTATTGAAATTCCTCTCGAAGGCATTCCTCTTGGGATTATTTTTGATGACAACGGTTGTCCTAGGGATAGCCTTCCTAGTGGCCAGGTTTATGGGACCTTGAAGGATACTTATAACAATATCCATGTGGGGGAGCAGATGGTGATTCAAATCAATGACAAAGAAGCTTTGAAGGAGCAGATTGATGCAGAGGTTGACGAAGCTTTCAATTACCTAATGGTCAATAGTCAGACTGTGACTCAGAGTCAGGAGACTGGGAGACCTGGGGACGATATTCCATGGGATGACCTTCCCACTGTGAGTATTCTACCCTTGATTGATAATGACTCCTTTAACAATGGTGTCATGGACAGTTCTGCATCAATTCATGTTGGCAAGGAGGCTGAGGCGGGTGGCCAGGAAAGGGATGATCAGGTCTTAAGGATCAGGAAAGGCATGCTCAGGGAGAGCATTGTGAAGGTTGATGGTAGTCAGGGCATGACAACCAGTGTGGATCATATGGAAGCTGATAGCGAGGCTCCTGTTCAAGGAAGGGCGATTCAAGACCAGGCTAGACAAGTGCGCTGGACGAAGTCCAAAATCAAGCAATGGAGAGCGACAAGAGGTGGACATGCTGGCAGGGCGCCTTAGATTATGCGTATTTGTCTTTATTTCTATGCAGACTCTATTATGACTTAATGTTGTGTAGTTTATTCGGCTGTTGATTTCGCGGGGTATGCCCCTAGACTTGTTCTTGCTGTTCCTTTTTGGTATAAAATCTTAATTAGCAAAAAAAAAAAAACAGGGCCTGAGAATGGGGTGGCTGCCACTGACTCTAATAAGATCTCTGAGATTGTGGCGAAGGAAGGTGTATCCCTTTTTAGCCTAACTGGGTCAGAAGTGGGAGTTGCAAAGGAGAGTACAGTTAAATCTAATGTTGTACATTGGAAGAAGTTGGGAACGGAGAAGCGCTTGTTGAATTATGCAAAAGTGCTACGGCTCTATATTGAATACATGGGATTGGAGGTGCCTACTCTAATGAGGAAGGAGGAGACGGAGATCATATTTGAGGGGAATTTCCTCATTGACATTTCGGACTGTGGACATGATGAGGAGCTGTGTGTAGCCCTCAACAATGTTATCCAATTGCAACAGTTTACTGCTAAGGAAGGGATCGGAATCCCTTATGAAGGCATCCGGTCTGAGCTGCTTGTTAATGAGAAGGGCTACCTTAGGGATGCTCATGCTGCCCTGGAAAATGAAACTAATCTTAATAGTGGTGAGGTAATGAAGGATGGGAAGGGCAAGGTTGCTTCTGAGCTGGAGCTTGACATGAAGGACCGTGAGAAGGAGATGGGTTTTGTTCAAATTGATGCTGAGATTGATGAAGCTTTTGACTACCTGATGTTTGAAGTTGCTGATGCTAGTGGGAACCCTCTTTGGGTTCATGACGCTCTTTTCCTAAATGTTCACATGGCTGCAATTGAGAGCTCGCATGGGGGGAAATCTGGTAATGGCTACAGTGCAGGAGCTTGATGGTGATTTGTGCAGGGATGGTGTAGCGAGGGTGCTCATTGGTTACGAGGTGCAGACTCAAGCTATTGTTGCGGAAGGCGCAGTGCAGAAAAAAATGCAGGACGCTGCTGTGGGGTTTCAGATTAATGGAAACATGGAAGTGCAGGGGCTTGTTCCTGATTTTCATGTGGACTTGGTTGGAGCTGGGCATCAAGGGCTAGTGCATGTTCACGCATCTCTACGCAAAGTTGGATGGTCTCTCTGGAGCAGTCATGGGATGCTGGTATGGGACTCAAAACGGAACCGTTGGAGGCACCAGTTTTTTTATGTTTAATCTAGTATTGTACTATGTTGTTGATTGCTAGTTTATCTAGCATTATTGATGCATTTTCCTGTTGTTCCGCTAGGTAGATGTGTTGCTAATCGCGGGGTATGCCCCTAGAGATGTAATCATTTTCCTGTGGTATAAATTTTAATTAGCAAAAAAAAAATTTTCCGATCAATAGTTCGATTTAAGCTCGATTTTGTTTTAATTGAACATTTTTGCAGATTGGTTGCTCGTCTGTTCTAAAGAAAAGATGGATACACTCTTTGTTTCCGAATCAGGGTACTCTTTGTTTTTTATATTTATAAGTTTGAGTCCATATTGGAATTATGAATGACAACTGTTTGGATTGCTTTTTGTTGGATTCAGACGCTGTACAAAAGAAAGAACCAGATGAAAACAAAGAGCAGGCTACAATACTGAAATTCCTGTTCCTTTAGATAACATACCCTCATCTACCGATTTAGAAAGAGCACGAATTGACGAACCAGTATGTTTTTTTAAAATGAAAGTTCAGTTCTATTAGCTAATACTGCTACACTAATACAAAAAAAGAGTCTCATTTGTTTTTTTTTAAATTATGTTCAATTGTTGAATTTTTTATGTTTTTTTTTGCTAATTAAAATTTTATACCAAGAAGGAACAACTTACACAATTCTGGGGGCATACCCCGCAAAATCAACATTCAGACAACAAAGGCAAACAACATTAAGTCATTTTACAATCAACAAACATAGAACTAAGCCTATTACAAACTTAATCTGGTGCCTCCACCAATCCTAAATTGAACCCAATACAAGCACTAAGAAAGTGCAACTGAGTAAACTGCACATGGTGATACCTCGTACATATCCACCAATAATGGCTTGAAAACCCCTTCGAACTGCTCACTCTAGACTGTCCAGCAGTGCAAAAGCCACATCTAGCTTCATGTAACCAATACCTTCTATTAACTCCATCAAGACAATGCTTGAAGCCTGAGAAACATCCCATCTCGAAATCATATACGGCAGGGGCACCAATCCTTTCAAAACGACTGAGCCCCACGCCCACACCAACTTCAATCGCATCCTTGGAAATTGCTAAAACAATAGAAATTGCTGAGCTAAAACGCAGCAGATCCGCCTCCAATGGCGGTATTCCACCAACAACGTTGCCTACAACATTACCAGTACAACCATTACCAATAACACCGTTGTAATTTTCAGCAAAACCCTTACCAACAACCTTAACGATAGAGTAATCCACCCCATGATTCTCAAAAAGACTACCACTTGTACCATGACAGGTGGTATCCAAGTCAGGAGGAACCCTTCCCAAGATCAAACTGTTACCCAGATGGCTCTCTAGCACCGATGAGTGGGGATTTAACATCACTCCCTCATCCTCAACCAGAATAGCATGTTTCTTTGTTGTCGAGAACAAAGTTTTACCTGCGTTCTCAGACCCCACCATTTTAGTAATATCAGTCAACACATAACCATCCTTCGTCACCAAATCCATACTCCCCACTACAGTAACAGCAAAATTTTTACCATCCGCCTTAACGGCAGAATCCATAGAAGAGTTTGTACCAATAGGACCACTATTCCAAGCATTCAAAACCATAGAAGAGTCCACATCACAAACATTCAAAACCATAGAAGAGTCCGTATCGATAGGACCACCCGAATGATTTACCAAATCAGTTGTGTCTTTGGTCAACATACTAGAAGTAACGTCTAATTTTTTTTGCTAATTAATTTTTATACCATAGGAAAATGATTACATCTCTAGGGGCATACCCCGCGATAAATAATACATCTGCCTAACGGAACAACATGGAAAAAACAACAATAAAGCTAGATAAACTAGCAGTCAACATAACAAGATAAAACTAGAAAACTAGTTTAAACACATTAAATAAAATCTATGCCTGGATCATGAAATAAGAGCAACATCATATCCAAACCAGCCTTGATCTTCATGCGAACAAGCATCATGCGAATATCCACTTGCAACAAAATGGACCCTCCCCCAAACATGATACACCAACATTCCTGTATGAAGTTATCACTAACAACAGAATGGTCCCATCTCCCAGCGTCCTCCTTTCGCATGAAACTGTACGTCATCAACATCACACTAATGTTTCGAAGAAGCGAAACATCAATAATCCTAAGCAAAATCTTCCTCCTTGGTTTCCCTGCATGAGTACCAAAGTACCCTACAAAAGCAGCGAGTCTATTAGCAGAATCAAGGCAAACAGTTAAGTTCCCGAGCAGGAAACTTCCCATGTTATCAACATTCTCAGCTATAGAACTGCACTTCTTCACATAGGTATCTAAAGCATCCTCCACCCATAAAGGGTCTTCAACCAATCCCTTCATCTCAAGGACATCATAACAAGCAAATAACCATGTTGCAATGCGCATTGCACACACTCTGTGAACATCCATCTCTACACCTTGCTCCATCGCGCCCTCACCATTCAATGTCAAGTAATAACTACAATAACAACAATTAAAATAAGTGTAACCCCCTGGTTCACACCCAAGTATCCTAAGCATACGCCTCAACATCCTTTATGTCCCTTCCAGAACACAACCGCTACTCCTTAAATACTCAAAGGCTTCATCAATGTCCTTTTCATTCAGCTTGTGACCCACCTCCTCATCCATAACCAACTTCTTATTGACCTGACTATCATTAACAATAGTCACTTCTTGATCAATAATAACCTGGACATTATCCTTCCACTTCACTGATTTCTTCACAGGTTTGACAACCTCCACATTAAGTGTAGACTTCCTAAGGCAAGCCTTTCGGCAAACCACTAGATTCTCTCTAGGCTAGACCTTTTCACCCAAAATTGGAAAGTCAATTCCCTCATCCATCAAAGAGGAATTGACTCCCAAATCCACATTAGCACTAACAGAAATGTCAGTTGCTTCCGATGAATCGGACATTTCATTATTGAAATCTTTAATTTCAACAACCAAATCGTTAAAAGTAACTTTCTTCTTGGAGTAGTAGATCTTACCTTCAAACGAGCTACACGTCCTAGAAGCAATCCTAGTTGTGGGAGTGAAGGCCCTCCCCGACACCTCCAGCCCATCTTTGAGACCAGAAGCACCAAACTCCGTACACTAAATTTGAGGTCATGGATACTGCCCAGAGTGATGACATGGGGGATGTTATTTATTATGTAAATGACCCTGCCCACATTACTCGAAAGCATAGTCTGGCTGCCTCTAGCAGTGTTCGAGAACTACTAGAGTGTCCTGTATGCTTAAATGCTATGTACCCTCCCATCCATCTGGTAATTTCTAAAAGCTGAAAGCCTCAACTCTCCCTCTTTTTGTAATTGAATTTTACGTTCTATTTCTCTTTATGCAGTATTACAATTACAAACAGCAGGATGGGTAGTTAATTGTGCATGCATATTTATCTTAACATTGTTCCTCTGTGTATCTCTTCATATATGTTCTAATTGGTATGAATGTATGATTATTATTGGAGAGAGTATATGTGTATATGTTATGTTGTTATTGATATAAATGTAGCAAAAATGTCCATGGTACATTTCATACAGGGCGAGGATACAGTTATGCAGTGAGTTGAAGGTTGAAGTACCATATGCAATTATATGACGTATATGCTTGTTGGTACCGTATTTCACATGCCAACAGGTCATGCTATTCAGTACCATAAATGATCTGGTCAGAAGCTATTCACTAAGGTTTGAAAGATAAAGGACTAACTGCAAACCTAGTGCCAATGGGAGAATGATTATATGACCAGCTTCCATGATCTATGTGTGTAGTTCATGTTAGTCCACCCCACTGATTTTTTTTGAAAAAATTACTATTTACTACTATTGTATTCTTAGATGTTCGTAGGTTAAAACATTAACTCCGTGTGTATCTGTGTGTGTATATTTATAATCATGTGTAGATAGTTCAATGCAGTTTTGACTATTAAAGAAGTTGTAGTTGGTACATGATCGGTGAAAATTTTGTATGCGTGCGCTGCTACAAGTTAAAATGTTTTTATAGTGAGCCTGTGACTATAAAGTAAAACTGTTATACTGCAACAATATTGGCATGAAAGCATTTACGTAAATTACAATATTTTCTAACCAATGGCTTGCAAGTTTCAAATTTTACGAACTACACAAAGTAGAGATGAAGATAAGTTAACATTTATTTACTTTCCATTTGTCAAGGTCAAGCTGAAATCCCACAGTCTGCTGGTTAATCCTGCATCCTTGGCCAGAGAACTGGTAGCATTGGGTTCAGCTTTGTTGTTGTCCATAAAGTATTCACCACTAAGGCCTTTCACTTGAGGATGCAGTGACACATAGCAAGTAGTTGCAGCTCCCTGTATTTTATATCAAAATTTCATAGTAACAGGTTCATGTGAATACATATATCAGAACTGCGGAAAAATATTTGAAGGAAATACAGTAAATGAAATAAGACAGGCTTGAAGGGAAATGAAGGGTTGATATGCTTATTTTCTACTACTCATCTGGAACCCAATAACATACACTTTGTTCTCGAATTCTAATTTACACGTAAAGTTAAGCACGAATTACATTACCTGCGGGACATTTTTCAGAAGATACTTTCCGAAAGTATTAAGCACCCCTGTGAATGTGATCAACGATTGCAGTATTGATATAAAGCAGTTAGTACTTTAAGAAAAACAAAGGTGGTAATAATACCAATAGAGAATGTAGATAGTAAGGCCAAAGGCTTATAGACTTACAGCCCGTAAGACCAAGGTTACTCGTTATGTTGGTCGCGATGATTCCAGGATGAAGTGAATTTGCAGTAATATTTACTCCTTCCCTCTGATCAAACAGTAACAAACAAAACAATGTACTGTGGCATGCGATCTAGAAAAATGAGAGTCATATGCTCTAACTTCTCTCTAACCTCTCTCTAAAAAACCTAGCCGCCACCAAATTCAAACCTTAATCTAAACCATTTCTTCATCAAATCTTCCCATTAGCCTTCCCAAATTCACCTTCCTCTTCTAATCTTTCACCTCAAACACCATATTTCTTTATATATTTATTATATAATTATTAATTTAATGAAGAAGGTTTCTTTTTCGGAGAACCTAGTGATCGTGATTCCTCCCCGTGCACGAGGATCTGAAGTTTGCCATCCGGTGGGTAATCCGATTAGGAGTCCGAAGCGGTCTCCTTTTCGGAGAACCTTGTGACTGGGTATCCTTTGGAGGATAATCCGAAGGGTGTGCTTAGGGTGTGTACACAGAGTGGCTCCTCTCCTGGAAGGGAGAAGATTAAGCCCTTGTTTCAGGTGGCTAAGAGATTGAAGTTTGAGACGGAGTGTACGGAGTTTGGTGCTTCTGGTCTCAAAGATGGGCTGGAGGTGTCGGGGAGGGCTTTCACTCCCACAACTGGGATTGCTTCTAGGACGTGTAGCTCGTTTGAAGGTAAGATCTACTACTCCAAGAAGAAAGTTTCTTTTAACGATTTGGTTGTTGAAATTAAAGATTTCAATAATGAAATGTCCGATTCATCGGAAGCAACTAACATTTCTGTTAGTGCTAATGTGGATTTGGGGGTCAATTCCTCTTTGATGGATGAGGGAATTGACTTTCCAATTTTGGGTGAAAATGACTGGCCTAGAGAGAATCTAGTGGTTTGCCGAAAGGCTTGCCTTAGGAAGCCTACATTTAATGTGGAGGTTGTCAAACCTGTGAAGAAATCAGTGAAGTGGAAGGATAATGTCCAGGTTATTATTGATCAAGAAGTGACTATTGTTAATGATAGTCAGGTCAATAAGAAGTTGGTTATGGATGAGGAGGTGGGTCACAAGCTGAATGGAAAGGACATTGATGAAGCCTTTGAGTATTTAAGGAGTAGCGGTTATGTTCTGGAAGGGACAGAAAGGATGTTGAGGTGTATGCTTAGGATACTTGGGTGTGAACCAGGGGTTACACTTATTTTAATTGTTGTTATTGTAGTTATTACTTGACATTGAATGGTGAGGGCGCGATGGAGCAAGGTGTAGAGCTGGATGTTCACAGAGTGTGTGCAATGCGCATTGCAACATGGTTATTTGCTTGTTATGATGTCCTTGAGATGAAGGGATTGGTTGAAGACCCTTTATGGGTGGAAGATGCTTTAGATACCTATGTGAAGAAGTGCAGTTCCATAGCTGAGAATGTTGATAACATGGGAAGTTTCCTGCTCGAGAACTTAACTGTTTGCCTTGATTCTGCTAATAGACTCGCTACTTTTGTAGGGTACTTTGGTACTCATGCAGGGAAACCATGGAGAAAGCTTTTGCTTAGGATCGTTGATGTTTCGCTTCTTCGAAACATTAGTGTGATGTTGATGACGTACAGTCTCATGCGAAAGGAGGACGCTGGGAGATGGGACCATTCTGTTGTTAGTGATAACTTCAGACAGGAATGCTGGTGTATCATGTTTGGGGGAGGGTCCATTTTGTTGCAAGTGGATATTCGCATGATGCTTGTTCGCATGAAGATCAAGGCTGGTTTGGATATGATGTTGCTCTTATTTCATAATCCAGGCATAGATTTTATTTAATGTGTTTAAACTAGTTTTCTAGTTTTATCTTGTTATGTCGACTGCTAGTTTATCTAGCTTTATTGTTGTTTTTTCCTTGTTGTTCCGTTAGGCAGTTGTATTATTTATCGCGGGGTATGCCCCTAGAGATGTAATCATTTTCCTATGGTATAAAAATTAATTAGCAAAAAAAAAAACAAACAAAACAATGTTGCATTATATTTTTAAATTAGTTAATAATATTCTTACATTTTCCACTCTATATGACGTCCTTCCCTTAAAACAGACATCAATTTTTTAAATAACAGTGGTGGTAGATGGTGATGCAGGACACTGCCTAGAGAAATCAATACCGAAAAACAGGGCATCAAACTTATTTATTTATTATTATCAAGTGTAGATATTATGATATTCTGATATTTAGTTTTCTATATTATTAATGCCAACTTGCCAATTTGCATTAATACGGTATCACATAAATTTAGTTTTCTTGTGATAATAATCTCTATATTGGTTAGATCGGAGAATTCACAGCTTCTCTGTTAATGAAAATATGATGCAAGTTAGCGAAATTTGCGGAAGGACAGCCAGAGACAATGTGGTGCAAGTCTTGCAAGTTATCTTCTGCTGCAGGCTGAGCTACAGAGTTCAAAAGGTATTCGATAAAGCGGAACCCCTGTATTTAGAAGCTGTAAAAGTACTTGAAGAATCAATTGCTGGATGCATGTGTGATGTAAGCAATACTTGGAAGGTTCTAAGCCATATAATGTTGTCAGATGTGCCAATTGTTTTCTGGATAAACCTTTAATAACTGTGATTGCTGCAGTTCTGGTATCGTTTTTTATTCTGGAAGCATAGTATAAATCAGTATTGTATATATGGAACGAGTGTAGTTAGTTCTAGTAATTAAGGTAGTTGATAATTGGTCATGTACTTTGCTTATGCTATTGTAAACATTGGGATGTTTGGTAAATGACAAGTACTTGGTTTTTGTACTAAATCTGTTTTGGTTTGATTTCAATTTTGGGCTACATATAAAACGATCAGTACATGCTAAAACCTCAACAAGATACATCAGTTATTAAAGCAAAACTGATGTGTCTAACTATAATTAACATCACTTTTTCTAAAATAATCGATGTACAAAAAGGTCTATTACATCAAATTTTTTAAAAGAACTGATGTCTACTGTTAGAACATACATCGGTGTTATGCAAAAAAACTGATGTCTTTAACAATAATTCACATCACTTGTTATTAGTAAAAACGATGTCTATCAGGACATATAACATCGGTTTTGTCATTGAACTCGATGTTTAAACCGATAATAGACATCGACTAAAAACCGATGCCTAAAGTTTGGACCTTTCTCTACACACGCATAGACATCACCCAGATTTTTTTTACAACGGCTAAAAACCGATGTATATTGACATATTTCTAGTAGTGTTGATTTTGAATCATACGAAGAATGCGAACCATGTCTCATTGGAAAAATGACTAAAGCTACTTTTACCGGTCAAGGTGAGAGGGCCACCAACGATTGGAATTGATACATAGTGATGTATGTGGTCCAATATGTACGATGGCAAGAGGTGGCTTTTATTATTTCATAACCTTTACTGATGATTTTAGTAGATACGGATATGTGTATCTTTTGAAGAACAAATCTGAATCATTATAAGGCTGAAGTTGTAAAGCAATTAGGCGAAAGTATTAAAACTCTACGATCTGATCGTGGGGGAGAATACTTAAGCATGGAATTCAAGAATTTCATAAAGGAGTGTGGTATCGTATCACAACTCACTCCTCCTGGAACACCACAATGGAATGAGGTGTCTGAAAGGAGAAATCGTACCTTGTTGGACATGGTACGGTCGATGATGAGTCATGCGGATCTTCCAATCAGTTTCTGGGGTTATGCCCTAGAGACGGCTACACAAACACTAAACCGAGTTCCTTCAAAATCGGTTCAAAAGGCACCATATGTGATATGGACTGATAAACGTAATAGCATGTCATTTATGAAAGTTTGGGGATGTGAAGCGTTTCTGAAATGCTTGGTCTCTAATAAGCTAGGACCGAAATTAGATAAATATAATTTTGTAGGATACCCATTAGAAGCTAAAGGGTATTATTTCTATAAACCTTCTGAGAACAAAGTGTTTGTTGCTCGAACGACTGTGTTTCTAGAGAAAGAATTGCTTTCTAAGAAAAATAGTGGGAGGACAATAGATCTCGATGAGGATCGAGAACTACAAAATAATGTTGAACCAGAGTTGGAACATGAGCAGAATGAGACTCAAGATGTTAAGAACAATACTGCTCAAGAAACACAGGTCGTTCGTAAATCTAGTAGGATTCGCCATGAGCCAGAGAGATATTATGGATTTCTCCTGACTCAAAGTGGCGATGTGATGCTTGTAGATAATGATGAGCCTCTCACCTACAAGGATGCTATGAATAGTCCAGATTCTGAGAGATGGCTGGAGGCCATGAAATCTGAGATGGATTCCATATATGAAAACCAAGTATGGACTTTGGTTGAACCACCTAATGGGGTAAAACCCATAGAGTGCAAGTGGGTTTTCAAGAAGAAAACTAACATGGATGGAAATTTACAGACCTACAAAGCAAGACTAGTGGCGAAATGTTTCAAGCAAATTCATGGTATTAACTATGATGAAACTTTCTCACCAGTAGCTATTGTCAAATCCATCAGGATTTTGCTTGCGATAGCAGCTTATTATGACTATGAGATCTGGCAAATGGATGTCAAGACCGCTTTCTTAAATGGGAGCTTAGAAGAGGATGTGTACATGACACAACCTCAGGGTTTTGTCGATTCGAGGTTTGCTAGAATGGTTTGTAAGTTGCGACGATCCATTTATGGATTAAAGCAGACCTCTAGAAGATGGAACATCCGTTTTGATGAAACAATCAAAGAGTTTTTTTTTTTGGTAATTAAAATTTATACCAACGAAAAATGATTACAATTCTAGGGGCATACCCCGCGATTCATAATCGTTAATCTAATCGGAACAACAAAGTAGACTAGAATACTAGGATACTACAACATAATAAATTTGGTCCAAACGGACCAAACACAAACAAACAGACAAGTAAATTAAAATACTTGAGGCGGCACCTAAGAAAAAAGGTTTGAAAACACAAACATCATAAATATGCCAAATGCATCCCATCTCGCACGATCCCGGTAAAACAGATCGCACCAAGTTGCTTCCTTAAGAAACTGATTCACCATCACTAGAATAGGCCAATGAATGAGACCCCACTCATTCCCATAGTCGTAAATCTCCCCGAGCAAGTCCACATTCAACCTGTCCAAAAGACAGCCACATATCCAGAAAATTATAGCCATTTCGTCCAGCCCAACACCAACAACATTGATGACCAATCCCTTCTCAAACATCGTGATGGAGTTCCTCATGAGCTTAGTCCCTGCATTCCTTAACAATAGACCCGTGTTAAACATCTCTCGAGTAGGGTCCCTGTCCATGAACATAAGCTGGGCAAACCCCTCGAGATGCTTGTTCCCAATCCCTGTCATGGCCTTAACCATCCTCAAATTCGCGCCGCCACTATGCATGTTGTGAGAACACCCATTCACTAGGTAAAACCTATACTCCATCTACTCATTCCCAAAAGGAACCATACAAGATGTTACGTTCTCATGATATTTCAACAAGTGCATATGTCTAAACCAGTCATTCAAAAGAGACCAGCCAATGTAGAATATCTTCTGCATATTTAAAACCCAGGTCGCATTGTGAGTAGTAAGGACGAAAGCCTCATCATGAGCATTGAAAATTCCATGTCTCCTAATAATGAGGTTCATGGCAATCCATTTCTCAACAAAGCAATTCACAAAACCCAACAAAATGGGACTATAAATAGTCATAAACTTAAACAAAGGCTGGAAGTCCTCAATAACCAAAAGGTTATTCTCCTGGTTCGCACCCAAGCATTATATCATAAGCGTCATCATCCTTGCAATCCCTTCCAGAAAACCCAGTAAAGACTAAATCAGCCTCAACTTCCAATAGACTAGATATTGCAAGGACATTCACAATCCTTGCAATCATCATGAGCGAAAAAAGGGAACCATCACAAACCTGGCCACTAGAAATAGGAACCATTGTACCAGCATCTCGCACTTGGTCATTCATCAAGATGTTTAACCACTTAAAACAATTAACAAAGCAACACATCCAACAGTAGCAAGATCCATGGCCACTTAGGACCATTGAGATTCTTTTCAACAATTCATACGTGAGCCCAGTCCATGGCGTGCAAACTACGTGAGCCCACTGCATCAAAATCAACATTTTGTGGCCACTCACCGCAGCAAGCACTGCCCGAGTCTCATGGCCTCTGTGCACAGCTTGAGTCCTTCTGTGCTCCCCATATTCAGCAGTAAACTACTCCGCATCAAGATCACAAGACAAGGTATTGCCTCCTTGAACAGTTACCAATTCCGTCCAAGCAAAGTGGTGGTAACATATATACCATTCCACAAAAAAGCGTTTCCAATCATATAAATTGGTCACACTCAAGCTCTTCCTCCATAGACAAGTGGTCACAACAAAGTTCGAAAATAAAGTAACGAACAGCAGCACACCATTAGTCCTTGATGTATGGAACCATCCCTCATCACCATCAAATGTCATCTGCTTCTCCGAAATATTCACAATATTCTTCCCCACAACCATACCAGGGTCCTGCGAATAGGACAACAAATGCCCCGAAATACGCGCAACAAGCTCAGTGCTGAACACTTGTTGAGGCAAAAAGACAAACATATGTAGGGCACTAAGAAGAACCCTGTTCCCACACAATAAAATGCTATGTCTATAACATAACATCACTAAGTCCATCAGAATCTCCAAAGAACACTCTGTAGAGGCTTGAGTCTCATTGATAGCGGACCTATCCTCAACCTCAGTTCTCTTTATCGGTGTCTCTGTAGCCCGACACCTCCAAATAACTCTTCCTTCATAAACAAGAGATCCAATACCAGAAACCGAAAAAAGGTTAAAGAGATCCTTTAAACCTTCATCGCACCTCAACTTACAAGAGGGGAGGCCAAGACTAGCCCCAAACTGCTTCTGACTAGACAAATTTCCCCCTCCGAAGAAGACAAAACCCATATCGACTTGAACCCCAAGAGAAAGACAGGGGTTAAGAACCAACAGAACCATCTGGTGGTCATCATTATTGTTACCATTCAAATCAAGGAGAGATGAAGGCGTACAACCAAAGCTTTCCTTCAGGAAACCCTTTTGGACCACAATATCAAAAAAACTCACCTGCACCGAAACCCCTTAAACCAAATAC
Source organism: Kitagawia praeruptora (assembly GCA_037693485.1). Lineage (NCBI taxonomy): Eukaryota > Viridiplantae > Streptophyta > Magnoliopsida > Apiales > Apiaceae > Kitagawia > Kitagawia praeruptora. The sequence continues at coordinate 82,037,654 of CM075345.1, forward strand.
AAACCCTTCCACCGGGCTACAGTCCTGAAAACCCATTAATGCTAAAAAAATATATAGTATAAGAAATTTGTGGAAAAAGGTGTGAGATGAGAAGGGAAACGTGAATTTCGGGAGGAGGTATATAGATCTGATGAAAAGGTGATTAGATTTTGCAGATTTTTGTGATGGCTAGAAGAAAGATTTAAGAATCTAGAGAGAAGGGAGAGCGTTTCTCTCTCTAGACGACTCTCATCGTATCCAAAATCCAAACGTATCCAAAATCCAAACAATCAAAGAGTTTGGCTTCATACAAAATGAGGATGAACCGTGTGTTTACAAAAAATGGTCTCACCGATCTTTACTTGGTGGGACAGCAATACTACACAGCCAAAGTTCAGAAAGTTGGACAGAGTGCTAGTCAACTCAAATTGGCATTCCTTTCTCCCTTGCTCCTCTGCGGAATTCATCTCTCGGGGTTTGTCTGATCATTGCCCTGCAATCACTTCGCTTGGAACTAGTTTCTCCTCCGGGGTGAAGCTCTTCCAATTTTTTAATCACCTCATTGAGAATCCTGATTTCTTGGAAACTGTGGTGAAAGCTTGGTCTGTGGAGGTAGAGGGAAATCCTTGGTTTATTTTGACCTCTAAGCTCAAAAATGTAAAGTTGGCTCTTAAGGGCCTAAACAAAAAGGTGGGGGACATCCATCAGTTAGTGATTCTATCTCGGGATGCTCTATCTCAGTTTCAGAGTGATATGCCTACAAACCCCACTGCTGCATATTTTGAAGAAGAAAAGGAGTTTATTGAGAACTATTCAGTAGCCTTAAGATTAGAGGAGCAGTTCTTAAAGTAGAAATCCAGGATACAGTGGTTAAAACTTGGTGATGGCAATAGTAAGTTTTTCTATAACTCCTGCAGAGGGAACTGGAATACTAATAAAATTATTTCTCTTCGTGACTCGGAGGGAGTTTCCCACTCTTCGCATGCTGATATGGCTAAAGTGGCGACGGATTTCTATAAAGACATTTTGGGGAAAAAGTCTGAGGTAGCTGAATTTCCAAATGACATCCCTCTTCCCTCTCTCTCAGATTCCCAGCTCAATCATGTGGCTACCCCTTTCTCTGAAAGTGAAGTGTTGAGCACCCTAAAAAAAATGGCAAAGAACAAAAGTCCTGGACCGGATGGGTTCACTGTTGAATTCTACTTGGCTGTTTGGCATGTGGTGGGAAATGATATGACAAAAGGTATCATGTATTTTTTTAATACTCTGCACCTGCCTAGAGTAATAAATGCTGTTACTATCTGCCTAGTTCCTAAGCAGGCTAACCCATCAGAAATGCAACACTTTAGGCCCATCTCATTTTGTAACGTCCTGTATAAATGTATTTCCTCTATGCTGGCCAAGAGACTTAAAGCTGTCCTTCCATCCATCATATCTCCGGTGCAGTCTGCGTTTGTAGCAAAGAGATCCACTGGTGACAATATCTTTCTTGCTCAAGCTTTATGTAAAGACTATAATGGCAACTCAGGTGAACCCCGATGTGCTATAAAGTTGGACATCCATAAGGCCTTTGATTCCCTAAACTGGAAGTTCCTGTTTATGATTCTGGAAAGAATGAGATTTCCCCACCAGTTCATCATGTGGCTGGAGAAATGCATCACCTCCACAATGTTCTCTGTAAATTTAAATGGCAGTCTTGAAGGTTTTTCAAAGGTGAGTCTGGCCTGAGGCAGGGTGACCCCCTATCCCCCTATCTGTTTGTGATAGCCATGGAGGCTCTCTCAGCTTGTCTGAGTAAGGTGACCAGGGATCTTAACTTTAAATTCCATTATAGAACAAAGGAGGTAAACCTGAACCATATTATTTTTGCTGATGATGTGTTCCTGTTTAGTCATGGTGATCTTAGTTCAGTCTCAGCACTTTTGGATGGGATAAAGCTTTTTTCAAACTGTTCTAACCTCAAGCCTAATCTTTCAAAGACTACTTGTTTCATTGCCAATGTTAGACAGGAAGTTGTTGATGATATTCTTGCTTATTCGGGGTTCCAAAGAGGTCATATGCCTATCACTTACTTGGGTTTACCTCTCATTACGGGCAAGCTAAGCAAAAATGATTGCCAGACTCTGATCACCAGACTGTGTAGCAAAGTGGAGTTGTGGACAGCTAGATTTCTAAATTTTGTAGGCCGCCTCCAACTGATCAAAGCTATTCTGGTCAGTATGGTGGGTTATTGGAGTATGTACTTATTTCTTCCTAAAGGAATTCTTAAGAAGATTAATGCTCTTTTCTTCAAGTTCCTTTGGGGAGGATTCTACAAGCCAGATGGGAAATGTCAGTATAAAGTAGGGTGGGAGGAATGCTGTAAACCGAAAGCGGAAGGTGGTCTTGGGATTCGAAATTTATTTGAATGGAATGATGCTGCCATTCTCTATCAGCTGTGGCGTATTCTACACCCCACCTCTAGCTCTCTTTGGATAGCATGGTTCCATAAAGTCCTGCTGTGGAAGAAGGAATTCTGGACTGCCTCAATGCCATATCGCTGTTGTTGGATTGTGAGGAAATTATTCAATGCTAGGAAGCTGGCCTTGCAGCACTTGCACTATAATATAGGAGAGAACTCTAGCTTTCTCTTCTGGCATGATCCCTGGGTTCAAAAGAAGCCTCTTCTGGCCATCTCCCCCTCCATTATCTCAACAGCCGAGTCCACAAGCTCAGTAAGCATCAACGTCTACCTTAGAAATGGGACATGGGATTTGCCATCTTCGAACCATAACGATGTCATTGAAATTAGATGGGCGGTTCAGCAAGTCCAGATTCATAAATCTGATTCCATTACTTGGGATGGAATGTCAGCAAAGAATGTTAAATTAACTTTTATTTGGTCATCCATTCGGGGTACTGGAAATCAAGTCCAGTGGTTGGATATGGTATGGGGGAAATTCAATATCCCGAAATGCTCGTTTGTAACTTGGTTGGCCATAAAGAACAGGCTCCTCACGAAGGATAGAATGCTCTTGTTTGGAATGCAGGTAGACCCAAAGTGTGTCCTATGTGGGGTGGATGATGAGACGGTCAGTCACATTTTCTCTGACTGCCCATTTTTCGATCTAATTAGCAGGTCCATGCCAATGCGCTTCACTAGGAATTGGTCCAACTGTCAACTAGGTAACTGTGTTAGTAGACAGTTGGGGGCAAAGGAGCAAACAATTGCTGAACTATTTTTTAGCACAACTATCTACCATGTCTGGAAGGAACGTAACTACCGCATGCACAACTCTGGCCCTGGCAATCCAACCTCTGTTGTTAGTAGTGAGATCAGGCGCATGGTGCGCGAGAAATTGTTCTCTTGTAGCCTGTTTAAGATTTGGGTTCGAAAAGACCCGACCATCATCTTATTTACCATGTAAAAGAATAGGTCTGGTACATCCGTCGGTTGAGTAGGGTTTACCTTCTTATTCTTTGTATCATGTTATGTTGTTTGCTGTAATGGTTGGATGTTGATTCGCGGGGTATGCCCCTAGATTTGTATCAGATGTTCCTTTTGGTATAAATTTTTAATTAGCAAAAAAAAAAAGTTTTTTTTTTGCTACAAAATAAGAATGATAGGTACTAACAGATGAGAGTCGCTAGAGAGAGAAATGCTCTCCCTTCTCTCTAAAACCCTAATAGCCGTCTCTAAAATTTAGCCATCTCTGCACCTATTTTCCATCCGATCTACATAACTAACCTTCACGAATTCATCTTCTCTTCCTCTCTACCCCTATCCACCATATTTCTTATACATATATTTTATTTGTACTTTATCGATTGTGTTCTTCGGAGATGGGTTTCAGTTTCATGGTGTTGGAACTCCCCTATCTTGTTCTTAAGCTGTCCACTTCGGTTGTGGATGTTGCAGTTGGGCTCAGCCCTTTCGTTGATTATGAGATGGGTTTTTTGGGGTGGAAACCTTTTAAGTGTCAATCCATAGACCTGTTGGTTTATTTGATTATTGTTCTGAAGGGTTATCCCTTTCTGTTGAGCGATTTCTATCATGGGTTGTTGATTGAAGGGGAGTCCTTCGCCTTCAGTCCCGATGTTTGCTTTGAAATTATGTTTGTTGAGGCTACTTCGAAGTGCCTTTATTATTGGGATGAAGATCTTTGTTGCTAAAGAAAACTTCATCCTGATGAATGGTGTGGTGTCCCTTGTTGGTGCCAAGATTAATGGTGTTATTGGAGATAGTGAGGCTCGCCATCTGTTTGGCGAAAAGATTGAAAGAGTTGGAAAATCTGTTGTGAAAGCCAATACTTTTGCGATGGATAACAACCCATTCAAGATTGGAATCAATGTTGATTTTGTTGTGCGTACTTTTGGTAAATGCAATTTGTTTTTTTTTTTTTTTTTTGCTAATTAAGTTTTTTTTTTTTTTGCTAATTAAGTTTTTATACCAAAAGGAAACAACTGATACAAATCAAGGGGCATACCCCGCGAAGTCAACAACCAAACATTACATAACCCTTAAAAAGGACAGCAACAGAGCTACTAAACTAGACTAAACTAGTTTACACATATCCGCATAGCACTATGCCTTGATTTAACAATTTGTAGGAGAGAGATTTTAATCTGGTGCCGCCAACAACCCTGGTTTGAAAACAACCCAAGCGCTATGAACATGCATACGCGCAAATCCCACATAGGTTCCCTGGTACATAAACAGCACTATGGGCTTAAGCTCCTTCCTGCCACATTTAGCTTTGCACCTAGGCAACCGCTTTTTCCTTAACTTCCCCTTATGAGCGTTGAGAAATGCAAGGGGCCAATCAGTACTGTTCGTACCCGGCAGCAACATATCCTCTTTATCCTGCAGTGCTTCCTCAACTGAGGTCTCGCAATTAGTAAACTGTTCTAGTTTAGGCCTTGCCGTTGCAAGCTCATCGCTCTGTTTATCAATATACCAATCCACATCTGCCATGTCCATCCTCTGCGTTTGAGCACGAGCCCAAGCAACCTTCCAAACTTCATGGATATTCAAATCCTTGTTCCTCTGATATAACTCATCAATGACATCTCTTTTGGGAATTTCATCGAACACCTTCAAGGCATCAATAACTACCCCCTCCGAACTAGGTAGAACTACCTTCTCCATCCTTTTGGGATAATACATAGACACTTCAAAGAGGCCAAGATTCCCGGGAGTTTTTGTCTCCAGTAAATAGGTCGCACCCTCAATAGGATTCGCCTCCTCAACTAAATATTGATTTTCAGCTCCCAACGCATCTATTTTGCAAGACAGAGGGTCCATCAGTGCCGAAAATCCCACTTCAAGGTTATTTTTAGCATTATCCCAGAATGGTTCCTTCTTCAGATTGAGCCATCAAAAAGCCTTTATCCTTCAGGAAGTTTTCCATTTCCATGATATTTCTCCGCAAAGTTATTAATTCAATTCTTTCAAGTTCACTAAGGGGCTCATCCTCAGGAGGAGAGCGACCATCATTTGTCATTCCTGAGACTAAACCCAAGGATTTGTCTACCAAGGAATTACCAGCACACAACTCCAATGAGTTCTCATCTAAAGATGCCGATCTCATCGAAACCAAAGTTACAGGACTCGGAGAACCAAAATCCCCGCAAAAATCCTGAGAACATGTCATAGATATTATAAATAAGAAATTTAGAGATAAAGGTGGAAGATTAAGAGAGGAGAGGTGGGTTTAGGAAGGATATTGTAGATCTGATGGAGAAATTGTGAAGAAAAGCTAAGTTTTGAGGCGGCTAGGGTTCCAGAGAGAGAGACTAAGCGACTCTCATAGTGTTGCAACAGGAGTTGGCAATGCTTAATATCAAATCATGAAATTGTCAACTAATTAAGTTTTTATACCATAAAGGAACAACTGCTACAAAACTAGGGGCTTACCCCACGAAGTCAACATAATTAAACTAAACTAGTCTAAACTAGTTTAAAACCAACAATATAGAACTATGCCTATATTACATAATTAAGCAGATAGAGCACCATGCAATGGGCTGTCAATTCAGATCATTTTCCATCGCCTTGCTAGGACATGTCTGATCACCCTTCCGAAGTCTGCAGTGCTTGATCCATGCCCTAGTCCATTGTGCCCGGGCCTCCTTATCCTCTTCTATACCTTTCTCATCTTGAATCTCTCCGGGGGGCGAGTCCAGCTTGGGATCCTCCTGTATTATCTCTGAATCAACATGGATAGTCACATCCCCAACCAGACTAAACAGAGGCCCCAAATATTGCATGTTACCTTGAATCGGCACCTTTGAGCTGCTCCTTCCTTCCCTAAGCTCCTTAGTGAGGATTGTGCTGATACGTCTAGTCTAGATGTTTTCTCGATTGAGAATAAATTGAATGGCGACTTCGATGCTTCACTGGTTCCATGTCGTTCCTTTGCTAGAACATTAGGATGGGTTTGTGGGAACCATGTGGCTGGAATCTGTCGAAGTAGAATGCTTGTGGTATCCCTTGTACATGATGCAGGGCTTTTGAGCGATGTTAGCTTTGATGTTTGGCCTGTTGATGGCTCTGATGAAACAAAGAGGGGATATAGTTTGCAGGCTGTCTTTTGTCAAGCTTTATGGAAAACATGGGAAAGAACTAGTGTTGACCAGAACAATGAAAGTTGTGGTGCCATCAGTCTTTTTGATAGAGACATGAATTTATGGCTTTCTGCTAGCAGATGTGGTTAGGCTGTGAATATGCGTCGAAGGTGTGAGATTCAGGGCTTTAATGCTCAAAAGATAGCTAATGTGCAGGTGATTTTAATGGAAGTAAATTGCAAGGGGCAAGGCAGTTTAGGGGATTGTGACATGGTGGACTCTGAAATGGGAACAGTTCAGGAGACTGTGTACATACAGGGGGCTTGGTTGTTCAGGGGGATGGATGTTGAATCTGCGATTAGTCTGATTATGACCTGTGAAGTCACTGTTTCTCGTGATTTTGTGATGTTTAAATTTGTGTCAAGACAGAGTAGTTACCATATTGTAACTATTGCGGATTACAATGTCATGGAGTCGAATGGTTTGAACAAGAAGCTGTTGTGGTTTCTTCTTTGTGTGTGCAGAATTGATAAGCCAAGGCCTATCGATTTTGTTGACAGAATTGATAGCTCTGACAATGCGAGCTCCTTCGTCCTATGCAACTGGGCTTTGTACACCGTGAAGGGGTTTAAGTGTTCTCTTGGAATAATGAAAATGATGAACCAGCGTAGTGTCTGGTATTTTGCAGAATTTGTGTTGTTGGGGATTGGAAGTTTATTACTGGTCGGGATGCACTTGGTGACAATACATGGCGTATTGTTTTGGTTTGTCAAGATGTGGGTGAATACTGCCGTGATGCAGTGCTACTCGGGAGGTCCATGGCATAGTTGTTGATTTTGCTTAGGTTCGTGTTATGTTGTTGTTGATTGCTAGTTTTAACTAGCATTATTGATGATTTTTCTTTGTTGTTCCGCTAGGTAGATGTGTTACTAATTGCGGGGTATTCCCCTTGAAATGTAATCTTTTGCCTGTGGTATAAATTTTAATTAGCAAAAAAAAAAGGTTTTTTTTCTAATTAAAATTTTATACCAAAAGGAACAACGAATACAAATCTAGGGGCATATCCCGCGAAATCAACATCTAAACATTACAAACCAACCTAAAAATAAATGGACATTATTCCTAACGGAATAATGGCAAAGCAACAACCAAACTACAAAAGAAACCTGTTTAACCTAGTTGATTGAAGCAGAAAATTAAAAACTAGATGAGAGTCGTCTAGAGAGAGAAACTCTACCTTCTCTCTAGAACTTTTAGCAGCCTTAATTTCTAACACATTTTTCCAACATATCTTTTTTTTTTTTGCTAATTAAAATTTTATACCAAGAAGGAACAACAAACATAGATCTAGGGGCATACCCCGCGAAATCAACATCCGAATAAACTACACAACATTAAGTCATAATAGAGTCTGCATATAGACAAAGACAGAAAAAACCTAATCTAAGGCGCCCTGCCAGCATGTCCACCCCTAGTCGCTCTCCATTGCTTGATTTTGGACTTCGTCCAGCGTGCTGTTCTAGCCTGACCTTCGACCACCCCTCCCTGAACAGGAGCCTCACTGACAGCCTTCATTTAATCCTCACTGGTTGTCAAGCCTTGACTACCATCAACCTTCACAGCATTCTCCCTAGGCTTGCTAAAAGCATCCTTTAAGACCTGACCATCCATTACCTGGCCACCCTCTTCGACCTCCTTGCCAACATGCATTGATGCAGAGCTGTCCAAGACACCATTTCCGATAGAGACTTTATCAATCACGGGCAGAATACTCACAATGGGAAAGTCATCCCATGGGATATCATCCTGAAGTCTCCCAGTCTCCTGACCACTAGACACAGGGTGGTCTATTGCAGCAATGCCATCATTTAGTCCATTGGCCATTAGGTAATTGAACGCTTCATCAACCTCCGCATCAATCTGCTCCTTCACAGTTACTTTCTCATTGGTTTGATTTACCATCTGCTCTCCCACATGGATGTTATTACACGAATCCTTCAAGGTCCCATCCCTGGGACAACCATTGCTATCAAACATAATCTCAAGAGGGAGTCCTTCAAGAGGAAATTCAATACCTCCACTTATCACGAAGTCCTGCAATTGAAAGGTATCATTAAGAACTACACAGAGCTCTTCATTCGGGGCACATTCAGAGATGCCAATCAAAAACTTTCCAGAGCGCATAAATTGCAGGTCCTTTTTCCCCTGTAGCACTGGCACCACATACCCCATGTACTCGATAAACAATTTCAAGAGTTGCAAGTAGTTCCTAGCCTGAGTAGTAAGCTGTTGCCGTGCCCTACTTGCATCCTCCTCCAATCCTTCATTTCCTGACCTATCATCCAATCTACTCGCTTCATAAGGAGGAGCAGCAACAGAAGTAGGAACTGGGTCACTCTCAATTTTTCCATCCCAAAAGTCATTAGTGACAATTCTTGAAACTAGGTCCTCCAGTAAACCCAAATTGACCTCCTCACCTCCTGAATCCTCATCTTTTGCATAACTTAAGTTCACACAGTCAATAGCATTGCGCTCCAAATTCACATCTTGGGTACCAAACTGGGCGACAACCGCAATCATACCCAGAGCATCCTTTTCTCTCGAAGCTAAAGCCTCCGCCCTTACTGGGGTACACCTAATAACATTCCTGTTGAGGCCATCTTTATCGTCCTTTGTCACACCCTCCAAGACAGGCGAGGCACTCAAAGGAGCCCCAGAAAGCTCCAAAACCCTATTTCCCTCCGTTGATATTGCAACATTTTGTTCACCCATAGAGGCCCCCACCTCAACATTATCAGTTACCATGATATCCCTGTGAGTCGGTTTAGGTTTGGAACCCACACCCATGACTACACCAGGAGGACCATCATCACATAAACTAGGCATCCTAGAATTAACCTCCCCCTCCTGGATACCCACATCAGCAACATATCTTGGATTCATAGAATCAGATAATTCAGTAAGAGTATGATCCCCTATTTCATTCATTTTAATCAGTTTCTTTTGTGCGGAAATCTTACCTTCAATCATTTGCAGTTTAACCAAACTACGAGTGCGCGCCGCAGCTCCAGATCTAGAATAAACCGCAACAGAAAAGTCCTCAACCTTCCTCTGAGTAAGATCACCCACAGAAGAATCACCCTTATGAGATTCCACATCAAGTGAAATTCCCTCATCCGAAAAGCCCTCATCAACTTTCTGGTACTTTGCCAAACGCTCCATAGTCTGAGAAGAGGACAACCTCCCTCTTTGAGTACGAATGGGAAGTCGTACCCCATAAGAAATAGCTTCCATTGAGTTGCCTCCTTCCAAGAGTTCCTCTGAAACCATCCCTTGTCTTTCACTGTCCTTTTTAACGCGGGCATCCTCCAAGGGAAACACCGTCACAAGGTTCTCCGAAAAAGAGACCCTCTTCGGACTCCTAATCGTACTATCCACATGAAGACAAGCTTCAGATCCTCTCGCATGGGGAGGAATCTCAGTCACTAAGTTATCCGAAAACGAAACCCTCTTCATTAGAAAATAATTATATAGTAAGAAATATGGTGTTTGAGGTGAGAGATTGAAAGAGGAAAGGTGGATTAGGGAAGGATAATGAGAAGATCTGATGAAGAAATTGAGTAGATTATGGTAAAGATTTTGTGGCGGCTAGGCTTTTAGAGAGAGGTTAGAGAGAAGTTAGAGCATACGACTCTCATTTTTCTGTTTGTAATGTTTTAGTGTTTGTTTTTTTTTCCACCAGATCTTTTCAATCAGCCTTCGTTAATCCATCTCCCATCTCTATTCCTTCACCTATACACTAAATTTCTTATAAATTATTTATTTTCTCCTTTGTTTTTGTGCTTTGTTGTCGATGGGGCTTCCGGATTCTACCGTTGGAAGTTTCATCTTGGTTTGGTTGGAGGTTGAACCTCAGGTTTGTGCTAATTATGTTGTTATTTCTACACAAACCATTATGAGATTGTTCGATTGGAAAAGATATTCGATTAGATTGGTATCTTTAATACCGAAGTTTATCACTGTGATGGTAGATATAACTGAAGGTTTCCTTTCCGGTGGAGCTGGGTGGTTCTATCCTTTAGGCGATGGAATTCAGAGCTTTGTCTCTAGTCTTGTCGGGGTCTTGGTTGTGAAATTGGGGGCTGAAGACTCAGTTGGTATGGAGGGTTTTCCCAGATCTGTGCATACCATGTTCGGTGCAGTCAAGGGATTGAAGGGGTATATACCTTCTTTTGAGGTCTCACGCTATGCGTTCCATCTTCATCAACACCAGGTGTTTGACTTATTGCCGCAACGAAATGTCGCAACTGATTTGCAGCAAGAGAAACATAATTTTTCTTCAAAGCAAGACAGTTGGGCCTTGGTTGCCAACTGTGGGCGCCTTGATGATGGTTTGCTCAGAGGGGGTATTTTCATCACCAAGGGTATGTGGTTAATTCATGATGCTGAGCTGCAGAGGTTGGAAAAGCTAACTCTTCTGGGTGCTTTGAGTTCTGGAATTACTCTCAATGAAAGTCCTGTGAGGATTGTCGGTGGGATGCTGGACAAGCGGAACACGATGATTATTACAGTTCTTGGCAAATGGATGACCTTGGACATGGATTGTTTTGAGGGTAAGAGATGTATGTTGAGGTTAAGTTTGTTTGGAAGTACTCAATGTTTGGTGTTTGGGCCTTATATCGTCGATGATGTTACTTATATGATTAGTATATTATGTAAGTATGTTGTGGAGGCTTTCAACCAGATTTTTAGTAGTGAGATATTGGATTTCATTGCGCGCAAAATTCTAAACACCGAGGATGTGCCTTTCTTTGGGCAACAAATGTTTCTTAATCCTTTTGGATTTAGATGGTGTGTGCGGTTGAAGTGCTTAGAGCATTATGCTGTTATGACGATGGCCAAACTCTTGTGCGGCAAGAGGTTTGTAAAAGGGGATGGTCAAGTTAATTTATGTGCAACCTCTTGCTGCGGTTTCGCAGACAAGGTCTTGGCTTGCCGGGACACCACTTTGGGTGATGGTGTGAGAGAGCTTGGTTTACAGACGTTTTTGTATGATGTTTTTCTTGCTCTGGTCATAGAGGGATCTTGTAATGAGAAGAACAAGATGCTGGGGTGGACACACTCATATTGGGTCAGGTGGTTTTTCAAGGATAATCGTGGCACTTTTGTCCGGTTATTTGAATTGGTGACCCGTTTCAATTGGGGTTTGCTGGATGGTTTGTGGTCGATTTATGATGATGGTTTCATTATTAGAGTGAACCAGGATACTAGGCGCAAATTGAATGACATTGGTTATGACAATGTTGCTTTGGACATTTGTTACTGGCTATTCGCTTTGAGGATGATTCTAAAGTAGTCTTGGCTTTGGGCCGGATAGATATTACAGAGATAATTGCGAATTGTATTGTGATACATAACAGGCCTGGAAGTCCTGTGACTCGAATGTGGATTTTGTCAATTCTGGAAATTGCCTATTGGCGGAGAAGAAATTCTCTTTTTCATGAAGCTGTTAGTAGGGTGGATGTTCTGTTGGAGGTAATTATTGGTAGCTGGGACTTACAAGGTAAGACCTTAGTTCTGTTTGTTGGTCTAATCATGGAGGGGTTAGAGGTTATACATAACTGGTTGTGGAATCTTGGGTTCGTTTATGCTTATGATAAGTTCATAGTTGCAAGGGTGGGTTTGAAGCGACACTGATGTTGGGGTCACTGGATTGCTTCGCTCTCTTGTTGAAGATTGGTTTATTAGAAGTATGACTAGGTTCGCTAGAATATTTGGGTTTGTTGATGTGTGAGAATGAGGAGGACTTGGTTAAAATATGGCGGTATGAAGGCTTGTATACGCATAGAGCTGACCATTTTTGTGAGTCAGGTGATCAGGTTGAAAACATCTTGTGTAGGTGTTTCCTCTTTTATGAGGAAGTTTTTAATTACTTTGCTGCTGTCTTTTGGGCGGGTTAAAATGGATGTTGGTACAGATGGCCTACCTGAGGTCCATATAGTGACTCTAACGGTTGCTTTGGGAGACAGCAAATGGCTGATGAGAAGCATGCAGAGCTTTGACAAGTATGATGCTATGATTAGGAGAAGGGTTTCTGTCTCCTGTGATTACATTTTATTTGGATCGAATCTATTGGTGTCTTGCTTTGTCATGATTGGTGTTCAAGCTTCATGCCATATGGGCAATTTTAATCAGCTGGGGGCTGGTTCTCCTTCCAATGAAAAGTTAGCCGGTGGTGCTTTTTTGGAGGTCGACCCCATGTTGATGGATGTCATATGGATGTTTTTGACGAAATGCGATTGTCGAAATGGGTTTGCGGATGTGCAAGAACAGGAGCTTGTGGAGGGACCACTTCTAGTGGTATGTTAGTCAGAATGTGTGTAACTTAGTTGTTTAGTTGTTTATTTGTTTGGATTTTCAGTTGATTGCTAGTTATCTAGCATTATTGTTGTTTTTTTTTACATGTTGTTCCGTTAGGTAGATGGTTTTCTAATCGCGGGGTATGCCCCTAGAGATGTAATCATTTTCCTATGGTATAAAATTTAATTAGCAAAAAAAAACCTGTTTAACCTAGTTAAAACACATAAGAGAATAAACTGATCCTTCAGGATCACATCCTTGAGACTCCCCTACGCATGCAATCAGCAAGCTATTGTCCTTCAACACCTGGTTGAGCTCCCATTGAGTAAAATCCATGTCAATCATGAGGTCCATATTTAAGCTCACCTGCACCACATCATTCTTTGTTCCATGCAATCGGAGCTCATTAACGACCTCATAGCCGCATTCAATATATACCATTATAGTATCCCTCGACTTAGAGTATCCCGACAGCATGACAACAGCCCAGCAAGAATTGAGTCTTGAAAAGACAAACTCATTTTCATCAATAGAGTCCCCCACAACCTCTACAAGAGTAGCAGGTAAACCATAATCAATGGCATAGTTTCTGAAAACTAAAACCCAAGCAGGGATAGAGACGCCCAAATCACAAGGAGCCCAACCATGGACCTGCACAGAATGCTTTCCAACCCCATAGAAAAGGACCAAACCACCTGGCCCGTTCATGTGAATAATACCATCCAGGAATCGACATTCTAAATGCCCATCACCACACCAATTCGCAACCTTGAACCAACCATCTAACTTGTAATTAAACAGGTGACCCTTCAAGCCATGAAAGACATAGTCACAACCAATAGCCTCCACTGCCACATCGACAACAAACTGAATGAAACCTTGAGCACCATCCTTCACATTAGCATCGCTAAATGCAAATCACTGGTCCGTCATCACTCCACACATGACAAACAGACCGAGAACAGCCCCCAAGGGTACAACCATCACTAAAAACTGTCCCATAAAATGAACACATAAACCACAAGCTGTATAGGCCTCCATGCCAAAACCATCTAGTCCAAAAGACCTGAGCGTGATTTCTTCATAGAGCTCCAAAGAACCAGGTGAGGTGAAACCCTCAATTCCAAAGAAGCTAATAAACCCGCCATCTTGTTTATTAAAAGCAAGAACAAGGGAAAAGACCCCTCTCCCATTTGAAGACCTACACTCTCCTTGACAATTCTCCAGTTTCAATGTCAATAGAAACTGAAATAAACCAAAAACAGGGCAAAACCTGTTTCAATGCCATTCAACTTGGCTGCATTGTTAGTATACACCTCGAGGCGATGTATCATCACATCAAGCATAAGACGAAAATGCCCTCTCAAACTAGTGAGAGTAACACCATAGTCAATACACTTCTCCTCAAATTCAGCAGCACTTTCGTTCAAATTCCCCATCTGCACTTTAATCAGCCATGTGGGAGCCATGTGGCATTCCTAGTATTATATGTAGATGACATATTACTAATAGGGAATGACATTTCTTCTCTACAGGCTGTGAAGACTTGGTTGGGAAAAAAAAGGTTAGTGGGAGCCATGTGGCATTCCTAGTATTATATGTAGATGATATATTACTAATAGGGAATGACATTCCTTCTCTACAGGCTGTGAAGACTTGGTTGGGAAAAAAAAATTCTCGATGAAAGACTTAGGCGATGCTGCCTATATCTTAGGGATCAGGATCTATAGAGATAGATCTAAAAGATTAATCGACTTAAGTTAGAGTACATACATTGACAAGGTGTTGCATCGTTTTGGGATGCAAGAGGCAAGAGGGGGATATGTCCTAGTGTCTCATGGGATAGCTCAAAGGAAAACTGTCGTAAATCATCAGATGATAAGGACTATATGAGTAAAGTACCATATGCTTCGGCAATTGGTTCTATAATGTATGCAATGATATGTACTCGTCCTGATGTCTCGTATGCTTTGAGCATGACGAGCAGATTCCAGTCTAATCCAGGTGAGGGTCACTGGACAGCTATCAAGAATATTCTTAAGTACCTTAAACGGACTAAAGATTTGTTCTTGATATACGGAGGAGATGAGAAGCTAGTTGTAAGAGGTTACACTAACGCTAGTTTCCAGATAGATAGGGACGATTCTTTGTCCTAGTCTAGATTCGTGTTTTGTCTAAATGGAGGTGATGTAAGTTTGAAAAGTTTAAACAAGAGACAGCAGCTGATTCTACAATGGAAGCTAAGTATATTGCTGCCAGTGAAGTAGCCAAAGAGGCTTTTTCACTGGCAGCAATATACTTAGCTTCCATTGTAGAATCAGCTATTCCATTGTAGAGATGCAAACTCTAACCCAGTCGCAATCTACATAATGAGAGTCGTATGCTCTAACTTCTCTCTAACCTCTCTCTAAAAGCCTAGCCGCCACAAAATCTTTACCATAATCTACTCAATTTCTTCATCAGATCTTCTCATTAACCTTCCCTAATTCACCTTTCCTCTTCCAATCTCTCACCTCAAACACCATATTTCTTACTATATAATATTTTCTAATGAAAAGGGTTTCGTTTTCGGAAAACTTAGTGACTGTGATTCCTCCCCGTGCGAGAGGATCTGAAGCTTGTCTTCATGTGGATAGTCCGATTAGGAGTCCGAAGAGGGTCTCCTTTTCGGAGAACCTTGTGACGGTGTTTCCCTTGGAGGATGCCCGAGTTAAAAAGGACAGTGAAAGACAAGGGATGGTTTCAGAGGAATTCTTGGACGGAGGCAACTCAATGGAAGCTATTTCTTATGGGGTACGACTTCCCATTCGTACTCAAAGAGGGAGGTTGTCCTCTTCTCAGACTATGGAGCGTTTGGCAAAGTACCGGAAAGTTGATGAGGGCTTTTCGGATGAGGGGATTTCACTTGATGTGGAATCTCATAAGGGTGATTCTTCTGTGGGTGATCTTACTCAGAGGAAGGATGAGGATTTTTCTGTTGCGGTTTATTCTAGATCTGGAGTTGCGGCGCATACTCGTAGTTTGGTTAAACTGCAAATGATTGAAGGTAAGATTTTCGCACAAAAGAAACTGATTAAATTGAATGAAATAGGGGGTGATACTCTTATTGAATTATCTGATTCTATGAATCCAAGATATGTTACTGATGTGGGTGTCGAGGAGGGGGAGGTTAATTCTGGGATGCCTAGTTTATGTGATGATGGTTCTCCTGGTGTAGTCATGGGTATAATAGAAAAACATTGTACTCCGTATCTGCTAAACAAACACCGAAACACGTAACCAGGTCCAGGAGAGTGTTTCACTCCAAGGCGGGCAAGGCAGAAGAAGCTCTGGCACAAAAATATTATGAACAACAACAAAAAAATGGTGAGCTCAGTTGAAGAAAATAGTATAGGTGCATCAGCAGAAGCATCTGCTGAACTCAATTGTATTGATCTTTCCACCCCTGATATTCAAAATTCTGTTTCTTTGCTCAAACAGGTACCCCATAACTCTACTTACAAATATTCATGTGTGTGTATATTTGCTGAATTATTTTATACTTTTTTAAGTTATTGCCCAGTTGTGTGATCTTTAGCTGCTTCAAGATTATGATAGTCATGAAAGTTATTAACTTTATTGTTGTTTTGTAATTCTTGAAATTATGGGGTTGCATAAAAAGATTAGTCTAATTTGAATTCACGGATAAGTAATTTTATACTTACGTTAATTAACATTCTAATAAAATTATATATTTTTCTAAATAAAAATAAAAATGATATATTTATATTAATTTATTAATACAATTTATCAATCGGTGCGTAGTTAACATAATATGATTGTATAAATTTAAGACAAAGATTCTCTACTGGAGGATAGAGTAGTAGTTGCAACTTGCAACAGGTATAAATAAATTAATTTCAGAGTTTATAATTATTTAACTAATAAATAACTAATAAATCATAATAATATATTAAATATTATTAAAATATTAAAATATTTTCAATTTTATTTCAATTAATCGGATTAATCCTCAATCTAACGATTAATTCTTGCTCTTATCGAGTCCGGCATCTAATTTCTTGACAACATAAACTGATTACTTTCATGAGTTGTACACATAATTCTCTTTAAAGCAAGCACGGTATGAAATGTAAATAATTATTAATGTCATAATATAATATTGAATGAAATAATATTTTATGCTAAACTAACAATGATATTAGGTTCAAAATTTTAGAGATTATCTATTTACTCTCTCGATCCCCTTTAATATATTCATTTTTAAAGCAATATAAATTTCTAATTTTTTTTATAATTACTATTTTTACAAGTTGATAATTCTCATTTTTTGAAGATAATAATTAGGGTAATTATAAGAAAAATTATCCAACGGGTAAAAGGAAATGGAGGGAGTACGTTTTTACGGTTGAAGAACTCGTAACTAGATCAACCTCGTAATAAACCCCCAAACAAGTTTGTAAACAAGTTACAAAATTGTTTATTAAGATTTTTATGCATGTTCAAATAAATACAAATAAATACAGGAATTTGCGTGATAATTTTTCTAAATGCTTGCATATATTACAAAATGATAAATATATATAATGATTAATTTCAAAAGTAATAAGAACATTATCAATTAATAATCTACCTTCAATAAAAATGCTCTGTTTATCCAATATCAATGATTGGAAACATGATTTCAACCTATTTGCCATGACCTTCGATAAGTAGCTAAGGAGCACATTACAAAGCGATATTTGTCATTAGGTCCGTTTGGAAAATCTTATTTTTCAGAAATAAGTTATTTATTCTGGATAAAAGGTAGAAAATATGTACTTTTTTCTGAAATAAGTAACTTATTTTTGTAAGATAACGAATATTAAACTTCCAATACACATTTTTTTCTAAAAAAAAGTACGTAAATACGAAATTTTTCCCGAAATAAGTAACTTATAAGTTGCTCATCAGATTTGCCAAACACCCTAATTGTTTGATATCAATGATACATTGTGCACTAGTTAATTGCAGCCAACTATTTGAATTTGGAAGCACTTATTTTCGGGTTCAAATGCAGTACAAGAGCCTTATGATGCCTTATGATGGTTCCAAACCTAAACCGACTTACAGGGATATCATGGTAACTGATAATGTTGAGGCGGGGGCCTCTATGGGTGAACAAAATGTTGCAATATCAACGGAGGGAAATAGGGTTTTGGAGCATTCTGGGGCTCCCTTGAGTGCCTCGCCTGTCTTGGAGGGTGTGCCAAAAGACGAAAATGATGGCCTCAACACGAATGTTATTGGGTGTATCCCAGTAAGGGCGGAGGCTTTAGCTTCGATAGAAAAGGATGATCTGGGTATGACTGCGGTTGTCGCCCAGATTGGTACCCAAGATGTGAATTTGGAGCGCAATGCTATTGACTGTGTGAACTTAAGTTATGCAAAAGATGAGGATTTAGGAGGTGAGGATTCGGGTTTACTGGAGGACCTAGTTTCAAGAATTGTCACTAATGACTTTTGGGATGGAAAAATTGAGAGTAACCCAGTTCCTACTTCTGTTGCTGCTCCTCCTTATGAAGCGAGTAGATGGGATGATGGGTCAGGAAATGAAGGATTGGAGGAGGATGCTAGTAGGGCACGGCAACAGCTTACTCAGGCTAGGAACTACTTGCAACTCTTGAAATTGTTTATCGAGTACATGGGGTATGTGGTGCCTGTGCTGCAGGGGAAAAAGGACCTGCAATTTATGCGCTCTGGAAAGTTTTTGATTGACATCTCTGAATGTGCCCCGAATGAAGAGCTCTGTGTAGTTCTTAATGATACCTTTCAATTGCAGGACTTCGTGATAAGTGGAGGTATTGAAATTCCTCTTGAAGGACTCCCTCTTGAGATTATGTTTGATGGCAATGGTTGTCCCAGGGAATGCCTTCCTAGGGGCCAGGTTTATGGGACCTTGAAGGATTCTTGTAATAACATCCATGTGGGGGAGCAGATGGTAAATCAAACCAATGAGAAAGAAACTTTGAAGGAGCAGATCGATGCAGAGGTTGATGAAGCGTTCAATTACCTAATGGTCAATGGACTAAATGATGGCATTGCTGCAATGCTGTTAGACCACCCTGTGCCTAGTGGTCAGGAGACTGGGAGACTTCGGGATGATATTCCATGGGATGACTTTCCCACTGTGAGTATTCTGCCCGTGATTGATAATGTCTCTATCAGAAATGGTGTCTTGGACAGCTCTGAATCAATGCATGTTGGCAAGGAGGTCGAAGAGGGTGGCCAGGAAATGGATGGTCAGGTCTTAAAAGATGCTTTTAGCATGCCTAGGGAGAACACTGTGAAGGTTGATGGTGGTCATGGCTTGACAACCAGTGAGGATCATATGGAGGTTGACAGTGAGGCTCCTGTTCAGGGAGGGGTGGTCGAAGGTCAGGCTAGAACAGCACGCTGGACGAAGTCCAAAATCAAGCAATGGAGAGCGACTAGGGGTGGTCATGCTGGCAGGGCGCCTTAGATTAGGCTTTTTCTGTCTTTGTTTATATGCAGACTCTTTTATGACTTAATGTTGTGTAGTTTATTCGGATGTTGATTTCGCGGGGTATGCCCCTAGATCTATGTTTGTTGTTCCTTCTTGGTATAAAATTTTAATTAGCAAAAAAAAAAGAGGCTTTTTTTTTTGCTAAGTAAATGATTTAAATTGCCACGGAAACAAAGATACATAAGCAAAGGGGCATACCCTAGTCCACAACTACTACCACCAACAGTCCACATGACCAAACCAGAACCAACACTAAGACATTAAAATATCATCAGTACAAGCGATGGGGCTGCTTGAACCCATTTCTTAAAGGAAGAACAGGTAAATAATTTTTCCCTCACAGTAGATTTTACATTCGAAATGAGCACAGTAGTAGGATGCCCTGGACCTGCATTATGAGTTCTGAAGTTTCTCTCCTTCCACAAACTATATACACATGTCGTTAGGTAAACACCTTCAATAGCCTTGAGTTTAGCATTCAAAGGACATCTGAAGAAATCGCCCTGCTGCCAGCTAGCCCAATCTGCATTGATTGGAAATGGTATGACACTCATCACAAGGGTGGAATAAGGGCAAGAAGTGAGTAAGTGACTGATCGACTCTACCCCATTCCCACAAAAGGTGCATGCTGGATCTACATTCATGCCAAAAAGAACCATACAGGACTTGGTGTGGTTCCATCGATCGCAGATCCAGTTGATCTGTATTGCGATAACAATGGAGCCATTGCGCAGGCTAAGGAACCAAGGTCCCATTCCAAGGCAAAGCGTATACTTAGGAGATATCACCTTCTTCGAGAGATAAACGAGAGAGGAGATATAGATATATGTAAAGTGCATACTAATGATAATGTTTTTATTTTTTTTTGCTAATTAAAATTTTATACCAAGAAGGAACAACTTACACAAATCTGGGGGCATACCCCGCGAGATTAACATTTAGACAACAAAGCCAAACAACATTAAGTCATTTTACAATCATCAAACATAGAACTAAGCCTATTACAAACTTAATCTGGTGCCTCCACCAATCCTAAATTGGCAAATTGGCAGTTCATTGGCCACCCATACTGCACGAACTGCACACCCTCCAAGTCCAGGAATGGCTCAACATTTTCCTTCGAAATCACCATCTTAGCCGCAAGCAGGCTGGGTTCCCGTATCGCTACTCCGCATAAAGCCAACCTCTTCCAACTACACACAGTCCCTATGAAAACCTTCGCTGGGATGGCCTCCATGCTAGTAACCATTACATTTCCTACCTTTTTGACATCCCTATAATCCGCCACATCAGCCAATTTCCCCCCTCCCCGTTTCTGCAAACTCAGGTCAGAGAGAGCTCCAGTGGGTGGCTCCTCATGAAAGGGATCCAACCCATTCCTTCTAATAAAAGCCTGCAGTAGAAGATCACAACAAAACAGGCTTAACAGCTCCGGGGGCCTCCTACCATGAAACCATCCCAACTCATCCTTGAAAGGGTCATGACCACTGATCATAGTAAATTCCTTAACAACAGGAATTTTTAAGCCCCTATTGTCAATGTCATTCTTCAACTTATCAATATGAACCAAGGTCTCGATCAAAGGATCTCGAAGACCATCATTATACTCAGTAGTACCAACCTCTTGATTAGGAGAGAACCCCTCTATCCCCTCATCCTTATCCCCCCTTACCAGGACAGCATCCTCCCTAGCAGTAGCAAGACTTGTTACCTTAGAATCATCTTGTTGCTTCTTCCTTTCCTTCATGAGCCCCAAATCTACCGTGCCATCATTCTGAGCACCAGTATCCACCAAACCATCACAAATGGTTTGCCCCACCCCAAGGGGACTCTCCATAACAGAGACACTAACAACCCTATAACCTTTACCGGAATTAGAAAGCACCGAAGTATTAACTTCTAATTCCTCAGTACCCGCGTCCACAGGTAGATCATTAATTGAGTCAGGCAACTCGATAGGTACCTCAACATCAGTACTAACGAAACTATGAGAATCACTATCACTAGGAATCTCCGACACCAGGTTCTCCGCAAAAGAAACCCTTTTCGGCCTTATAGTCGATACCAACCCCTCCTGGTCTTCTTCGACATCCCCTTCAAAACTTGAGCCAACTCAGTGGTACAAGCAAAAAACTTATCTTCAAACAATTGGAGGTTGCGAGAGCTACGAGCCCTCAAGCCAGCCTCCAAATCAACAATTTCACAATCCCTCTTCCCACAAACATTCGTCATCTGAATAAGGCCAAACATGGACCCTGAACTGTCCTTACCATGACCATACTCCATTTGTTTGACACCCAATTTCCTCTCGGGTCGACCCGACTCCAACAAAGCATCCTCAGAAAAAGATACCCTCTTCCAACTCATTATCTGCTATTAATGAAATCTAGATCACTCATGTCAACAGACCCCCAAATCGTAGGCACCTCATGTCCACTCTGGACAATGCTGTCTCTCATAATAATGATTACATTCATAGCAATAGCTAGACGCTCTTGCCATCGATTTACTGAACCATCCCTACATGGGGTTGATTCTACTTCTATCTCGTCATTACAGACCGCCTTGCCCTTGTCTTTCATCCTGACCATATCAGTATTCCCGACAGAGGAGCCAGCATTTTCCCTAGAATTCATAGTCTTTCCACTCTCTCTACCCAGGTCCATAACCGGAACAGAGGAATCCCCTTTTGTGGAGGCATAATCCTTTCTCAATTCATTCCCAACCCCAGCAACACCACCTATCTGGGCCTCATACAAACTCTCATCAGTTACTAGACCTTCCCTTTGACTATCCGAATGAATAGGCAATTCCTCCTCCATAGAGGGCTCCAACAAATCGACAATAGGAGTAGCATAACAATCCACATCCACAGTATTTGATAGGTTGTCATCAAAGGAGACCCTCACTTCTCCTTTTTTCCCCCATTCTTTATACTCAATCCTTCAACCTTCTTAGATCGAGTATCAACAGATGGTATCTCCGGAACCAAATCGCTCGCAAAAGAAACCCTTTTCGGGCTCCTAACTGGTTCCAACCCCTTCTGGGTCATCCTCACTAGATCGACAAAGGAAGTAACCATTTCCTCTTCCGGGGAGGGCTCCGACAGATCAACAAAGGAAGTAACACAATGACCCCCATCTACTTTATTCCGACTAGGAGGTTTCGTTTTGGAAAAAACCTTACCATCAATTAAGTGGTGCATGACCCTACTGTGGGTGCGAGCAGCTACCCCAGACTCTGGGATCACCGTGACTAGGTTGTCAGCAAAGGAGACCCTCGCGACCCTCTTTTTGCCATCATTCCTAGATCGAATATCAATAGATGGTATCTCCGATACCAAATCAGCCGCAAACGAGACCCGTTTTGGGCTCGAAACTGGATCCAACCCCTCCTGGGTCATCACCACATGATTCTTGACAGAAGCCTCCATCACAGAATCATCCACAAATGAAACCCTCTTACGACTCATGCTAACCGACAAGAAATAAAGGAAAGTTGGTGTTTAGGTGAGAGATGAGAAGGGGAAGATGGATTAGGATGTGGAACTTTAGATCTGATGGAGAAGATGCTTAGATTGTTAGAGAATTTTAGCGAGAAGTTAGAGAGAGGTTAGAGCATATCCGACTCTCATTTTTCTTTCTCCTCTGCGAGCATTTCAGTGTTAATGTTGATTGGACAAGGTGGCAGCAAGGTGATTTCTTCTCATTAGGCTTTTCTGGAAAGTTGAAGAGGATAGCGGGGGTTTATC
This sequence comes from Kitagawia praeruptora, assembly GCA_037693485.1. Taxonomy (NCBI): domain Eukaryota; kingdom Viridiplantae; phylum Streptophyta; class Magnoliopsida; order Apiales; family Apiaceae; genus Kitagawia; species Kitagawia praeruptora. Next base: position 82,060,816 of record CM075345.1, read on the forward strand.
TTACAACTTGTATCTATAATGTATGGAAGGAGAGGAACCATAGAGTGCACAACCCAGGGCCTGAACATCCAACTATTGCACTTAGCTTGATTGTTAAGACCACGGTCAGGGAGAAGCTGTTCTCCTGTGCTTCATTCCAAAGGTGGGCTCGGAAAGATCCGTCGCTGGTGCTACTTCTCTATTAGCAGTTGGGTGATATTTGACCAAGCTGATTTATTTGTATTGATAGCTATGTATTTCCTTTGATGTTGTTTGCTAGCATATCTAGCATATCTTTGCTGTTCTGCTGAGGGGATGTTTTGCTTTTCGCGGGGTATGCCCCTAGATTTGTAATCTTTTTCTAGTGGTATTTAATTTTACTTAGCAAAAAAAAAACATGTATTCTATATCTTTAAGTATGTGACTTAAAAATGAGATTATAGGAATAGTGTTTATATTCCTAAATATCCTAATCGAGATTATTAATATGGGACAATTATAATGCATAAAGATTAGTATGTTTGTTGACGGATGACCACATCTCATTGGTCATAGGTATAGTGATACTAAAGTCAAGAACATAGGTGCATGTAATATACATGGCACTGGATTAACCCACGGTGAGATTCTACATGTTGATAATGTCATTAGAAAGACTCACAGTGATAATGGTGTAATGATCCTTAGACTTTTTTTTTTTGCTAATTAAAATTTATACCATAGGCAAATGATTACATCTCTAGGGGCATACCCCGCGATTAGCAGCACATCTACCTAGCGGAACAACTAAGAAAAAACATCAATAATGCTAGAAAAACTAGCAGTCAACATAGAAACCAACAACAAAGAAAATAAGCTAAATTATTCTGGCACCTTAAACAACCTAAAATTGAGACTAGGCACATGTCTCACAAAGCCCATAGTAATGAGAAGCAGCAGAAAACCATGTAGTGACGCAAATGCATTCCAACAGCAAACCTCTTCCTGACATGATACGGAGCAACTAACACCAAGCATCTGGCCCAAACACCAGCATGACAGGAAGAGATGAACATGTGCAATATCTTGTTCTTTTAAAAGACCACCTTTTCAATGAGAGTCGCTCTTCTTCTCTCTCTAAAAACCTTAACCTAGCCGTCACCAAAATCAACCAATTCTTAACCTTTTCTCATCAATTTCAACCATAAAACATTCACTAATCCATATCTCACTCTCTATTCTCCCACCTTTCCCCATATTTTCTTATAAGATATATAACCTAGCCGTCACTCATCCATGTTTCGGAAAGTTTCGAACTTTCGTGAGTTGGTTTCGGATCTTGCTTGGGTCAAGATGTATTTGGTGATGTCGGAAGGGCCGTGCATCGGTTTTCAGCCGGCATGTACCAAGTTGGTGTTTGTAGCAGATGAGTTCTTCTCCCTAAATGGAATGTCTTCTTTTGTTGAGATCCAATTTATGGACTATGAGGATGGATGGGTTGCTGGGAGTTCCTTGGGGGACCTTCATGTGGTTTTACCTCATTTGCAGCTGTATATTCAGGGGTTATTTCCTTTGAATTGTAGTGTTTTTTACAGAAGTTCGGAAGGGGCTTCTCAGTGGGAAATCTTGTCGAACGACTCTCTTAAGGTTAATCAAGGGGGCGGGTTTTTCGTTGTCTACTTTGCTGTTGAGATGGGTTACATCTTCTGGGTTCATTTCAAGATGAATACGCACTTCTCTGGTGTGTTTAAAGATCTTGATTCTTGTTTGTCTCCCTTACTCTGCATAGGATGGGATGATATCATGGTGTTTGTAGGGGCTATGGCTGTCATTGCGTTTGCTTTGGCTAATAACTCACTCACAAAAGGAGTCAATGCAGATTGTGTCAAGGGTGTTCAGGTGTTTGATTATATGTCCCACCGAAAGTTTGCAATCTTTGTCAAGTTCTCTGTAATAAGACTTGTATTGCATAAGTCCAGTAAGATGTGTTCCGGTTTGGAGGATGGATGTCCTATGTTAGCTATGAGGATACATCGTTCCCTTGAGATGTATGCCAATAGAGTGGCAAAGATGAATGCCATTGATACAGACTTGGCCTCAATTTCTGCTAGAGTCAGTTCAATGTGGTCCACTATGTTTATGGGATCTAAATTCCTGATGTGTGCAATGGTAACTGGTTTGGGAGTCTACCAGTTCTATAGTTATGGTTACAATGATGTTATTGTCCGAATGATGCAGCCTGTGTGGGTATGCCGTGTTAATTTGCAAGTGTCCATTATTGGTTTGGCAAAACAATGGGGTGCGATCCTGTCCTATGAAGGATCTGCTATTGGTCTATCTGTTGATGCATTTGGGCAAGTTTCTTTGCACCAGTATGCTCCAGATCCTGTCGTCTTTAAAATCCACCATGTGTTGGATGGAATGTACTACTGGGTTTTTATTAAATCTGCTGTGCCGGTTGCTGGTGTGCATCAGTTAACCGAGGTGCCTGGACTTGTTTTTATGGGAATTCTAAAAATTGATGTTGGTATTACTGAACAGATTCTGAATGTAGTCAGTAATACTGTGAGTGTGTGCATGGGTGGTCTTCATAACCGTGAAGAGAAACATGAGGATGCGCGTCAATTTTTTGAGCTTACTAATGTTAGACTGCCATGGGGTGCCTCTCCTGTCTTATTGATGAGGCAGAGGTTGGTCTATGATGGGGCCCGAATTCACTCAAGTCACGATTGTGACAATGACGTTGATTGCAGAAGTGATGCAGTTCTAAAGATGGGGATTTTCAGGATGAGAATTATGGCAGGGGTCATAATGGTCATCGTAGTTATTATGATGTTGAAGGAGAGTAGCGTTGGGGGGCTTTCTTTTTGCTATCTTGTTTGCGATGGGGCATTTACCATTTACGTGAAATTTGTGTGCATGTATCATAATGGCATTCTCTGGACTGGAATTTATGGGCTTATAGTGAATCATTTTGATGAGCTTCTGATGGAAGTTAGCATTAGCTCGAATGCTATAGAGATGGATGTGAGCAGGGTTTGTAATACTCGATTGAGGAAACATGGCTGCTGGATTATGTATACTGCTACTGGGCTTCGAGACAGTAGATGGTGGTCCTTATTTGTCTATGGGCAGTGGGCTTTGTGGTTCTTTGAAGCTAGATTTTGGGTAATGGGATCAGGTTTAACTATTTCTTATGGGAAATGGGTTGTTTCAAAATGTGCAATGTGTAATGGTGCTATTACAACTGCTGACCGATTTGGTTTGTTTACTTTATGTATGGTGCTTGCTGGTATGCCCAGACAAGACTTCGAGGTTCTACAGAGAGTTGTAGGCGAAAGCCTCATAGTGTTGGACAAATTGCCTCTACGAGGGTGTGTTTTTTCTGCTGGGTTTGTTCTGACAGTGTTTGTCGAGACAATGCATTTTTACGTTTTGAATTCTATTGTGATTACTTATTTACATGGAGGGATGGGAGGCATTATCTGGGTCTTCCAGCCTAGAGATAACCTTCTTTGGGTTCACGATGTTCTGTCATTAGTTAGCTCTTTTATGAGCTTTGACTTGATCTGTTTGGTGTTTGAAACTGTTTTGAAGAACAGGTGTTTGGTGAGAATGTACCACATGGAAGGGATGGGGTTTGAACCTGTATTGAAGAACAGGGGTGATTGTGACCTTGACAATGTGATTTGCAAAGCTTTAGCTGGATACCAATCTGATTGGCATGGAGCAGGATACTCAAGACAAGCATTTGGATGGGGCCTGCCAGAGAACGGCATGGTCGATGGTAAAGGTTGGTTCGTGGGGATATCTACGTTGTTAATGGCCAGGTGTTGGAATGCCTATTGGAATATCTTGCTCATTTTCTTACCTCATGCTGAGCGTCTGATTGATGCAGTGCTTCCCTGGATGTTCGTGACTTAGTTGTTATATAATAATTTATCTTGTTCATGTTTATGTTGAGAGTAGGGTGACTTACTGATGTTGGGACTTTTGTTTTGCTTAATTGTTGCTTTTCGCGGGGTATGCCCCTAGATTTGTACTAGTTGTTCCTTTTTGGTATAAAATTTTAATTAGCAAAAAAAAAAAAAAACACCAGCATGACAGTAGATTCAGCCCCCACTTCCGGGCCGCCATCCGAACCAACAGCATCGCATACCAACAATTATTTCCATAACCATGTCCGAGATTCAGGATTGGCACATCATCACTTGCCTCGACCTTGTAACCCTTGCGTGCAACATCAAGCAGCAAGGTGCATCTCAGAAGACACCGTTTCAATACCAACAACTCTTGAGAGAATTTGGCACCTATGAGAGTCGTTTTCTCTCTAGCAACCTAACCTAGCCGCCATCAAATCTGAGCCTTTTCTACACCCTTTTTCCACCAAATTCGCACTAATCCTTCCTGAATCCATATTTCCTCTTCCAATCTTCCACCTAAAACACAATATTTCTTATAAATATAATTTTATCTTAGAGATGGGTTTTTTGGTTCTGAAACTTTCTGAGTTTCTTACTAAAGATCTACTGGTTTCTTTGATTGTTGGGATGGAGGGCTATCCTTCCATACTTCGCGATGTTTCTCTTCGGGAGTTAATTGAAGGGGAGTGCTTCGTACCTAGTCTTGATGTTGAGACTTTGTATGGAGAAATCAATTATGTTGAGAGCATTCGGTGCTCTGCCCGATTCTTCAATCGATTAATGGACGGCCTGCCAGAAGTCGAGTTTGATTCTGGTAGTCAGGGGTTCTTGGCCTTCTTGAGAGATGGGGTTTCCCTTGGTCATGCGACTATTGTGAGTACCATGAATGAACACCAACTGTTTGTCATTTTGCCTCAACAAAATGTTAAAGTCAGCCCGAATAACTTTGAGACTGTTATTCGGATGAATGACTCCAAGATGGGTTGTTCGCGTTGGTCGCTTGCGACCCAGAAGATTTGTGTGGGTACTTTTGGCTACACGCTGATTTTTTTATTTTTTTATTTTACCGCCATGTGGTTGTTCTTATGCTTCTAAGACGGATTTGTAAGAATATCAAGTTCGTGACTGAGTATGTATTTGTCTCCTTGATTGATGTCAACCATCTGGTTGAGGACGAAACGGAGGGGCATCCATCTCCTGAGAAGGATTTGACTATGACAACTGTTGAGCACCAGGTGTTCGCTGTTTGGTCTATGAGACTGATTTATTGGGCTTCTCTTGGATGGGAACTCAGTTTGGTTAATTTGTATGAGAACAGGGATTTCGTTGCTCTGTTGATTTGTAGACCCAGTTCGCACGGTAAGAAATGCTTGAATGTGTTTTTCGCGGTCTGGTATTTGTGTTATCTCCACTATGGTGGAACGGACTGGGCAGAAGTTCAAGGCGATATCATCTTGCCTTGTGGTCTTGTCGTGAAGCTGGTTGTTGTTCATTATGGTGAGCATTGCAAGATGCAGGTTGTGCACAGAGTGCGTGATGAGATGATACAGCAGACGGAAATCTCGCAGACCCTAATGGGTGGCCACGTAAGCTGTTGCTGGATTCTGGGAGTTAAGCCTGGACATTTGAAGAGCTGCTCTGCTATTTGTTGCAGGTGGTTAAACGGTTTGATGAATGACCAAGTAGGAGGTGTTGGTACGAAGGTCTCTATTCTTAGTGACCTGGTCTGTGATGGTTTCTTTTTCTCGCATATGATGATTGCAAGTTTTGTGAATGACTTTGCAATATCTGGTCTATTGGAAGTTGGGATTGTTGTGGGGATTATTTGGATTCCTACGGTTGTAAGGATGCTGCAGCGTATGATAGAAGGTTTGGGTGCGAACCTGCTAGTGTTTGTTAACGGCACGCTTGGCTTGGAACTGGCTATTGCTGTGAGTGACAATACTCGGTGGTATTGTGATGTTTCCCTGTGCCTATGCATACGCAGGAAGCACATAATGACTGATGAAGACTCGGCAATGGCGAACAGATATTGGGAAGCAGGGTCGGGGTCATGGACTGCTACTAAATGGTTGACAGGATCTATTGCTGTCTATCAGGTTGCTGCCCCTGTGATGGACATGTTGTTTATCGGCTTGTCCTGGGTGACTTATGGTATAGTTCCCACTTATGGGTCTAGTGATTGGCATGATTCGGTTAGTCAATTTTATAAGATGGAGCCTTTTATGGTTGGTCAAAAATGGAGGAATGGAGGAACATGTGGCGTTAAAGCCTCATGCAGTGCAACTGAGATTACTGCAGCTCTGCAGTGCTCCCCTGGTCGATGCATTTTATGGCATAGTTGTTAATTTAGTGTAGGCAGCTAGTTTTTCTAGCTTTATCTTGTTTTGTTGCCAGTAAGCTAACTTTTTTGTTTGACTTCTGTTATGTTTGATTGTTGATTTCGCGGGGTATGCCCCTAGAAATGTATTTGATGTTCCCTTTGTGGTATAAATTTTTAATTAGCAAAAAAAAAAAAAACAACTCTTCTTTCCAAGAGTTCATCCCCAACAGAGCATTTCCAGAGCTCATCTCATCATAAATCAGAACAAAGAAATCCTCCGCATAAACTTTGCCAAAAGGTATGCAAACTACGCAAATGAGAGTCGTTTCTCTCTAACCTCTCTCTATCCTCTCTCTAAAAACCCTAAATTTCTTCTAGCCGCCATGATTTTTCAACCCAATCTACACCTTAAATCCATCAGATCTAAATATCTCCTTCCTAAATCCATCTCCCCCTTACTTATCTCTCACCTTTACCACGAATTTTCTTTGTTGCGCAAGGTTCCTCTCCGATTGTTAATCGAAGAGGAATTCTTCAAACTTAGCCATGGTGTTTGTAATGAAGATTTATCTGTTGAGCCTACTATTTCTAGTGGGTTTCTTGCTGGGCTATGGATCTTTGCTAAAGATTCCCTTATTCAGCTGAATGATATGGTCCCCCTTGTGGATTATTCGAAGGATACAAAGGTTCTTCCTCGGAAGATTGGTGTGGGTATTGCTATATCCCCGCTATCTCTCCATGGGCTTTACCTCTTGCGAAAGGGGCAATTAAAACAAGGGTCAGCCATTATGGAAGGAAACTCTACTAGAGTTTCAAATGAGGTTGAAGCTGATGGTGGTAAAGTGTTGGCTGGGCTTTTTAGTCCGCTGGGAATTGTCTTGTTTCATGCTAGGCTTAAAGATGAAGAACTTGTGTTTGTTCTTATGCCTCATGGAGATAAGGCTGTTAAAATTAGCAAAAAAAAAAAAAAAAGAGATAAGGCTGTTAATGGTTTGAGAAAAGATATTCTTGTCGACCAAGTGAAAACTGGTATTTGGAGGGTTCGCTTGATGGGTTGTAGTCACAAGGATGGGATAGATGGTCCGTTTTGGGACTCCCTTTCTACAGTTGATGAGCCTTTCACTCTCCAGGTGATGGATCTAGGTGCTGATGGGGGTTTCAAAAATGGCTTTGTTGAAGCATACCATCTGTTTGATGGAATGATGCACCGAGTTTGTGCTTCTTTACCAGTGGATGCCTTGGGAAATAATGCAGGAGCAACCAAGGATGGGGAGTGTCATTTGGGTGTTAATCACTATGCTATGGGTTTAAGGGTTTCTTTGGGTGGTTCTCTTACTGTTCCTCCAAAGTATTTACCCAATGTGTTCCATGTGTTTTATATAGGATCAAATAATGAATTGTTCAGGTGTGATGGGTTTTCTTCGAGTATTGGTACTTGTTGGAAGATTAGTAGTCCTATGTTTGTGATGATACGCCGAATCAAGGTGTATACAAATAGAGCGGCCAAGCTATATGCTGATGAAACAGATATGTTCTCTGGTTTCTTGATGTTTGATTTAATTGCTAGGTGCTTAAGGCCTGATGGTTTGTTACTTAAGTGGAACTTATTCATATTCCACAAGGTGCTTGACAGTCTGACCCATCCAGGGTATATCAATTTTGCTGCGTTTGAAGGTACTTCCAGGGGACTGATTAGAGATTTTGCGTCTTCTAATTGGATGTTTACAACGAGGATTGTCATTGGTTCCTGGTCTATTATTAGGACTGGAAATTTGAGATATGTTTTCATGATGGCTGATATGGTGGTGTTTGCTCAGGGTCTTTTTGCTTGCGTCTTAACGTTGACGGCTTGTAAGTCGATGGCTGGATATTGGAATGCCATTTCGATGGTTGTTTCGCATTGTGGGTGGGAAATTGAGCATGCCAAGATAAAACTAGAAAACTAGTTTAAACACATTAAATAAAATCTATGCCTGGATCATGAAATAAGAGCAACATCATATCCAAACCAGCCTTGATCTTCATGCGAACAAGCATCATGCGAATATCCACTTGCAACAAAATGGACCCTCCCCCAAACATGATACACCAGCATTCCTGTATGAATTTATCACTAACAACAGAATGGTCCCATCTCCCAGCGTCCTCCTTTCGCATGAAACTGTACGTCATCAACATCGCACTAATGTTTCGAAGAAGCGAAACATCAATAATCCTAAGCAAAATCTTCCTCCTTGGTTTCCCTGCATGAGTACCAAAGTACCCTACAAAAGCAGCGAGTCTATTAGCAGAATCAAGGCAAACAGTTAAGTTCCCGAGCAGGAAACTTCCCATGTTATCAACATTCTTAGCTATAGAACTGCACTTCTTCACATAGGTATCTAAAGCATCCTCCACCCATAAAGGGTCTTCAACCAATCCCTTCATCTCAAGGACATCATAACAAGCAAATAACCATGTTGCAATGCGCATTGCACACACTCTGTGAACATCCATCTCTACACCTTGCTCCATCGCGCCCTCACCATTCAATGTCAAGTAATAACTACAATAACAACAATTAAAATAAGTGTAACCCCCTGGTTCACACCCAAGTATCCTAAGCATACGCCTCAACATCCTTTATGTCCCTTCCAGAACACAACCGCTACTCCTTAAATACTCAAAGGCTTCATCAATGTCCTTTTCATTCAGCTTGTGACCCACCTCCTCATCCATAACCAACTTCTTATTGACCTGACTATCATTAACAATAGTCACTTCTTGATCAATAATAACCTGGACATTATCCTTCCACTTCACTGATTTCTTCACAGGTTTGACAACCTCCACATTAAGTGTAGACTTCCTAAGGCAAGCCTTTCGGCAAACCACTAGATTCTCTCTAGGCTAGACCTTTTCACCCAAAATTGGAAAGTCAATTCCCTCATCCATCAAAGAGGAATTGACTCCCAAATCCACATTAGCACTAACAGAAATGTCAGTTGCTTCCGATGAATCGGACATTTCATTATTGAAATCTTTAATTTCCACAACCAAATCGTTAAAAGTAACTTTCTTCTTGGAGTAGTAGATCTTACCTTCAAACGAGCTACACGTCCTAGAAGCAATCCTAGTTGTGGGAGTGAAGGCCCTCCCCGACACCTCCAGCCCATCTTTGAGACCAGAAGCACCAAACTCCGTACACTCAGTCTCAAACTTCAATCTCTTAGCCACCTGAAACAAGGGCTTAATCTTCTCCCTTCCAGGAGAGGAGCCACTCTGTGTACACACCCTGAGCACACCCTTCGGATTATCCTCCAAAGGATACACAGTCACAAGGTTCTCCGAAAAGGAGACCCTCTTCGTACTCCTAATCGGATTACCCACCGGATGGCAAACTTCAGATCCTCGCGCACGGGGAGGAATCACGGTCACTAGGTTCTCCGAAAAAGAAACCTTCTTCATTAAACTAATAATTATATAATAAATATATAAAGAAATATGGTGTTTGAGGTGAAAGATTAGAAGAGGAAGGTGAATTTAGGAAGGCTAAAGAGCATATTTGATGAAGAAATGGTTTAGATTAAGGTTTGAATTTGGTTTGCTTTATTTGGATATGAAGCGAGCGATTGGTGCTACTTTAGATGGCTAGCGGAAACTCTTACTTTGACGATTTCCGAACTAAATTTGAGGTCATGGATACTGCCCAGAGTGATGACATGGGGGATGTTATTTATTATGTAAATGACCCTGCCCACATTACTCGAAAGCATAGTCTGGCTGCCTCTAGCAGTGTTCGAGAACTACTAGAGTGTCCTGTATGCTTAAATGCTATGTACCCTCCCATCCATCTGGTAATTTCTAAAAGCTGAAAGCCTCAACTCCCCCTCTTTTTGTAATTGAATTTTACGTTCTATTTCTCTTTATGCAGTATTACAATTACAAACAGCAGGATGGGTAGTTAATTGTGCATGCATATTTATCTTAACATTGTTCCTCTGTGTATCTCTTCATATATGTTCTAATTGGTATGAATGTATGATTATTATTGGAGAGAGTATATGTGTATATGTTATGTTGTTATTGGTATAAATGTAGCAAAAATGTCCATGGTACATTTCATACAGGGCGAGGATACAATTATGTAGTGAGTTGAAGGTTGAAGTACCATATGCAATTATATGACGTATATGCTTGTTGGTACCGTATTTCACATGCCAACAGGTCATGCTATTCAGTACCATAAATGATCTGGTCAGAAGCTATTCACTAAGGTTTGAAAGATAAAGGACTAACTGCAAACCTAGTGCCAATGGGAGAATGATTATATGACCAGCTTCCATGATCTATGTGTGTAGTTCATGTTAGTCCACCCCACTGATTTTTTTTGAAAAAATTACTATTTACTACTATTGTATTCTTAGATGTTCGTAGGTTAAAACATTAACTCCGTGTGTGTCTGTGTGTGTATATTTATAATCATGTGTAGATAGTTCAATGCAGTTTTGACTATTAAAGAAGTTGTAGTTGGTACATGATCGGTGAAAATTTTGTATGCGTGCGCTGCTACAAGTTAAAATGTTTTTTATAGTGAGCCTGTGACTATAAAGTAAAACTGTTATACTGCAACAATATTGGCATGAAAGCATTTACGTAAATTACAATATTTTCTAACCAATGGCTTGCAAGTTGCAAATTTTACGAACTACACAAAGTAGAGATGAAGATAAGTTAACATTTATTTACTTTCCATTTGTCAAGGTCAAGCTGAAATCCCACAGTCTGCTGGTTAATCCTGCATCCTTGGCCAGAGAACTGGTAGCATTGGGTTCAGCTTTGTTGTTGTCCATAAAGTATTCACCACTAAGGCCTTTCACTTGAGGATGCAGTGACACATAGCAAGTAGTTGCAGCTCCCTGTATTTTATATCAAAATTTCATAGTAACAGGTTCATGTGAGTACATATATCAGAACTGCGGAAAAATATTTGAAGGAAATACAGTAAATGAAATAAGACAGGCTTGAAGGGAAATGAAGGGTTGATATGCTTATTTTCTACTACTTTCATTTTTAAATTTGATACACAAGAGCATAAATCTACAGTGTTGGCGAAGGGTACGTGGTATCTTGGAAACAATCCTTTAGTTGTCTGTGATTGGGGTTCTAAAGTTTCTGACCCCATTACTAATATGCCAGTTTGGTTTAAATTGAGCAATGTTCCTGATTGCTATTGGACCGAGGAAGGTCTCGCGAGGTTGGCAAGTGCTATTGGTAAACCAATTTGTGCAGATGATCTAACTTCGCAACTGGAAATACTTCCGTTCGCGAAAATGTGTGTTGACTATAAAGTTGGAGATAAGCTGCCTGAAAAAATTCCTGCTATTGATTTGGATGCCAGAGGTGTTAAAAAGCAGGTGGAGGTATTAGTAACCTATTTAAACAAGCCTTTGTTCTGTTCGGGTTGCAAGAATCTGGGTCATTTAATATCGGCTTGCCCTATTACGCAAAGAAAATGGGTGCAAAAGGTAAAACCTGTGGTGGAGGATCCAAATGGAAAAGTGGAAGCAAATGATGTAAAAAAGAATGCTAACAATGATGATAAAGTGTGGGAAAATGATGTTAAAAGGAAGGCAGACAATGATGCTAAGAAGAATGTTGCAAATGCTGACTATTCTCAAAAAACAAGTCCAGCTCATGAGGAGAACACCTCGGTAAATCCTGGGATCAAAAAGACTGTAAACGATTGTGCAAATGAGAAGATCGGAAATGCTGATATGGGTCAGGCTGTAACCACTGATGATGTAGGATGGAGTGTTGTCAAAAGAAAGAATGCGTGTCATTCCTCTTCAATTTCTACTGATGACTCCCCTGCTCATCTCAACACTTTCAAAAATTTGAAAACTGTAGATGAAGTGGATTGCAAGATGAAGTTAAATGACAAAAAGCTCAGTAATTCGCAGCGTAAGAAATTGAAGAGGGCGATAGCCTTGGGGAATTCCCCACCTCCCTCATCTTAACTATGTTAGTTGATTTTTGTTCCTTTAATGTACGGGGTTTAAATAACAAGCAAACCCCTGTAAAGGATTTCATTAGTGTGAATAAATTATCTTTAGTAGCTTTATTAGAAACAAAAGTTCAGAAAGAAAAGGCTAGGGAGATTTCTAGAAGGATTTCTCCGAGGTTCAATTGGGAGTTCAATTATGATCATCATCATTTAGGTAGAATATGGCTGGGATGGGATCCTTCTTTGTGGAAAGTTCTGGTGGTAGCTTCTTCGTCTCAACATATAACGTGTTCCATCATGAAAGTTGACACGAATGTGAGTATGCTAATCTCTTTTGTTTATGGCTTACACACATATTCTGATCGAAGACCTCTGTGGGAAGATTTGGATAGGTTAAAAAACTTAGTAGACACATACCTTGGTGTTTACTAGGAGATTTTAATGCGATTCTTTCATTGGATGAAGCTTCGGGAGGTAATCCGAGCTGTGATATTAGCATGAATGATTTTAATAACTTTGTTTATAGTTCGGGGCTTACTGATCTTAGAAGTGTGGGTGCTTTTTTCACTTGGTGGGACAAAAGTCTGTCATCCCCCAAGTTTAGAAAACTTGATAGGGTGTTGGTCAACGGTAGTTGGTTGTCCCAATTTGATCTTTCTACAGCTTATTTCTTGGCTAGAGGTGTTTCAGACCATAATCCAGCAGCTGTTAGTCTGGGTCAGTCTACTCCAAAGCTTCACAAGCCATTCCAGCTGTTCAGTCACCTCCTTGAGCATCCTCAATTCTTATCGGTTGTTGAAAAAGCTTGGTCTATAGTCATTGAGGGGGACCCATGGTGGATTCTTACAGCAAAGCTAAAGAAAGTAAAGCAAGATCTGATTCAATTAAATCGCAATGTGGGTAATCTGCACACAGCTGTTGATGAGGCTCGTAAGGACCTCTTGAATTATCAGGAAAGCATGCCAAATATACCTAGCTTTGAGCAGTTGGAAAAAGAAGCAAGCTTAATCAACAAATATAATGACGCTTTGAATAAAGAAGAGGACCTGCTAAGGCAAAAATCAAGGATTCAATGGCTTGAAAAAGGTGATGGAAATAATAAGTTTTTTTTTTCAGTCATTGCAAAGGCAGGTGGAACACAAATAAAATTCTTGCACTGTAAGACGACAATGGTCTTCTCCACACTTCTCATGAGGAGGTATCTGAAGTGGCTGTTAATTTTTTCAAGAATTCTCTGGGGAGTTCTTCTGATGTAGATAATATCCCGGTTAATATCAATCTTCCATCCATCTCTTCTGCTCAGGCTTCGCTTTTGACAGCACCCTTCACGAACGAGGATATAAGAAGAGTTTTTTGCAATATGGCAAAGAACAAATGTCCTGGTCCGGATGGTTTTACAGCTGAATTTTACATCACTACCTGGAGCATTATAAAGGAGGAAGTGTGTAATGCAGTGCACTATTTCTTCAACACTCTTCATATGCCTCGAATTGTAAATTCGGCAGCCATTGCTTTAGTGCCAAAGGAAGCTAATCCATCTGTTATGTCACAATTTCGACCGATTTCCTGCTGCAATGTAATTTATAAATGTATCTCAAAGCTTCTAGCATCTCGGCTGAAAAAAGTTCTCCCATCATTGATATCTCCGAATCAAACTGCTTTTATCCCCAAGAGATCAATAGGGGACAATATTTTGCTAGCTCAGGCTTTATGCAAGGATTACCACTTGCATAGAGGTCCAAGTCGCTGCATGGTAAAATTAGACATACATAAGGCTTTCGATTCGCTGAATTGGAAATTTTTGGAGGACTGTTTAATCAAATTGGGGTTTCCCTCAAAATTCATTGGTTGGATTATGGCCTGTATATCCACGGGAATGTACTCAATAAAGATAAATGGTGCTTTGGAAGGCTATTTCGGGGGGAAATCAGGTTTGCGACAAGGTGATGCTATCTCTCCATATTTATTTGTAATTGCAATGGAGGTTTTTTCGGCATGCATAAAAAAATTTACGGATGATCCCAACTTCAAATTCCATTGGAGAACAAAGGATATAAACCTTTCACACATTATCTTTGCCAATGATGTGCTGCTCATGTGTAAGGGTGAAGAAGCTTCAGTCAACCTGTTAATGAAGGGAGTTAATTTGTTTTCAAAGATTTCAGGTCTCAAGCCAAATGTCAGTAAGAGTAATGTTTTCTTTGGAAATGTTGCTACTGGTATTCAACAGAGCATTCTCTCCATCACTGGTTTTAGCAATGGTTCCCTCCCTTTTCGTTATTTGGGTCTTCCTCTTATTGCTGGAAAACTCACTGCACAGGAATGCAATCCTTTAGTGATGAGATTGTGCAACAGAATAGAGGTATGGACCTCAAATTTGCTAAACTTTGCAGGCAGATTGCAACTAATAAAATCGGTGCTGACAAATATACAAGGGTTCTGGTCAATGTATCTTTTTCTGCCTATATGCGTTCTTAAAGCTACACAATCTATCTTTGCAAAATTTCTGTGGGGAGGTACCAGTGATAAAAGATGTCTTTATAAAGTCTCTTGGTCAGATTGTTGTTTGCCAAAACAGGAAGGTGGTTTGGGAATTCGTAATATGTTTGAATGGAATGCAGCTTCAATTTTACATCAACTATGGAGAATAATACAACCAGGTGAATCAAGTCTTTGGGTTATGTGGTTCAAAAAATGTCTATTGCGAAATAAGGCTTTTTGGACCACAAAGATCCCATTTAAATGCTCGTGGTGTGTGCGAAAGATTTTGAATACCAGACCTCATGCTAGACAGTTTGTCAGTTATCAGGTGGGAAACAACTCTACATTTCTTCTTTGGCATGACCCATGGATAAATAATACTCCTATTGTGACTAGATACCCCAACATCATCTCTTTGGCAGAATCTAATTCATTAGCTCAGATCAACTCCTTTCAGAGGTCAGGTACTTGGGTTTTACCCCCTTCAAATCATGTAGATGTGATGGAGCTACGAAATCAAATTTTAAATGCTAGCATTCATGGCATAGACAAAATTACCTGGGATGGTGCTTTGAAGGTAAACTTAAACCATATATGGAATTCCATCAGAACTTCAGGACTCATGCCTTCTTGGTTTTCAATAGTCTGGCACTCGTTTGCGATTTCCAAATGTTCTTTCATTGTGTGGTTGGCTATGAAAGATAGATTGTTCACGAAGACGAGAATGCAAACTTATGGAATGCAAGTTGATCCTTTGTGCCTGCTTTGTGGAAATGACCCAGAAACTGTTGAGCATCTTTTTGCTGGGTGTTCTTATATATCTGATATTCTCAATCTGTGCCCGTTTCAATTCAAAGAAGACTGGGCTGAATATTTGCAAGGGAGGCTAACTACCACCATCACAAGGGGCTGGAAAAGTCAAATGGCTGCTCTATATCTCAATATTACTATGTATCAAGTTTGGAGGGAAAGAAATCATAGAGTTCATAATCAATCTGGTCATTCCTCTGCAGCTCGTATATTGATTACCATAAACCGAATGTTCAAGGAGAAGCTGTTTTTGTCAAAGAAATTCAAAAAGGAGGCTAAGAAAGATCAAACGCTAATTCTGTTAGTTGTTTAACGGCTTAAAAAATTTTTAGATGATCTGTATAGATTTGAAATGAGTATAGTGTACTCACCTTTATAGGAGTTTTTGTGTAGCTCTCTTTGGACGGGGTATGCCCCTTTCTTTTTTGTAGGGTCGTTTGTTGATCAATAAAATTTTTATTTAGCAAAAAAAAAAAAACCCAATAACATACACTTTGTTCTCGAATTCTAATTTACACGTAAAGTTAAGGACGAATTACATTACCTGCGGGACATTTTTCAGAAGATACTTTCCGAAAGTATTAAGCACCCCTTTGAATGTGATCAACGATTGCAGTATTGATATAAAGCAGTTAGTACTTTAAGAAAAACAAAGGTGGTAATAATACCAATAGAGAATGTAGATAGTAAGGCCAAAGGCTTATAGACTTACAGCCCGTAAGACCAAGGTTACTCGTTATGTTGGTCGCGATGATTCCAGGATGAAGTGAATTTGCAGTAATATTTACTCCTTCCCTCTGATCAAACAGTAACAAACAAAACAATGTACTGTGGCATGCGATCTAGAAAAATGAGAGTCGTATGCTCTAACTTCTCTCTAACCTCTCTCTAAAAAACCTAGCCGCCACCAAATTCAAACCTTAATCTAAACCATTTCTTCATAAAATCTTCCCATTAGCCTTCCCAAATTCACCTTCCTCTTCAAATCTTTCACCTCAAACACCATATTTCTTTATATATTTATTATATAATTATTAATTTAATGAAGAAGGTTTCTTTTTCGGAGAACCTAGTGATCGTGATTCCTCCCCGTGCACGAGGATCTGAAGTTTGCCATCCGGTGGGTAATCCGATTAGGAGTCCGAAGCGGTCTCCTTTTCGGAGAACCTTGTGACTGGGTATCCTTTGGAGGATAATCCGAAGGGTGTGCTCAGGGTGTGTACACAGAGTGGCTCCTCTCCTGGAAGGGAGAAGATTAAGCCCTTGTTTCAGGTGGCTAAGAGATTGAAGTTTGAGACGGAGTGTACGGAGTTTGGTGCTTCTGGTCTCAAAGATGGGCTGGAGGTGTCGGGGAGGGCTTTCACTCCCACAACTGGGATTGCTTCTAGGACGTGTAGCTCGTTTGAAGGTAAGATCTACTACTCCAAGAAGAAAGTTTCTTTTAACGATTTGGTTGTTGAAATTAAAGATTTCAATAATGAAATGTCCGATTCATCGGAAGCAACTGACATTTCTGTTAGTGCTAATGTGGATTTGGGGGTCAATTCCTCTTTGATGGATGAGGGAATTGACTTTCCAATTTTGGGTGAAAATGACTGGCCTAGAGAGAATCTAGTGGTTTGCCGAAAGGCTTGCCTTAGGAAGCCTACATTTAATGTGGAGGTTGTCAAACCTGTGAAGAAATCAGTGAAGTGGAAGGATAATGTCCAGGTTATTATTGATCAAGAAGTGACTATTGTTAATGATAGTCAGGTCAATAAGAAGTTGGTTATGGATGAGGAGGTGGGTCACAAGCTGAATGGAAAGGACATTGATGAAGCCTTTGAGTATTTAAGGAGTAGCGGTTGTGTTCTGGAAGGGACAGAAAGGATGTTGAGGTGTATGCTTAGGATACTTGGGTGTGAACCAGGGGTTACACTTATTTTAATTGTTGTTATTGTAGTTATTACTTGACATTGAATGGTGAGGGCGTGATGGAGCAAGGTGTAGAGCTGGATGTTCACAGAGTGTGTGCAATGCGCATTGCAACATGGTTATTTGCTTGTTATGATGTCCTTGAGATGAAGGGATTGGTTGAAGACCCTTTATGGGTGGAAGATGCTTTAGATACCTATGTGAAGAAGTGCAGTTCCATAGCTGAGAATGTTGATAACATGGGAAGTTTCCTGCTCGAGAACTTAACTGTTTGCCTTGATTCTGCTAATAGACTCGCTACTTTTGTAGGGTACTTTGGTACTCATGCAGGGAAACCAAGGAGAAAGCTTTTGCTTAGGATCGTTGATGTTTCACTTCTTCGAAACATTAGTGTGATGTTGATGACGTACAGTCTCATGCGAAAGGAGGACGCTGGGAGATGGGACCATTCTGTTGTTAGTGATAACTTCAGACAGGAATGCTGGTGTATCATGTTTGGGGGAGGGTCCATTTTGTTGCAAGTGGATATTCGCATGATGCTTGTTCGCATGAAGATCAAGGCTGGTTTGGATATGATGTTGCTCTTATTTCATGATCCAGGCATAGATTTTATTTAATGTGTTTAAACTAGTTTTCTAGTTTTATCTTGTTATGTCGACTGCTAGTTTATCTAGCTTTATTGTTGTTTTTTCCTTGTTGTTCCGTTAGGCAGTTGTATTATTTATCGCGGGGTATGCCACTAGAGATGTAATCATTTTCCTATGGTATAAAAATTAATTAGCAAAAAAAAAAAACAAACAAAACAATGTTGCATTATATTTTTAAATTAGTTAATAATATTCTTACATTTTCCACTCTATATGACGTCCTTCCCTTAAAACAGACATCAATTTTTTAAATAACAGTGGTGGTAGATGGTGATGCAGGACACTGCCTAGAGAAATCAATACCGAAAAACAGGGCATCAAACTTATTTATTTATTATTATCAAGTGTAGATATTATGATATTCTGATATTTAGTTTTCTATATTATTAATGCCAACTTGCCAATTTGCATTAATACGTTATCACATAAATTTAGTTTTCTTGTGATAATAATCTCTATATTGGTTAGATCGGAGAATTCACAGCTTCTCTGTTAATGACAATATGATGCAAGTTAGCGAAATTTGCGGAAGGACAGCCAGAGACAATGTGGTGCAAGTCTTGCAAGTTATCTTCTGCTGCAGGCTGAGCTACAGAGTTCAAAAGGTATTCGATAAAGCGGAACCCCTGTATTTAGAAGCTGTAAAAGTACTTGAAGAATCAATTGCTGGATGCATGTGTGATGTAAGCAATACTTGGAAGGTTCTAAGCCATATAATGTTGTCAGATGTGCCAATTGTTTTCTGGATAAACCTTTAATAACTGTGATTGCTGCAGTTTTGGTATCGTTTTTTATTCTGGAAGCATAGTATAAATCAGTATTGTATATATGGAACGAGTGTAGTTAGTTCTAGTAATTAAGGTAGTTGATAATTGGTCATGTACTTTGCTTATGCTATTGTAAACATTGGGATGTTTGGTAAATGACAAGTACTTGGTTTTTGTACTAAATCTGTTTTGGTTTGATTTCAATTTTGGGCTACATATAAAACGATCAGTACATGCTAAAACCTCAACAAGATACATCAGTTATTAAAGCAAAACTGATGTGTCTAACTATAATTCACATCACTTTTTCTAAAATAATCGATGTACAAAAAGGTCTATTACATCAAATTTTTTAAAAGAACTGATGTCTACTGTTAGAACATACATCGGTGTTATGCAAAAAAACTGATGTCTTTAACAATAATTCACATCACTTGTTATTAGTAAAAACGATGTCTATCAGGACATATAACATCGGTTTTGTCATTGAACTCGATGTTTAAACCGATAATAGACATCGACTAAAAACCGATGCCTAAAGTTTGGACCTTTCTCTACACACGCATAGACATCACCCAGATTTTTTTTACAACGGCTAAAAATCGATGTATATTGACATATTTCTAGTAGTGTTGATTTTGAATCATACGAAGAATGCGAACCATGTCTCATTGGAAAAATGACTAAAGCTACTTTTACCGGTCAAGGTGAGAGGGCCACCAACGATTGGAATTGATACATAGTGATGTATGTGGTCCAATACGTACGATGGCAAGAGGTGGCTTTTATTATTTCATAACCTTTACTGATGATTTTAGTAGATACGGATATGTGTATCTTTTGAAGAACAAATCTGAATCATTATAAGGCTGAAGTTGTAAAGCAATTAGGCGAAAGTATTAAAACTCTACGATCTGATCGTGGGGGAGAATACTTAAGCGTGGAATTCAAGAATTTCATAAAGGAGTGTGGTATCGTATCACAACTCACTCCTCCTGGAACACCACAATGGAATGAGGTGTCTGAAAGGAGAAATCGTACCTTGTTGGACATGGTACGGTCGATGATGAGTCATGCGGATCTTCCAATCAGTTTCTGGGGTTATGCCCTAGAGACGGCTACACAAACACTAAACCGAGTTCCTTCAAAATCGGTTCAAAAGGCACCATATGTGATATGGACTGATAAACGTAATAGCATGTCATTTATGAAAGTTTGGGGATGTGAAGCGTTTCTGAAATGCTTGGTCTCTAATAAGCTAGGACCGAAATTAGATAAATATAATTTTGTAGGATACCCATTAGAAGCTAAAGGGTATTATTTCTATAAACCTTCTGAGAACAAAGTGTTTGTTGCTCGAACGGCTGTGTTTCTAGAGAAAGAATTGCTTTCTAAGAAAAATAGTGGGAGGACAATAGATCTCGATGAGGATCGAGAACTACAAAATAATGTTGAACCAGAGTTGGAACATGAGCAGAATGAGACTCAAGATGTTGAGAACAATACTGCTCAAGAAACACAGGTCGTTCGTAAATCTAGTAGGATTCGCCATGAGCCAGAGAGATATTATGGATTTCTCCTGACTCAAAGTGGCGATGTGATGCTTGTAGATAATGATGAGCCTCTCACCTACAAGGATGCTATTAATAGTCCAGATTCTGAGAGATGGCTGGAGGCCATGAAATCTGAGATGGATTCCATGTATGAAAACCAAGTATGGACTTTGGTTGAACCACCTAATGGGGTAAAACCCATAGAGTGCAAGTGGGTTTTCAAGAAGAAAACTAACATGGATGGAAATTTACAGACCTACAAAGCAAGACTAGTGGCGAAATGTTTCAAGCAAATTCATGGTATTAACTATGATGAAACTTTCTCATCAGTAGCTATTGTCAAATCCATCAGGATTTTGCTTGCGATAGCAGCTTATTATGACTATGAGATCTGGCAAATGGATGTCAAGACCGCTTTCTTAAATGGGAGCTTAGAAGAGGATGTGTACATGACACAACCTCAGGGTTTTGTAGATTCGAGGTTTGCTAGAATGGTTTGTAAGTTGCGACGATCCATTTATGGATTAAAGCAGACCTCTAGAAGATGGAACATCCGTTTTGATGAAACAATCAAAGAGTTTTTTTTTGGTAATTAAAATTTATACCAACGAAAAATGATTACAATTCTAGGGGCATACCCCGCGATTCATAATCGTTAATCTAATCGGAACAACAAAGTAGACTAGAATACTAGGATACTACAACATAATAAATTTGGTCCAAACGGACCAAACACAAACAAACAGACAAGTAAATTAAAATACTTGAGGCGGCACCTAAGAAAAAAGGTTTGAAAACACAAACATCATAAATATGCCAAATGCATCCCATCTCGCACGATCCCGGTAAAACAGATCGCACCAAGTTGCTTCCTTAAGAAACTGATTCACCATCACTAGAATAGGCCAATGAATGAGACCCCACTCATTCCCATAGTCGTAAATCTCCCCGAGCAAGTCCACATTCAACCTGTCCAAAAGACAGCCACATATCCAGAAAATTATAGCCATTTCGTCCAGCCCAACACCAACAACATTGATGACCAATCCCTTCTCAAACATCGTGATGGAGTTCCTCATGAGCTTAGTCCCTGCATTCCTTAACAATAGACCCGTGTTAAACATCTCTCGAGTAGGGTCCCTGTCCATGAACATAAGCTGGGCAAACCCCTCGAGATGCTTGTTCCCAATCCCTGTCATGGCCTTAACCATCCTCAAATTCGCGCCGCCACTATGCATGTTGTGAGAACACCCATTCACTAGGTAAAACCTATACTCCATCTACTCATTCCCAAAAGGAACCATACAAGATGTTACGTTCTCATGATATTTCAACAAGTGCATATGTCTAAACCAGTCATTCAAAAGAGACCAGCCAATGTAGAATATCTTCTGCATATTTAAAACCCAGGTCGCATTGTGAGCAGTAAGGACGAAAGCCTCATCATGAGCATTGAAAATTCCATTTCTCCTAATAATGAGGTTCATGGCAATCCATTTCTCAACAAAGCAATTCACAAAACCCAACAAAATGGGACTATAAATAGTCATAAACTTAAACAAAGGCTGGAAGTCCTCAATAACCAAAAGGTTATTCTCCTGGTTCGCACCCTAGCATTCTATCATAAGCGTCATCATCCTTGCAATCCCTTCCAGAAAACCCAGTAAAGACTAAATCAGCCTCAACTTCCAATAGACTAGATATTGCAAGGACATTCACAATCCTTGCAATCATCATGAGCGAAAAAAGGAAACCATCACAAACCTGGCCACTAGAAATAGGAACCATTGTACCAGCATCTCGCACTTGGTCATTCATCAAGATGTTTAACCATTTAAAACAATTAACAAAGCAACACATCCAACAGTAGCAAGATCCATGGCCACTTAGGACCATTGAGATTCTTTTCAACAATTCATACGTGAGCCCAGTCCATGGCGTGCAAACTACGTGAGCCCACTGCATCAAAATCAACATTTTGTGGCCACTCACCGCAGCAAGCACTGCCCGAGTCTCATGGCCTCTGTGCACAGCTTGAGTCCTTCTGTGCTCCCCATATTCAGCAGTAAACTGCTCCGCATCAAGATCACAAGACAAGGTATTGCCTCCTTGAACAGTTACCAATTCCGTCCAAGCAAAGTGGTGGTAACTACCATTCCACAAAAAAGCGTTTCCAATCATATAAATTGGTCACACTCAAGCTCTTCCTCCATAGACAAGTGGTCACAACAAAGTTCGAAAATAAAGTAACGAACAGCAGCACACCATTAGTCCTTGATGTATGGAACCATCCCTCATCACCATCAAATGTCATCTGCTCCTCCAAAATATTCACAATATTCTTCCCCACAACCATACCAGGGTCCTGCGAACAGGACAACAAATGCCCCGAAATACGCGCAGCAAGCTCAGTGCTGAACACTTGTTGAGGCAAAAAGACAAACATATGTAGGGCACTAAGAAGAACCCTGTTCCCACACAACAAAATGCTATGTCTATAACATAACATCACTAAGTCCATCAGAATCTCCAAAGAACACTCTGTAAAGGCTTGAGTCTCATTGATAGCGGACCTATCCTCAACCTCAGTTCTCTTTATCGGTGTCTCTGTAGCCCGACACCTCCAAATAACTCTTCCTTCATAAACAAGAGATCCAATACCAGAAACCGAAAAAAGGTTAAAGAGATCCTTTAAACCTTCATCGCACCTCAACTTACAAGAGGGGAGGCCAAGACTAGCCCCAAACTGCTTCTGACTAGACAAATTTTCCCCTCCAAAGAAGACAAAACCCATATCGACTTGAACCCCAAGAGAAAGACAGGGGTTAAGAACCAACAGAACCATCTGGTGGTCATCATTATTGTTACCATTCAAATCAAGGAGAGATGAAGGCGTACAACCAAAGCTTTCCTTCAGGAAACCCTTTTGGACCACAATATCAAAAAAACTCACCTGCACCGAAACCCCTTAAACCAAATACAAACCCTTCCACCGGGCTACAGTCCTGAAAACCCATTAATGCTAAAAAAATATATAGTATAAGAAATTTGTGGAAAAAGGTGTGAGATGAGAAGGGAAACGTGAATTTCGGGAGGAGGTATATAGATCTGATGAAAAGGTGATTAGATTTTGCAGATTTTTGTGACGGCTAGAAGAAAGATTTAAGAATCTAGAGAGAAGGGAGAGCGTTTCTCTCTCTAGACGACTCTCATCGTATCCAAAATCCAAACGTATCCAAAATCCAAACAATCAAAGAGTTTGGCTTCATACAAAATGAGGATGAACCGTGTGTTTACAAAAAATGGTCTCACCGATCTTCGGTATTCGGGGCATTTCTTTACTTGGTGGGACAACAATACTACACAACCAAAGTTCAGAAAGTTGGACAGAGTGCTAGTCAACTCAAATTGGCATTCCTTGCTCCCTTGCTCCTCTGTGGAATTCATCTCTCGGGGTTTGTCTGATCATTGCCCTGCAATCACTTCGCTTGGAACTAGTTTCTCCTCCGGGGTGAAGCTCTTCCAATTTTTTAATCACCTCATTGAGAATCCTGATTTCTTGGAAACTGTGGTGAAAGCTTGGTCTGTGGAGGTAGAGGGAAATCCTTGGTTTATTTTGACCTCTAAGCTCAAAAATGTAAAGTTGGCTCTTAAGGGCCTAAACAAAAAGGTGGGGGACATCCATCAGTTAGTGATTCTATCTCGGGATGCTCTATCTCAGTTTCAGAGTGATATGCCTACAAACCCCACTGCTGCATATTTTGAAGAAGAAAAGGAGTTTATTGAGAACTATTCAGTAGCCTTAAGATTAGAGGAGCAGTTCTTAAAGTAGAAATCCAGGATACAGTGGTTAAAACTTGGTGATGGCAATAGTAAGTTTTTCTATAACTCCTGCAGAGGGAACTGGAATACTAATAAGATTATTTCTCTTCGTGACTCGGAGGGAGTTTCCCACTCTTCGCATGCTGATATGGCTAAAGTGGCGACGGATTTCTATAAAGACATTTTGGGGAAAAAGTCTGAGGTAGCTGAATTTCCAAATGACATCCCTCTTCCCTCTCTCTCAAATTCCCAGCTCAATCATGTGGCTACCCCTTTCTCTGAAAGTGAAGTGTTGAGCACCCTAAAAAAAATGGCAAAGAACAAAAGTCCTGGACCGGATGGGTTCACTGTTGAATTCTACTTAGCTGTTTGGCATGTGGTGGGAAATGATATGACAAAAGGTATCATGTATTTCTTTAATACTCTGCACCTGCCTAGAGTAATAAATGCTGCTACTATCTGCCTAGTTCCTAAGCAGGCTAACCCATCAGAAATGCAACACTTTAGGCCCATCTCATTTTGTAACGTCCTGTATAAATGTATTTCCTCTATGCTGGCCAAGAGACTTAAAGCTGTCCTTCCATCCATCATATCTCCGGTGCAGTCTGCGTTTGTAGCAAAGAGATCCACTGGTGACAATATCTTTCTTGCTCAAGCTTTATGTAAAGACTATAATGGCAACTCAGGTAAACCCCGCTGTGCTATAAAGTTGGACATCCATAAGGCCTTTGATTCCCTAAACTGGAAGTTCCTGTTTATGATTCTGGAAAGAATGAGATTTCCCCACCAGTTCATCATGTGGCTGGAGAAATGCATCACCTCCACAATGTTCTCTGTAAAGTTAAATGGCAGTCTTGATGGTTTTTTCAAAGGTGAGTCTGGCCTGAGGCAGGGTGACCCCCTATCCCCCTATCTGTTTGTGATAGCCATGGAGGCTCTCTCAGCTTGTCTGAGTAAGGTGACCAGGGATCCTAACTTTAAATTCCATTGGAGAACAAAGGAGGTAAACCTGAACCATATTATTTTTGCTGATGATGTGTTCCTGTTTAGTCATGGTGATCTTAGTTCAGTCTCAGCACTTTTGGATGGGATAAAGCTTTTTTCAAATTGTTCTAACCTCAAGCCTAATCTTTCAAAGACTACTTGTTTCTTTGCCAATGTTAGACAGGAAGTTGTTGATGATATTCTTGCTTATTCGGGGTTCCAAAGAGGTCATATGCCTATCACTTACTTGGGTTTACCTCTCATTACGGGCAAGCTAAGCAAAAATGATTGCCAGACTCTGATCACCAGACTGTGTAGCAAAGTGGAGTTGTGGACAGCTAGATTTCTAAATTTTGCAGGCCGCCTCCAACTGATCAAAGCTATTCTGGTCAGTATGGTGGGTTATTGGAGTATGTACTTATTTCTTCCTAAAGGAATTCTTAAGAAGATTAATGCTCTTTTCTTCAAGTTCCTTTGGGGAGGATTCTACAAGCCAGATGGGAAATGTCAGTATAAAGTAGGGTGGGAGGAATGCTGTAAACCGAAAGTGGAAGGTGGTCTTGGGATTCGAAATTTATTTGAATGGAATGATGCTGCCATTCTCTATCAGCTGTGGCGTACTATACCCCACCTCTAGCTCTCTTTGGATAGCATGGTTCCATAAAGTCCTGCTGTAGAAGAAGGAATTCTGGACTGCCTCAATGCCATATCGCTGTTGTTGGATTGTGAGGAAATTATTCAATGCTAGGAAGCTGGCCTTGCAGCACTTGCACTATAATATAGGAGAGAACTCTAGCTTTCTCTTCTGGCATGATCCCTGGGTTCAAAAGAAGCCTCTTCTGGCCATCTCCCCCTCCATTATCTCAACAGCCGAGTCCACAAGCTCAGTAAGCATCAACGTCTACCTTAGAAATGGGACATGGGATTTGCCATCTTCGAACCATAACGATGTCATTGAAATTAGATGGGCGGTTCAGCAAGTCCAGATTCATAAATCTGATTCCATTACTTGGGATGGAATGTCAGCAAAGAATGTTAAATTAACTTTTATTTGGTCATCCATTCGGGGTACTGGAAATCAAGTCCAGTGGTTGGATATGGTATGGGGGAAGTTCAATATCCCGAAATGCTCGTTTGTAACTTGGTTGGCCATAAAGAACAGGCTCCTCACGAAGGATAGAATGCTCTTGTTTGGAATGCAGGTAGACCCAAAGTGTGTCCTATGTGGGGTGGATGATGAGACGGTCAGTCACATTTTCTCTGACTGCCCGTTTTTCGATCTAATTAGCAGGTCCAAGCCAATGCGCTTCACTAGGAATTGGTCCAACTGTCAACTAGGTAACTGTGTTAGTAGACAGTTGGGGGCAAAGGAGCAAACAATTGCTGAACTATTTTTTAACACAACTATCTACCATGTCTGGAAGGAACGTAACTACCGCATGCACAACTCTGGCCCTGGCAATCCAACCTCTATTGTTAGTAGTGAGATCAGGCGCATGGTGCGCGAGAAATTGTTCTCTTGTAGCCTGTTTAAGATTTGGGTTCGAAAAGACCCGACCATCATCTTATTTACCATGTAAAAGAATAGGTCTGGTACATCCGTCGGTTGAGTAGGGTTTACCTTCTTATTCTTTTTTTTTTGCTAATTAAAATTTTATACCAAAAGGAACAGCGAATACAAGTCTAGGGGCATACCCCGCGAAGTCAACAATCACATAATACAAAGATTAAAAATCAGTAAGTCACCTTACTGACAACATAAACTAGCGAGGTTATCAGTGACCACCCCTAGTCTAAAGACATCAAAATAAGTCTATGTCGGATCATAGGGAAGAGCACTAAGAATTTGCATTCTTAGCATCATGACAATGATGCTACCCGAACTACATGAGCGCATCAAAACCCAACAGAAGGAACAAGCCCACAAACACCCGAGCTGGACAGTGTGGTTCCCAAGAAAGGAACCTCTCCCGTAACCAGGTCGAAGCATGATCACCAAATCAGCGCATCCATCTTTAGCGCTGCACTCCCTCACGTGCGACTGAAGAGCAGTCACAGGCAGCAACCTGCACTCAAATCCTTCCCAAACCACAACCAATTCAGCATGATATAGCACCCATCTAGAAATCATCAGAATCCTCCATGGTGACCCAAGGAACCCATGAATCAGCAAGACATCCTGCTCTGGCCCGGGCCAAATGCCCTCACAACTATCAGTTGGCATCAATAAGCCAAGAACCACACCACTATGACCATGCGTCACACAACCAATTCCAGTGCTATTAGCACACATTTCATTCGGCAACTCCAATTTCAAAACCTGCATTTTCAAATAAGACACCAGCAACCTGGCAATATCAAACAAATTATTCATCTCAAGCATACCAACACCAACAAATGGGTAATAAGTGTAACCCCCTGGTTCACACCCAAGTATCCTAAGCATACGCCTCAACATCCTTTCTGTCCCTTCCAGAACACAACCGCTACTCCTTAAATCATCGAGCAGCTTGTGTTCCTCTAACACAGGTTCAACATTGAACCCATCATCCATAAAAAATTTGGGCCACAACTTTCCAACCAGCTTTCCCACCAATTCCTTAGAAAGAGACTGGGCTTCCGAGGCCTTCACAGGACTTCCGTCAACAAGTTGGCGGGCATTCTTCATAAGTTCCTCTTTGCAAAGAGAAACCTCACCATTTACCACAACAGGATGAAACCCACAACCATCCGAGCCCAGAGAGTCGCTATCGTACTCCATTTGCTTGTATGGCTGCAACCTCTCACCAGATTGAGTCGCTTGAGTCAACAAATCTTGCTCCCCATTAACTAACCCAGTAGAAAGACAAGGGTAATAAACCTTGACCTCCGTCGAAAAACTGACCTTCTTCGAGACCTGCTCACCCTTAACTAACTCAGTAGAAACTGTTCTCATGTAGCTTGTTTAAGGGTTGGGTTCGGAATGACCCGACCATCCTCTTATTTATCATGTAAAAGAATAGGCTAGGTACATCTGTAACGTTGAGTAGGGTTTACCTTCTTATTCTTTGTATCATGTTGATTACTAGCTATAGCATGGATGTTGTCTCGCGGGGTATGCCCCTAGATATGTATTAGCTGTTTCCTTTGGTATAAATTCTTTTAATTAGCAAAAAAAAAAAAAAAGAAGGGGCACCGTGCAGACTAGGGTAAAAAACCCTAACCTCCGGAGAGAAGGAGACCCTCTTCGGGCTACTAACTGGACTCCCCAACTTAACAATGGGTTCACCCATAAGGATACAACCCCCAACTCTAGGAATCTCCGATACAAGGTTCTCTGAGAAGGTAACCCTTTTCGGACTCATCTTCGGTACCAACCCAGCATGGGTCTTCGCCAACAATCCCCTAGCATCATTAACCAACTCCATAGAGTCAGCAAGGAGACCAGCAATAGAACTACTATTCTCCGACAAAGAAGCATCGGAGAAAGTAACCCTCTTCCGACTCATGAAAGAAAAAGGAAAAGAGATATAGGTGTTTATGGTGTAAGATTAGAAGAAAGAGATGGATTAGCGATGGATTTATGGTTAGATTGATGGAAAGATGTTTAGATTTAGTTTAGAGAAGAGGCGGCTAGCTAGGGTTCCTAGAGAGAAATGACTCTCATTTTCCCTTGGGTTTTTTTCTGATTACCTTCTTATTCTTTTTTTTTTTTTGCTAATTAAAATTTTATACCAAAAAGGAACAACTTATACAAATCTAGGGGCATACCCCGCGATCAAACATAACAAAAGTCATAACATCAGTAAGTCACCTTACTGTCAACATAACAACGAAAATAAGCTAAAGATTATTCTAGCGCCTTAAACAACCTAAAATTGAGACTAGGCACATGTCTCACAAAGCCCATAGTAATGAGAAGCATCAGGTAAACCATGTAGTGACACAGCCGCATTTCGTCAAAAACATCCATATGACATCCATCAACATGAGAGTTGGCCTCCAAAAAAGTACCACCGGCTAACTTTTCATTGGAAGGAGAACCAGCCCCCAGCTGATTAAAAAAGCCCATATGACAGCCATCATACTCGACCATATACCCTACCATGGTTAACATTTGCAAGATTACATCAACACTAAAGAGCATAATTCTCATTTTCTGCCATTCATTAAGCAAGTTGCAAGCCAACTTCATTTGACACACCTGGCGAGTACACATTAAAACAATAAACTGCTTTGCCACTAACAGTTTGTCGTAGCAACAACCATTTTCCCGAGGAAAACCATCAGCATTTCCGACTTGTGAAATTCCCAACACAGTATGACCGATTATGACCTGGCAACAGTCAGCTATTGAGTCCATGCCAATCCACTCAGTATTGCGTATCACTTCACGCACATTTTGAGAGCCTCTTGAAAACATTCCCACGGACAATAAATCCTCAGCAGCTATGCATCGGACTCCATGTGAAAGGAGCTCAAAGCCATACTCAATCATGGTTCCCATTCCCTTAACAACTTCCCCCCTTTCTGTGATTATGTGCTTAGGATTAGCACACACTACATCCTCAAATAAATTCTTCACTTCCCCAAAATTTAAATAACCCAACAGCCTGCACCAAGAACGCGCAGTTAAAACAGACAAATCGGCAATACGCAGCTGCCCAAACCCATCAATCTCCGGGCTTATGTTCCTGTAAGGATACAACCCCAGTTTCAAAACCGAACCCTTGCCAGAGTTCCAGCAGTATGATGTGTCAACAATTACTCGATTGACACCTTGCACATCCCGATAGAACCTCACTTGTTTCAATGCATTCCATAAATGCACCAAGGTTCCAATGCTATTTCTATAGCCATAAATTCCAAGCTCTACAACATACACACAAGTAGACACCTCCCTAACTAAGGAATGTCTCATCCATTTACTCAGAAAACCATATGAACTCAACAGCAGGAACATAATATCAATTCCTGGTTGAGACAACTCATCAAACACAAGACCCACATTCTTTAAAGTGGTGAACTTTCCAATTTTTCCACCACATCCCTTCTTCCAAGAGAAACGATTGATAGCAGATTCACCAAGCTTGCTCGTATCATCATCAAAATGGATATGAGACGCATCCCAGACAGTGAGATATCCCTCCAACACACCAAAGGAGAGGCCCATCACCAATTTGAGAATAGCCTGCTCTTTGATTCGTAAAACCAAAACAGGTTCCCTTCCTGTGACACCCCCCAAATCCGGGGTCAGGAGATTTGGTTGTCACGCGAAAATCCTCAAAATAAAACATCTGTTTAATAATAATCATTCACTTTTGATTGATCAACACTGGAAATATAACACTTGTGACCCCAAACATACCAAGACCTTTTAAGGTTATAGGGCTAGAAACAAGAATCCAAATTTCCATTAGATAGAAAGTATTCATTCTTTACAACATTCTGTTTGATCAAATCTTAAACCACTGGTGTAACTTCGATAAAAAGTACGCCAGGCCAACTAGACTATACATAATAATAATAAATATTAGAACTCAATTATATAAAATAGATCTTACACTAAATGCAGACATCCTGAGCCAAGTCATCTTCGAAATAGCATCACGCTTCTTCTCTTTCTGAACTGTGCGGATAAGTCTCGCCAAACTACCTTACTGAAATGTTAGAATTTACAACAGCAAGTATGAGCGAAAGAAATGCTCAGCAAGCGTATAAAAATTTTGATATAAAATCAGGATAAGTGGGGCATAAAAATCAACTGAAATGTATAACAGTTTATAGAGAAACTGAATCAACAACTGTGATATAATTCAAATCATAACTGAATCATTTGACAGGTCATAAAAATGAATCATCTGTCAATTCACAATATATAATAGCCATTCTGGCGATATGGATTGGATATATATAAAAAAAACAAAACCCATTGCCCCCTGATCAGGTTCTAAGGCAATGGGACCCTCTATACTCCACCGGTATTTTTTTTTTTTCCGTGTGTGTATAGTCCGGATTTCAATGAGGGTACCAAAATAGGCAAGTAATGTTAGCCTATAGGAAGATGGAATGGTTACCATATCCTCCTTAAATATTGCTGGACCATGGTAGCAACCATGGCCTCCTACGCTTTCCAATAAATATTTTGCTGGACCATGATAGCAATCATGGCCTCCTACGCTTTACCATTTTTTTTCCAATCCAATAGAGCAATTTCCGAATTCAACAGGAAATGCTTAGTTTCACATACAGTTCATATCCCTATTATTTACTACGATAATAAGGATATGAAGAGTTTATCTTAAACAATTCCCCCACATCAAGGATACCAATATCAAGCAACTGTTTTCGCACAAAAATATTTAAGAATCACGAATAGCTCTGAACAATAGCTATTCGTCATGATATGAATCAATGAAACATAAAATAAAAAGTGTTTAGGATGATTAAGAAAATACTTGCCTCTGGTCCTTAGCTATTACGTAACATCGCAGTAATACTACTTCCTTCTTCTATCTTACGGCATCACAATCTTCTGTTCCAATCATTCGTTGGTTTGACGCTCTTGCGATTACCACGAGTCTGATCCGTTGACCTCGAGCCCGCGCATCTACTTCAAAATCTCAGTTGAAAGGAAATAATCGGAAATGTCCCCTTTGAATATAGGCATTTTCCCGGTGTTAAAACACCTCACAAGTAAACCAGCAATTCCATTAACAATACTTTCATCTCCAACCTTCTTTATCGCAATCCACAAACAATACTGCATCCATTTCCAACCTTCTTCGTCTCATACCAACTTAACTCCGCTGACATTCCTAAGTCAATATTCAACAATTAATCCTTGTGAAAATAACCGATATCCGACCATCGTTGCCAGTAAATCAAAGAAAACATCGTCTACTTTTAATGACATCTTATAATATAAACCACATAAACAATTAACACACATTAACTATATATATATCGATCACAACTCAATTTATAACCTAACCCTTGATACTTAATATCTTGACAATTTACATCGCACGTATAAGGACTCCATAATTAGATCACATAATCACATAGCACGTAATTCACATAGCAGATACGACTTACAAATAAAAGAGCATTCAAAGTATTTTTAGAATATTTAAAAATATTTTTACATCACTTAAAAGAATTTTAAAAGATTTAAATACCCTTTTTGAATCAAAAACGATTTCTAATAAACCTTCCGGGTAATTATTGGATCCCCAAAATATTTTAATAAATATTTAATCCGGGTTTATAAATAATTTTAGAATTTTAAAACTATTTTTATCGCTCCCGGATTATTTTTAGAATTTTAAAACAATTTTATTACATTTTAAACAAATAAAGAAATAAATATTAAAGGTAAAATAATATTTAGAAAATAAATAAATCATTTTATTTTCCAAAATAATTAAATCTGATTATTTTCAATTATATTTAAATAATATTTAATTAATTAAATTAATTGATTAATATTAATTAACCAATCAATTTAAATTAATTAAGATATTAGCTAAATAAATTTAAAATAATCAAATAAAATAAATTTCGAATTAAAAATAATTTATTAAGATTTTAAAACTATTTTTCGAAATTAAAAATAATTTTTCGAAATTTAAAAATGATTTTTCGAATTTCTGAAAATAAAATTCGAATTTATAAATAAATTTTGAAAATAATTCCCAAAAACATTTTTCAGAAAATGTTTTTCAGACTTTGAAGATCAAAACGGTACTATTCATCACCATCTCCACTGTTCTTCGTATGAATGCTCCAAGAACATTCATCAGCTTTAATGGCAGATTTCCAGAATCCGGTCACCGGAAAATTTTCCGGTTAACTCCGGCAACCACCAAAAACGTACCATTCGTTACGTTTTAAGCACCAAAATCGTTCCAAATTACTTCCTAAACACAACCATATCATCCAAACAAACCCAGATTCAACCAAACTAAAAATCCGGCCGAAACCGAATTAATCCGGCGACCTTCAAAGATTATCCGATCAAATTTCGATTTTGCTCATTTCTTAACCAAATCAAACGTTTTATATACCAAATCAAAGCCCGAGAGTTCAATGACTCATATCAATCATCAAAATCATCAAACAATCAACAATCAACCCGGAAAATTGAAAATTATTCTCACCCCCACAAAAATCGATTTCGAGTTTTAAGATACTAAAAATCAAACAAAAATTATCATGATACTCCTGAGATTATATACAATCTATAGACACTAACCACATCAACAACAAATCATCCTACAATCCAAAATAAATTCGAGAAAATTCGAATATTAAACTAAAATTATAAATTTTCGATTCAAGCAATTTAGGATGTTAAAACACACATAAACATGTAGTAGAGATCAAGAGCTTCAATTTGGTTACCCATATGAACGATTTGGATGCCGGAATCACTGTCAAAAGTGTGTTTGATCTCCAAGAACACCAAGAACAATATTCAAAGAATTTTCCAGAAAATAAAATCAAAAATCTGATTTTTGATTAATTTTAACAATTAAAAATAAAATTCTGCTATTTACATAAATCTGAAAATTAATACCCCAAAAATATTTTTAACCCCTAATTAAAATCATTAAGCCTTAAAAATAATTTTTATGGGATAAAAATGTAAATTTTTTTATCTTTAAACGAATATAATATATATGCCAAAATTTTCCAAAAATTATGAATATTACAAAAATTACAACAAATTTCATTTTTGAACATCCCATTATTATACGAAAATAATTTTATGAAAAACAGGGCCTCGAATTCAATACAGGGGCTGAGTCCGGAATTTAAAATGCAAAATAACTGTATTCTAAAAATATAAAAATTACAGAAAAATAGAATAAAATATTCTATGATACACAGAAGTCACATAACACGTATAAGATAATTTTCCTATTTATTAAAAATCATAACGCGTTTAAATGCATTAAAAATAAACTAACACACATTAAAATCAACTAAAAATATATTTTAATATAATAAATTACACGTAATTTTTCGGGTCGTTACACTTCCTGTAGGAGAGGGAAGGGGCGAAACACAACATTCATGAGATGCAACAACCACAGCATCTAAACCTAGACCAGGAAGTTCGAGGATAACCTCCATGACACCAATATTAGATGGAACCATAGATCCATCCAAACAACCTTTAGGAATCAACAATAGATTCATCTTCCTGGGATAAGGCCCATCCCCAAACACAAAGACCGAATAAAACCTATCTCTTTTGAAGGTCGAAAGACCATTTCGCATAAGGAAACATGAATCACAGATCCAAAGTTTCTCAATAACCTCATCGCGTAGACTACGGAACCAGCCGTGAGAGACAATAATCACAACGTCCGTACTCAGGACAGGCAACGGGAGAGTAGCCTCCAAAGAACCGGGATGGAAATCCACATAAAAGAAATCCGAAAATAAACCCATTAATAAATATAATTTAAGAAATATGGTGTTTAGGTGGAAGATTAGAAGGAGAAGATGGATTTGTGAGAGAAAATAGTGTAGATCTGATGGAAAATGGTGAAGAATTGGATAGAGATTGAAGCGGCTAGGAAACTTAGAGAGAAGGGAGAGGATTTTCTCTCTCTAGACGACTCTCATTGTTGAGCCCTTAACAATTTACCTTCTTATTCTTTGTATCATGTTATGTTGTTTGCTGTAATGGTTGGATGTTGATTCGCGGGGTATGCCCCTAGATTTGTATCAGATATTCCTTTTGGTATAAATTTTTAATTAGCAAAAAAAAAAAATTTTTTTTTGCTACAAAATAAGAATGATAGGTACTAACAGATGAGAGTCGCTAGAGAGAGAAATGCTCTCCCTTCTCTCTAAAACCCTAATAGCCGCCTCTAAAATTTAGCCATCTCTGCACCTATTTTCCATCCGATCTACATAACTAACCTTCACGAATTCATCTTCTCTTCCTCTCTACCCCTATCCACCATATTTCTTATACATATATTTTATTTGTACTTTATCGATTGTGTTCTTCGGAGATGGGTTTCAGTTTCATGGTGTTGGAACTCCCCTATCTTGTTCTTAAGCTGTCCACTTCGGTTGTGGATGTTGCAGTTGGGCTCAGCCCTTTCGTTGATTATGAGATGGGTTTTTTGGGGTGGAAACCTTTTAAGTGTCAATCCATAGACCTGTTGGTTTATTTGATTATTGTTCTGAAGGGTTATCCCTTTCTGTTGAGCGATTTTTATCATGGGTTGTTGATTGAAGGGGAGTCCTTCGCCTTCAGTCCCGATGTTTGCTTTGAAATTATGTTTGTTGAGGCTACTTCGAAGTGCCTTTATTATTGGGATGAAGATCTTAGTTGCTAAAGAAAACTTCATCCTGATGAATGGTGTGGTGTCCCTTGTTGGTGCCAAGATTAATGGTGTTATTGGAGATAGTGAGGCTCGCCATCTGTTTGGCGAAAAGACTGAAAGAGTTGGAAAATCTGTTGTGAAAGCCAATACTTTTGCGATGGATAACAACCCATTCAAGATTGGAATCAATGTTGATTTTGTTGTGCGTACTTTTGGTAAATGCAATTTGTTTGCTGATACGTCTAGTCTAGATGTTTTCTCGATTGAGAATAAATTGAATGGCGACTTCGATGCTTCACTGGTTCCATGTCGTTCCTTTGCTAGAACATTAGGATGGGTTTGTGGGAACCATGTGGCTGGAATCTGTCGAAGTAGAATGCTTGTGGTATCCCTTGTACATGATGCAGGGATTTTGAGCGATGTTAGCTTTGATGTTTGGCCTGTTGATGGCTCTGATGAAACAAAGAGGGGATATAGTTTGCAGGCTGTCTTTTGGCAAGCTTTATGGAAAACATGGGAAAGAACTAGTGTTGACCAGAACAATGAAAGTTGTGGTGCCATCAGTCTTTTTGATAGAGACATGAATTTATGGCTTTCTGCTAGCAGATGTGGTTGGGCTGTGAATATGCGTCGAAGGTGTGAGATTCAGGGCTTTAATGCTCAAAATATAGCTAATGTGCAGGTGATTTTAATGGAAGTAAATTGCAAGGGGCAAGGCAGTTTAGGGGATTGTGACATGGTGGACTCTGAAATGGGAACAGTTCAGGAGACTGTGTACATACAGGGGGCTTGGTTGTTCAGGGGGATGGATGTTGAATCTGCGATTAGTCTGATTATGACCTGTGAAGTCACTGTTTCTCGTGATTTTGTGATGTTTAAATTTGTGTCAAGACAGAGTAGTTACCATATTGTAACTATTGCGGATTATAATGTCATGGAGTCGAATGGTTTGAACAAGAAGCTGTTGTGGTTTCTTCTTTGTGTGTGCAGAATTGATAAGTGGCCTATCGATTTTGTTGACAGAATTGATAGCTCTGACAATGCGAGCTCCTTCGTCCTATGCAACTGGGCTTTGTACACCGTGAAGGGGTTTAAGTGTTCTCTTGGAATTATGAAAATGATGAACCAGCGTAGTGTCTGGTATTTTGCAGAATTTGTGTTGTTGGGGATTGGAAGTTTATTACTGGTCGGGATGCACTTGGTGACAATACATGGCGTATTGTTTTGGTTTGCCAAGATGTGGGTGAATACTGCCGTGATGCAGTGCTACTCGGGAGGTCCATGGCATAGTTGTTGATTTTGCTTAGGTTCGTGTTATGTTGTTGTTGATTGCTAGTTTTAACTGGAATTATTGATGATTTTTCTTTGTTGTTCCGCTAGGTAGATGTGTTACTAATTGCGGGGTATACCCCTTGAAATGTAATCTTTTGCCTGTGGTATAAATTTTAATTAGCAAAAAAAAAAGGTTTTTTTTTCTAATTAAAATTTTATACCAAAAGGAACAACGAATACAAATCTAGGGGCATATCCCGCGAAATCAACATCTAAACATTACAAACCAACCTAAAAATAAATGGACATTATTCCTAACGGAATAATGGCAAAGCAACAACCAAACTACAAAAGAAACCTGTTTAACCTAGTTGATTGAATCAGAAAATTAAAAACTAGATGAGAGTCGTCTAGAGAGAGAAACTCTACCTTCTCTCTAGAACTTTTAGCAGCCTTAATTTCTAACACATTTTTCCAACAGATCTTTTTTTTTTTTGGTAATTAAAATTTTATACCAAGAAGGAACAACAAACATAGATCTAGGGGCATACCCCGCGAAATCAACATCCGAATAAACTACACAACATTAAGTCATAATAGAGTCTGCATATAGACAAAGACAGAAAAAACCTAATCTAAGGCGCCCTGCCAGCATGTCCACCCCTAGTCGCTCTCCATTGCTTGATTTTGGACTTCGTCCAGCGTGCTGTTCTAGCCTGACCTTCGACCACCCCTCCCTGAACAGGAGCCTCACTGACAGCCTTCATTTGATCCTCACTGGTTGTCAAGCCTTGACTACCATCAACCTTCACAGCATTCTCCCTAGGCTTGCTAAAAGCATCCTTTAAGACCTGACCATCCATTACCTGGCCACCCTCTTCGACCTCCTTGCCAACATGCATTGATGCAGAGCTGTCCAAGACACCATTTCCGATAGAGACATTATCAATCACGGGCAGAATACTCACAGTGGGAAAGTCATCCCATGGGATATCATCCTGAAGTCTCCCAGTCTCCTGACCACTAGGCACAGGGTGGTCTATTGCAGCAATGCCATCATTTAGTCCATTGGCCATTAGGTAATTGAACGCTTCATCAACCTCCGCATCAATCTGCTCCTTCACAGTTACTTTCTCATTGGTTTGATTTACCATCTGCTCTCCCACATGGATGTTATTACACGAATCCTTCAAGGTCCCATCCCTGGGACAACCATTGCTATCAAACATAATCTCAAGAGGGAGTCCTTCAAGAGGAAATTCAATACCTCCACTTATCACGAAGTCCTGCAATTGAAAGGTATCATTAAGAACTACACAGAGCTCTTCATTCGGGGCACATTCAGAGATGTCAATCAAAAACTTTCCAGAGCGCATAAATTGCAGGTCCTTTTTCCCCTATAGCACTGGCACCACATACCCCATGTACTCGATAAACAATTTCAAGAGTTGCAAGTAGTTCCTAGCCTGAGTAAGCTGTTGTCGTGCCCTACTAGCATCCTCCTCCAATCCTTCATTTCCTGACCTATCATCCAATCTACTTGCTTCATAAGGAGGAGCAGCAACAGAAGTAGGAACTGGGTCACTCTCAATTTTTCCATCCCAAAAGTCATTAGTGACAATTCTTTAAACTAGGTCCTCCAGTAAACCCAAATTGACCTCCTCACCTCCTGAATCCTCATCTTTTGCATAACTTAAGTTCACACAGTCAATAGCATTGTGCTCCAAATTCACATCTTGGGTACCAAACTGGGCGACAACCACAATCATACCCAGAGCATCCTTTTCTCTCGAAGCTAAAGCCTCCGCCCTTACTGGGGTACACCCAATAACATTCCTGTTGAGGCCATCTTTATCGTCCTTTGTCACACCCTCCAAGACAGGCGAGGCACTCAAAGGAGCCCCAGAAAGCTCCAAAACCCTATTTCCCTCCGTTGATATTGCAACATTTTGTTCACCCATAGAGGCCCCCACCTCAACATTATCAGTTACCATGATATCCCTGTGAGTCGGTTTAGGTTTGGAACCCACACCCATGACTACACCAGGAGGACCATCATCACATAAACTAGGCATCCCAGAATTAACCTCCCCCTCCTGGATACCCACATCAGCAACATATCTTGGATTCATAGAATCAGATAATTCAGTAAGAGTATGATCCCCTATTTCATTCATTTTAATCAGTTTCTTTTGTGCGGAAATCTTACCTTCAATCATTTGCAGTTTAACCAAACTACGAGTGCGCGCCGCAGCTCCAGATCTAGAATAAACCGCAACAGAAAAGTCCTCAACCTTCCTCTGAGTAAGATCACCCACAGAAGAATCACCCTTATGAGATTCCACATCAAGTGAAATTCCCTCATCCGAAAAGCCCTCATCAACTTTCCGGTACTTTGCCAAACGCTCCATAGTCTGAGAAGAGGACAACCTCCCTCTTTGAGTACGAATGGGAAGTCGTACCCCATAAGAAA
Organism: Kitagawia praeruptora; assembly: GCA_037693485.1. Taxonomy (NCBI): domain Eukaryota; kingdom Viridiplantae; phylum Streptophyta; class Magnoliopsida; order Apiales; family Apiaceae; genus Kitagawia; species Kitagawia praeruptora. The sequence goes on from CM075345.1 coordinate 82,100,060, forward strand.
TAGCTTCCATTGAGTTGCCTCCTTCCAAGAGTTCCTCTGAAACCATCCCTTGTCTTTCACTGTCCTTTTTAACGCGGGCATCCTCCAAGGGAAACACCGTCACAAGGTTCTCCGAAAAAGAGACCCTCTTCGGACTCCTAATCGTACTATCCACATGAAGACAAGCTTCAGATCCTCTCGCATGGGGAGGAATCTCAGTCACTAAGTTATCCGAAAATGAAACCCTCTTCATTAGAAAATAATTATATTGTAAGAAATATGGTGTTTGAGGTGAGAGATTGAAAGAGGAAAGGTGGATTAGGGAAGGATAATGAGAAGATCTGATGAAGAAATTGAGTAGATTATGGTAAAGATTTTGTGGCGGCTAGGCTTTTAGAGAGAGGTTAGAGAGAAGTTAGAGCATACGACTCTCATTTTTCTGTTTGTAATGTTTTAGTGTTTGTTTTTTTTCCCACCAGATCTTTTCAATCAGCCTTCGTTAATCCATCTCCCATCTCTATTCCTTCACCTATACACTAAATTTCTTATAAATTATTTATTTTCTCCTTTGTTTTTGTGCTTTGTTGTCGATGGGGCTTCCGGATTCTACCGTTGGAAGTTTCATCTTGGTTTGGTTGGAGGTTGAACCTCAGGTTTGTGCTAATTATGTTGTTATTTCTACACAAACCATTATGAGATTGTTCGATTGGAAAAGATATTCGATTAGATTGGTATCTTTGATACCGAAGTTTATCACTGTGATGGTAGATATAACTGAAGGTTTCCTTTCCGGTGGAGCTGGGTGGTTCTATCCTTTAGGCGATGGAATTCAGAGCTTTGTCTCTAGTCTTGTCGGGGTCTTGGTTGTGAAATTGGGGGCTGAAGACTCAGTTGGTATGGAGGGTTTTCCCAGATCTGTGCATACCATGTTCGGTGCAGTCAAGGGATTGAAGGGGTATATACCTTCTTTTGAGGTCTCACGCTATGCGTTCCATCTTCATCAACACCAGGTGTTTGACTTATTGCCGCAACGAAATGTCGCAACTGATTTGCAGCAAGAGAAACATAATTTTTCTTCAAAGCAAGACAGTTGGGCCTTGGGTGCCAACTGTGGGCGCCTTGATGATGGTTTGCTCAGAGGGGGTATTTTCATCACCAAGGGTATGTGGTTAATTCATGATGCTGAGCTGCAGAGGTTGGGAAAGCTAACTCTTTTGGGTGCTTTGAGTTCTGGAATTACTCTCAATGAAAGTCCTGTGAGGATTGTCGGTGGGATGCTGGACAAGCGGAACACGATGATTATTACAGTTCTTGGCAAATGGATGACCTTGGACATGGATTGTTTTGAGGGTAAGAGATGTATGTTGAGATTAAGTTTGTTTGGAAGTACTCAATGTTTGGTGTTTGGGCCTTATATCGTCGATGATGTTACTTATATGATTAGTATATTATGTAAGTATGTTGTGGAGGCTTTCAACCAGATTTTTAGTAGTGAGATATTGGATTTCATTGCGCGCAAAATTCTAAACACCGAGGATGTGCCTTTCTTTGGGCAACAAATGTTTCTTAATCCTTTTGGATTTAGATGGTGTGTGCGGTTGAAGTGCTTAGAGCATTATGCTGTTATGACGATGGCCAAACTCTTGTGCGGCAAGAGGTTTGTAAAAGGGGATGGTCAAGTTAATTTATGTGCAACCTCTTGCTGCGGTTTCGCAGACAAGGTCTTGGCTTGCCGGGACACCACTTTGGGTGATGGTGTGAGAGAGCTTGGTTTACAGACGTTTTTGTATGATGTTTTTCTTGCTCTGGTCATAGAGGGATCTTGTAATGAGAAGAACAAGATGCTGGGGTGGACACACTCATATTGGGTCAGGTGTTTTTTCAAGGATAATCGTGGCACTTTTGTCCGGTTATTTGAATTGGTGACCCGTTTCAATTGGGGTTTGCTAGATGGTTTGTGGTCGATTTATGATGATGGTTTCATTATTAGAGTGAACCAGGATACTAGGCGCAAATTGAATGACATTGGTTATGACAATGTTGCTTTGGACATTTGTTACTGGCTATTCGCTTTGAGGATGATTCTAAAGTAGTCTTGGCTTTGGGCCGGATAGATATTACAGAGATAATTGCGAATTGTATTGTGATACATAACAGGCCTGGAAGTCCTGTGACTCGAATGTGGATTTTGTCAATTCTGGAAATTGCCTATTGGCGGAGAAGAAATTCTCTTTTTCATGAAGTTGTTAGTAGGGTGGATGTTCTGTTGGAGGTAATTATTGGTAGCTGGGACTTACAAGGTAAGACCTTAGTTCTGTTTGTTGGTCTAATCATGGAGGGGTTAGAGGTTATACATAACTGGTTGTGGAATCTTGGGTTCGTTTATGCTTATGATAAGTTCATAGTTGCAAGGGTGGGTTTGAAGCGACACTGATGTTGGGGTCACTGGATTGCTTCGCTCTCTTGTTGAAGATTGGTTTATTAGAAGTATGACTAGGTTCGCTGGAATAAATGGGTTTGTTGATGTGAGAATGAGGAGGACTTGGTTAAAATATGGCGGTATGAAGGCTTGTATACGCATGGAGCTGACCATTTTTGTGAGTCAGGTGATCAGGTTGAAAACATCTTGTGTAGGTGTTTCCTCTTTTATGAGGAAGTTTTTAATTACTTTGCTGCTGTCTTTTGGGCGGGTTAAAATGGATGTTGGTACAGATGGCCTACTTGAGGTCCATATAGTGACTCTAACGGTTGCTTTGGGAGACAGCAAATGGCTGATGAGAAGCATGCAGAGCTTTGACAAGTATGATGCTATGATTAGGAGAAGGGTTTCTGTCTCCTGTGATTACATTTTATTTGGATCGAATCTATTGGTGTCTTGCTTTGTCATGATTGGTGTTCAAGCTTCATGCCATATGGGCAATTTTAATCAGCTGGGGGCTGGTTCTCCTTCCAATGAAAAGTTAGCCGGTGGTGCTTTTTTGGAGGTCGACCCCATGTTGATGGATGTCATATGGATGTTTTTGACGAAATGCGATTGTCGAAATGGGTTTGCGGATGTGCAAGAACAGGAGCTTGTGGAGGGACCACTTCTAGTGGTATGTTAGTCAGAATGTGTGTAACTTAGTTGTTTAGTTGTTTATTTGTTTGGATTTTCAGTTGATTGCTAGTTATCTAGCATTATTGTTGTTTTTTTTTTACATGTTGTTCCGTTAGGTAGATGGTTTTCTAATCGCGGGGTATGCCCCTAGAGATGTAATCATTTTCCTATGGTATAAAATTTAATTAGCAAAAAAAAACCTGTTTAACCTAGTTAAAACACATAAGAGAATAAACTGATCCTTCAGGATCACATCCTTGAGACTCCCCTACGCATGCAATCAGCAAGCTATTGTCCTTCAACACCTGGTTGAGCTCCCATTGAGTAAAATCCATGCCAATCATGAGGTCCATATTTAAGCTCACCTGCACCACATCATTCTTTGTTCCATGCAATCGGAGCTCATTAACGACCTCATAGCCGCATTCAATATATACCATTATAGTATCCCTCGACTTAGAGTATCCCGACAGCATGACAACAGCCCAGCAAGAATTGAGTCTTGAAAAGACAAACTCCTTTTCATCAATAGAGTCCCCCACAACCTCTACAAGAGTAGCAGGTAAACCATAATCAATGGCATAGTTTCTGAAAACTAAAACCCAAGCAGGGATAGAGACGCCCAAATCACAAGGAGCCCAACCATGGACCTGCACAGAATGCTTTCCAACCCCATAGAAAAGGACCAAACCACCTGGCCCGTTCATGTGAATAATACCATCCAGGAATCGACATTCTAAATGCCCATCACCACACCAATTCGCAACCTTGAACCAACCATCTAACTTGTAATTAAACAGGTGACCCTTCAAGCCATGAAAGACATAGTCACAACCAATAGCCTCCACTGCCACATCGACAACAAACTGAATGAAACCTTGAGCACCATCCTTCACATTAGCATCGCTAAATGCAAATCACTGGTCCGTCATCACTCCACACATGACAAACAGACCGAGAACAGCCCCCAAGGGTACAACAATCACTAAAAACTGTCCCATAAAATGAACACATAAACCACAAGCTGTATAGGCCTCCATGCCAAAACCATCTAGTCCAAAAGACCTGAGCGTGATTTCTTCATAGAGCTCCAAAGAACCAGGTGAGGTGAAACCCTCAATTCCAAAGAAGCTAATAAACCCGCCATCTTGTTTATTAAAAGCAAGAACAAGGGAAAAGACCCCTCTCCCATTTGAAGACCTACACTCTCCTTGACAATTCTCCAGTTTCAATGTCAATAGAAACTGAAATAAACCAAAAACAGGGCAAAACCTGTTTCAATGCCATTCAACTTGGCTGCATTGTTAGTATACACCTCGAGGCGATGTATCATCACATCTAGCATAAGACGAAAATGCCCTCTCAAACTAGTGAGAGTAACACCATAGTCAATACACTTCTCCTCAAATTCAGCAGCACTTCCGTTCAAATTCCCCATCTGCACTTTAATCAGCCATGTGGGAGCCATGTGGCATTCCTAGTATTATATGTAGATGACATATTACTAATAGGGAATGACATTTCTTCTCTACAGGCTGTGAAGACTTGGTTGGGAAAAAAAAGGTTAGTGGGAGCCATGTGGCATTCCTAGTATTATATGTAGATGACATATTACTAATAGGGAATGACATTCCTTCTCTATATGCTGTGAAGACTTGGTTGGGAAAAAAAAATTCTCGATGAAAGACTTAGGCGATGCTGCCTATATCTTAGGGATCAGGATCTATAGAGATAGATCTAAAAGATTAATCGGCTTAAGTTAGAGTACATACATTGACAAGGTGTTGCATCGTTTTGGGATGCAAGAGGCAAGAGGGGGATATGTCCTAGTGTCTCATGGGATAGCTCAAAGGAAAACTGTCCTAAATCATCAGATGATAAGGACTATATGAGTAAAGTACCATATGCTTCGGTAATTGGTTCTATAATGTATGCAATGATATGTACTCGTCCTGATGTCTCGTATGCTTTGAGCATGACGAGCAGATTCCAGTCTAATCCAGGTGAGGGTCACTGGACAGCTATCAAGAATATTCTTAAGTACCTTAAACGGACTAAAGATTCGTTCTTGATATACGGAGGAGATGAGAAGCTAGTTGTAAGAGGTTACACTAACGCTAGTTTCCAGATAGATAGGGACGATTCTTTGTCCTAGTCTAGATTCGTGTTTTGTCTAAATGGAGGTGATGTAAGTTTGAAAAGTTTAAACAAGAGACAACAGCTGATTCTACAATGGAAGCTAAGTATATTGCTGCCAGTGAAGTAGCCAAAGAGGCTTTTTCACTGGCAGCAATATACTTAGCTTCCATTGTAGAATCAGCTATTCCATTGTAGAGATGCAAACTCTAACCCAGTCGCAATCTACATAATGAGAGTCGTATGCTCTAACTTCTCTCTAACCTCTCTCTAAAAGCCTAGCCGCCACAAAATCTTTACCATAATCTACTCAATTTCTTCATCAGATCTTCTCATTAACCTTCTCACCTCAAACACCATATTTCTTACTATATAATTATTTTCTAATGAAAAGGGTTTCGTTTTAGGAAAACTTAGTGACTGTGATTCCTCCCCGTGCGAGAGGATCTGAAGCTTGTCTTCATGTGGATAGTCCGATTAGGAGTCCGAAGAGGGTCTCCTTTTCGGAGAACCTTGTGACGGTGTTTCCCTTGGAGGATGCCCGAGTTAAAAAGGACAGTGAAAGACAAGGGATGGTTTCAGAGGAATTCTTGGACGGAGGCAACTCAATGGAAGCTATTTCTTATGGGGTACGACTTCCCATTCGTACTCAAAGAGGGAGGTTGTCCTCTTCTCAGACTATGGAGCGTTTGGCAAAGTACCGGAAAGTTGATGAGGGCTTTTCGGATGAGGGGATTTCACTTGATGTGGAATCTCATAAGGGTGATTCTTCTGTGGGTGATCTTACTCAGAGGAAGGATGAGGACTTTTCTGTTGCGGTTTATTCTAGATCTGGAGTTGCGGCGCGTACTCGTAGTTTTTTTTTTTTGCTAATTAAAATTTTATACCAAAAGGAACAACTGATACAATTCTAGGGGCAAACCCCGCGAAATCAACTAGAAGCTACAATAACCAGTACTAGCAACAACTAGAGCAGCCAGAACAACTTTAAGGAACTACATCACAAGGAGCTAGCTAAACTAGCAAAAACACACCGACCCCTATGCCAATTAACTAAAGACAGTAGGACCTCCCGGGTCGCATCCTATAAGCCTAAGCGCTAGCTTCTTCATCAACTGCCCAATGACAACATCCTTGAAAGAATCCTTACAGAATTCACATTGGCATGGCTTGAAGTACCTAGACCCCGTCCTCAAAAAAATGCAGCAACGCTCTTGATTGAGAAACATATTATGCATGATTGAAATCACAGTCATCACCAGAAGGCCCCTAGCAGCAGTAATATCATTCCAACGGAATGACATTCTAAAATCAACTTTGGCACATACAGTGCCATCCTCAACAAAAGTATCAAGAACCTTCACTGCATCAAGGGAGCAGTCACCTTCATTAACTAAACTAGACACATAAGTTGCTTTAAATCCATTTTCCAAAAACCAATCAGCAATGCAAACAACAAATTTGCACTCAATATTCCGCACCTGGAGCAAAACAAGCCCAGCCGTTTGGCATCTATTAACAACATTATGCAGAGTTACTTTGTTCACTCCGTCGTCAGCAACATAAGCAATACTCTGCCATACAAGGTCCCATAAATGCCTCTCCTCTGACATATCTCTAATCGTTTGCATAAAAAAACCAACATCAGCAAATTTCGAACATAGGCCAGCAGTCAGCCTCAAGCAACTACTAATCCCTCCGTCATGGGTCTCCACCAACAAACTATCCGACCGGATACAAGCAAACCGTGGCAAAACAGAGCTCACACCAAAGTCTTCGTCATTTACAACACCAAATACCATATCGCATAAATCATCAACAACTACTATCGAGGAGATAGTAAGCTCACTGTCCTGTTCATCGCAAGAAAGAGTAAGTGAGAAGACACTTCTCTCCATCGAAATCTTGAAATCTCCTGGCGTAACCTCCGATTTCAGCTCAACATGAAGTAATTCAGCATAAATATTCTTTGTGAGAGCCAAAAAGTTAACCACCAACTGGTCGAAGACATCCCTGAAGCCTTGAGCTGTGCAAGGAAGAGACCCATCCCTTTCATCAGGAATAAAAACACAATAACGAAACTTGTCTCCTATACCAACACCATTTGTGAGTGGGTTGTGAGCCAAGTCAGTAGCCTTAACCCCTACAAACAATATGATAATATCATCCACCAAAGAAACGAGACCATCAGTATTGCTACAACAAATAACCATAGCAAACGATCCCCCACATGCCGAAATCTTCGAGAGATTCAACACATCCAAAGATGTCATCTTCCCGTAAAAGATATACATACGAAAATCTCCAATTTCCGTCTCCACTTTCCTGAAAAGAACAGGCCTAGGATGTCCAAGAAACTTAAAGTTCCACATCCTTGAGCCTAGGGCCTCAAACCCATCAAAAGGTTCAACTCCCAACCTCAAAATGAGACAATACTTTCCATCGAAGGTAAGGAATACAACCTCTGAATACACCTCAAGAAACCGGTGTATCTGCACAGCAAACATGCGACAGCCAACCTCGAAACAGATAAAATTTCTTGAAAAAAGAACAAGAATTATCCTCACATCCATGTTATTAGCCCCTAGAGGCGCAAATAGTGCACAATGCAAATTTCTCAGTGTCACTCTACCGAACAGATGGTGTGCACCATACACACCCATTCTTACAACACCATACCTTGTATTAGATTTCCCAACACAAAGAAGACCCATACAGCGGCCCTCTAGACTCCGAGTTTCAAGCAAATAATCCAGATCTGCTTCATCAAGAAAAAGATATCTAATCCTCTTCTTTTGTTTCGCAAGTACCTCTTCCCGAGAGCCTGTAGGAAACAACAATCGAAGTGTCTGTACATAGTACAGAGACAACGAAAAAACTAGATGGTACCAGGATCCCATCCAAACTACAGTAAGGAATCTCCAAAGGAGTCACTGAAACGAGAAGATACACATTCCCCGAAGCAGGTACCGAGACCATTAAGAATAACTCACGCAACAAAGAAAATTCGTGGTAAAGGTGGGAGATAAGTAAGGGGGAAATGGATTTATGAAGGATATATTTAGATCTGATGGATTTAAGGTGTAGATTGGACTGAAAAATCATGGCAGCTAGAAGAAATTTAGGGTTTTTAGAGAGATGTTAGAGAGAAGCTAGAGAGAAACGACTCTCATTGGTCTTCTTCAAAAAACTTGTTTTGTAAGAGTTTTCCGCGTACTCGTAGTTTGGTTAAACTGCAAATGATTGAAGGTAAGATTTTCGCACAAAAGAAACTGATTAAATTGAATGAAATAGGGGGTGATACTCTTATTAAATTATCTGATTCTATGAATCCAAGATATGTTACTGATGTGGGTGTCGAGGAGGGGGAGGTTAATTCTGGGATGCCTAGTTTATGTGATGATGGTTCTCCTGGTGTAGTCATGGGTGTGGGTTCCAAACCTAAACCGACTTACAGGGATATCATGGTAACTGATAATGTTGAGGCGGGGGCCTCTATGGGTGAACAAAATGTTGCAATATCAACGGAGGGAAATAGGGTTTTGGAGCATTCTGGGGCTCCCTTGAGTGCCTCGCCTGTCTTGGAGGGTGTGCCAAAAGATGAAAATGATGGCCTCAACACGAATGTTATTGGGTGTATCCCAGTAAGGGCGGAGGCTTTAGCTTCGAGAGAAAAAGATGATCTGGGTATGACTGCGGTTGTCGCCCAGATTGGTACCCAAGATGTGAATTTGGAGCGCAATGCTATTGATTGTGTGAACTTAAGTTATGCAAAAGATGAGGATTTAGGAGGTGAGGATTCGGGTTTACTGGAGGACCTAGTTTCAAGAATTGTCACTAATGACTTTTGGGATGGAAAAATTGAGAGTGACCCAGTTCTTACTTCTGTTGCTGCTCCTCCTTATGAAGCGAGTAGATGGGATGATGGGTCAGGAAATGAAGGATTGGAGGAGGATGCTAGTAGGGCACGGCAACAGCTTACTCAGGCTAGGAACTACTTGCAACTCTTGAAATTGTTTATCGAGTACATGGGGTATGTGGTGCCTGTGCTGCAGGGGAAAAAGGACCTGCAATTTATGCGCTCTGGAAAGTTTTTGATTGACATCTCTGAATGTGCCCCGAATGAAGAGCTCTGTGTAGTTCTTAATGATACCTTTCAATTGCAGGACTTCGTGATAAGTGGAGGTATTGAAATTCCTCTTGAAGGACTCCCTCTTGAGATTATGTTTGATGGCAATGGTTGTCCCAGGGAATGCCTTCCTAGGGGCCAGGTTTATGGGACCTTGAAGGATTCTTGTAATAACATCCATGTGGGGGAGCAGATGGTAAATCAAACCAATGAGAAAGAAACTTTGAAGGAGCAGATCGATGCAGAGGTTGATGAAGCGTTCAATTACCTAATGGTCAATGGACTAAATGATGGCATTGCTGCAATGCTGTTAGACCACCCTGTGCCTAGTGGTCAGGAGACTGGGAGACTTCGGGATGATATTCCATGGGATGACTTTCCCACTGTGAGTATTCTGCCCGTGATTGATAATGTCTCTATCAGAAATGGTGTCTTGGACAGCTCTGAATCAATGCATGTTGGCAAGGAGGTCGAAGAGGGTGGCCAGGAAATGGATGGTCAGGTCTTAAAAGATGCTTTTAGCATGCCTAGGGAGAACACTGTGAAGGTTGATGGTGGTCATGGCTTGACAACCAGTGAGGATCATATGGAGGCTGACAGTGAGGCTCCTGTTCATGGAGGGGTGGTCGAAGGTCAGGCTAGAACAGCACGCTGGACGAAGTCCAAAATCAAGCAATGGAGAGCGACTAGGGGTGGTCATGCTGGCAGGGCGCCTTAGATTAGGCTTTTTCTGTCTTTGTTTATATGCAGACTCTTTTATGACTTAATGTTGTGTAGTTTATTCGGATGTTGATTTCGCGGGGTATGCCCCTAGATCTATGTTTGTTGTTCCTTCTTGGTATAAAATTTTAATTAGCAAAAAAAAAAGAGGCTTTTTTTTTTGCTAAGTAAATGATTTAAATTGCCACGGAAACAAAGATACATAAGCAAAGGGGCATACCCTAGTCCACAACTACTACCACCAACAGTCCACATGACCAAACCAGAACCAACACTAAGACATTAAAATATCATCAGTACAAGCGATGGGGCTGCTTGAACCCATTTCTTAAAGGAAGAACAGGTAAATAATTTTTCCCTCACAGTAGATTTTACATTCGAAATGAGCACAGTAGTAGGATGCCCTGGACCTGCATTATGAGTTCTGAAGTTTCTCTCCTTCCACAAACTATATACACACGTCGTTAGGTAAACACCTTCAATAGCCTTGAGTTTAGCATTCAAAGGACATCTGAAGAAATCGCCCTGCTGCCAGCTAGCCCAATCTGCATTGATTGGAAATGGTATGACACTCATCACAAGGGTGGAATAAGGGCAAGAAGTGAGTAAGTGACTGATCGACTCTACCCCATTCCCACAAAAGGTGCATGCTGGATCTACATTCATGCCAAAAAGAACCATACAGGACTTGGTGTGGTTCCATCGATCGCAGATCCAGTTGATCTGTATTGTGATAACAATGGAGCCATTGCGCAGGCTAAGGAACCAAGGTCCCATTCCAAGGCAAAGCGTATACTTAGGAGATATCACCTTCTTCGAGAGATAAACGAGAGAGGAGATATAGATATATGTAAAGTGCATACTAATGATAATGTTTTTATTTTTTTTTGCTAATTAAAATTTTATACCAAGAAGGAACAACTTACACAAATCTGGGGGCATACCCCGCGAGATTAACATTTAGACAACAAAGCCAAACAACATTAAGTCATTTTACAATCAACAAACATAGAACTAAGCCTATTACAAACTTAATCTGGTGCCTCCACCAATCCTAAATTGGCAAATTGGCAGTTCATTGGCCACCCATACTGCACGAACTGCACACCCTCCAAGTCCAGGAATGGCTCAACATTTTCCTTCGAAATCACCATCTTAGCCGCAAGCAGGCTGGGTTCCCGTATCGCTACTCCGCATAAAGCCAACCTCTTCCAACTACACACAGTCCCTATGAAAACCTTCGCTGGGATGGCCTCCATGCTAGTAACCATTACATTTCCTACCTTTTTGACATCCCTATAATCCGCCACATCAGCCAATTTCCCCCCTCCCCGTTTCTGCAAACTCAGGTCAGAGAGAGCTCCAGTGGGTGGCTCCTCATGAAAGGGATCCAACCCATTCCTTCTAATAAAAGCCTGCAGTAGAAGATCACAACAAAACAGGCTTAACAGCTCCGGGGGCCTCCTACCATGAAACCATCCCAACTCATCCTTGAAAGGGTCATGACCACTGATCATAGTAAATTCCTTAACAACAGGAATTTTTAAGCCCCTATTGTCAATGTCATTCTTCAACTTATCAATATGAACCAAGGTCTCGATCAAAGGATCTCGAAGACCATCATTATACTCAGTAGTACCAACCTCTTGATTAGGAGAGAACCCCTCTATCCCCTCATCCTTATCCCCCCTTACCAGGACAACATCCTCCCTAGCAGTAGCAAGACTTGTTACCTTAGAATCATCTTGTTGCTTCTTCCTTTCCTTCATGAGCCCCAAATCTACCGTGCCATCATTCTGAGCACCAGTATCCACCAAACCATCACAAATGGTTTGCCCCACCCCAAGGGGACTCTCCATAACAGAGACACTAACAACCCTATAACCTTTACCGGAATTAGAAAGCACCGAAGTATTAACTTCTAATTCCTCAGTACCCGCGTCCACAGGTAGATCATTAATTGAGTCAGGCAACTCGATAGGTACCTCAACATCAGTACTAACGAAACTATGAGAATCACTATCACTAGGAATCTCCGACACCAGGTTCTCTGCAAAAAAAACCCTTTTCGGCCTTATAGTCGATACCAACCCCTCCTGGTCTTCTTCGACATCCCCTTCAAAACTTGAGCCAACTCAGTGGTACAAGCAAAAAACTTATCTTCAAACAATTGGAGGTTGCGAGAGCTACGAGCCCTCAAGCCAGCCTCCAAATCAACAATTTCACAATCCCTCTTCCCACAAACATTCGTCATCTGAATAAGGCCAAACATGGACCCTGAACTGTCCTTACCATGACCATACTCCAGTTGTTTGACACCCAATTTCCTCTCGGGTCGACCCGACTCCAACAAAGCATCCTCAGAAAAAGATACCCTCTTCCGACTCATTATCTGATTCAATAGTTCTTGCTTCCCCACAACAGTTATCACTGAGGGGACGTCATGAGAACACGCACGGAGACGAGAATCTAAATTAGGGATCACCGATACAAGGTTCTCCGAAAACGAAACCCTTTTCGAACTCATAATCGAACTAAATTAAATAAGAAATATGGTGTTATAGGTGGGAGATAAGAGAGAGGAGGTGGATTTAGGAAGGGAATGTATAGATCTGATGAAGAAATTGTTTAGATTGAGCTGAAAATTAAGCGGCGGCTGCTAAATTCTAGAGAGGAGGAGGAGTTTCTCTCTCTAGACTCTCATTGAGGTTTTTTCGAAAAAAATGAAGTTTTTTCATACTAATGATAATGTTGCGCACCCACTGACTAAGTCTTTGTCGCAGCAGAAGCACGAAGGTCACACTAGTTCCATGGGTATTAGATACATGGGCGATTGGTTCTAGTGCAAGTGGGAGATTGATAGTGTTAGTGCCCTAGAGACAATGTAGTTGTACTTCTAGGAAAGACTATTTTGTTACTTAATGATCATGTTCTACTGATTATTCTACATTAATTTATTATGTCTTAATTTACTGCGATATAAATATAAGAGTAATAAATGTCCTTGGAATATAGAACATGTATTCTATATCTTTAAGTATGTGACTTAAAATTGAGATTATAGGAATAGTGTTTATATTCCTAAATATCCCTAATCGAGCATTATTAATAAAGCACAAATTCCTTGATTCAATGATGTCAAAAACTCAAAACAAAATGTCATAAAAAATCATCAGGCTTGGTCTCAGAAATTCTCACAAAGAAGTTACTTATCTTCAAGAAACTTAACAATAATTCTTCTTCTTTACTTTCAAGAATTTGAATCATTCTTTTCTTCAGATTCTTGAGTTCCTCATCTTCCTCATTAATCTGATATATACCTGCCCTGAGATTTTGAATTGAGCTTCTTGGAAAGCCTAACTCTCCCAACAGTAGATATGCAATTTCTTTCCCATCAGGATTCAGAGATAATTGTTCTTGACCAAACACCACTTCTTTAATAGTAGAATCTCTTTGCATTTCATCTTCTTGACCTACTGTATTCAAGTACATGGGAGTATAATTACCATCATACCTTGACCCTCCATCTAAATATGTCAGTCTGATTGTTCTGAGAATCATGCTGCACCAGCTATTGTAAACACCAGCTTTCTTATCATGAATTCTTTTAATATTGAGCAGATAAAGAATAGCCAGCTTCTTAACACTCTTGTCTTTCATGAAATACAATAACTTTTCAGTCTTCTTAGAACCAGCATGACAATCAGCAACAATTGCAGCAGCTTCAAGTTTCCAAAGTGATAATGTTAGTGCCCTAGAGACAATGTAGTTGTACTTCTAGGAAAGACTATTTTGTTACTTAATGATCATGTTCTACTGATTATTCTACATTAATTTATTATGTCTTAATTTACTACGATATAAATATAAGAGTAATAAATGTCCTTGGAATATAGAACATGTATTCTAACAAGTGGTTTCCAAAAAAAATGAGAGTCTTAGAGAGAGAAGCTCTTCTTTCTCACTAAAACCCTAGTTAGCCGCCACTTATTATTGCCCAGATCTAATCTCTTACACACATTCTCCGGCACTAAAGACTATATTCCCATCATTAAATCCACTTTCTCTTCTTCCCTTAACCTAAACACCATATTTCTTATACATATAGTATTAGTATTTTCTTGTAGTGTTCCATGGTGAGTCAAGACTCTAACTGTGATTCTGAGTCTGGGCTACCAGGGTATATGCAGGACATGGATGAAGATAAGTTTCAGGAGATGCTTGCTCGAAGAGAGGTTGAGGTCTTTCCGATCCTAACAACGGTGGAGATGGCGGACCCTGGTTCCTCGGGAGGAAAGGGTATTGGAACAACAAAGGAATCTTCAGATGAGGAGGAGGTGTATCACGAAAACGTGAGAGATGCAATGGAGAGAGATGCTATTAATCGTGTGGCCAAGGCTGTATCTGCTACTAACAAGAATGATAGGGATGAGCTCATTAAACTCAAACTGAAAATGATGGAGGTCTGTAGTTATCTTGAAGCGAATGGGCTTTCACTGGCAGACATGGAGAGGGGAAACCTTAAGGCGCAGGCGGACTTTAATGTGGGTTTGTCTACCCCCTTTAAGGTAATCACTGGTAGAGATGAGTTTGGGTTACCTATTTTCTCATCTCATAAGGGAGATGGGAAGAGTGAGGGGGCCGATAAAACTGCATCTGTTTTAAAGAACTCAGGAGGAGAGAAGGGTGAGGGGGCTGGACTTAATACTCCTTCCTTAAAGAGTATTCTCAAAAACAAAAATATCAATCTGTCGAAAGGCGAATCTTCAGGGGTGGTAAAAGATTCCAAGGAGGGGTTGTCCCAAGTGGGTAAGGTGGATGCTGTTCCCACAGGGGAGAAAAAATCCTGGTCTTCGGTGCTTAAATCCTCTCCAGGGCCAGCAAAGGGAGTAGTATTTGATTATGTTCCTCCTCCGGAAGGTTCTAAGGTGGTAGAACCCCCCCAAGAGGTGTTGAAGAAAGGGGCTGATAAGTTCAGATTTTGTGTAGTTGGCAAATTTACAAAAGCGCCTGTGGCTTTTAGAAGGGTTAAAGAAATAGCTCAGTTAATTTGGAAAAGGGGTCTCATTTCTGTCTCACAACGGAATGAGGCAACCTATGTGTTTAAATTTATATCGATGAATGACAAAAATGCAGTCCTTTCAAAAGGCACATGTTATTTTGACCAGAGGCCTATGGTGGTCGCGGATTGGGGATGCTCAACGGGTGTTACGCCTATCTCCTCTATGCCACTTTGGGTCAAGTTTAGCAACTTGCCTGATTGTTATTGGACCCAAGAGGGGCTGAGCCGTGTGGCTAGTGCTATTGGAGTTCCGTTGGGAGCAGACTCACTCACTTCGTAGCTTGAGATTTTGCCCTTTGCCAAGATGTGTGTTCAATATAAAATTGGTGACCCGTTACCTTCCTCTATCCCTGTTGTTGACATTGACAAATCTATAGTAGAGGTCAAGATTGCTTATCTTAACAAGCCATTGTTGTGCTCCCACTGTAATTCTCTGGGGCATTTGATCAATGTTTGCCCTTTGGCAGTCAGTGACTGGACTCGTAGGCCTCGTGCTGGAGAGAGTGGGGAACCTAGTCACAAGGGGGAGAATCATAATGTGGATGATAATGATCCTCAAACCAAACGCGAAGGTAAGGAAGTAGCAGGGGAGAAGGTTGAGGTTGGGGATACAACTCAGGAGCATACTTTGTCTACCCCTACTGAGAAGAAAACTGCGAAGGAGAGCAAAGCTGAGAGTAGTTTGATGGGAGTGATTAATGTAGAGAATGAGGGTTGGACTGAGGTCAAGAACAAGAGGAAACCAATCGCTTCTCCCAGTCTTTCTGCTGGAACCCCTTCTCCCCAGGGATTCAAGAATGTTGTGTGTGATGAGGTTGATCGTAAACAGAGCAGTAAACAGAGCAGTAAAAAAGCAATATCAAAAGGGATCAAACGTGCGAAGTGGGGGTCTGGGGGCCTCCTTCGAAGTCTTAACTCAGTTTTCCAATGACTGATTTTTGTTCTTACAACATCCGTGGCCTCAACAACAAGGTTGATTTTGTCAAAAAATTTATTTTGACTAAAAAGCTGTCTTTGATTAGCATTTTGGAAACGCATGTTCAGAGGGATGTTGCTAAGATTATCTCCAAGGAGATTAACCCGCGTTTTGAGTGGTGTTTTAACTATGATCACCATGCGGGTGGCCGTATTTGGCTAGGGTGGAACCCAGATTTTTGGAAAGTTGTGGTGATTGCCTCCTCTGCTCAGCATATCACTTGTTCGCTTACTTGCCTGCCTTCGAATTTGAGTTTTGTTGCTTCGTTTATTTATGGATATAATGGGGACAACGATCGGAGAAGATTGTGGTCTGAGTTAAATAATGTATCTCGAGGTCTTTCTAATAATCCTTGGGTAATTTCTGGAGACTTTAACACTTGCCTTAGATTGTCGGAGAAACAAGGTGGTAATGAGAGCTGGACCTCTGATATGACAGAGTTTAAAGATTTCATTCTCTCTTTGGGAATTTCTGATCTTCGAAGTGTTGGGAATTTCTTGACATGGTGGGACTGTAATGTGCATCATCCGAAGTTTAGGAAACTAGATCGTGTCCTAGTTAATGCTGAGTGGCACAATAGGTTTCCTTGTTCTTTTACTGATTTCCGTGCTAGAGGGTTGTCAGATCATTGCCCGGCGCTGACGTTTCTAGGGTTGGACCGGCCTAAGGTCCCGAAACCTTTTCAATTTTTCAACCACCTTATTGAAAACCCTGCTTTTCTTTCGGTGATTGAGTCTGCTTGGTCTTATTCTGACCTAGGAAATCCATGGCAGATGCTCACTTCGAAGCTTAAAAGGGTAAAAGTGGCGATTAAAGGGCTTAATAGATCTCTGGGGGATTTGCAACAGATGGTCAAGAATGCAGGAAACGATTTTTTGGCATTCCAGAATGCCATTCCTCCTTCTCCTTCCCCTGCTTATTTTGAGGAAGAGCGTAATCTCATGGATGCCTATTCTAAAGCCCTTCATTTGGAAGAGTGTTTTTTGAAGCAAAAGTCCAGAGTTCAGTGGTTGAAGAGTGGGGATAGTAATAACAGGTATTTCTTTAATGCATGTAGAGGAAGATGGAATGTTAACAAAATCCTATCCTTATCGACACAGAATGGTGAGACAGTCACAGCCCATGCGGATATGTCTAAGGTGGCTGTTGACTATTACAAAAATTTGTTGGGCAACAGAGGGGAGGTTACTCATTTTCCTGAAGATATTTCTTTTGCCGGTAGTAAACGAGGCCCAGTCGACGCTGCTTACCGCCCCGTTTAGAGAGAGGGATATTCTGAATACTTTAAAAAGAATGGGGAAAAACTCTCCAGGTCCTGATGGGTTTACGGTGGAATTCTACCTAGCTAGTTGGCACATTGTGGGGCCTGATGTAACAAGAGGTATCCTTTATTTCTTTGATTCTCTTGCTATGCCTAGAATTATTAATGCGGCCTAGATTTGTTTGGTCCCAAAGCAGGAAAACCCTTCTCAAATGCAGCACTTGCGGCCTATCTCATGTTGCAATGTTCTTTATAAATGCATTTCTAAGATGTTAGCGGCAAGGTTGAAGTCTGTTATGCCTTCATTGATCTCCAAGCACCAAACTGCTTTTGTAGCAGGAAGGTCAATTGGTGATAGCATCTTCTTGGCCCAAGCTTTATGTAAGGGATATAATCGAAATTATGGGCCGCCCCGTTGTGCTATAAAACTTGACATTCATAAAGCTTTTGACTCGCTTAATTGGAGCTTTGTCTTTGCGGTTATGGAACGGATGGGCCTTCCTCATAAATTTATTGACTGGGTTAGAGTTTGCATCTCTACAACTATGTTCTCAGTAAAGCTAAATGGAAGTTTAGAGGGATTCTTTAAAGGGGAATCGGGATTAAGGCAAGGCGACCCCTTCTCTCCTTACATCTTTGTTATGGCCAATGAAGCTCTCACTGTCTGCCTTAACAAGTCAGTTGTAGGCACGAATTTCAAATTTCATTGGAGAACTAAGGAGGTGAATCTGCATCATATCATCTTTGCAGATGATGTATTTTTGTTCTGTCATGGGTATGCTCAATCGGTTTCGAAGCTCATGGAAGGGATTCATCAATTTTCGGGCCTCTCTAACTTGGTCCCAAACCAAGCCAAATCGGTCTGTTTTTTTGGAAATGTGAGTCCTGATGTTGCTGAGAACATCCTAATGGTAACAGGTTTTCAGAGAGGAACTCTTCCAGTCTCCTATCTGGGTCTTCCTCTTATCACTGGCAAACTCAACAGCATGGATTGCAATACCCTAGTGGCAAAGTTATGCAAGCGTGTGGAATCCTGGATGGTGAGGTTTTTAAACTTTGCTGGTCGCTTACTGCTCATCAAAGCTATCATGGTTAGTATTGTGGGATATTGGAGCATGTACATTTTCCTTCCCAAGTCAGTCCTTAAGGCGATTAATAGACTCTTGTTCAAATTCTTATGGGGAGGCTTCTACAAGGAATCAGGGAGGTGTCATTATAAGGTCAGTTGGGAGGATTGTTGAAAACCGAAAATGGAGGGAGGGTTGGGGATCAAAAATATTTTCGAATGGAACCAAGCAGCTGTTTTGCATCAGCTTTGGCGCCTGCTCCAACCCACTCGTGATTCTCTTTGGATTGTCTGGTTTCATAATGTGTTACTCCGTAATAAAGCTTTCTGGACTGCTGCCATGCCCTATAAATGTTGTTGGATTGCTCGAAAGATTCTCAATGCTAGACAACAAACCTTGCCTCTCGTTGGATATAGGGTGGGCCGTTCTTCTAGGTTTCTCTTCTGGCAGGATCCTTGGGCTGATAAGAAGCCTCTAGCTTTTATCTCGCCTTTTGTTATATCAAATGCTGAGTCTACTGGCCTGGCTCCCATTAGCAATTATCTCCACAATGGAGTTTGGAGGCCTCCTCAATCCAACCACATGGATGTCATTGAGGTTCGACGGCGGGTAACGCAAGTGCAAATTCATGACAATGATGGTATTACTTGGGATGGTCAGAAGGCAAAGTTGGTTAAGCTGGCATCGATATGGGCTTCTATTCGGGACAATGGCCAACCTGTATGTTGGGGAGGTGATGAATCTTCAGTTGCTACTCTTATGGAGGGGGTTTCTATGTTCTCCAACTGTTCTAACCTGGTTCCTAGTATTGATAAGTCAGTTTGCTTTTTTGCGAATGTAAGAGAGAATGTGGTGGAGAATATCCTTCGGACTACTGGCTTTCAAAGAGGCTCCTTTCCTATCACTTACCTAGGGTTGCCTCTCATTACTGGTAAACTAAATAGCAGGGACTGCTCATCCTTGGTGGCCAAGCTTTGCAAGAGGGTGGAATCGTGGATTGTGAGATATCTCAATTTTGCAAGCCGCTTGATGCTGATTAAAGCGATCATGGCCAGTATTGTTGGCCACTGGAGCATGTATATATTTCTTCCCAAGGCTATCTTAAAGAAGATCAACAGTTTGTTCTTTAAATTCCTTTAGGGAGGATTCTATAAAGAATCGGGTAGGTGTCACTACAAAGTTGGCTGGGAAGATTGTTGCAAACCAAAAAGTGAGGGGGGGTTGGGGATTAAAAATCTCTTCGAATGGAACCAGGCAACTGTGTTACATCAGCTCTGGCGCCTGCTCCAACCCTCTGCTGACTCTCTTTGGATTTCTTGGTTTCATAAGGTGCTGATTCGTGATAAAGGTTTCTGGACTGCAAAGATGCCGTACAGGTGTAGTTGGATTGCAAGGAAAAATTTTAATGCTAGGCATCAGGCAATGAACTTTCTCAGTTTTGAAGTTGGAGTAAACTCTAATTTTCTTTTTTGGCATGATCCATGGGCAAATAAAAAGCCCCTGGCTCTTGTCTCTCCTTCTGTGATCTCCACGGCTGAATCATCTAATATGGTTAGTATTGGGGCGTATCTTAGTAATTGGGTATGGCATCTCCCTCAATCAAATCACATGGATGTCATTGAAGTCAGGAACAGGGCTAGTATGGTTCAACTCCATGACAGGGATTGCATCACTTGGGATGGACTCCAGCCAAAGCTTGTCAAACTAGCATCTATTTGGGTCGCTATTCGTGACTTAGGTCAATCTGCTGATTGGAGCGATCTAGTGTGGAATTCTCTCAACATCCCAAAGTGCTCTTTTGTTACTTGGCTTGCTGTGAAGAATAGGCTGCTCACTAAAGAGTGTATGGTCCTTTTTGGCATGAATGTAGATCTGGTGTACACTCTTTGTGGAACAGCTGTGGAGTCGATTAGTCACCTGCTCACTACTTGTCCTTTTTCCTCCCTAGTGATGAGAGTTATTCCCTTTCCACTCCATGCGGATTGGGCTTACTGGCAGCGGGGTGACTTCTTTTCTTGTCCTCTTAATGCAAAGCTTAAGGCCATTGCTGGTACTTTTCTTACGACATGTGTTTACAGTTTGTGGAAGGAGAGAAATTTCAGAAGCCATAATACTGGCCCAGGACATCCCTCTACCGTGCTCATTTCGAATGTTAAAGCCATTGTGAAGGAAAAACTTTTTACGAGTTCTTCCTTTAAAAATTGGGCCCGAGAAGACCCAACCCTTGTTCTTATGCTGTTCTAGTTCATTTGCTTGATGTTGTTTCTTCCAGGTCTTCTGGACCGTGGTTAGTTGTCTGCTAGTTTATCTAGTTTTATCGATGTTTTCCATGTTGTTATGTTAGGCAGATGCTGGAATTCTTTGTTGTTTGTTTGCTGTTGATATGTTGATTTCGCGGGGTATGCCCCTAGATATGTATTAGCTGTTCCTTCGTGGTATAAAATTTTAATTAGCAAAAAAAAAAAAAAAACTGTGCCTTCATTACTTGGCTTGCTATGCGGAACAGGTTACTTACTAGAGATCGCATGATTTCCTTTGGTATGGAGGTGGATCCTAGTTGTGTACTTTGTGGGAATGGGATAGAAACTATAGGCCATCTGTTTATGAATTGCCCATATTTCAGGCTGTTAATTAGCGTGATTCCTTTCAGTGTTAATGTTTTTTTTTGCTAATTAAAAATTTTATACCAAAAGAGGAACAACATACACCATTTGGGGGTATACCCCTCAAATCATCAACCAGAAATAGAGTTAAAACAGACTTAAGCTGTTTACAATCAACAAAATAAGCAAACTATTTGCAAAGTAACACAACTCTACAAACAGAAAACAAGAGTGGCCACCCCTAGTCAGGCGCCATTTCTTCAGCCTGGTCTCCTTGATCTCCTCCATACATGGTCCTGCCAGGTCTTGGCTGATCTCCCGTACGAAGACGGCAACGCTTAATCCTCATCTTAGTCCGTCGAGCTGTGACCTCCTTGTCCTCATCCATGCCTTTCTCGCCTTGAAACTCTTTTTGGTTCGAGTCCTGCTTGGGATTCTCCTGCATATGCACAGTCACATCTCCGACAAGACTAAACAGAGGCCCCAAATACTGCATGTTACCCTGAATTGACTCCTTTGTGCTGCTCCCCCCCACCCATAAATCCTTGGAAGGATCCTTGGATGGTTTTGCATCCTTACCTTTAGCAAGAGGGCTCTGCTTTGGCTCAGTCGATAGATCAATCCCCAAATCAATCAGGTAATCCCTTAATTGAATGGATCGGCAAATTAAGTCATGTAGCTCCACTTCCTGAAACCCTCTTAGACCACGAGCAGAGGCACTGAATTCCCTATCATGAGACCCTTTAACCAAAGGGATTTCCTTACCTATCGAGGTAATGAACATCTTCAAATTTTCTAGATTACGCCTCGCTACCACCAGCGCCTTCTTCTTCAACTCAGAGTTTAAAAGGGTGTGGTCTAATAGCCCCGCTATCTCCACCTCCTCTTCCATGTCTTGAATAAACTGGTCATCCTCCCCAAGAACCAGGAGCGAGATTCCATTCTTCCGAATATAGGTCCCAAGTTGCTTAATGCAATTCAGAGCTATACCCAAATCTCTCAAAAGCTTTATATCTGGTCTCCCTTGCACGCTATTAATGAAATCTAGATCACTCATGTCAACAGACCCCCAAATCGTAGGCACCTCATGTCCACTCTGGACAATGCTGTCTCTCATAATAATGATTACATTCATAGCAATAGCTAGACGCTCTTGCCATCGATTTACTGAACCATCCCTACATGGGGTTGATTCTACTTCTATCTCGTCATTACAGACCGCCTTGCCCTTGTCTTTCATCCTGACCATATCAGTATTCCCGACAGAGGACCCAGCATTTTCCCCAGAATTCATAGTCTTTCCACTCTCTCTACCCAGGTCCATAACCGGAACAGAGGAATCCCCTTTTGTGGAGGCATAATCCTTTCTCAATTCATTCCCAACCCCAGCAACACCACCTATCTGGGCCTCATACAAACTCTCATCAGTTACTAGACCTTCCCTTTGACTATCCGAATGAATAGGCAATTCCTCCTCCATAGAGGGCTCCAACAAATCGACAATAGGAGTAGCATAACAATCCACATCCACAGTATTTGATAGGTTGTCATCAAAGGAGACCCTCACTTCTCCTTTTTTCCCCCATTCTTTATACTCAATCCTTCAACCTTCTTAGATCGAGTATCAACAGATGGTATCTCCGGAACCAAATCGCTCGCAAAAGAAACCCTTTTCGGGCTCCTAACTGGTTCCAACCCCTTCTGGGTCATCCTCACTAGATCGACAAAGGAAGTAACCATTTCCTCTTCCGGGGAGGGCTCCGACAGATCAACAAAGGAAGTAACACAATGACCCCCATCTACTTTATTCAGACTAGGAGGTTTCGTTTTGGAAAAAACCTTACCATCAATTAAGTGGTGCATGACCCTACTGTGGGTGCGAGCAGCTACCCCAGACTCTGGGATCACCGTGACTAGGTTGTCAGCAAAGGAGACCCTCGCGACCCTCTTTTTGCCATCATTCCTAGATCGAATATCAATAGATGGTATCTCCGATACCAAATCAGCCGCAAACGAGACCCGTTTTGGGCTCGAAACTGGATCCAACCCCTCCTGGGTCATCACCACATGATTCTTGACAGAAGCCTCCATCGCAGAATCATCCACAAATGAAACCCTCTTACGACTCATGCTAACCGACAAGAAATAAAGGAAAGTTGGTGTTTAGGTGAGAGATGAGAAGGGGAAGATGGATTAGGATGTGGAACTTTAGATCTGATGGAGAAGATGCTTAGATTGTTAGAGAATTTTAGCGAGAAGTTAGAGAGAGGTTAGAGCATATCCGACTCTCATTTTTCTTTCTCCTCTGCGAGCATTTCAGTGTTAATGTTGATTGGACAAGGTGGCAGCAAGGTGATTTCTTCTCATTAGGCTTTTCTGGAAAGTTGAAGAGGATAGCGGGGGTTTATCTTACAACTTGTATCTACAATGTATGGAAGGAGAGGAACCATAGAGTGCACAACCCAGGGCCTGGACATCCAACTATTGCACTTAGCTTGATTGTTAAGACCACGGTCAGGGAGAAGCTGTTCTCCTGTGCTTCATTCCAAAGGTGGGCTCGGAAAGATCCGTCGCTGGTGCTACTTCTCTATTAGCAGTTGGGTGATATTTGACCAAGCTGATTTATTTGTATTGATAGCTATGTATTTCCTTTGATGTTGTTTGCTAGCATATCTAGCATATCTTTGCTGTTCCACTGAGGGGATGTTTTGCTTTTCGCGGGGTATGCCCCTAGATTTGTAATCTTTTTCTAGTGGTATTTAATTTTACTTAGCAAAAAAAAACATGTATTCTATATCTTTAAGTATGTGACTTAAAAATGAGATTATAGGAATAGTGTTTATATTCCTAAATATCCTAATCGAGATTATTAATATGGGACAATTATAATGCATAAAGATTAGTATGTTTGTTGACGGATGACCACATCTCATTGGTCATAGGTATAGTGATACTAAAGTCAAGAACATAGGTGCATGTAATATACATGGCACTGGATTAACCCACGGTGAGATTCTACATGTTGATAATGTCATTAGAAAGACTCACAGTGATAATGGTGTAATGATCCTTAGACTTTTTTTTTTTGCTAATTAAAATTTATACCATAGGCAAATGATTACATCTCTAGGGGCATACCCCGCGATTAGCAGCACATCTACCTAGCGGAACAACTAAGAAAAAACATCAATAATGCTAGAAAAACTAGCAGTCAACATAGAAACCAACAACAAAGAAAATAAGCTAAATTATTCTGGCACCTTAAACAACCTAAAATTGAGACTAGGCACATGTCTCACAAAGCCCATAGTAATGAGAAGCAGCAGAAAACCATGTAGTGACGCAAATGCATTCCAACAGCAAACCTCTTCCTGACATGATACGGAGCAACTAACACCAAGCATCTGGCCCAAACACCAGCATGACAGTAGATTCAACCCCCACTTCCGGGCCGCCATCCGAACCAACAGCATCGCATACCAACAATTATTTCCATAACCATGTCCGAGATTCAGGATTGGCACATCATCACTTGCCTCGACCTTGTAACCCTTGCGTGCAACATCAAGTAGCAAGGTGGATCTCAGAAGACACCGTTTCAATACCAACAACTCTTGAGAGAATTTGGCACCTATGAGAGTCGTTTTCTCTCTAGCAACCTAACCTAGCCGCCATCAAATCTGAGCCTTTTCTACACCCTTTTTCCACCAAATTCGCACTAATCCTTCCTGAATCCATATTTCCTCTTCCAATCTTCCACCTAAAACACAATATTTCTTATAAATATAATTTTATCTTAGAGATGGGTTTTTTGGTTCTGAAACTTTCTGAGTTTCTTACTAAAGATCTACTGGTTTCTTTGATTGTTGGGATGGAGGGCTATCCTTCCATACTTCGCGATGTTTCTCTTCGGGAGTTAATTGAAGGGGAGTGCTTCGTACCTAGTCTTGATGTTGAGACTTTGTATGGAGAAATCAATTATGTTTAGAGCATTCGGTGCTCTACTCGATTCTTCAATCGATTAATGGACGGCCTGCCAGAAGTCGAGTTTGATTCTGGTAGTCAGTGGTTCTTGGCCTTCTTGAGAGATGGGGTTTCCCTTGGTCATGCGACTATTGTGAGTACCATGAATGAACACCAACTGTTTGTCATTTTGCCTCAACAAAATGTTAAAGTCAGCCCGAATAACTTTGAGACTGTTATTCGGATGAATGACTCCAAGATGGGTTGTTCGCGTTGGTCGCTTGCGACCCAGAAGATTTGTGTGGGTACTTTTGGCTACACGCTGATTTTTTATTTTTTTTTTACCGCCATGTGGTTGTTCTTATGCTTCTAAGACGGATTTGTAAGAATATCAAGTTCGTGACTGAGTATGTATTTGTCTCCTTGATTGATGTCAACCATCTAGTTGAGGACGAAACGGAGGGGCATCCATCTCCTGAGAAGGATTTGACTATGACAACTGTTGAGCACCAGGTGTTCGCTGTTTGGTCTATGAGACTGATTTATTGAGCTTCTCTTGGATGGGAACTCAGTTTGGTTAATTTGTATGAGAACAGGGATTTCGTTGCTCTGTTGATTTGTAGACCCAGTTCGCACGGTAAGAAATGCTTGAATGTGTTTTTCGCGGTCTGGTATTTGTGTTATCTCCACTATGGTGGAACGGACTGGGCAGAAGTTCAAGGCGATATCATCTTGCCTTGTGGTCTTGTCGTGAAGCTGGTTGTTGTTCATTATGGTGAGCATTGCAAGATGCAGGTTGTGCACAGAGTGCGTGATGAGATGATACAGCAGACGGAAATCTCGCAGACCCTAATGGGTGGCCACGTAAGCTGTTGCTGGATTCTGGGACTTAAGCCTGGACATTTGAAGAGCTGCTCTGCTATTTGTTGCAGGTGGTTAAACGGTTTGATGAATGACCAAGTAGGAGGTGTTGGTACGAAGGTCTCTATTCCTAGTGACCTGGTCTGTGATGGTTTCTTTTTCTCGCATATGATGATTGCAAGTTTTGTGAATGACTTTGCAATATCTGGTCTATTGGAAGTTGGGATTGTTGTGGGGATTATTTGGATTCCTACGGTTGTAAGGATGCTGCAGCGTATGATAGAAGGTTTGGGTGCGAACCTGCTAGTGTTTGTTAACGGCACGCTTGGCTTGGAACTGGCTATTGCTGTGAGTGACAATACTCGGTGGTATTGTGATGTTTCCCTGTGCCTATGCATACGCAGGAAGCACATAATGACTGATGAAGACTCGGCAATGGCGAACAGATACTGGGAAGCAGGGTCGGGGTCATGGACTGCTACTAAATGGTTGACAGGATCTATTGCTGTCTATCAGGTTGCTGCCCCTGTGATGGACAGGTTGTTTATCGGCTTGTGCTGGGTGACTTATGGTATAGTTCCCACTTATGGGTCTAGTGATTGGCATGATTCGGTTAGTCAATTTTATAAGATGGAGCCTTTTATGGTTGGTCAAAAATGGAGGAATGGAGGAACATGTGGCGTTAAAGCCTCATGCAGTGCAACTGAGATTACTGCAGCTCTGCAGTGCTCCCATGGTCGATGCATTTCATGGCATAGTTGTTAATTTAGTGTAGGCAGCTAGTTTTTCTAGCTTTATCTTGTTTTGTTGCCAGTAAGCTGACTTTTTTGTTTGACTTCTGTTATGTTTGATTGTTGATTTCGCGGGGTATGCCCCTAGAAATGTATTTGCTGTTCCCTTTGTGGTATAAATTTTTAATTAGCAAAAAAAAAAAAACAACTCTTCTTTCCAAGAGTTCATCCCCAACAGAGCATTTCCAGAGCTCATCTCATCATAAATCAGAACAAAGATATCCTCCGCATAAACTTTGCCAAAAGGTACGCAAACTACGCAAATGAGAGTCGTTTCTCTCTAACATCTCTCTATCCTCTCTCTAAAAACCCTAAATTTCTTCTAGCCGCCATGATTTTTCAACCCAATCTACACCTTAAATCCATCAGATCTAAATATCTCCTTCCTAAATCCATCTCCCCCTTACTTATCTCTCACCTTTACCACGAATTTTCTTTGTTGCGCAAGGTTCCTCTCCGATTGTTAATCGAAGAGGAATTCTTCAAACTTAGCCATGGTGTTTGTAATGAAGATTTATCTGTTGAGCCTACTATTTCTAGTGGGTTTCTTGCTGGGCTATGGATCTTTGCTAAAGATTCCCATATTCAGCTGAATGATGTGGTCCCCCTTGTGGATTATTCGAAGGATACAAAGGTTCTTCCTCGGAAGATTGGTGTGGGTATTGCTATATCCCCGCTATCTCTCCATGGGCTTTACCTCTTGCGAAAGGGGCAATTAAAACAAGGGTCAGCCATTATGGAAGGAAACTCTACTAGAGTTTCAAATGAGGTTGAAGCTGATGGTGGTAAAGTGTTGGCTGGGCTTTTTAGTCCGCTGGGAATTGTCTTGTTTCATGCTAGGCTTAAAGATGAAGAACTTGTGTTTGTTCTTATGCCTCATGGAGATAAGGCTGTTAATGGTTTGAGAAAAGATATTCTTGTCGACCAAGTGAAAACTGGTCTTTGGAGGGTTCGCTTGATGGGTTGTAGTCACAAGGATGGGATAGATGGTCCGTTTTGGGACTCCCTTTCTACAGTTGATGAGCCTTTCACTCTCCAGGTGATGGATCTAGGTGCTGATGGGGGTTTCAAAAATGGCTTTGTTGAAGCATACCATCTGTTTGATGGAATGATGCACCGAGTTTGTGCTTCTTTACCAGTGGATACCTTGGGAAATAATGCAGGAGCAACCAAGGATGGGGAGTGTCATTTGGGTGTTAATCACTATGCTATGGGTTTAAGGGTTTCTTTGGGTGGTTCTCTTACTGTTCCTCCAAAGTATTTACCCAATGTGTTCCATGTGTTTTATATAGGATCAAATAATGAATTGTTCAGGTGTGATGGGTTTTCTTCGAGTATTGGTACTTGTTGGAAGATTAGTAGTCCTATGTTTGTGATGATACGCCGAATCAAGGTACAAACAGAGCGGCCAAGCTATATGCTGATGAAACAGATATGTTCTCTGGTTTCTTGATGTTTGATTTAATTGCTAGGTGCTTAAGGCCTGATGGTTTGTTACTTAAGTGGAACTTATTCATATTCCACAAGGTGCTTGACAGTCTGACCCATCCAGGGTATATCAATTTTGCTGCGTTTGAAGGTACTTCCAGGGGACTGATTAGAGATTTTGCGTCTTCTAATTGGATGTTTACAACGAGGATTGTCATTGGTTCCTGGTCTATTATTAGGACTGGAAATTTGAGATATGTTTTCATGATGGCTGATATGGTGGTGTTTGCTCAGGGTCTTTTTGCTTGCGTCTTAACGTTGACGGCTTGTAAGTCGATGGCTGGATATTGGAATGCCATTTCGATGGTTTTTTCGCATTGCGGGTGGGAAATTGAGCATGCCATCCCTCGGAGGAGAGCAGAACGGTTTACTTGCCTCACTGACGGGTTTAAAGAAGAATTGATAGGAAAGGGGGTGTGTGTCCACGCTTCAAAGTGGGGTCGCATGGGCAAATGCATGCTAGGAATGGAAATTTCTGTCAACAGCATTCAGGCTAGGCATTGCAGTAATGTGGTTGTAAAAACTATTGGTAAAATCTATTGCGAGCTGGCTCGGAAGGTGGAAGCTGGTTATCTTCTAGTGGGAAGCTGGTTACTTTCCAGCTGCGAGCAGTGTTGGGTTTGTGCTAGGTTGAGCTGGGTGTTTGACGTGCCTGCAAAAAGAGATCTCCGCTATCTTAGCAGGAAGAATGAAGCAAAGATGGTTGTGTATGATGGCTATCATCTGGGGGCTGGTTCTCCTTCTAATGAAAAGTTAGCCGGTGGTGCTTTTCTAGAGGCCAACTCTCATGTTCATGGAAGCCATACGAATGCTTTGGCCGAAATGCGGCTGTGTCTCTTCATGGTTTATCTGCTGCTTCTCATTACTATGGGCTTTGTGAGACATGTGCCTAGTCTCAATTTTAGGTTGTTTAAGGCGCCAGAATAATCTTTAGCTTAATTTAGTTATTTTCGTTGATTGCTAGTTTATCTAGCATTATTGATGTTTTCTCTTTGTTGTTCCGCTAGGTAGGCGTGTTATTAATCGCGGGGTATGCCCCTAGAGATGTAATCATTTTCCTGTGGTATAAATTTTAATTAGCAAAAAAAAAAAAAGTCCCTGATAAAACCAACTTTATTATTAAGGCCTCTAACCTGGTAGGTCTATTGGAAACTCATGTCCAAACTGACGTTGCTAGGATTATCTCTCGGACCATTAATCCACGGTTTCAGTGGTGCTTTAACTATGATCATCATCCGGGAGGCCGTATATGGCTGGGGTGGAATCCCTCTATATGGAAAATTTTGGTTCTTGCTTCTTCGTCTCAGCATATTACATGCTCTGTTACCCTTCTTGAGAGCAATACAAGTTTTGTTATCTCTTTTGTGTATGGCCTTAATGATATGATTGACCGTAGACCTCTATGGTCTGATTTGGCAGGAATAGCGCATGGTCTGAATGGGACAGCATGGGCTCTTTGTGGTGACTTCAACTCTTGTATTAGTATTGATGAAAAACAAGGAGGCTCTTTAGATTGGACTGCTGGAATGGAGGAGTTTAAACAGTTCTTGCTTGCTAATGGACTCACTGATCTCCGGTATTCAGGCCACTTCTTCACGTGGTGGGATAGCAATATCTCTCAGCCAAAGTTCAGAAAGTTAGATCGTGTGTTAGTAAACCCGGAATGGCATTCAGTGTTTCCTTGCTCCACGATGGAATTCTTGTCTCGGGGCTTATCTGATCATTGCCCTGCTATTTCTTCACTTGGCACTAGTTTCTCCTCTGGAGCGAAGCCCTTTCAATTTTTTAACCACCTTATTGATAATCCAGACTTTATGGC
Organism: Kitagawia praeruptora; assembly: GCA_037693485.1. NCBI lineage: Eukaryota > Viridiplantae > Streptophyta > Magnoliopsida > Apiales > Apiaceae > Kitagawia > Kitagawia praeruptora. Next base: position 82,130,012 of record CM075345.1, read on the forward strand.
CTCAGTGGAGAAAGCATGGTCCTTAGAGGTTGAGGGGAATCCTTGGTTTATCCTAACTTCGAAACTCAAGAATGTAAAGGTGGCTCTAAAGGAACTAAACAGAAAGATGGGGGATATCCACAGCCTTGTAATCCAGTCTCGGGATGCACTCACTCAGTTCCAGGACTCAATGCCTGCTAACCCTACTGCTGCGTACTTTGAGGAAGAAATGGAATTTATTGAGAATTATTCAGCAGCTTTAAGGCTAGAGGAGCAGTTTTTAAAGCAAAAATCCAGAATTCAGTGGCTTAAACTTGGAGATGGCAACAGTAAGTTTTTCTTTAATTCTTGCAGAGGGAACTGGAACACTAACAAGATTACTACTCTTACTGACTCGGAGGGAGTCTCACACTCTTCACATGCAGACATGGCTAAAGTTGCAACGGATTTCTATAAAAATATTCTGGGGAAATCATCTGAGGTAGTAGATTTTCCTAATGATATTCCCCTACCTTCTCTCTCTGATTCCCAGGTCAACCTTATGGCTGCCCCATTTTCTGAGGGTGAAGTACTGAGCACATTAAAAAGAATGGCTAAGAACAAGAGCCCTGGGCCGGATGGGTTCATAGTTGAATTTTACTTGGCTGTTTGGCACTTGGTAGGGAATGATGTTACTAAAGGTATCATGTATTTCTTTAACACACTGCACTTACCTAGAGTAATTAATGCTGCTTCCATATGTTTAGTTCCTAAACAGCCTAACCCATCTGAAATGCAACACTTTAGGCCAATCTCCTGTTGTAATGTACTGTATAAATGCAACTCCTCTATGCTAGCCAAGAGGCTTAAAGCTGTGCTGCCCTCCATCATTTCCCCGGTACAGTCTGCTTTTGTAGCTAGGAGATCCATTGGTGACAACATTTTCCTTGCTCAAGCATTATGCAAGGACTATAATGGTAATACAGGTCAGCCTCGATGTGCTATAAAGCTAGACATTCATAAGGCTTTTGACTCCCTAAACTGGAATTTCCTGTTTACAATCATGGGGAAAATGAGGTTTCCTAATCAGTACATTAAGTGGCTGGAAAAATGTATCACTTCAACAATGTTTTCTGTAAAGTTGAACAGTTTCTCGCGCACCATACGTCTTATCTCACTGCTGACCACTGATGTTGGGTGGCCAGGCCCATGGTTGTGCATGCGGTAGTTACGCTCCTTCCAGACATGGTAAATAGCTGTGCTAAAAAACAGTTGGGCAATTGATTCCTCCTTAGCCCCTAGCTGAGTAGCAGTGCAGTTGCCTGACTGACAATTGGACCAGTTACGAGAGAAATGGAATGGCATAGACCTGCTAATAATATCAAAGTATGGGCAAGCAGTGAAAATGTGGCTAACCGATTCATCATCCACCCCACACAAGACACATTTTTGATCAACCTGCATTCCAAACAGAAGCATTCTATCCTTCGTGAGAAGCCTGTTTTTGATGGCTAACCATGTGATGAATGAGCACTTCGCGATATTGAATTTTCCCCAGACCATGTTAAACCACTGAACATAACTTCCCTTTACCCGCATGGAGGACCAAATAGTGGACAATTTGACATTCTTTGGAAGCATACCATCCCACATAATGGAATCAGACTTATGGATTTGAATATGTTGCACCAGCCGTCTAATTTCAATCACATCATTATGGTTCGAAGATGGCAAGTCCCAAGTCCCATTTCGGAGGTAGACATTGATACTGACTGTACTAGTGGACTCAGCTGTAGATACAATGGATGGGGCAATATCCAGAAGGGGTTTTTTTTGGACCCAGGGATCATGCCAGAAGAGGAAATCAGAGTTTTCTCCTATGTTATAGTGTACATACTGAAGGGCACGCGGCCTCGCCTTGAACAATTTCCTTACAATCCAACATGAGCGATATGGCATTTTAGAAGTCCAGAATTCCTTCTTTGCCAGCAAAGCTTTATGGAACCAAGCTATCCAGAGAGAGTTAGAGGTGGGCTGAATGATGCGCCACAGCTGATAAAGAATGGCTGCTTCATTCCATTCAAAAAGATTTCGAATGCCAAGACCCCCTTCCGCTTTTGGTTTGCAACACTCCTCCCATCCAACTTTATACTGACACTTCCCATCCGGTTTGTAGAAACCTCCCCAAAGGAACTTGAAAAAAAGAGCATTGATCTTTTTTAGGATTCCTTTCGGAAGGAAGAGAAACATACTCCAGTATCCCACAATACTGACCAGTATGGCTTTGATCAGTTGGAGACGCCCTGCAAAATTAAGAAATCTAGTTGTCCACAGCTCCATTTTGCTGCACAATCTACTAATCAGAGTCTGACAGTCATTCTTGTTGAGCTTTCCTGTGATAAGAGGAAGCCCCAGGTAGGTGATAGGCATATGACCTCTTTGGAACCCTGAGTGAGAAAGAATAGCATCAGTCACATCCTGTCTAACATTAGCAAAGAAGCATGTAGTCTTGGAGATGTTTGGCTTTAGGTTCGAACAGTTTTGGAATAGCTTGATCCCATCTAGCAGAGCTGAGACTGACCTAAGATCACCATGACTAAACAGGAGTACATCATCAGCAAAAATAATGTGATTTAGTTTTACTTCCTTAGTTCTCCAATGGAATTTGAAGTTAGGGTCCGCAGTTTTCTTATCCAGATATGCTGAGAGAGCCTCCATGACAATCACGAACAGATAAGGGGATAGAGGATCCCCCTGTCTCAGGCCAGATTCCCCTCTGAAAAACCCTTCCAAACTACCATTCAACTTTACAGAAAACATTGTGGAAGTGATACATTTTTCCAGCCACTTAATGTACTGATTGGGAAACCTCATTTTCCCCATGATTGTAAACAGGAAATTCCAGTTTAGGGAGTCAAAAGCCTTATGAATGTCTAGCTTTATAGCACATCGAGGCTGACCTGTATTGCCATTATAGTCCTTGCATAAGGCTTGAGCAAGGAAAATATTGTCACCAATGGATCTCCTAGCTACAAAAGCAGACTGTACCGGGGAAATGATGGAGGGAAGGACAGCTTTTAGCCTCTTGGCTAGCATAGAAGAAATGCATTTATACAATACATTACAACAGGAGATTGGCCTAAAGTGTTGCATTTCAGATGGGTTAGGCTGTTTAGGAACTAAACATATGGAAGCAGCATTTATTACTCTAGGCAAGTGTAATGTGTTAAAGAAATACATGATACCTTTAGTCACATCATTTCCTACCAGGTGCCAAACAGCCAAGTAAAATTCAACTGTGAACCCATCCGGCCCAGGGCTCTTGTTCTTAGCCATTCTTTTTAATGTGGTCAGTACTTCACTCTCAGAAAATGGGGCAGCCATAAGGTTAACCCGGGAATCAGAGAGAGATGGTAGAGGGATATCATTAGGAAAATCTGCTACCTCAGATGATTTCCCCAGAATATTTTTATAGAAATTCGTTGCAACTTTAGCCATGTCCGCATGTGAAGAGTGTGAGACTCCCTCCTAGTCGGTGAGAGTAGTAATCTTGTTAGTGTTCCAGTTCCCTCTGCAAGAATTATAGAAAAACTTACTGTTGCCATCTCCAAGTTTTAGCCATTGAATTCTGGATTTCTGCTTTAAAAACTGCTCCTCTAGCCTTAAAGCTGCTGAATAGTTCTCAATAAATTCCTTTTCTTCTTCAAAGTATGCAGCAGTAGGGTTAGCAGGCATTGAGTCCTGGAACTGAGAGAGAGCATCCCGAGACTGGATCACTAGATTGTGAATATCCCCCATCTTTCTGTTTAGTTCCTTTAGAGCCACCTTTACATTCTTGAGTTTCGACGTTAGGATAAACCAAGGATTCCCCTCAACCTCTAAAGACCATGCTTTCTCCACTGAGCCCAAAAAGTCTGGATTATCAATAAGGTGATTAAAAACTTGAAAGGGCTTCGCTCCAGAGGAGAAACTAGTGCCAAGTGAAGTAATAGCAGGGCAATGGTCAGATAAGCCCCGAGACAAGAATTCCACCGTGGAGCAATGGAACACTGAATGCCATTCCGGGTTTACTAACACACGATCTAACTTTCTGAACTTTGGCTGAGAGATATTACTATCCCACCATGTGAAGAAGTGGCCTGAGTACCGGAGATCAGTGAGGCCGTTGGCAAGCAAGGACTGTTTAAACTCCTCCATTCCAGTAGTCCAATCTAGGGAGCCTCCTTGTTTTTCATCAATACTAATACAAGAGTTGAAGTCACCACATAGAGCCCATGTTGTGCCATTCAAACCATGCGCTATGCCTGCCAAATCAGACCATAGAGGTCTACGGTCAATCATATCATTAAGGCCATACACAAAAGAGATAACAAAACTTGTGTTGCTCTCAAGAAGGGTAACAGAGCATGTGATATGCTGAGAAGAGGACGTAAGAACCAAAATTTTCCATATAGAGGGATTCCACCCCAGCCATATACGGCCTCCCGGATGATGATCATAGTTAAAGCACCACTGAAACCGTGGATTAATGGTCCGAGAGATAATCCTAGCAACGTCAGTTTGGACATGTGTTTCCAATAGACCTACCAGAGACAGTTTATTTTTAAAGATGAAGTCCCTGATAAAACCAACTTTATTGTTAAGGCCTCTAACGTTGTAGGAACAAAAAATAGTAATAATAGATTTATGACCTAGAGGAAGGGGTACGACCCCCCCTACCCCCTCTTTTTACTTTTTGTATGGCTTTGGAGTTCTCGAGCCATGTTTCATTGCTATCTCATCAACCACAATGTTCTGAAACGGCTGAAGATTGGTAACTTCCGGAGATATACTTGGCGACGTCACTGGCTTTCTTTTAGAACGAACCTCCGTCCACTCCTTGTCTACATCCTCTTCTGTAACATCTACCTGGTGGTTGGGGGTTAGATTGTCCCCAACTGTATTGCTTATGTGGCTGGCTTCCTTCTCTAAAACCCCTTCCTTCTGCTCAACCACCACCTTCTGTTGATGACCTTTATTTACCTTACCAATTTCGTCCACTTTATCTTTTCCTTTGTCGTTTTGGCCAGATGGAGCCCCTTTTGTATGGATTGAACCCCCTGCCGCCCATTCTCTAGAAGCCACCGGGCAAACACTAATGGTGTGGCCAAGTGATTTACGGTGGCTGCATACCATTGGCTTTATTAATGTATGAAACTTTAACCTCAACTATGGAACCATCCAGGTCCACCACTTTGAGGGTTGGTGGTAATGGATCCCCCACTTCATACTGCACGCACATTTTTGCAAATGGAAGGATTTCTAGCTCAGATGTAAGGGCATCTGCCCCTAGGGGCTTACCAATGGCACTAGCAACACGGCCCAGTCCCTCTTGCGTCCAGTAACAATCTGGTAGATTGGCTAGCTTAACCCATAACGGCATCGAGGTAACAGATTCTGAGCCTTCGTTGAAACCCCAATCAGTTAATACCAGAGGCCTTTTATCAAAGTACCACGTACCTTTGCTAAGAACCGCATTCTTTTCATTGGAAGAGTTGAACCTAAAGACATAGGTGGACTCATTACGTTGAGAGACCATGGTGAGGCCTCTCCTCCAGGCTGAAAAAGCCACCTCCTTAACTCTCTTAAACGGTAGAGTCCCTTTGGTAAATTTACCCACAATGCAACATTTGAATTTTTCCGCACCTTTCTTGAGGACATCCTCTGGGGGGGATACAACATCTGATCCTTCAGTTGGAGGCACGTAATCAAATTTCACTTCCTTGACAGGGCCCGGGGCCGCTCTTAAAACCGAAGACCAGGACTTTGCGCCTTTTGACCCCATTTCAGTCTTCTCGTCCTTCTCCCCATTTTTGGTGCTCTCCTTGCTTACTTTATCTGCAAGAGGTTCCTGTTTGCCTGTTTCCTGTTGACTCTTCGAGCTTTCACCCCTTTCCATGCCCCCAGGTGGGGCATTTTTTAGGATTCCTTTAACAGCTCCCACCCCCTTCTCACTGGCAGCCGTGCTCTTAGGTACTTCCTTGCTAGAGAAGATGGGAAGACCCATCTCATCCCTACCATCAATGAAACGCACTGGGCTTACTAACCCTGCATTAAATCTCTCCTTTTCCTTCAAGATTTCTTTTTCAACTTCACTCACCGAAAAACCCTTCTTGGCAAGAAAGCTATGGATATCCATCATTTGGTTGCGGAGCTTTATAAGATCCTCTCTCTCATACTTATTGTTCGCAGCCACACCCTTTGCTACCATATGTATCGTTTCTCTCTCTATCGCATCTCTAGCAGTCTCATATGAAGCTTCCTCCTCATCTGAGGGTGTCTCACAGATCTTTTCAGCTGAGGTACCTCCCTGTAGGGTGGAAGGCACTACTAGGGCTGGAAAGTCCTCCACTTCTCTTCTTGCAAGCATTTCCTGAAACTTATCATCCTCCATATCCTGCATATAGCCAGGTAAACCAGATTCAGAGTCACAATTCGAACCTTGACTCACCATGGGAACTGATCGCAAAGAAAAAAGGAAAGAAAGAAATATAGTGTTTAGGTTTGGGGGACAGGAGAAGGTGGAAGTAAATGAAGGGAATGTGGAATTTATGATGGAGAAAGTGTTTTAGAGAATAGATCTGAAGATTAGAAAATGGCGGCTAGGTTAAGGGGTTTTAGAAAGAAGGAGGAGCTTCTCTCTCTAGGACTCTCATTTAGATCATTATATTTCTATACGAGGATTAATATACGTTGACTACATTAAAAGTTACCTTTGACCGGGTAATGATAAAAGTGTACATCGGGTATATTATGAGTCGTATGAGAAATATGAATGATAGATAAAGGATTTAACCCTCTTATTATTAGGAGAGATATTATTGGCCTCTTGATTGAGTGAGACTATGAAAATGCATGGCCATGCTCAAATATTGATTTGTTTTAATAGTCTACTCATTGATCAATGAAACCCGGATTAAACGTTGAAGAGGATGACTATTAACATGCCTCGAGTTTAATCTAAAATATTTGGTTAAAGGGATTATATTACACGTAAACATTAATCACGAAAGGTTTAATTGGATCACCAATTATTATTATTACTTGGGTAGCAATGATGTATTACTAGATGCCACTCGTTGATTATAATTTTATTATTGGATATTAAAATTATTGCCAACGTAATAATAACCTAAAGGGTTACACAATAAGAACGTTTAAAAGGAGTTTTAATTAAAATTATGAATTTAAATTAAATCATAAAATTCAAAATTGGTTATTAATTAATTAAGATGGTCTTAATTAATTATTAAAGAGAATTCGAATTTAATAATAAAACCAAATCAGAATGGGTTTGGAGAAGCCCAATTCGATTTAGGGTTTTAGCCCAATCTTTCTTCCCTATAAATACATTATGATGTATTGTTTAGGAACACACTTTTGCAATTCATTAAAACGTGTGGGAGGCTAGAGAGAGAGAGGCAGGTTCTTAGGCTAGTACCGGCTCCGGTGATCGTTGGACGATCAAGCGTTCGTGTGGACTACTTTGGCAACGTAGATCTCGAAGAGGGTTGCGTGGTGATTGCATTGGACCTCCATCTGTCATCAATTTGTTAAAGCTTCGTTTTAAGGTACACGTTCATAACTACGAATTAAACGTCTTGTTTTGCATGGATCATGCGATTGGTTTTCGATTTTATTGTTTTAATTATTGTTTTCCACTGCGTTTGATGCTCGAAACCCTTCACAAAGATCATCAGCAATTAATTCATCACCAATTTTGTTAACCAAAACATGCTGATCTGTCTGAGCTATAAACACAAACTCTGATTCCCTAGAACCAATAGCTCCTCTTGTGTTAGGTTCCAGTCCGTTCAACTCAGATTGCATTTTAGTCCACCGTGATGGAAGTTTATCAGACTTAGAAACTTTAACTTTCTGACTTACAGGAGGTTCCAAAATTATTCCACCAGATCTAAAAACAGCTGGTCCAGTATAATTCATCTCATCAATCTTCTTCCACGTGTCTCCTTTCTTTTTGAAATGTGGTTCATCAGATTTTTCTTCCTTAGCTTGTTTTGTGATATCATACCACAACTTCTTGTCGGAATTGAAAACATTTCTCAAGCATCTCTCACTTTCTCTGTCAGCAACATTTCTTCCTCTTTTCCTGATTTCTTTTTCTTTTTCAAACCTTTTTTTTTGCTAATTGAAGATTGTATTAGAAAAATAAGTTTACAAAAAACAAGGGGCATACCCCTCGAGAGTAACAAGTAAACAGAGAAAAGTATTAAAAAGCGAACTAGAATACTAAAACATGGAGCAGGTTAAGAAAAACCTATACAAAAATTAATATAATAATTGGCTTAAGTGAGGATCGTTTGCAGATTTTTTCTGGAATTCTTTGCAAGTAAATAACTTTTCTCTGACCATCCTTTTAATGCAACTGTTGAGCTGATCAGGTTGTCTTGATCTACCAATTATTCTGCCATTATGTGGTCCATGGTCTCTATTATTTCTCCCCTGCCAAATCATGTAGACTATTATAACGCCTTAGAAAATTCGTAATTATAAATATTATTTTAATATTAAATGTGGAATATATGGTGTGAATTTTTTTTAGGTTAAAAATATGTGAGGTCATGTTTACATATTTATATGGTGATGTCTCTGTTCTAAAAATCGGTGATTAATCACGATTAATCACCGATTAATCCCAGTTCCATGGGTTACCGAACTGATTAATAATCCGATTATTCGATTAATCATTCCGATTAATCCTCAAATACCCGATTAATCCCCGATTAATCCCTAGACAGTGCCTCTACCGATTAAGTCCGATTCCCGCTTTTTACAACACTGGGTGATGTATGTGTGTTGTGTAGGTCCATATATTTTTATTTGCAATTTTTGGGATTAAAAATCTATGTAAAATATGCATTATTGATCTTTGAAATTTTTTATAAAATCATCGGAGTATTTAAAAATCCCGAAATCTTTTGTAATATCATATTTGTATATTTATTTAGTTTTTTAAAATTTTGAGGTGAATTATTTTGAGTGTTTAAGTATTTTAAAATGATTTTTAAGTGTTTTATTGCATTTAAAAGATCAGAACTTGTAAAATTCATATTTAATTCATTTTTGATGCTAAAAATATTTTTAAAATATGGGAGTGTTTGTGATTTCATGGTCTTATTTTAGAAATTTTAAATTTGATTTTTCCATCTATTTTCAATTTAATTTCGAATTTAGAAGTGATTTAAATTGATTAAATATTGATTTTCAGCATATGTGATTTTATAACTATATTCTTATCTCTTTAATCTTAAACCCATTATACTTTCCCCCAATTTCCAGATGGTTCTAGGCGGTGCTCTATAAGTCTCTCTCGACAACTCTATCTTTCTCTCAATTAACCTCTCTCGTTTCTTCTTTATCTTTTTTTTTGCTAATTAAAATTTATACCATAAGCAAATGATTACATCTTTTTTTTTTTTTTGCTAATTAAGAGTATTTATACCAAAGGAAACAGCTAATACATATCTAGGGGCATACCCCGCGAGACAACATCCATGCTATAACTAGAAATCAACATGATACAAAGAATAAGAAGGTAAACCCTACTCAACGTTTCAGATGTACCTAGCCTATTCTTTTACATGATAAACAAGAGGATGGTCGGGTCATTGCGAACCCAACCCTTAAATAAGTTACATGAGAACAGTTTCTCGCGCACCATACGACTTATCTCACTGCTGACCACTGATGTTGGGTGGCCAGGACCATGGTTGTGCATGCGGTAGTTACGCTCCTTCCAGACATGATAAATAGCTGTGCTAAAAAACAGTTGGGCAATTGATTCCTCCTTTGCCCCTAGCTGAGTAGCAGTGCAGTTGCCTGACTGGCAGTCGGACCAGTTGCGAGAGAAACGAAATGGCATAGACCTGCTAATGATATCAAAGTATGGGCAAGCAGTGAAAATGTGGCTAACCGATTCATCATCCACCCCACACAAGACACATTTTTGATCAACCTGCATTCCGAACAGAACCATTCTATCCTTCGTGAGGAGCCTGTTTTTGATGGCTAACCATGTGATGAATGAGCACTTCGGGATATTGAATTTTCCCCAGACCATGTTTAACCACTGGACATAACTTCCCTTAACCCGCATGGAGGACCAAATAGTGGATAATTTGACATGCTTTGGAAGCATTCCATCCCACAAAATGGAATCAGACTTATGGATTTGAATGTGTTGCACCATCCGTCTAATTTCAATCACATCATTATGGTTCGAAGATGGTAAGTCCCAAGTCCCATTTCGGAGGTAGACATTGATACTAACTGAACTAGTGGATTCAGCTGTAGATACAATGGAAGGGCCAATATCCAGAAGGGGCTTATTTTTGGACCCAAGGATCATGCCAGAAGAGAAAGTCAGAGTTTTCTCCTATGTTATAGTGTACATACTGAAGGGCTCGTGGCCTCGCCTTGAACAGTTTCCTTACAATCCAACATGAGCGATATGGCATTTTGGAAGTCCAGAATTCCTTCTTTGCTAGCAAAGCTTTATGGAACCATGCTATCCATAGAGAGTTAGAGGTGGGCTGAATGATGCGCCACAGCTGAAAAAGAATGGCAGCCTCATTCCATTCAAAAATATTTCGAATGCCAAGACCCCCTTCCGCTTTTGGTTTGCAACACTCCTCCCATCCAACTTTATACTGACACTTCCCATCCGGTTTGTAGAAACCTCCCCAGAGGAACTTGAAAAATAGAGCATTGATTTTTTTTAGGATCCCTTTCGGAAGGAAGAGGAACATACTCCAGTATCCCACAATGCTGACCAGAATGGCTTTGATCAGTTGGAGACGCCCTGCGAAATTAAGAAATCTAGTTGTCCACATCTCCATTTTGCTACACAGTCTACTAATCAGAGTCTGGCAGTCATTCTTGTTGAGCTTTCCTGTGATAAGAGGGAGCCCCAGGTAGGTGATAGGCATATGACCTCTTTGGAACCCTGAGAGAGAAAGAATAGCATCAGTCACATCCTGTCTAACATTAGCAAAGAAGGCATACCCCGTGAAAAGCAAAACATCTACTTAACAGAACAACGAAAAGCTAGGTAACCTAGTAGACATAATAAACTTAACAAAATCAACATAACCATCAAACCAAGTTCAAGAAACCAGCCACCGAACCTAAGGCCATAGCGGCCAGCTAAACCTTCACATAATAAGCAATGCTAAGGTATCAGGTGCACGCCCCCGCCGTTTTTCTTGCCTGCATCCCTGTCTCGAAATACATCAGCCTCCCCCTCAAGCTTCCTCCCATCTCTACGACTTGCCCCTACACCATGAATATTAGCATCCCCAGCAATGCTCCTCTTAACATTCTCATTAGCAGTCTTAAGGTCCCTCACCTGAGAGTGACCCTCACCAGCAACCAATATGTCATGTCCATCAGTGGACCCAAATAGAGACCTCAGGTATTGCATATGTCCTCGTAGCGAGGCACTCGCATTGCAGCCCTCATTGGCCAGGTTTTCATCCTTATGCCGCAACCCAGAGTTGCTCCCACTCAGAAAATTCATTATCTGCAAATTTAATAGGAATGAGAGTCGTGTTTTCTCTCTAGAAACCCTATTCTAGCCGCCTCTTTTCTTACGCATTTTTCCATTAGATCTGCTCAAATCCATTTCACGAATCCACTCCTCTCTCCTATCTTCTACCTCATTATCATATTTCTTATAAGTATTATATTTGTACTATATCTATGGTGTTTTATTATCGGATCTCTACAGATGGGGTTGCTGTCTATGGAGTCGATATTGCTTCTCTTGCTTTTCCTGGGAAAACCGTTTCGGTTTTGGGAGATGTGGTTGTTGCAGAAGGTTTCTCGAAGGGAATTTTTGGCTTTATGTTCCCGTCGCCGGTCTGGGATGGGGATTTGAAGATTTGGTTGACTGATTCCCCTGGGGGTGTTTCTCTCAGTAGTTCAATCGAAGGGTTTGAACCTCTTCCTGGTGGTAGCAGTGCAGTTAATTTTGTGCAATTTCTTGCGCGAGATAGGGACATACTGCTTTCTTTGAGTTGGAGAGACAACACTTTTTTGGTGTATGTCCTATGTATGGTTGCATTGTGGAGGAACTCCATATGTTTGACACTTTGTCGCAACGAAATATGAAGACAACTGGCGTTTTCTGCGACTTTAAGATTGCAGATGTAGTCCAAGATACTGTTGTTGAATGCCCTTTGTTTGCTGGCTTGTCTAGAGACAATATCAAGATGTTGGATGCTCTTGATGCTTGTTGTGAGCTATACGAGTGCGTATTGTATAGTTTAGCGTTCTTGTTTGTGATGAGATCTCTAGATCGGAACTTTCCTAAGTTTCAGTTTGGAGTATTCATGGTTCTGTCTTCTAATTCGACTATGGCCTGCAAGGGTAGCTTGGCCCGTAAAAGTTCGGGTCTACTCTTTGCTTCCCATGATGATTCTCTTTGTGAGAATTACTTGGTCTTTACAAGTGCTTATCAGGTTTCTCTGGTACTTGTTGCTTTCTATGGTGGGGTTTTTTCATCAGTAAACATGTTTGGCCTTCTTAAACGGCAGTTCTTGGATCTGGGGTTTGCTTCCTTGAATAAGGAACAACTCTTGGCTGCCTGGGCGAATCAGATCTACATGCTTATAGGGGGGATAGTCTGCAATGTGTTTGATGTTTTGCCGCTTATGGAAAACTTGGAAAAATGGTTGGGGGTTGCTCCTTTCCCCATTGGGTCGGCAAAGGCCATCTGTTGGTAGCCAAAGCTAAAGGTCGAGGTGCTCTACACCAAGGCTCTTTTATTCTGGGATTTTAATTATGTGGAGGCTCATGTTGGGTCGAGGTACCATATAGGCAGGCCACAGCCTTTGCTTGCTGCGGGGGGGAGATTGATTGTGCTGGTCGGTGTAGCATGGTCCTGTGTAGATGCAAGTGGCCATGAACTTGGTTTAGAGAATGCCTCTGACTTTGTTGTTGGCATTAATGACCATTTGCTGGTTTATGGTACAACTGAGGTGAATAATTGTATTACTATGTTGGTGGCTGGTTATAAAACGGGACCTGTTTACAAGGTGTACACTGGTGTTGTAGGTGTAATGGTTTTAAACACTGTTAGAGAACCCCTGTTTGAGGTGAATGTGTATGCTAACAGGGCAACAAATGATGGAGGATTTATGGTAAAGGAGAATGGAGAATAATAGTTGCTGATTTGGTTACTTTGCAAGTAGAGGAGACCAGGGATATCTATGTCCCCAGGCCTGTTGTAGAAGGGCAGTTGCACATCAAGAGGTGGTGTATTCGTTGGTCTGGGTTAATGCAACACTGTGGTGGGGCATTGTTCATTATAGGAACTGATGTTCGGTCCTGGGTACCACTTTTCTGTTATGCGAACATGGGATGCCCTGTGTTCTTGATTAAAATGGTTGACACTGTTTTGGGGACTGGTCTTGTTCTGTACCAGGGAAGGAATATTGGGTTTGGTAGCCTTCTTTTACAACTGGGGGATGGATCTCCTTCCAATAAAAAGTTAGCCGGTGAGGTGCTTTTTTGGAGGCCATCTCTCATATTGAGAGGGGAGGTTTTTTTGGATGAACTGCGGATGGTGAAATGGGTATTCGATGGCAGACCTTGGAAGAAAGTTTACTCAGTTGCACCTCTTAGTGCTCGAACTGGGTCCAAGCGTAGATTGTTGGAGGCTCTAGATTAATTATGTTATTTGGGCATAGTTCTATTTTGATGTTTTAAACTAGTTTAAAATAGTTTAATTAGTTTAAATATGTTGACTTCGCGGGGTATGCCCCTAGATTTGTAACAGTTGTTCCTTTATGGTATAAAAATTAATTAGCAAAAAAAAATAAAAATTCATTATCTGCAATAACTCATACTTTACAGTCAATGTGTCCATGGGCCCCCCAGCTAGGACCATCTCTGACTTATCTTCCCCTTTGTTCAGGTCCTCAAGGATAACCTCAGCATTCTCTACACCCTTCTTTGTCTCTCTTTCATTACCAGCAGTGCACTTTAATTCAACCTCAGCGTCTATTTCCTTCACTATAGCATCCCCCATTCCAACCCCCAATTCAGTTAAGAAATCCCTGAGATGGCTTGTATGACTGGGCAAGGCACGAAGCTCCTCCAATCCTGCATTCTCGTAGCCAATAGAATCATCATTATCAAACGAGATAATAAAAATCTTCAGTAAATCCATATCCTGGCTTGTAGCCACAACTGCCTTTTGCTTCCTCTCCATGAATGACTGGCCTACTAGCCCAGCTTCCTCCAAAACCTCCTTCATACCTTAAATGACTGAGCCCTCATCCCCTAGCAGAACAGGGGTGGGAATACCCTTCTTCCTAATGAAATTAGGCAACTGCTTGTTACAATGCATAGCTCTAGCAAGGTCCTCCATTAACCTAAATACAGCCTGCCAACCATTGGAGGTACTTAAGTCTCTCAGTTCAACCTTTCCCCAAAACCTGGGAACCTCATGTCCATTCTGAATAATACAATCCCTAAGGACAAGGATCACTTTCAGAGCAATATTTAGACGCTCCTGCAGTCTTTTAGATTCAGACCTGCCCCTAACAACAGTTCCAGTGACTTCCCCCATAGCGTCAGTGCTTAACATTCTACACTCTACAGGAGGGGTTCAACTCTACCAATGAGAAAAATGCAGTTTTAAGCAAAGGTACGTGGTATTTCGATAAAAGGCCTCTGGTCCTAACCGATTGGGGTTTTACTGTGTGTTTAGAACCAATTACCTCAATGCCATTATGGGTTAAATTGGCCAACCTACCAGATTGCTACTGGACACAAGAGGGTCTTAGTTGTGTTGCTAGTGTCATTGGCAAGCTTTTGGGGGCTGATGCCCTCACCTCTGAGCTAGAAATCTTGCCATTTGCTAAAATGTGTGTGCAGTATAAAGTGGGGGATCCCCTACCGCCTATCCTAAAAGTGGTGGATCTGGATGGCTCTATAGTGGAGGTTAAAGTCACCTATATTAATAAGCCAATGGTGTGCACCCACTGTAAATCACTTGGTCATATCCTAAATGTTTGCCCAGTGGCTTCTCGAGAATGGACTACATGGTGCTCTAAACCTACAAAAGTTGATCTAAATGAGCATCCCAAGAATGGAAAAGGTAAGGATAAAGTGGAGCAACATGGCAAAGAAAATGAAGTGAAAGCACAAAAGGTGGTGGTTGAACAAAAGGAAGTAGTTCTAGGAGAGGAGGTGAGTCAAATGGTGAGTGAAATGGCCAAAATGGCGCAGCCAAATTTTGCTGCAAACGAGGGTGGGAATAACCAAAGCCCCATAGTAGATACTATAGTAGAGGAAGTAGATCAGGGGTGGACTGAGGTTCGATCGAAGAGGAAACCAGTGGCATCTCCAAGCATTTCTCCAGATGCTTCCACACCCCAGCAGTTTCAAAACATTGTGGTTGATGAGATAGATAAGAAGCATGGCTCTCGAACTCCAAAGCCATATAAGAAAGTTAAAAGAGGGGGAAGGGGGGGACGAACCCCCTCCTCAAGGTCATAATGTCTCCTATGACTATTTTTTGTTCCTACAACGTTAGAAAGTTGGTTTTATCAGGGACTTTATTTCAAATAACAAATTGTCCCTGATAGGTCTTTTGGAAACTCATGTCCAAACTGACGTTGCTAGGATTATCTCCCGGACTCTTAATCCACGTTTTCAGTGGTGTTTTAATTATGATCATCATCCGGGAGGCCGTATTTGGCTGGGGTGGAACCCCTCTATTTGGAATGTTTTGGTTATTGCTTCTTCTAGTCAGCATATCACATGTTCTGTCACTCTTATTGAGAACAACACAAACTTTGTTATCTCGTGTGGCTGGAGAAATGCATCACCTCCACAATGAGAAATGCATCACCTCCACAAACTTTCTTATTGAAAGAATGAGATTTCCCCACCAGTTCATCATGTGGTTGGAGAAATGCATCACCTCCACAATGTTTTCTGTAAAGTTAAATGGCAGTCTTGAAGGTTTCTTCAGAGGTGAGTCTGGCCTGAGGCAGGGTGACCCCTTGTCCCCCTATCTGTTTGTGATAGCCATGGAGGCTCTCTCAGCTTGTCTGAGTAAGGTGGCCAGGGATCCTAACTTTAAATTCCATTGGAGAACAAAGGAGGTAAACCTGAACCATATTATTTTTGCTGATGATGTGTTCCTGTTTAGTCATGGTGATCTTAGTTCAGTTTCAGCACTATTGGATGGGATAAATCTTTTTTCAAACTGTTCTAACCTCAAGCCTAATCTTGCAAAGACTACTTGTTTCTTTGCCAATGTTAGACAAGAAGTTGTTGATGATATTCTTGCTTATTCGGGGTTCCAAAGAGGTCATATGCCTATCACCTACTTGGGTCTACCTCTCATTACGGGTAAGCTAAGCAAAAATGATTGCCAGACTCTGATCACCAGACTGTGTAGCAAAGTACAGTTGTGGACAACTAGATTTCTAAATTTTGCAGGCCGCCTCCAACTGATCAAAGCTATTTTGGTCAGTATTGTGGGTTATTGGAGTATGTACTTATTTCTTCCTAAAGGTATTCTTAAGAAGATTAATGCTCTATTCTTCAAGTTCGGGGAGGGTTCTACAAACCAGATGGGAAATGTCAGTACAAAGTAGGGTAGGAGGAATGTTGTAAACCGAAAGCGGAAGGTGGTCTTGGGATTCGAAATTTATTTGAATGGAATGATGCTGCCATTCTCTATCAGCTGTGGCGTATCCTACACCCCACCTCTAGTTCTCTTTGGATAGCATGGTTTCATAAAGTCTTGCTGTGGAAGAAGGAATTATGGACTGCCTCAATGCCGTATCGCTGTTGTTGGATTGCGAGGAAAATATTCAATGCTAGTAAGCTGGCCTTGCAGCACTTGCACTATAATATAGGAGAGAACTCTAGCTTTCTCTTCTGGCATGATCCCTGGGTTCACAGGAAACCTCTTCTGGCCATCTCCCCCTCCATTATCTCAACCGCCGAGTCCACAAGCTCAGTAAGCATCAACGTCTACCTTAGAAATGGGACATGGGATCTCCCATCTTCGAACCATAACGATGTCATTGAAATTAGACGAGCTGTTCAGCAAGTCCAGATACATAAATCTGATTCCATTACTTGGGATAAAAAGTCTGCAAAGAATGTTAAATTATCTTCTATTTGGTCATCCATTCGGGGTACTGGAAATCAAGTCCAGTGGTTGGATATGGTATGGGGAAATTCAATATCCCGAAATGCTCGTTTGTAACTTGGTTGGCCATAAAGAACAGGCTCCTCACGAAGGATAGAATGCTCTTGTTTGGAATGCAGATAAACCCAAAGTGTGTCCTATGTGGGGTGGACGATGAGACGGTCAGTCACATTTTCTCTGACTGCCCGTTTTTCGATCTGATTAGCAGGACCATGCCAATGCGCTTCACTAGGAATTGGTCCAACTGTCAACTAGGTAACTGTGTTAGTAGGCAGTTAGGGGCAAAGGAGAAAATAATTGCTGAACTGTTTTTCAGCACAACTATCTATCATGTCTAGAAGGAACGTAACCACCGCATGCACAACTCTGGCCCTGGCAATCCAACCTCTGTTGTTAGTAGTGAGATCAGGCGCATGGTGCGCGAGAAATTGTTCTCTTGTAGCATGTTTAAGATTTGGGTTCGGAAAGACCCGACTATCATCTTATTTCTCATGTAAAAGAATAGGTCTGGTATATCCGTTGTAGTTGAGTAGGTTTACCTTCTTATTCTTTGTATCATGTTGACTTCGTGGGGTATGCCCCTTGTTTTTGTATCAGTTGTTCCCTTTTGGTATAAAACTTTAATTAGCAAAAAAAAAACTTTAGCAATGCTACAGTGATCACATGAATAGTAAATTTTGAGAATTTATGGAAATGGTATATAAGTACTCTATAATTGAAACATAAAATGAGTAAACAGAAACCATATTAGTGATATACTATAAAAATAAGTGACTCGAAATGACGATGGATTTCAGAAATTCCTGAATATGGATTTTTGAGAATTTTGATTTCGAATGAGCTTCTATTGGATATTAAGGAGCATGGAGATGTTAAAGGAATTATATATTGAGGAATTAATGAATTAGGGTAAACTAAAGGATTACTAAGTTAGGGAAATACCAAAGGAATTTGGATTGTTAAATGATTTCAGAACCACTGGGATACTGAGGTATATTCGAAGCGAATCACAATTAGACGAGTATGGAAACCAAACAACCAAGATTAGTAATATAACAAGGATACATACCACATTATTATTATCCAAGATTATTAGCATAATCCTTAGAAAAAAACAAGAAAATAGATTATGAGATCATCAAGATGACATCACCATCCACTAGCACATGTTTAACGGGCAAATTAGTATTTTGGCATGGTTTTTACCCACAAAAATCTTCAAGCTTCTATTACACTCTAGAATTAGCAAGATATTAGCAAGATAAGATCAAAGATCAACAAAAATCTCTCCCCATCTCCTTCATTACCCCATTCGGCAAAAACAAGAAAAAGAAGAAAATAAAAACTCAAAACCCTAGCTATTGTCCACTACAAATCAAGAAATAATTCATGGAGACTCTTGGAGGTTAGAAAGGATCACCCACCAAGTTTCAAAGCCATCCAACATCATTTGCATAGGTAATAAAATCACCAAAGTTACTAGATGAATAGTAATGAATAGTGTTTTCCAAGAACTAACATTGTTTTTATGGTTTCTTTAGTTGATCCAAGTTAGTATAAGGTTGATTAAGCATATCCCAAGGTTTGATAAGGGTTGTTAAAGCTTCAAGAAGGTATAAATCTCAACACCCTTTAGTATTACTTTGAATATGTGATGCATTTAAAATTTTAATAAAAAAAAAAGAATATGTGATGGATTATAGAAAGTGTAGTGATTAAGGTTATGATAAGTGATTATTCATGATGATAAATGTGTTTGTAAGTGGTTTAAGCTAAATATGGAAGTGGGTTGTGATTGTAACCATGGTTGGTATGATGACCACATGGTGTAGGGTTGATATATGTGATTAGTGAATGGATTTGGAGGAGTTGAATTTTGGAAAGTATGAAAATATAGCCGTTATAATGCCCGATTTTCGTTAAACCAAATAGATGCCCTATTTTTGGACACCAATGCCCGTACGGTAGCACCCTGCCTAGAGTACCAACTGACCATGAGATGATAGAGCTTAGTTCATAGATTGTTTTGATATAAAGTACGTTAAAATCTGATGAACGGTTTAGGAGAAAAGTCAGTTTTAGTAAAAGACGTTCGAGAACCGAGAAAACGTAATTGTAGCAACTTTGAGGCAATAAATACCATACATAAACATTTTTAAAAATTATAAAATTTTAGGATATCGTAGTAGGGTGGTCAAAGAGTCTTTTCCAGTTGACTAGATATTAAAATTTGAATTTGATATTTACTGAGAATTTTTACAGTCGAGCATGGTTGTTAAGGGAAATGGTGAACAAACATCGAAACCTTGATTTAAACTAAAATGGTTAGATTTTTGGAACACTTGGGTTATAAATAACATGTTATTCACATAGTAATCATTAAGGGTGTAGTTATATAAAGGTGAAGTGAGAAAGGGATGTAGTATTCTAACGACGGTCCTTTTCGTGTTTATAGAAACCCCGGGAGAGCCACGAGCCATACCTTCAGGACACCGAGATCGAGGCAAGATTTCTTCTATCCTTACTTTGGAAAACTACTTATCTTCAAAGTAAAATGATTTCATGGAATATGTATATGTTATTCTATGGTTGCTATATTGCTAAGAATTTATTTCCTGATTTTTGGGAATTAAAGAGAGATGGATATGGATTATGGATATATAGATATGATTACGAATATAGTGAACATGCCTTATGATTAAGAGAATATGAAGGAATGGTATCAGTTGTTATCTAGGGTTATATGATTTATAATATTACGTTAAAAATATTCTTTTTAAATATTGAGATTTAATAAGTATTAATTGACTATTATCTACTATTTTTAAAAGTAGATGGAATATTTATATATATATATAAGAGTACTAGAATTTTTTTTTTTGCTGGAATATTTAATGCATTAAAAGGAAATAAAATTTACAAGGGGGAAGGTAACCCAGGAGAAGAGACAAGCCTCAACCTCCCGCTTTAATCAACCAAAACAAGATTCTACACTATCCATTCTATTAAATCAGACTGTCTCTCTAATTCCTCACTAAACCATTTAGAAGATAGTAGCTTGCATTTTATGATATGCTAACAGTTAGAGGCAATTTCAGCGAGACTTTTTACTTCATTGTTGTGATACCTGCTGTTCCTTTCCTCCCAGATTTTGTAGCACACTACTTGAAAGGTTCGATTGGAACTAGATGTGACAGTGTTGATTTTGACACTTGTTATTGGGCGATTTGCTTTGACAAAATTTCTGAGGAAGAGTTTTCTTCGACTGTATTTGTATGGGGTCTGATCGTGAGGTTCGACAAACTGGGCGTGGAATTCCAAGCTGGATCAAGATTTGATCGTTGCTTCATGGGCTTTTGTGGTGGCGCTTTCCATGGGATGAATATGTTTGTAAACTATGTGATGATGGCCACAAAGGGGAGGCCTGGTCTGTTTGTTCTGCTTTTAAACCATGTTTTGGTATGCAACATCATGGATGCTGTGTTCTTTCGCCACGACTTTGGCATTGGGACTCACTATAGGAGTGAGTTATTTGGAAGAGAGCAGTTCAAGGCTGTGCTTGATTGTTTAATCATTATGGTTTCGTATTGCACGACTGACATGCTTTGTCGGAAAGGCTGGGACTTCTTTTGGGACAGTTATCATGCTGGTGGATTGTTGTTAGTCCAAAATGGTGGATGCTTTTCTTTTACAATAGCGCATTACTAGGTTCAGTGAAGGATTTAGCTAGCTATTTTTTATATTGATTGTATAGTGTCTTTGTGATGCTATGACCTTTGTTTTGTATGCATGTTGACTTCGTGGGGTATGCCCCTAGATGTGTATCAGTTGTTCCTTAGTGGTATAAAATTTTAATTACAAACAAAATAAAACCTTTATTCTTTGTATCATGTTGACTTCGTGGGGTATGCCCCTTGTTTTTGTATCAGTTGTTCCCTTTTGGTATAAAACTTTAATTAGCAAAAAAAAAACTTTAGCAATGCTACAGTGATCACATGAATAGTAAATTTTGAGGATTTATGGAAATGGTATATAAGTACTCTATAATTGAAACATAAAATGAGTAAACAGAAACCATATTAGTGATATACTATAAAAATAAGTGACTCGAAATGACGATGGATTTCAGAAATTCCTGAATATGGATTTTTGAGAATTTTGATTTCGAATGAGCTTCTATTGGATATTAAGGAGCATGGAGATGTTAAAGGAATTATATATTGAGGAATTAATGAATTAGGGTAAACTAAAGGATTACTAAGTTAGGGAAATACCAAAGGAATTTGGATTGTTAAATGATTTCAGAACCACTGGGATACTGAGGTATATTCGAAGCGAATCAAAATTAGACGAGTATGGAAACCAAACAACCAAGATTAGTAATATAACAAGGATACATACCACATTATTATTATCCAAGATTATTAGCATAATCCTTAGAAAAAAACAAGAAAAGAGATTATGAGATCATCAAGATGACATCACCATCCACTAGCACATGTTTAACGGGCAAATTAGTATTTTGGCATGGTTTTTACCCACAAAAATCTTCAAGCTTCTATTACACTCTAGAATTAGCAAGATATTAGCAAGATAAGATCAAAGATCAACAAAAATCTCTCCCCATCTCCTTCATTACCCCATTCGGCAAAAACAAGAAAAAGAAGAAAATAAAAACTCAAAACCCTAGCTATTGTCCACTACAAATCAAGAAATAATTCATGGAGACTCTTGGAGGTTAGAAAGGATCACCCACCAAGTTTCAAAGCCATCCAACATCATTTGCATAGGTAATAAAATCACCAAAGTTACTAGATGAATAGTAATGAATAGTGTTTTCCAAGAACTAACATTGTTTTTATGGTTTCTTTAGTTGATCCAAGTTAGTATAAGGTTGATTAAGCATATCCCAAGGTTTGATAAGGGTTGTTAAAGCTTCAAGAAGGTATAAATCTCAACACCCTTTAGTATTACTTTGAATATGTGATGCATTTAAAATTTTAATAAAAAAAAAAAAGAATATGTGATGGATTATAGAAAGTGTAGTGATTAAGGTTATGATAAGTGATTATTCATGATGATAAATGTGTTTGTAAGTGGTTTAAGCTAAATATGGAAGTGGGTTGTGATTGTAACCATGGTTGGTATGATGACCACATGGTGTAGGGTTGATATATGTGATTAGTGAATGGATTTGGAGGAGTTGAATTTTGGAAAGTATGAAAATATAGCCGTTATAATGCCCGATTTTCGTTAAACCAAATAGATGCCCTATTTTTGGACACCAATGCCCGTACGGTAGCACCCTGCCTAGAGTACCAACTGACCATGAGATGATAGAGCTTAGTTCATAGATTGTTTTGATATAAAGTACGTTAAAATCTGATGAACGGTTTAGGAGAAAAGTCAGTTTTAGTAAAAGACGTTCGAGAACCGAGAAAACGTAATTGTAGCAACTTTGAGGCAATAAATACCATACATAAACATTTTTAAAAATTATAAAATTTTAGGATATCGTAGTAGGGTGGTCAAAGAGTCTTTTCCAGTTGACTAGATATTAAAATTTGAATTTGATATTTACTGAGAATTTTTACAGTCGAGCATGGTTGTTAAGGGAAATGGTGAACAAACATCGAAACCTTGATTTAAACTAAAATGGTTAGATTTTTGGAACACTTGGGTTATAAATAACATGTTATTCACATAGTAATCATTAAGGGTGTAGTTATATAAAGGTGAAGTGAGAAAGGGATGTAGTATTCTAACGACGGTCCTTTTCGTGTTTATAGAAACCCCGGGAGAGCCACGAGCCATACCTTCAGGACACCGAGATCGAGGCAAGATTTCTTCTATCCTTACTTTGGAAAACTACTTATCTTCAAAGTAAAATGATTTCATGGAATATGTATATGTTATTCTGTGGTTGCTATATTGCTAAGAATTTATTTCCTGATTTTTGGGAATTAAAGAGAGATGGATATGGATTATGGATATATAGATATGATTACGAATATAGTGAACATGCCTTATGATTAAGAGAATATGAAGGAATGGTATCAGTTGTTATCTAGGGTTATATGATTTATAATATTACGTTAAAAATATTCTTTTTAAATATTGAGATTTAATAAGTATTAATTGACTATTATCTACTATTTTTAAAAGTAGATGGAATATTTATATATATATATAAGAGTACTAGAATTTTTTTTTTTGCTGGAATATTTAATGCATTAAAAGGAAATAAAATTTACAAGGGGGAAGGTAACCCAGGAGAAGAGACAAGCCTCAACCTCCCGCTTTAATCAACCAAAACAAGATTCTACACTATCCATTCTATTAAATCAGACTGTCTCTCTAATTCCTCACTAAACCATTTAGAAGATAGTAGCTTGCATTTTATGATATGCTAACAGTTAGAGGCAATTTCAGCGAGACTTTTTACTTCATTGTTGTGATACCTGCTGTTCCTTTCCTCCCAGATTTTGTAGCACACTACTTGAAAGGTTCGATTGGAACTAGATGTGACAGTGTTGATTTTGACACTTGTTATTGGGCGATTTGCTTTGACAAAATTTCTGAGGAAGAGTTTTCTTCGACTGTATTTGTATGGGGTCTGATCGTGAGGTTCGACAAACTGGGCGTGGAATTCCAAGCTGGATCAAGATTTGATCGTTGCTTCATGGGCTTTTGTGGTGGCGCTTTCCATGGGATGAATATGTTTGTAAACTATGTGATGATGGCCACAAAGGGGAGGCCTGGTCTGTTTGTTCTGCTTTTAAACCATGTTTTGGTATGCAACATCATGGATGCTGTGTTCTTTCGCCACGACTTTGGCATTGGGACTCACTATAGGAGTGAGTTATTTGGAAGAGAGCAGTTCAAGGCTGTGCTTGATTGTTTAATCATTATGGTTTCGTATTGCACGACTGACATGCTTTGTCGGAAAGGCTGGGACTTCTTTTGGGACAGTTATCATGCTGGTGGATTGTTGTTAGTCCAAAATGGTGGATGCTTTTCTTTTACAATAGCGCATTACTAGGTTCAGTGAAGGATTTAGCTAGCTATTTTTTATATTGATTGTATAGTGTCTTTGTGATGCTATGACCTTTGTTTTGTATGCATGTTGACTTCGTGGGGTATGCCCCTAGATGTGTATCAGTTGTTCCTTAGTGGTATAAAATTTTAATTACAAACAAAATAAAACCTTTATTCTTTGTATCATGTTGACTTCGTGGGGTATGCCCCTTGTTTTTGTATCAGTTGTTCCCTTTTGGTATAAAACTTTAATTAGCAAAAAAAAAACTTTAGCAATGCTACAGTGATCACATGAATAGTAAATTTTGAGGATTTATGGAAATGGTATATAAGTACTCTATAATTGAAACATAAAATGAGTAAACAGAAACCATATTAGTGATATACTATAAAAATAAGTGACTCGAAATGACGATGGATTTCAGAAATTCCTGAATATGGATTTTTGAGAATTTTGATTTCGAATGAGCTTCTATTGGATATTAAGGAGCATGGAGATGTTAAAGGAATTATATATTGAGGAATTAATGAATTAGGGTAAACTAAAGGATTACTAAGTTAGGGAAATACCAAAGGAATTTGGATTGTTAAATGATTTCAGAACCACTGGGATACTGAGGTATATTCGAAGCGAATCACAATTAGACGAGTATGGAAACCAAACAACCAAGATTAGTAATATAACAAGGATACATACCACATTATTATTATCCAAGATTATTAGCATAATCCTTAGAAAAAAACAAGAAAAGAGATTATGAGATCATCAAGATGACATCACCATCCACTAGCACATGTTTAACGGGCAAATTAGTATTTTGGCATGGTTTTTACCCACAAAAATCTTCAAGCTTCTATTACACTCTAGAATTAGCAAGATATTAGCAAGATAAGATCAAAGATCAACAAAAATCTCTCCCCATCTCCTTCATTACCCCATTCGGCAAAAACAAGAAAAAGAAGAAAATAAAAACTCAAAACCCTAGCTATTGTCCACTACAAATCAAGAAATAATTCATGGAGACTCTTGGAGGTTAGAAAGGATCACCCACCAAGTTTCAAAGCCATCCAACATCATTTGCATAGGTAATAAAATCACCAAAGTTACTAGATGAATAGTAATGAATAGTGTTTTCCAAGAACTAACATTGTTTTTATGGTTTCTTTAGTTGATCCAAGTTAGTATAAGGTTGATTAAGCATATCCCAAGGTTTGATAAGGGTTGTTAAAGCTTCAAGAAGGTATAAATCTCAACACCCTTTAGTATTACTTTGAATATGTGATGCATTTAAAATTTTAATAAAAAAAAAAAAAGAATATGTGATGGATTATAGAAAGTGTAGTGATTAAGGTTATGATAAGTGATTATTCATGATGATAAATGTGTTTGTAAGTGGTTTAAGCTAAATATGGAAGTGGGTTGTGATTGTAACCATGGTTGGTATGATGACCACATGGTGTAGGGTTGATATATGTGATTAGTGAATGGATTTGGAGGAGTTGAATTTTGGAAAGTATGAAAATATAGCCGTTATAATGCCCGATTTTCGTTAAACCAAATAGATGCCCTATTTTTGGACACCAATGCCCGTACGGTAGCACCCTGCCTAGAGTACCAACTGACCATGAGATGATAGAGCTTAGTTCATAGATTGTTTTGATATAAAGTACGTTAAAATCTGATGAACGGTTTAGGAGAAAAGTCAGTTTTAGTAAAAGACGTTCGAGAACCGAGAAAACGTAATTGTAGCAACTTTGAGGCAATAAATACCATACATAAACATTTTTAAAAATTATTAAATTTTAGGATATCGTAGTAGGGTGGTCAAAGAGTCTTTTCCAGTTGACTAGATATTAAAATTTGAATTTGATATTTACTGAGAATTTTTACAGTCGAGCATGGTTGTTAAGGGAAATGGTGAACAAACATCGAAACCTTGATTTAAACTAAAATGGTTAGATTTTTGGAACACTTGGGTTATAAATAACATGTTATTCACATAGTAATCATTAAGGGTGTAGTTATATAAAGGTGAAGTGAGAAAGGGATGTAGTATTCTAACGACGGTCCTTTTCGTGTTTATAGAAACCCCGGGAGAGCCACGAGCCATACCTTCAGGACACCGAGATCGAGGCAAGATTTCTTCTATCCTTACTTTGGAAAACTACTTATCTTCAAAGTAAAATGATTTCATGGAATATGTATATGTTATTCTATGGTTGCTATATTGCTAAGAATTTATTTCCTGATTTTTGGGAATTAAAGAGAGATGGATATGGATTATGGATATATAGATATGATTACGAATATAGTGAACATGCCTTATGATTAAGAGAATATGAAGGAATGGTATCAGTTGTTATCTAGGGTTATATGATTTATAATATTACGTTAAAAATATTCTTTTTAAATATTGAGATTTAATAAGTATTAATTGACTATTATCTACTATTTTTAAAAGTAGATGGAATATTTATAT
Organism: Kitagawia praeruptora; assembly: GCA_037693485.1. Lineage (NCBI taxonomy): Eukaryota > Viridiplantae > Streptophyta > Magnoliopsida > Apiales > Apiaceae > Kitagawia > Kitagawia praeruptora. The sequence continues at coordinate 82,156,727 of CM075345.1, forward strand.
ATATATATAAGAGTACTAGAATTTTTTTTTTGCTGGAATATTTAATGCATTAAAAGGAAATAAAATTTACAAGGGGGAAGGTAACCCAGGAGAAGAGACAAGCCTCAACCTCCCGCTTTAATCAACCAAAACAAGATTCTACACTATCCATTCTATTAAATCAGACTGTCTCTCTAATTCCTCACTAAACCATTTAGAAGATAGTAGCTTGCATTTTATGATATGCTAACAGTTAGAGGCAATTTCAGCGAGACTTTTTACTTCATTGTTGTGATACCTGCTGTTCCTTTCCTCCCAGATTTTGTAGCACACTACTTGAAAGGTTCGATTGGAACTAGATGTGACAGTGTTGATTTTGACACTTGTTATTGGGCGATTTGCTTTGACAAAATTTCTGAGGAAGAGTTTTCTTCGACTGTATTTGTATGGGGTCTGATCGTGAGGTTCGACAAACTGGGCGTGGAATTCCAAGCTGGATCAAGATTTGATCGTTGCTTCATGGGCTTTTGTGGTGGCGCTTTCCATGGGATGAATATGTTTGTAAACTATGTGATGATGGCCACAAAGGGGAGGCCTGGTCTGTTTGTTCTGCTTTTAAACCATGTTTTGGTATGCAACATCATGGATGCTGTGTTCTTTCGCCACGACTTTGGCATTGGGACTCACTATAGGAGTGAGTTATTTGGAAGAGAGCAGTTCAAGGCTGTGCTTGATTGTTTAATCATTATGGTTTCGTATTGCACGACTGACATGCTTTGTCGGAAAGGCTGGGACTTCTTTTGGGACAGTTATCATGCTGGTGGATTGTTGTTAGTCCAAAATGGTGGATGCTTTTCTTTTACAATAGCGCATTACTAGGTTCAGTGAAGGATTTAGCTAGCTATTTTTTATATTGATTGTATAGTGTCTTTGTGATGCTATGACCTTTGTTTTGTATGCATGTTGACTTCGTGGGGTATGCCCCTAGATGTGTATCAGTTGTTCCTTAGTGGTATAAAATTTTAATTACAAACAAAATAAAACCTTTATGGTTCCCTGAATGTCGTTCCCTCTGAAGCTTGACATTTCGTTCATCCAATCTCCCCATGTACTAGGAAGCTGACTATTCCTTTGGCTGGTAACCATATCACACAGGTGCTGAGTAAATGGACATTCCAAGAACAGATGTTCACGAGTTTCTATACCCGAGATGCAGAAATAGCATTGCGAACTGTTTGCCACCCCATACTGTAAGAGTTTGGACAAGGTTGAGACTTTGTCTTGCATAATAAGCCAGTGAAGAAATGAGTACCTCGGGATGCTGATCTTATGCCACACACTTGAGTGCCAAGGAACAGTACTTCCTTCACAACGAGTATCACGCCAAATATCAGACACCCTCAGCCTCTTTAGTTTGGTACCTCACCAAGTTATTGAATCTGCCTCTCTAACGTTATACGGAGTCTGCATATCAAAGTTACCTCTCCAGACTATTATATCATGGTAGTTTGAGGGAGGAAGTGACCAACCAGCATATCAAGAGTACTAGATTTCACTGAATACAGAGAAGATGTCTGAGTCATAATCAAGGTATTATGACATATGTTTATAAGTAATGGTATATGTGAACGAAAGAGAAGATGTGAAAAGAACTGTGAATGGAAAGGTGAATGCGAAATGGTAGTACATATATATATAATAATGTTTTGACAAAAAGGGGGATTGCAACATAAAGCGTAAGAGGCTGTGTGTGGCACAGTCCAGCACTCAATATTATTTCGGCCCAAGAGTTGCCGAAGGGGGATGTAGCGGGAGAGCCTTCCTCCAGGGGATGTAGCAGAAGAGCCTTCCTCCAGGGATGATTATCATTCCTTCTACCAGTAGTAAACAGAGAGCAGATACAACTAGGCGACTGATCATCGTCCTAACGTACCTGGCGCTAGCAGATATCCCCAAAACTTAAAAGAAAGAATTGATAATGATTTTCAAATTGATATACTGGAAAGAAAAAGAAAATGATATGAAATGATGGAATTGTTTTATAGTAAGAAAAGAAACTGATTTTATATTACTTTTATATGATTGTTGTATAAGAAGGAAAATGGAAATATTATATTGAGAGGTTTTGTGCTGGTGATATATTACCTTGAAATATTATACTGGGATGATGTAATGGTTTTTAATTATTTTAGAAGGGAAACTGATATTAGAATGCTATATATTTCTTTCAGTATAAAAATATTTGGAAGGAGTTTTTATCGAATAAAAATAAATTCTTTTTATAATAATTATGATTTGTCTTCTGTTTATTATACAAATATATCTATGCTTTCATTTGATGTTAGTTTATAAAGTTTATCTTGCTGGGCTATTATAGCTCACTCTTGCTACTTATTTATACTACAGCTAGGTCGTATGCCGATACTCCGTAGTACACCTTGCAAGAGGGTAAGGGAAAGGCGACCTTTTGAGAGCACGCTGGCACCGATTCTTGAGGTAGCGCTAGGCAGACGGGTCCTGGTAGACTTATGTATATTAAGTGTGTAAGCTCATGTAATAAACTTTTGGTTGTTGAAATGCTTCCTGTAGAAGTATTATTCAACAATGTACTAAGTAAGATTCTGGGTTTATAATAATTGTTTAACTCTAAACTTTTAATATTGTGGATGTTGTTCTCTGAGCATATGACTGGTGTGTATTAATATTAGTAAGTGTGGGGTCTATTGTGTGAGTTTTATTATGCAATTATATTCCAGCTACCAAGAGAAGAATATTAATAAATGGAAATTGGTCCGTGACGGCCCGGATTCCTGACCCCGGATTTGGGGCTATCACAGTTTGGTATCAGAGCCTAGAGTCATAATTTTTTTTTTTTTTTTGCTAATTAAGATTTATACCACAAGCAAAATATTACAATTCTAGGGGCATACCCCGCGATTAGTAACAATCTGCCTAGCGGAACAACGAAGAAAACAACAAAGACATAGAATCAGTAAGTCACCTTACTGTCAACATAACAGCGAAATTAAGCTAAAAATTATTCTGGCGCCTTAAACAACCTAAACTTGAGACTAGGCACATGTCTCACAAAGCCCATAGTAATGAGAAGCAGCAGATAAATCATGCAGTGACACAGCCGCAAATCGGTAAAACCATCCATATGGCATCCATCAGCCTGAGAGTTGGCCTTCAAAAAAGCACCACCGGCTAACTTTTCATTAGAAGAACTAGCCCCCAGCTGATTAAAAAAGTACATATGACAGCAATCTCCAACAATTCGAGAATTAGCATCCAGCTCCACGCAAATCCGTGTAGCAACCGTGTAACAGCTCCATGCAATTCTGGCCCTCACTTGCAGAACACAAGTCCCTATCTCACATGTCCCTATCTGAACAGGTCCCTCTAAACAGCTTCCAACAACTTCCGAGACAAGCAAATCCAAGTTGTGAACCCCCATCTCTTCTACCATTTCATAGTACCAAGTCCTTTCCCAGGCTCTGAGACCCACCCCATCTGCATCCGCGTCAGTGGCCTTAATCTTCATGTGAGCTCCTTTGATTACATCATCTCTGACCCAGAACATACCCCGAGCACAAAGATTGCAACAAGCTCCAATATCAGAAGCTCCATAATTCGCAAACTCACCTGAAACTTTAGAGAAAACAAACTCCTTCTCGACAACTGAACACTGCATAAACTCCTTCTTCATAACCACAGCAGCCTAAGTCTCCATCAAGACTTCATCATTTCCATCTGGGCACAGACCCAGAACACTACTATTCCCTACATAATGGCTGCTATTTGACTCAAGCCCAGCCTTAAGACTAATCCATTGACAGGCTCCAAAACCTTGCTTGGACTTACCATCAGATAATATGTACCCCGAATGACTCGAGATATAGCAATGAGTAAACCTTTGTGCAGAACTGAAAATTCCACACTGAGGAACAATCCCATCCCCAATAATAAACAATGCCTGGCCTTGAGTAATGAGGATACTCTCTGTGTCTTTAACACCATCAGAATAACCATTAAACCGGTTCATCACATACAAGTTAATTAATAAGACCTGTCGTTTTGACAAACTGTCAAACACTTGATGGTCCTTATGGTAAGTTGCATAAAATCCTCTCCTTAAGATACTCCTCAAAGTCGAAAAAAGCATAGAGAAACCACAGTCCTCCTCATGAATATGACTGTTAACATATCTCATCCTGCTGAACAGGGCACGCCATTTCTCAACTTTCACCACAGCCAAATAAAAGGGCCTATTAACAGCCACATAATTGGACAATAATTTAACATCCTCATAGAACCAGAGGACAGCCTTTGCAAAAAGAAGCTCAACATATCTAGTCTCATCCCGACCATCGTCGATGTAGACTAACTGGGTATCATCAGTGCCATCAACAGGCCATCCATCAACGCTATTGAAGTCACCCTTTAATTTATTCTCATTCGAGAAAACATCTAGACTAGACGAATCAGAAAACAGAGTGCACCAGTGAACTCGATCTCCCAAGCAGTTCACCTCATTTAGTATACCCTTATACTTATAAGTATCAGCACTCCCCTTGTAACTCACCAACAGTGCAAATTCTTGCTTAGAAGAAAACTTCCTCAGCAAAGAAATCTCCAAAAATGAGCAACTGTGAGGCTAAAGTACCCTCAAGCACATGGCTGGCCACCCCCTGAACATCTTCATCTCTTTCCTGCTCCATACCAAAGCCACGTGGAGTAGTACAAACACCAGTACAAACACCTGCCATTGCACTAATCATCAGCATCCCTATCGTCTCGATATAATTGATATACCTTCGTTGAGACAAGCATTCAAACACCTTGTAGTGTACGACTATAGTCCACTGAAAAATACCAGTAGGAACCATCAACACAACAATAAATCGTTGAGACAGTTCGTCAAACACCAAACGTGCATCAACCCATGAGAATAAACTGCATTTCTCCCCTAGGATGGGAGAGAAAGAGACCTCTTTGCGAGAAGCCACCACGAAAAAAGCCTTCCCAACAACAGGTACTAGCAGAGTCAACAAACGAACAGCGATGGTAATACAAGTCCGAGGTTCAGCCTCGCGCTTCTTCTCTATCTTACCAAAGCAACTGCGATAATCAACGATATAACTTCTCATAGCAACACAAGATGATAGATCTAGGCCCATTGAATTCAATAACAAGTTCTCAGCATCGAAACGATGCAAAGTCATTTTGAAAGAAACCAAAGATATGGAAGCCATCTCAGCATCTATAAAAATTAAATATCTATAAGAAATATTGTGTTTACGGTGGAAGAATAGAAGAGGAAATATGGATTTAGGTAGGATTTAGTATGGATTTGGTGGAGAAAAGGTGAAGATTTAGGCTTAGGAATGATGGCGGCTAGGTTTTTAGGAGAGAGAACAGAGCGACTCTCATTAGTTATTTTTTCTAGTTTTTTCTCTCTAGAAACCTTTTATCATAATGCTCAGGAACAATAGTGATAATAATAAATGTATCAGTAAAAATAATAAAATTGTGAACTCCCATCGAGTCAAGGGAGGTATATCGCACGTAGCATTTATTTTAAGCAGTGATTATAATGTTATAGATTATTACTAATAGAATTTTATGTTTTATTATAGGGAGCGGAGATGGGTGAGCCGAGTCAGGACCCCCAGTGGCTAGGACTATCAGAGCAGGAGATTGTAGACTTACAGTGAGCAGGTGTAGAGGTTCCCGAGTATGCGGTCACTGACCTCAGGAGGAGAGTTCGCGCGAGCAGTTCCATCCCCTCTACCGAGCCCTGATCCTTTAGAGGATCCAACAGAGCAGTTCACTCTACTAGGACATTTTATTCTCCCAGAGGATGAGGAGGAGGAGGACCCTTTTGAGGATTCAGATACAGAGCCAGTTCCTCCATCCCCACCAGTAGATGCACCTTCACCTGTAGTGCACCCTCCCCAGCAGTTGTACCTCCACAAGAGGCACCTATACCTGCAGGTGACCAGCTTCCAACGATTTTATTGTCAGAGTACTTTGTCTTACAGGGTCAGTTAAAGGAGTCCCGTAGGATGATAGATACACTATTGTAGAGGTCAGATAGAGGGAGAGGAGGTACCCTTCCAGATGGTTTATCCTTAGGGATGGTCAGTATTGAGCTGAGAGCACTGGGTAGCATTAGGAGATTGTTGGGAGACAGGGGAGACCCAGCATGGAGAGCCGAGATAGTAGACGTGGTCACATCTATGGTGGTTCAAATCAGGGATGTTGTTAGAGCGGCGCTACCGTGAGCTGGGGTAGTAGTGTTAGTCACTAATCAGACTAGTCATCTTGTTGATGTCATTTTGGGGATTAGTTTAGTTATTTACTGTCTTAATCCCAGTCTGATTAGAGGACAGTTAGTAGTACTTTTGTTATAAAGGATTAGTATGTACGGATATGCTTTTGGGGTTTCGAACCTAGTACTCTATGTTGTTTGGTTTTGCGGATGGTTATGGCATGCTGGTTGAAGACAATGAGGATGAAGAAGAGTGGGAGATGGCTGCTAAAGCGCATTGTGTTGATGGAAATGGGACTATTGCTGCTGCAAGCCTCCACGGCCCTGGCGTGGAGGCGTTTGCTGACCATGGACGAGGCAAGGGCAAGGTAATCACGGAGAAAGTGGAGCGCTTCTGAGCTGCTCGTTTGATGAAGTTATGGAGACCGTAAAGGTCTCAGTGTTATTTTCATGCTTTGTTTTAAACTCTGTTTGTTTTGATCTTGGCTGCTGGCTTTGTGCTAAGCATGTTTTTATTCTATGTGGTTCCGTTAGGTGGATGGTTTACTAATCGCGGGGTATGCCCCTAGAGATGTAATTTATTTGCCTATGGTATAAATTTTAATTAGCAAAAAAAATAATAATAATAATAATAATAATTTTAGTAGTAGAAGACGTTGTATCAAGTTGTAAAATATTTATGTAAATTAATGAAGTTTGTATATTCTGTCTAAAATGTTACTGTGTTTTAATATTAAATGTTGAGATTCAAAAATATTAATGTATATAAGGTGATTGACTTAAATGAAAAGGTTATCGTGCTAAAGGTGATACACTTACTTGCCAAAGTTATAATATAACTAGACACTAACCGCATGGAGTTAAAAATATTGTGATGTCTAAATGAGTTAACTAATGATATAGTTGTGTATATAAGGAAATGATGTATATTGTACCCTAAATTTGGGTGATTAATGGAGAATATTGTTATATACAGAATCATGCCTCCTAAGCGTAATAATAGAGCGAATGCAAGGGAAAATGAGAGAGAGGAAGGAAGTCAAAATAGGCAGGGTGAAAATGCTTATAATGAACAAGATCATGAGGAAGAAGAAGATGAATCAACTGGCCAGCAAGGAAATCAGGGGGGTGATCCCTTTAACCAATTTATGGACTTACTAAGACATAATTTAGCTAATCCACATAATCCCCAACAACCACCTGTTCTCCCCAATCAGACAGCTAACTCCTTTCGTGCCTTTAAGTCATTAAAACCCCCAGAGTTTGAGGGAACTGCTAATCTAGTAATAGCCAGAACCTGGTTAAAAGAGATGGAGAAAGCTTTTGAGATATTGAGGATAGAGGAGGATCAGAAAACAATCTTTGTAGCCTATCTCTTAAAGGGGGAGGCAAATTATTGGTGGGAAGCTAAGAAGAATCTAGAAGTTGCGGGAGTGATAACTTGGGAGCGTTTCACTAGGGTGTTTCTAGATAAATATTCCCCTAGGTACCTGGAAAACCAAATGGAAATAAAATTTTTGGAGTTAAAGCAGGATAACCTAACAGTGGCAAAATATGAAACTAAGTTTACTGAACTGTCTAGGTTTGTTCCAGAATTTGTGCGTACTGAAGAACAGCGAGCGAAAAGGTTTCAACAAGGATTGAAACCATGGCTACGGACGAGAGTGGCACCATTTGAGTTAACTGATTATGCTGCGGTAGTTCAAAAAGCGTCTATTATAGAAGCCGAGAATGAACAAACTCAAATAGGTCGAGAGAATAAGAAAAGGAAATTTGAGGGTCAAAAAGGAGGTTCAAGTGAAGGAAGTTACTTTAGCAAGGTCGGTAAAGGACAAAAATCTCAGTTTGTAGGAAGGTCAGGGAGTAACAAGGCTACTAGTGAGACTGTGAATCAGGGTGGTAAGTCCTCAGGAACTTTTCAGTCTAATCAATCACGACCACCATTACCAGATTGTAGCACGTGTGGGAGGAAGCATACCGGAGTGTGTAGAATGTTGGGAATAACTTGCTTTAAGTGCGGGTAGAAGGGACACTATCATAACCAGTGCCCAATAACTTATCAGAGTGAAGTCAAGCGTTACCAGTGTGGAAAACTTGAGGTAATAATATTTTATGTCATGATAGAGATCAAAATATAGCCAAACCATAGTGAGATACACTACCATTCAGAAAAGGCCAATGTGGTGGCTGATACCTTAGTCGAAAGATGAAGGAGAAACGAGATAACACGGAATGACTGGAAATAGGAGGAAATTTGCAAGATAAAGATAGTGAAAGCACTAATATTGATAAGCTAAATGGCATGTTGATGAATGACAAGCAAGTTTATGTTGGTGTATTTTTTATTTTTTTTTTGCTAATTAAAATTTTATATCACGAAGGAAACAACTTAAACAGACCTAGGGGCATACCCCGCGGAATCAGCAAAAGCTAAAAACAGTAAGTTACCCGACTATCAACAAACAACATAAAAGCTAGTTATCCTAGCTTAACACAGGTTCATAATTGAAATTAAAAAAAAACAAAATAACTATGCCAAGGAGGCATCATAACTCCAAGCGCAAATCTCTGCACATCAGACCACTCCTTCAGTAAGGACATATTGTAAGCATTACATGAATTGCAATTATGCATCTGGACAACTAAGTTGTTAGTGTCCTCGTCAATATCTCTGAAAACAACAGCAGGCACTTGGAGGGCATCTGCATTCTCAATACTCCCATGACTGCTCCTGATAGGCCGTCCAATATTGCAGGAACCATACCCAGCAGTGCACACATAACAACTACTAGCAATATCCAGGGCTGAGAACACAATCACCACACCACTGGACTCTAAACCGCTGCTACCATACCACTTAGCATGGCACATCACCTGGACTTGACAAAACCCAACAACCAGGTCCAGAACTATTAAGCCAATTTCAAACACCATCATATAAATCCCCATGAGAAAAGTGAGGCCAAATCCCACCAAACCTAGCCTCCTATCAATAACCCAGGAGCAGAAAAAACCATCTGTTTCCTTCACAACAGGCATCACCAAGGTACCATGACTTGAACTATCACCAACAACAAATAAGCCATACCTCTGTTTCACTATGGACCCCGAAGAACACACCCATAAAGGGTCTTCAACCAATCCCTTCATCTCAAGGACATCATAACAAGCAAATAACCATGTTGCAATGCGCATTGCACACAATCTGTGAACATCCAGCTCTACACCTTGCTCCATCGCGCCCTCACCATTCAATGTCGAGTAATAACTACAATAACAACAATTAAAATAAGTGTAACCCCCTGGTTCACACCCAAGTATCCTAAGCATATGCCTCAACATCCTTTCTGTCCCTTCCAGAACACAACCTCTACTCTTTAAATACTCAAAGGCTTCATCAATGTCCTTTTCATTCAGCTTGTGACCCACCTCCTCATCCATAATCAACTTCTTATTGACCTGACTATCATTACCAATAGTCACTTCTTGATCAATAATAACCTGGACATTATCCTTCCACTTCACTGATTTCTTCACAGGTTTGACAACCTCCACATTAAGTGTAGACTTTCTAAGGCAAGCCTTTCGGCAAACCACTAGATTCTCTCTAGGCCAGTCATTTTCACCCAAAATTGGAAAGTCAACTCCCTCATCCATCAAAGAGGAATTGACTCCAAAATCCACATTAGCACTAACAGAAATGTCAGTTGCTTCCGATGAATCGAACATTTCATTATTGAAATCTTTAATTTCAACAACCAAATCGTTAAATGTAACTTTCTTCTTGGAGTAGTAGATCTTACCTTCAAGCGGGCTACACGTCCTAGAAGCAAACCCAGTTGTGGGGGTGAAGGCCCTCTCCGCCACCTCCAGCCCATCTTTGAGACCAGAAGTACCAAACTCCGTACACTCCGTCTCAAACTTCAATCTCTTAGCCACCTGAAACAAGGGTTTAAACTTCTCCCTTCCAGGAGAAGAGCCACTCTATGCACACACCCTGAGCACACCCTTCGGATTATCCTCCAAAGGATACACAGTCACAAGGTTCTCCGAAAAGGAGACCCTCTTCGGACTCCTAATCGGGTTACCCACCGGATGGCAAACCTCAGATCCTCGTGCACGGGGAGGAATCACGGTCACTAGGTTCTCCGAAAAGGAAACCTTCTTCATTAAACTAATAATTATATAAAGAAATATGGTGTTTGAGGTGAAAGATTAGAAGAGGAAGGTGAATTTGGGAAGGCTAAAGAGAAGATTTGATGAGGAAATGGTTTAGATTTAGGTTTGAATTTGGTGGCGGCTGGGTTTTTTAGAGAGAGGTTAGAGAGAAGTTAGAGCAAATACGACTCTCATTTTTTAATTGGGATGATCACTTGCCATTGATTGAATTCTCCTACAACAATAGCTTTCATTCATGTTGGTGTATTTTTGCGCAAACAAGATAGAGATATTATGAAGGAAAAAGAATCGAGATAGTGAATATAGATCTGATGAGAGTCATCTTTTTCTCTCTACCTCCTCTCTAACCTCTCTCTAAAATCCCTAGCAGCCGCCTTTCTCTTTTAAACACTTTGTCATCAGATCTATTCTCCACCATCACGAATCCATCTTCCCTCCCTGTCCCCCCATATCCCCCCAAATTTCTTCTCCTTATTTCTTTTATGGACGGGTCTAATCACGATGTGGTTTCGCCTAGAAGTCCTGTGGATCAGGATGGAGCTCCACTTGAATTTGGAGTGTTTGATGGGGCTCAGTCCCCCTTCTTAGTTGTTGGCTCTGTATTCAGAGAGTTGTTGTGTCTTCCTACGGTGGACGAAACTAGGCATCTGGACTCAGATCCGGTTCTGGATGATGTTGCTTCTGGGGATTCAATAAAGATGGACTCCCAAATTTCTCATTCCCTTTCTACGATGACTGGTTCTAACCATGATGGGCTTTCAACCAGATGCCCTGTTGATCAGGACGGTGCTCCCCTTGAATCTGGATTAGTGGATGGGGCTCACCCCCCCTTCTTAGCTATTGGATCTGTATTCCGAGAGTTGATGGGTCCTCCTTCGCATCTGGACTCAGATCCGGCTCTGGACGGTGTTGCTCCTGGGGGTTCAATCCAGGACTCCCAGGGATTGATGGGTGAATCTTTGCTTCAAAAGGAGGTTTCTATGGAAGATAGTATGATAGGCACGCCTGGTTCGTGTATGAAGGTAAGTCGCATCCAGATGGAGGTGGACGCAGGTTCGGCTCAAGATGGTGTTTCTCCTAGGGGCTCTCTCCTGAGCACCCAAGGTTTGATGAATGACTCCTGGCAGAGAAAGAAAATCTCTCTGGACAACGATATGATGAACACGCCTGGTGCGTGTTTGGTAATTGGTCACACTCAAGAGATAGTCATGAGTGTGAAGGAATCTGGTGAGGCTCAATTTGGGCTGGGAAATAAAGATGTTGGTGGCTAATGTTTTGATGAGAATGCCTCTCTTTCGGGTAGGCCTGTTAAGGAGGCTATGCAGACGCTTGTTGGTGCAACTGTAAAAGACAAGGATAATATAGATGAGGTGGAAGACAATGTTTCTGCTTCCAGGTTTGGCAATGTGCCGGAAGCTTTGGAGAAAGGGATCACTGGAATGCCTGTTAGAAATTGGTCGGAATCGACAAAACTTCAGGAGAAATTAAACGTTGCGTTGAAAATAATTGTGCTTTTGAGGGACTGTATTATGTGGAATGGTCATGAAGTCCCCAGTTTTTGGGGAACGATTACTATGTGGGCCATCAATGACCTACAGGAACAGCCTGTGCTAAGATTGATGGCAGACCGTGCTAGAGCTTTGCATTGTATCAAACAATTGAGTGGCTTCATTCGGAGGAAGGGAATCCCCCCACCTATTCTGCTAGGTAATGACGAGCTTCTTATTCAAGGCATGAGGGAGGAGCTAAAGGATGCTGGGTTGTTGGAACAATCAATTTGGGATGGACAGAGGAAGCTGCTAGTTGGTAGTCCAGGACTGGATGTAGGTAGTTTGAAGATTTTCTTTATCTCCCTTGATCATAAGGGAAAGAATGCTTTCGGCTATGCAGGAGTTAGCCAAAGCCTTCCCCTTCAACTTGAGGATTTTCTAACTGAGTTGGGGAGCAGTTATCTTGGTTCAATGGCTTCGGTTATAGTCAAAGAAATCTATGTTGAGGTGAACTTAAAGAGCACAGCTGGTAACATTCCTGATATGGGGCAGAATGAAGAGCTTACAGAGGTAAGTGCGATTGGCCGCTCTGGTGGTGATATGGATTTTTTGACAGTCAACTATTATTTGGTTCAAGTGGTCGAAGCTTCGGGTGAGGCTGGCAAGGTAAAGAAAGCTCTGGCTATGGATGGCTTCAACAAGAGTACAAAGGACTCCTTGCGTGGGCACATGCATTTCTTGAGCATGTTGTTTGGGTTTGCGGATGGTTATGGTAAGCTGGTTGAAGACGATGAGGATGAAGGAGAGTGGGAGATGGCTGCTAACGAATCCTAGTGTTGATGGAAATGGGACTATTGCTGTTGCAAGCCTCCACGGCCCTGGCATGGAGGAGGTTGCTGAACATGGACGAGGCAAGGGCAAGATAATCTCGGAGAAAGTGGAGCGCTTCTGAGCAGCTCGTCTGATGAAGTTGTGGAGACCGTAAAGGTCTCAGTGTTATGTTTATGCTTTGCTTAAACTCTGTTTGTTTTGATCTTGGCTGCTGGCTTTGTGCTAGCATGTTTTTTCTATGTAGTTCCGTTAGGTGGATGGTTTACTAATCGCGAGGTATGCCCCTAGAGATGTAATTTATTTGCCTATGGTATAAATTTTAATTAGCAAAAAAAAAAAAAAAAAAAAATAATCGAGATAGTGGTGTGGAAGTTAGAAGGTGTGGATGAAAAAGGTACCTATGGACATTTCCAACATGATTCCGGGACGGAATCCTTTTAAGGGGGGAAGATTGTAATAACCTTAACTTTAGCAATGCTACAGTGATCACATGAATAGTAAATTTTGAGGATTTATGGAAATGGTATATAAGTACTCTATAATTGAAACAGAAAATGAGTAAACAGAAACCATATTAGTGATATACTATAAAAATAAGTGACTAGAAATGACGATGGATTTCAAAAATTCCTGAATATGGAGTTTTGAGAATTTTGATTTCGAATGAGTTTCTATTGGATATTAAGGAGCATGGAGATGTTAAAGGAATTATATATTGAGGAATTAGTGAATTAGGGTAAACTAAAGGATTACTAAGTTAGAGAAATACCAAAGGAATTTGGATTGTTAAATGATTTCAGAACCACTGGGATAATGAGGTATATTCGAAGCGAATCACAATTAGACGAGTATGGAAACCAAACAACCAAGATTAGTAATATAACAAGGATACATACCACATTATTATTATCCAAGATTATTAGCATAATACTTATAAAAAAACAAGAAAAGAGATTATGAGATCATCAAGATGACATCACGATAGAAGATAGACGTGCAAAAAATGAGAGTCTTAGAGAGAGAAGCTCTTCCTTCTCACAAAAACCCTAGTTACCCGCCACTTATTATTGGCCAGATCTAATCTCTTATACACATTCTCCAGCACTAAAGACTATATTCCCATCATTTAATCCACTCTCTCTTATTCCCTTAACCTAAACACCATATTTCTTATATATAAAGTATTAGTTTTCGTGTAGTGTATCATGGTGAGTCAAGACTCGAATTGTGATTCAGAGACTGGGTTACCAGGGTATATGCAGGACATGGATGATGATAAGTTTCAGGAGATGCTTGCTCGAAAAGAGGTTGAGGACTTTCCGATCCTGACAACGGCGGGGATGGCGGACACTGGTTCCTCGGGAGGAACTGGTATTGGAACAAAGGAATCTTCTGATGAGGAGGAGGTGTATCACGAAAATGTGAGAGACGCAATGGAGAGAGATGCTATTAGTCGTGTGGCCAAGGCTGTATCTGCTACTAACAAGAATGATAGGGCGGAGCTCATTAAGCTCAAATTGAAAATGATGGAGGTCTGTAGAAATCTTGAAGCAAATGGGCTCTCATTGGCAGACATGGAGATGGGAAACCTAAAGGTACAGGCGGACTTTAATGTGGGTTTGTCTACCCCCTTTAAGGTAATCACTGGCAGAGATGAGTTTGGGTTACCTATTTACTCATCTCATAAGGGAGATGGGAAGAGTGAGGTGGCTGATATAAATGCATCTGGTTTAAAGAACTCAGGAGGAGAGAAGGGTGAGGGGGCTGGACTTAATACTCCTTCCTTAAAGAGTATTCTCAAAAACAAGAGTATCAATCAGTCGAAAGGCGAATCTTCAGGGGTGGTGAAAGATTCCAAGGAGGGGTTGTCCCAAGGGGGTAAGGTGGATGCTGTTCCCACAGGGGAGAAAACATCCTAGTCTTCGGTGCTTAAGTCCTCTCCAGGGCCAGCAAAGGGAGTAGTATTTGATTATATTCCTCCTCCGGAAGGTTCTAAGGTGGTAGAACCCCCCCAAGAGGTGTTACAGAAAGGGGCTGATAAGTTCAGATTTTGTGTAGTTGGCAAATTTACAAAAGCGCATGTGCCTTTTAGAAGGGTTAAAGAAATAGCTCAGTTAATTTGGAAAAGGGGTCTCTTTTCTGTCTCACAACGGAATGAGGCAACATATGTGTTTAAATTTATGTCGATGAACGACAAAAATGCAGTTCTTTCAAAAGGCACATGGTATTTTGACCAGAGGCCTATGGTTGTCAGGGATTGGGGATGCTCAGTGGGTGTTACGCCAATCTCTTCTATGCCACTTTGGGTCAAGTTTAGCAACTTGCCTGATTGTTATTGGACCCAAGAGGGGCTGAGCCGTGTGGATAGTGCTATTGGAGTTCCGTTGGGAGCAGACTCATTCACTTCGCAGCTTGAGATTTTGCCCTTTGCCAAGATGTGTGTTCAATATAAAATTGGTGACCCGTTACCTTCCTCTATTCCTGTTGTCGACATTGACAAATCTATAGTAGAGGTCAAGATTGCTTATCTTAAAAAGACTGGATTTTTGTAGTGAGGATTTAAGAAATGAGAGTCTTAGAGAGAGAAGCTCTTCCTTCTCACTAAAAACCCTAGCTAGCCGCCATTTTATTTTAGCACAGATCTATTCTCTTACACACATTCTCCATCAGTAAAGACCAAATCCACTTCATTTACTCCATATTCTCCTTCCTCCTTAACCTAAACACTAAATTTCTTATATATATATTTATTTTCGATTAGTAGTTTTAATGGTGAGTCAAGAATCCAACTGTGATTTTGAGTCTAGTTTGCCGGGGTATATGCAGGACATGGATGATGATGAGTTTAATGAGATGCTCGCTCGTAGAGAGGCGGAAGATTTCCCAATCTTGTCGGCGGCGCATTCGGTGAAGCCAAGCAACTCGGGGGACACTGGTAACAAGGTGATGAGGGCCTCTTCTGATGATGAGGAGGTTCACCATGAGGATTTTAGAGATGCTATGGAGAGGGTTACAATTAGTAGAGTAGCGACTGCAATGGCAGCTACTAGCAAAAATGAAAGAGAGGAAATGATAAGATTACGCAATAAATTAGCGGAGGTTGAGGTGTTCCTAAAGTCCAAAGGATTGTCTATAGCGGAAATGGAAAAGGCAAACCTAACTGCTCAGGCTGAGTTTAATGTTGGGTTATGCAGCCCACTCAACATTATAACTGGCAGGGATGAATTTGGCCTCCCTATCTTTCAGAAAGGAAAAGAGGAGAGAAAGAATACTGTGCAAACTACGCCCACTCTAAAGAGTATTCTTAAAAATGGGAATAATAATTTGTCTAAAGGTGAGTCTTCAGGTGTAGTGAAGGATTCGTCGGAAGGGCTAGGCCAGGATGAGGCCAACATTGAGAAGAAATCGTGGAGTTCGGTGTTGAAAGAGGCCCCGGGTACCCATAAGGGAATTAGCTTTGATTATGTGCCTCTTCCAGAGGGATCTAGCATAGTCCAACCTCCTGATGAGATTTTGCAGAAAGGAGCTGAGAAATTTAAATGTTGTGTTGTGGGGAAATTCACAAAGGGCACCCTGCCATTTAGAAGAGTGAAAGTAATTGCTCAATTAATTTGGAAGAAAGGCTTGGTTTTTGCATCGCAGCGTAATGAATCTACTTATATTTTTAAGTTCAGCTCCTTAAATGATAAGAATGCTTCCCTATCAAAAGGGACTTGGTACTTTGATCAACGTCCCCTTGTGGTTACAGATTGGGGCTGTTCAGGTGCGGGTACTACGGTATCGACTATGCCTTTGTGGGTTAAATTTTCCAATCTACCAGACTGCTACTGGACTCAAGAGGGGCTGAGTCGAATAGCAAGTGTCATAGGTGTCCCACTTGGTGCTGATGCTCTAACTTCAGAGCTGGAAATTCTCCCCTTTGCAAAAATGTGTGTGCAGTATAAGATTGGTGACCCCCTTCCAGCAGTTATCCCTGCGGTGGATTACGATAAATCTAATGTGGAAGTTAAGGTTTCTTACGTTAATAAGCCCTTAATTTGTGCCCACTGTAACTCTCTTGGGCATCTTATCGGTGCTTGCCCATCTGCACCGAGGGATTGGGCACGAAATTCTGGAAAAACGGAGCTCAAGCCAGAAATGAATTCAGAGAACCTAGAGACAAACCTTGGATCTACTAAGAAGGAGTCAGATAAGGGCAAAGGTGTGGTTATGGAAGATAGCAACTCTGGTGAACAAGATGTTGAGGGTGAGTCGAGTTCGGGTGGCAGGGATGTAACTCTGACTCCTGTTGCAAAGCAAGGGCAGGATGACAACGCTGAATTAGTCACTAACCCTGTGGATGGGGAGGGTTGGACAGTAGTAAAAAACAAGCGCAAGCCAGTAAACTCCCCGGGTATCTCTACTGGTACTCCATCCCCTCAGGGGTTTAAGCATGTGGTAGTGGATGAAGTAGCTAAGAAGCAAAGTGGAAAGAAAGGGAAGTCCAAGGGTGTCAAAAGAGCGAAGTGGGGGTCTGGGGGCCCTCCTTCGAAGTCTTAACTCAGTTTTTAATGACTGTTTTTTGTTCTTACAACGTTCGTGGGCTCAACAATAAGGTTGACTTTGTCAAGGATTTCATTTCTGCTAATAAAATATCCTTGATCAGTATTTTGGAAACTCATGTGCGAAAGGACGTTGCTAAGATTATCTCTAAGGAGATTAACCCGCGTTTCGAATGGTTGTTCAATTATGAGCACCATGCGGGTGGCCGTATTTGGCTTGGGTGGAACCCTGATTTTTGGAAGGTTACGGTGCTAGCCTCTAGTGCGCAGCATATCACGTGCACAGTTCTATTGCTGCAGCACAACATTAGCTTTGTTGTCTCCTTTGTGTATGGCTCGAATGATGACATTGAGAGGAGAATTCTTTGGTCCGACTTGTCTCAGGCCGCGAGGACTTTGTCAAATGATGCTTGGGTTATTTCTGGGGATCTTAATACCTGTCTTCGGACAGAGGAGAAAATTGGAGGTAACACTCAATGGACCATGGATATGACTGACTTTAAGGATTTTGTGCGTGCCTTAGGCATCACGGACCTCCGAAGTACTGGAAATGTGCTTACCTGGTGGGATTGCAACATTCACAATCCGAAATATAGAAAGTTGGATAGAGTTCTGGTAAATGCTGCCTGGCATAATGTGTTTCCTTCCTCCTACACTGACTTCTTACCTAGAGGGCTTTCAGACCATTGCCCTGCTCTGACTACCCTAGGTTTGGAGCGTCCCGTGGTCAAGAAACCTTTTCAGTTTTTCAACCATTTGATTAGTGATCAGAGATTAATTCCTTTGGTCCAGCAGGCTTGGGAGGATCAGGTATCCGGTGACCCATGGTTCATTCTAACCTCAAAGTTAAAGAGAGTAAAGTTGGCAATTAAAGGGTTAAACACCTCGGTGGGAAATCTTCATCAGGTGGTGAATGACACTAGGCAGGAACTGTTGAGATTTCAAAAAGGGCTCCCTCTTAGGCCGTCCTTGGCTCAGTTTGAAGAGGAAAAGAGATTGATTGATGCCTTCACCAAAGCTCTGCATTTGGAGGAATGTTTCCTTAAGCAAAAGTCGAGGGTTAACTGGCTTAAGAATGGGGACAACAATAACAAATTCTTTTTCAATGCCTGTAGAGGAAGGTGGAATGTGAATAAGGTGGTGTCTCTTACTGACTCGAATGGTGATCATGTAACATCTCATGAGGGGATGGCCTCTATAGCGGTGGACTACTACAAAAACTTGCTTGGCCAACAAAGTGAGGTTCACCAACTCCCTGCGGATTTGCAAATTCCTAAGCTGAGTGAAACTCAGGCTTGCTTAATTGATCGGCCATTCACGGAGACTGATGTGTTTACCACTTTAAAAAAGATGGGCAAAAACAAAAGCCCGGGTCCTGATGGTTTCTCGGTGGAGTTCTATTTGGCCACCTGGCACATTGTGGGACCTGATGTCACAAGAGGTACTCTGTATTTCTTTGATTCCCTTGTTATGCCTAAGATTATTAATGCTGCTTCTATTTGCTTGGTTCCAAAGCACCAAAACCCATCCCAGATGCAACACTTTCGACCAATTTCTTGTTGCAATGTGCTTTATAAGTGTATCTCTAAGATGATTGCGGCTAGACTCAAGGGGGTTATGCCCAATTTGATTTCTCCAAACCAGTCTGCTTTTGTGGCCAAAAGGTCCATTGGTGATAACATTTTCCTGGCTCAAGCCCTCTGCAAAGGTTACAACCAGAATTCTGGCCAGGCTCGATGTGCAATCAAACTTGACATCCACAAGGCCTTTGACTCTTTGAATTGGAGTTTTATATTCCAAGTTCTTCACAAAATGGGTTTCCCTCAAAGGTTTATTGATTGGGTTAAGGTGTGTATCACCTCCACGATGTTCTCTGTAAAGTTAAATGGGAGTTTGGAGGGATTTTTCAAGGGCAAATCGGGCTTAAGACAGGGAGACCCCATCTCTCCCTATCTTTTTGTGATGGCCATGGAAGTATTTACAGCTTGTCTGAACAACTCTATTTATGGTTCTGATTTCAAATTCCACTGGCGAACAAAGCAAGTCAACCTGCACCATATTATCTTTGCTGATGACGTTTTCCTATTCAGTCATGGTGATGAATCTTCACTTGCTACTCTTATGGAGGGGGTTTCTTTGTTCTCCAACTGTTCTAACCTGGTTCCTAGTATTGATAAGTCAGTTTGCTTTTTTGCGAATGTTAGAGAGAATGTGGTAGAGAATATCCTTCGGACTACTGGCTTTCAAAGAGGCTCCTTTCCTATCACTTACCTAGGGTTGCCTCTCATTACTGGTAAACTAAATAGCAGGGACTGCTCATCCTTGGTGGCCAAGCTTTGCAAGAGGGTGGAATCGTGGATGGTGAGATTTCTCAATTTTGCAGGCCGCTTGATGCTGATTAAAGCGATCATGGCTAGTATTGTTGGCTACTGGAGCATGTATTTATTTCTTCCCAAGGCTATCTTAAAGAAGATCAACAGTTTGTTCTTTAAATTCCTTTGGGGAGGATTCTATAAAGAATCGGGTAGGTGTCACTACAAAGTTGGCTGGGAAGATTGTTGCAAACCAAAAAGTGAGGGGGGGTTGGGGATTAAAAATCTCTTCGAATGGAACCAGGCAGCTGTGTTACATCAGCTCTGGCGCCTGCTCCAACCCTCTGCTAACTCTCTTTGGATTTCTTGGTTTCATAAGGTGCTGATTCGTGATAAAGGTTTCTGGACTGCAAAGATGCCGTACAGGTGTAGTTGGATTGCAAGGAAAATTTTTAATGCTAGGCATCAGGCACTGAACTTTCTCAGTTTTGAAGTTGGAGTAAACTCTAATTTTCTTTTTTGGCATGATCCATGGGCAAATAAAAAGCCCCTGGCTCTTGTCTCTCCTTCTGTGATCTCCACGGCTGAATCATTTACTATGGTTAGTATTGGGGCGTATCTTAGTAATGGGGTATGGCATCTCCCTCAATCAAATCACATGGATGTCATTGAAGTCAGGAACAGGGCTAGTATGGTTCAACTCCATGACAGGGATTGCATCACTTGGGATGGACTCCAGCCAAAGCTTGTCAAACTGGCATCTATTTGGGCCTCTATTCGTGACTTAGGTCAATCTGCTGATTGGAGCGATCTAGTGTGGAATACTCTCAACATCCCAAAGTTCTCTTTTGTTACTTGGCTTGCTATGAAGAATAGGCTGCTCACTAAAGAGCGTATGGTCCTTTTTGGCATGAATGTAGATCCGGTGTGCACTCTTTGTGTAACAGCTGTGGAGTCGATTAGTCACCTGCTCACTACCAGTCCTTTTTCCTCCCTAGTAATGAGAGTTATTCCCTTTCCACTCCATGCGGATTGGGCTTACTGGCAGCGGGGTGACTTCTTTACTTGTCCTCTTAATGCAAAGCTTAAGGCCATTGCTGGTACTTTTCTGACGACATGTGTTTACAGTTTGTGGAAGGAGAGAAATTTCAGAAGCCATAATACTGGCCCAGGACATCCCTCTACCGTGCTCATTTCGAATGTTAAAGCCATTGTGAAGGAAAAACTTTTTACGAGTTCTTCCTTTAAAAAATGGGCCCGTGAAGACCCAAACCTTGTTCTTATGCTGTTCTAGTTCATTTACTTGATGTTGTTTCTTCCAGGTCTTGTGGACCGTGGTTAGTTGTCTGCTAGTTTATCTAGTTTTATCAATGTTTTCCATGTTGTTCTGTTAGGCAGATGCTGGAATTCTTTGTTGTTTGTTTGTTGTTGATTTGTTGATTTCGCGGGGTATGCCCCTAGATATGTATTAGCTGTTCCTTCGTGGTATAAAATTTTAATTAGCAAAAAAAAAAAGATTGCTTATCTTAACAAGCCATTGTTATGCTCCCACTGCAATTCTCTGGGGCATTTGATCAATGTTTGCCCTTTGGCAGTCAGTGACTGGACTCGTAGGCCTCGTGCTGGAGAGAAGGGGGAACCTAGTCACAAGGGGGAGAATCATAATGGGGATGATATTGATCCTCAAACCAAACGAGAAGGTAAGGAAGTAGCAGGGGAGCAGGTTGATGTTGGGGATACAACTCAGGAGCATATTTTGTCTACCCCTACTGAGAAGAAATCTGAGGAGGAGAGCAAAGCAGAGAGTAGCTTGATGGGAGAGATTAATGTAGAGAATGAGGGTTGGACTGAGGTCAAGAACAAGAGGAAACCGATCGCTTCTCCCAGTCTTTCTGCTGGAACCCCTTCTCCCTAGGGATTCAAGAATGTTGTGGTGGATGAGGTTGATCGTAAACAGAGCAGTAAAAAAGCAAAATCAAAGGGGATCAAACGTGCGAAGTGGGGGTCTGGGGGCCCTCCTTCGAAGTCTTAACTCAGTTTCTAATGACTGTTTTTTGTTCTTACAACATCCGTGGCCTCAACAACAAGGTTGATTTTGTCAAAGACTTTATTTTGTCTAATAAGCTATCTTTGATTAGGATTTTGGAAACGCATGTTCAGAGGGATGTTGCTAAGATTATCTCCAAGGGTTTCTTGATGTTTGATTTAATTGCTAGGTGCTTAAGGCCTGATGGTTTGTTACTTAAGTGGAACTTATTCATATTCCACAAGGTGCTTGACAGTCTGACCCATCCAGGGTATATCAATTTTGCTGCGTTTGAAGGTACTTCCAGGGGACTGATTAGAGATTTTGCGTCTTCTAATTGGATGTTTACAACGAGGATTGTCATTGGTTCCTGGTCTATTATTTGGACTGGAAATTTGAGATATGTTTTCATGATGGCTGATATGGTGGTGTTTGCTCAGGGTCTTTTTGCTTGCGTCTTAACGTTGACGGCTTGTAAGTCGATGGCTGGATATTGGAATGCCATTTCGATGGTTGTTTCGCATTGTGGGTGGGAAATTGAGCATGCCATCCCTCGGAGGAGAGCAGAACGGTTTACTTGCCTTACTGACGGGTTTAAAGGAGAATTGATAGGAAAGGGGGTGTGTGTCCACGCTTCAAAGTGGGGTCGCATGGGCAAATGCATGCTAGGAATGGAAATTTCTGTCAACAGCATTCAGGCTAGGCATTGCAGTAATGTGGTTGTAAAAACTATTGGTAAAATCTATTGCGAGCTGGCTCGGAAGGTGGAAGCTGGTTATCTTCAAGTGGGAAGCTGGTTACTTTCCAGCTGCGAGCAGTGTTGGGTTTGTGCTAGGTTGAGCTGGGTGTTTGACGTGCTAAGAGATCTCCGCTATCTTAGCAGGAAGAATGAAGCAAAGATGGTTGTGTATGATGGCTGTCATCTGGGGGCTGGTTCTCCTTCTAATGAAAAGTTAGCCGGTGGTGCTTTTCTAGAGGCCAACTCTCATGTTCATGGAAGTCATACGATTGCACTGACATGTGTTTCAAGCAAAGCTATACAAGATAATTTATTAGAAATGAGAGTCGTTTCTCTCTAGGAACCCTAGCTAGCCGCCTCTTCTCTAAACTAAATCTAAACATCTTTCCATCAATCTAACCATAAATCCATCGCTAATCCATCTCTTTCTTCTAATCTTACACCATAAACACCTATATTTCTTTTCCTTTTTCTTTCATGAGTCGAAAGAGGGTTACTTTCTCCGATGCTTCTTTGTCGGAGAATAGTAGTTCTATTGCTGGTCTCCTTGCTGACTCTAAGGAGTTGGTTAATGATGCTAGGGGATTGTTGGCGAAGACCCATGCTGGGTTGGTACCGAAGATGAGTCCGAAAAGGGTTACCTTCTCAGAGAACCTTGTATCGGAGATTCCTAGAGTTGGGGGTTGTATCCTTATGGGTGAACCCATTGTTAAGTTGGGGAGTTCAGTTAGTAGCCCGAAGAGGGTCTCCTTCTCTCCGGAGGTTAGGGTTTTTTACCCTAGTCTGCACGGTGCCCCTTCTACTGAGTTAGTTAAGGGTGAGCAGGTCTCGAAGAAGGTCAGTTTTTCGACGGAGGTCAAGGTTTATTACCCTTGTCTTTCTACTGGGTTAGTTAATGGGGAGCAGGATTTGTTGACTCAAGCGACTCAATCCGATGAGAGGTTGCAGAAGCAAATGGAGTACGATAGCGACTCTCTGGGCTCGGATGGTTGTGGGTTTCATCCTGTTGTGGTAAATGGTGAGGTTTCTCTTTGCAAAGAGGAACTTATGAAGAATGCCCGCCAACTGGTTGACGGAAGTCCTGTGAAGGCCTCGGAAGCCCAGTCTCTTTCTAAGGAACTGGTGGGAAAGCTGGTTGGAAAGTTGTGGCCCAAATTGTTTATGGATGATGGGTTCAATGTTGAACCTGTGTTAGAGGAACACAAGCTGCTCGATGATTTAAGGAGTAGCGGTTGTGTTCTGGAAGGGATAGAATGGATGTTGAGGCGTATGCTTAGGATACTTGGGTGTGAACCAGGGGGTTACACTTATTACCCATTTGTTGGTGTTGGTATGCTTGAGATGAATAATTTGTTTGATATTGCCAGGTTGCTGGTGTCTTATTTGAAAATGCAGGTTTTGAAATTGGAATTGCCGAATGAAATGTGTGCTAATAGCACTGGAATTGGTTGTGTGACGCATGGTCATAGTGGTGTGGTTCTTGGCTTATTGATGCCAACTGATAGTTGTGAGGGCATTTGGCCCGGGCCAGAGCAGGATGTCTTGCTGATTCATGGGTTCCTTGGGTCACCATGGAGGATTCTGATGATTTCTAGATGGGTGCTATATCATGCTGAATTGGTTGTGGTTTTGGAAGGATTTGAGTGCAGGTTTCTGCCTGTGACTGCTCTTCAGTCGTACGTGAGGGAGTGCAGCGCTAAAGATGGATGCGCTGATTTGGTGATCATGCTTCGACCTGGTTACGGGAGAGGTTCCTTGCTTGGGAACTACATTGTCCAGCTCGGGTGTTTGTGGGCTTGTTCCTTCTGTTGGGTTTTGATGCGCTCATGTAGTTCGGGTAGCATCATTGTCATGATGCTAAGAATGCAAATTCTTAGTGCTCTTCCCTATGATCCGACATAGACTTATTTTGATGTCTTTAGACTAGGGATGGTCACTGATAACCTCGCTAGTTTATGTTGTCAGTTAGGTGACTTACTGATTTTTTAATCTTTGTATTATGTGATTGTTGACTTCGCGGGGTATGCCCCTAGACTTGTATTCGCTGTTCCTTTTGGTATAAAATTTTAATTAGCAAAAAAAAAAAAAAAGTCATACGATTGCTTTGGCCGAAATGCGGCTGTGTCTCTTCATGGTTTATCTGCTGCTTCTCATTACTATGGGCTTTGTGAGACATGTGCCTAGTCTCAATTTTAGGTTGTTTAAGGCGCCAGAATAATCTTTAGATTAATTTAGTTATTTTCGTTGATTGCTAGTTTATCTAGCATTATTGATTTTTTCTCTTTGTTGTTCCGCTAGGTAGGTGTGTTACTAATCGCGGGGTATGCCCCTAGAGATGTAATCATTTTCCTGTGGTATAAATTTTAATTAGCAAAAAAAAAAAGATTATCTCCAAGGAGATTAACCCGCGGTTTGAGTGGTGTTTTAACTATGATCACCATGCGGGTGGCCGTATTTGGCTTGGGTGGAACCCAGATTTTTGGAAAGTGGTGGTAATTGCCACCTCTGCTCAGCATATCACTTGTTCGATTACTTGCCTGCCTTCGAATTTGAGTTTTGTTGCTTCGTTTATTTATGGATATAATGGGGACACCGATCGGAGGAGATTGTGGTCTGAGTTAAATAATGTATCTCGAGGTCTTTCTAATAACCCTTGGGTCATTTCTGGAGACTTTAACACTTGCCTTAGATTATCGGAGAAACAAGGTGGTAATGAGAGCTGGACCTCTGATATGACAGAGTTTAAAGATTTCATTCTCTCTTTGGGAATTTCTGATCTTCGAAGTGTTGGGAATTTATTGACAAGGTATTAGAAGTAGTGATGAGAGTCGGTTTCTCTGCCTTCTCTCTAACATCTCTTTAAAACCCTTTCCAGCCGCCTCTTTTTCTAACCAAATCTTAGCCTTATTCTACACCATTTTCCACCAGATCTACATTAATCCTTCCTGTATCCACCTTTCCTCTTCAAATCTTCCACCTTAAACCCATATTTCTTACTGTATTTTATAAAATTGTTGAATGGGTTCCTCTTCTTTTGATGGAAGGGAACTTTGTTTGGGTTTTAATTGTATGGGCTGGGTAGTCAGCTTGGTTGTGAATCGGTTTTCACAGGGGAAACGATTTGAGGGAGATTTGTTCTCTCTGAGATCAGATGATTTGAGTTCTTTGGGTAGGGAACTTTTTCAGTTTCAATCCATTGATCTGTTGGGTTTGAGTTCTGGGTTGAAGGGGTATCCATACCTTCTGCGATTCATTCTCAGCCATGAAAATTGCCTCGGTGAGGTGTTTGTTGAGCCTGCTGTTTCAGGCGGCTTTATTGTTGGGATGCGGTTAGTTGATTTTTTCCTCATCTCAATGAATGATGTGGTGGCCATTGTGGGTTATTGGGATGTTCTCATACTTACGCCTCATTTGGGTGTGGAAGGAGACATATCTCTGATGGAGAGGATTGTTGACATGCCTCATTTGGATGCCTTCCAGGTGTTGGTTATGCCTCTTAGTTCTTTGGGTTCCGGTATGGCGCTATGCAGTCCGAGCTTTGTTCGTGACTCTACTGGACTTGGCGTTGGAGATGTTAACCTCTTCTCTCGCAGAGAGGTTAGTAATTCTGACTTTGGAATGTTTGAGCAAAGGTACTCTCGAGTTGTTCGAGATGCTCGAGGGGCTGGTAACGATGTAGATGCGTCCATAGCTTGGGTATTGATGCATACTGTTATGAGACAGGACAGGTTCCAAACTGTGGTAGGTTATAGAATGGAACATTCAATTGATCCTGAAGATTCTGATTGTGAAGTTTATTGTGTGTTATGTGGATTACACAAGGACTTTGCAGTGAAGGTCACCATTGGCGTTGACACTAATGAGGGCCAGGTGTGGATGTTGATTATTGTAGCAAAGGGGATGCTGCTTATCCATAGTCAGATGCTTTCTGGGCACTTTATGCTTGATGAGACAGAGTTCGAACTGTACTCTCTTGATTATATTTGCAATGGGGCTGGGATTGATTTGCAAGAAATTGGTCGCAACAGGTGCCATTGTTTAAAACAATGCAAGGATGAGTGGCTTGACATTCTTTTGTCAAGCATATTAGGGAGCAGGTGTTCGGCCTGTTGTGTGCCGAATGGTCATTACATGGTTAATGCTTTGCAAAAGGCTGATTTAAAGAATTTTGGTGAGAAGGGAGTTGATGGTGCTAAGCTCAGTTCTGCTTCTGGAAGGGACATCCATGTTGTCTTTACCCATGATCTGTTTCTGTGGGTTTTTAAAGACTTAAGGACGAATTCTACTGTAATGGTTTGGTTTACACGAATGTGGCTCAAGGAGGACATTCAGGTTGTTCCATGCCAATCATACAAAGGCACATTAACAAACACATGGCGTTCGCCCCTGTTCTGGTCTTCATCAACGTGGTTCAAAAACCCACCATTATCACAAAGCATTGTGTTTCCAGGAACACAACTCGGGCAGCTCAGAATCATACTAACAAACAAATGGCGGTTTGAACTCTATGCTCGGTGTTGACCACCAAGTGTTTGATATATTGTTTCTTCGGAAAGCGCTTTTGTGCATTGTAACAAGCAGCTTCGGAGATAGTGTAGACTCCTTGTTCAAGGCTTCTTGTTTGGATATGACTATCTTTATTGAGAGGACTTTAGTAGTCCTGCAACATTTGAAGGATGTCAACTCATTTACTGCTGATCAGTGGAAATGGGGATGGTATTGTGAATAAGGGTGCCCAATGTCATATGTGTTGCTCTAATTGTTGGTTCGGGCCAAGTTGGAAAGTTCTTGGACGTGTTGACCTTGTACAAGTGACAAGGAATGTTCTGGTGACAATTCGAGTGATAAATTTAGGTGGAATGATGTCGGTTTTATATGTCAGCTTTGCAAATTCAGATTTGGAAGCTTCAGAAAATGCAGTTTGTTATTGCAAGAGGCAGGGCAGTTTAGCTGCTAAAGAGTGGAAGAAGGGAGCAATGCAGAGGGATACGAAGTGCCTTGTCAAGTTTGTCGATCTTATTGAGCAAAGGCATACTTGTGTTGTTCGAGGGATCTTCAAAATGTGGGTAAGCAGTGGAACTACTGACTCTTTTGAGTACAAGTACTTACGAACTAGTAGTTCCAGTTTTTACATCCGAGATGATGTTGGTGCTATGCACACTGAAACTTGGGGTTTCGTGATGCTACACTTGGTTGTGAGACAGGGCGGTTACCACAACGTGGGAAGTAATTGGAATTACATTGTCACGGTGTTGAATGGTTTGAACAGGAAGCTTGTGTGGTTTCTTCTTCGTGTTGACAGACTTGATAGCCCATTGTCTTTTGATTTTGGTGATCTTCTGTTTAATGTGATGATACACCGAACATGTGAGGTGTATACTAACAAGGTGGCTATGGTGGAAAGGGATTTATTCTCGGTTTTCAGGAGGATGGACTTTGAACCTGACTCCCTGGCTATTGTTATCTCAATGATGTGTATTTTGGCTGAGGTTTTTATGGTGGAAACGAACCAGTTTGGTCCTGGCTTTGTTGAAGTTGTAATGAAGGCTTCACTTTCTCAAAAGGGGAGATTGATTCTAAGTGGGAGTTCGCTTAAATGCGAATTATTTGCTTCTGCTAGTGTTCTTGGGATTATTGTTGATCGTGTAAAGACATACCTTTCATGGTATGAAGGAGATAGCCCGCTCTAGTATGATCAGAAGGTTTTTATGCATAGTTATGTCGGGGAGTCTAGCTCTCAATGGCAACAGAGGTGTGATGCTGGGGTGGATGTGGGAGCCTTTGAAATTGAGCTTGAAGGGGACCAAAGAAAAAGCATTCCTGTGGGGACTTGGGGGCTGGAGCTGCAGATTCAAGTTAATTATGCTGAGCCCAAAATGGTGGATGCGGGTCCACATGTGATAACTGTAATCATGGCCGAGTGCCTAATGGTGGAGAAAAGTAACAATTGCATGTTTCGCCAGGAGTTTAGATGTCTACAGACAGTATTGTGTGAGATGGGATGCCGGTTTGGCATAGTTCTGGTTTTATGCCCAGGCTAGTTATTCAGAATCTTTTGCTTAGTTTCTATGTTTGTTGATTGTAAAATGACTTAATGTCATTTTGACTCTATTTATCCGTTTGCTGATTCGCGGGGTTTGCCCCTAGATTGTGTATGCTGTTCCTTCTTGGTATAAAATTTTAATTAGCAAAAAAAAAAAGGTTGTTCAAGCTGAGGAATTGATGGTTAATATCTGGTGCTGGTGCACAGGTGTTGGAATTTCTGTAGACGACGACATCGATGTGGAACAGAGTGGATGTGTAAATTCTGGTGACTCCAATGTGGAACAGAGGAAAGGCGCTCCTGTGATTGGTTGGGAAAGTGATTTTATTACTAATTCTAATGTTGAGATAATGTCTACTGTTTTTTTTTTTTTTGCTAATTAAAATTTTATACCAAAAGGAACAACTTAAAACACTTCGAGGGGCATACCCCGCGTAGTCAACATACAGTCATTACAACTAAAATTGTCCAGTCAGGACAACAACAAAGCAAATCAGCAAAGCTACATGAAGGAAACTAGTTAACCTAGCCGAAGTACATGTTCATAAAAGAAATTAAACAAAACAACATAACTACGCCAAATAGGCATCACATCTCGAAGCAAAACCACCCGATCCTGGAAGAACCATGCCATCTTGCTGGCGTCTACTGAAAAGCAATTCCTTGTGACCCCTACCGAGCACAGGAAACCCATCCATTTCCTTGACAAACCATAGCTGCTAATTATAGCAGTAGCATCACAATACATGGCACGCGTCCAGAACGTTGATAAACGCTTCAAAAACATTGATCTGATTTCATAAACCCATTTTAAAACCCGCATCCAGATATAAATCTTAGTGCTCCTAGCAACTGAAAACATTGTTCCTGAACTAATGCCTTGCAACAAAACTGCTCCGACCAGTACGCTTGAGACCTCATCATCATCTTTGGGCCTGTGACAAATAGGTCTCTTCCACACAAGAACCTCATCCCAAGTAAACGCAAGTAATAAGGTTCCCGGAACAACATTATGCTTCCTGAACTTCACTCCTTCAGCTAGAAGGAGCATAAAGAATGACCCCCGTTGCATCACCCTCACTACAACACAAGCAATATAATACTCAGCATATTCGTACTCCAAACCATCAGACCACCTCTGGGGCGCCATTATCTCACCTATAATGCAACCATACCCATAAAACTGGTGCATTCCCAGACCAGTTACCTCCGCATACACCAGGATGTGAAATCCCTCAACTATGATGTACCCAGTTGAAAGGGCATTAATAGCAGGAACCATGCCCAAGTTAAAATGACTATCAGCAGTCAAATACTTTCCTAAAGCCTTCACAGGCCTTTTGTCAACCAGTTTGCGGGCGTTCTTAAGAACCCATTTGCAAAGAGAGACTACATCATTAAAAGCTTTCAAAATAGGTATTAATCCAGTGCCTCGAGCACTCAAACGAAACAGTTGAAACATCCTCTGTGTTTCAAGCAAACCAACAAACAGGTTGAGCACACCAAACACTTCCGGAATGTCGCAAGCATCTTCATTACAGGGGAACATCCCTTCCAGATCTGGGCAAGAGCCATCTCCCTGAATCAAAGCTGGATGAAGCCCCTCACTCATGAAGGCCCTCACATAGTTAACACCCAAGGCCCAACTATCATGCTTTGTTGAATATTGTCGCTGTAACAATAAGTCAAACACTTGGCATTCATAAAGAGCACTCACTTCCGAGGCCTTCACAGGACTTTCGTCAACCAGTTGGCGGGCGTTCTTCACAAGTTCCTCTTTGCAAAGAGAAACCTCACCATTTACCACAAAAGGATGAGACCCACAACCATTTGAGCCCAGAAAGTCTCTATCGCAAACGTACTCCATCTGCTTGCAACCAGTTGGCTGCAACCTCTCACTCGACTGAGTCGACAAATCCTGCTCCCCATTAACTAACCCAGTAGAAAGACGAGGGTAATAAACCCTGACCTCCGGCGAAAAAGTGACCTTCTTCGAAACCTGCTCCCCCTTAACTAACTCAGTAGAAGGGGCACCGTGCAGACACTCAAGAAAACTAGGGTAAAAAACCCTAACCTCCGGCGAGAAAGAGACCCTCTTCGGACTCATTCTCAAAACTTTTAGAGATAATATATATATAATAAGAAATATGGTGTATAGGTGGGAGATTTGAGATGGAAGATGGAATTATGAAGGTCGATTGTATAGATCTGATGGAGAAGTTGTTTAGATTTTTTGAATTTTAGAGAGAAGTTTTTAGAGAGAAGGTTGGGTTTATTGGTGTTTGGATCAGGGATTGGAGGTAAGGAATGAAGGGCAGTTTCCTCATGATTCCAGAAATGGCAATGTGCGGACTGGGTTTATTAGTTCAGTCTTATGTTGATAGTTGCATTGCAACTGGCGTTGACCTGCATTGTCATAGCAGTTCTGCGAGGAATATGGAAGCTGGAGGTCTTCAAGTTAAAACAGTCGTTGTGAGGTCCGTCTGGAAGGGGGAGATAGCATTTGTTGAGCCTAATACAGGAAGTGGCCCATGGAGACATCACGTTGTTAATTGCCTGGAGAGACAGCCTTTGATTTTGGAGCCTCTATTAATGAGTGCTGCTACGTTCTTGGTGACTGGGGCCTGCTATGGGCTTGGTGCTAGAGTTTCTCCCTGCCAAGCCAATATGAATTTGTATGGATTTTTTTTGCTAAATATGAATTTGTATGGATTGGCCCTGATGGTATGGGTTTATTGTGATGGTAGGGGTTTATTGTGTATTTTTTTTTTTTGCTAATTAAAATTTTATACCACAGGCAAAAGATTACATCTCTAGGGGCAAACCCCGCGATAAGAAACACATCTACCTAGCGGAACAACAGAGAAAAAACATCAATAATGCTAGATTACTAGCAATCAACAACAACAGATTACAAACGCAATAAAAAACTATGCCATGGACATGCCAGAAAGTGTTGCAGCACCGCAGCAAACAGGACCATATCTCCAATCAGTCTTCAATACTACAAAAACACTGCAGTCCTCAAAAGGCAGACAAAACCCATCCTGCAACACATCGAGAACAACATGGTCACGAAATAAACCAGAGTAGCCACCCCTTGTCGACTTGGACTTGGTCCACCAGGCCTTCAAGCCTTCACCATTAGTGTGCACAGCATCATTGTCACAGTCATCCTCAGGCTCCTGCATAGAATGCATTCCAGCCCCATCAGTGAAGCCTGTCCCGCTTGAGTGACTAACCCCATTGGTGAACCAACAATCACAGTGCTGAAGCCCACACCAAGTCGCACATAAGTGGCCATTCAAAAGATAGACACAATCCAAGCCAACAGGCTTCTCTACATCAGCACCAACAAGGCTCAAACAACCTCGAACACTTGCCTCCTCGTTAACCAGGAGGATCCCAATGATATGTCCTACCGTAGAATTCCCAAACCTCCAATCATTCAAGTAGTAACTACAATAACAACAATTAAAATAAGTGCAACCCCCTGGTTCACACCCAAGTATCCTAAGCATACGCCTCAACATCCTTTCTGTCCCTTCCAGAACACAACCGCTACTCCTTAAATACTCCAAAGCTTCATCAATGTCCTTTTCATTCAGCTTGTGACCCACCTCCTCATCCATAACCAACTTCTTTTTGACCTTACTATCATTAACAATAGTCACTTCTTGATCAATAAAAACCTGGACATTATCCTTCCACTTCACTGATTTCTTCATAGGTTTGACAACCTCCACATTAAGTGTAGACTTCCTAAGGCAATCCTTTCGGCAAACCACTAGATTCTCTCTAGGCCAGTCATTTTCACCCAAAATTGGAAAGTCAATTCCCTCATCCATTAAAGAGGAATTGACTCCCAAATCCACATTAGCACTAACAGAAATGTCAGTTGCTTCCGATGAATCGGACATTTCATTATTGAAATCTTTAATTTCAACAACCAAATCGTTAAAAGTAACTTTCTTCTTGGAGTAGTAGATCTTACCTTCAAACGAGCTACACGTCCTAGAAGCAATCCCAGTTGTGGGAGTGAAGGCCCTCCCCGACACCTCCAGCCCATCTATGAGACCAGAAGTACCAAACTCCGTACACTCCGTCTCAAACTTCAATCTCTTAGCCACCTGAAACAAGGGCTTAATCTTCTCCCTTCCAGGAAATGAGCCACTCTGTGTACATACCCTGAGCACACCCTTCGGATTATCCTCCAAAGGATACACAGTCACAAGGTTTTCCGAAAAGGAGACCCTCTTCGGACTCCTAATCGGATTACCCACCGGATGGCAAACTTCAGATCCTCGCGCAGGTGGAGGAATCACGGTCACTAGGTTCTCCGAAAAAGAAACCTTCTTCATTAAACTAATAGATAAAATTATATTTATAAGAAATATTGTGTTTTAGGTAGAAGATTGGAAGAGGAAATATGGATTTAGGAAGGATTATTGCGAATTTGGTGGAAAAAGGGTGAAGAAAAGGCTCAGATTAGATGGCGGCTAGGTTAGGTTACTAGAGAGAAAACGACTCTCATCACTCCCTCTTGTGAGACCTCACAATATTGTTTATTGTGTATTTTGTACATGGCATAGTTGTTGATTAGTCTGTGTCTGGGTTCTGTTGCTGTTGATTGCTAGTTTATCTAGCATTATTAATGTTTTCTTGTCGTTGTTCCGTTAGGTAGATGTGTTGCTAATCGCGGGGTATGTCCCTAGAGATGTAATCTTTTGCCTATGGTATAAATTTTAATTAGCAAAAAAAAAAAAATATTATTGACATGGTCGGACTGTAATGTTCATCATCCGAAGTTTAGGAAACTGGATCGTGTCCTAGTTAATGCTGAGTGGCACAATAGGTTTCCCTGTTCTTATACTGATTTCCGTGCTAGAGGGTTGTCAGATCATTGCCCGGCGCTAACGTTTCTGGGGTTGGACCGGCCTAAGGTCCCGAAACCTTTTCAATTTTTCAACCACCTTATTGAAAACGCTGCTTTTCTTTTGGTGGTTGAGACTGCTTGGTCTTATTCAGACATGGGAAATCCATGGCAGGTGCTCTCTTCGAAGCTTAAAAGGGTAAAAATGGCGATTAAGGGGCTTAATAGATCTCTTGGAGATTTGCAACAGATGGTCAAGAATACAAGAAACGATTTGTTGTCATTCCAGAATGGCATTCCTCCTTCTCCTTCCCATGCTTATTTTGAGGAAGAGCGTAAACTCATGGATGCCTATTCTAAAGCCCTTCATTTGGAAGAGTGTTTTTTGAAGCAAAAGTCCAGAGTTTAGTGGTTGAAGAGTGGGGATAGTAATAATATGTATTTCTTTAATGCATGCAGAGGAAGATGGAATGTTAACAAAATCCTATCCTTACAGACTCAGAATGGTGAGACAGTCACAGACCACGCGGATATGTCTAAGGTGGCTGTTGACTATTACAAAAAATTGTTGGGCAACAGAGGGGAGGTTACTCAATTCCTTGAAGACATTTCTTTGCTGGTAGTAAACGAGGCCCAGTCGACGCGGCTTACCGCCCCGTTTAGAGAGAGTGAAATTCTGAATACTTTGAAAAGAATGGGGAAAAACAAGAGTCCGGGACCTGATGGGTTTACGGTGGAATTCTACCTAGCTACTTGGCACATTGTGGGGCCTGATGTAACAAGAGGTATCCTTTATTTCTTTGATTCTCTTGCTGTGCCTAGAATTATTAATGCGGCCTCGATTTGTTTGGTCCCAAAGCAGGAAAACCCTTCTCAAATGCAGCACTTTCGGCCTATCTCATGTTGCAATGTTCTTTATAAATGCATTTCTAAGATGTTAGCGGCAAGGTTGAAGTCTGTTATGCCTTCATTGATTTCCAAGCACCAAACTGCTTTTGTAGCAGGAAGGTCATTTGGTGATAGCATCTTCTTGGCCCAAGCTTTATGTAAGGGATATAACCGAAATGATGGGCCGCCCCGTTGTGCTATAAAACTTGACATTCATAAAGCTTTTGACTCGCTAAATTGGAGCGATGGGCCTTCCTCATAAATTTATTGACTAGGTTAGAGTTTGCATCTCTACAACTATGTTCTCAGTGAAGCTAAATGGAAGTTTAGAGGGGACTTGGATCACAGAGATAAAAACAAAAACTTGGGATTATCTGATGAGAGTTGGTTATGCTCTAACCTCTCTCTAACTTCTCTCTAAAAAATCTTAGCCGCCACTAAATTTAACCTTAATCTACACATTTTCTTCACCAGATCTTCACATCAGCCTTCCTAAATCCACCCCTCTTCTTCTAACCTCTCACCTCAAACACCATATTTCTTATTATATATATTTTATCTTTATTGAATGGGTACTTCTCTTGGTTGGAGAATCTCGTGGGTTGGAAAATCTATGGAACTGTTGAGGATTTACCCACCGAGCTCAATTCACAGCTTTGTAATGGTGGTTGAAGCTGGTGGTGTCTTATTCCTGAGCGATTTGTCGATGGGGTTGTTGGTTGACTTGATCTATGTTGGAGCTACTATCGAGATGCCTCCCCCTCTCATTTTATTTGATGGGATGTGGGAGAGCATTAATTCCAAGGCTTTGAAAGCTTTTGTGACTGTTGGGTCTCCTTTGCGAGATCTACTTTATCTTCTCAAGGAAACTATTTTGATGGGGTCTGTTCCAAAATATCATGATGTATTGAGTAGG
This sequence comes from Kitagawia praeruptora, assembly GCA_037693485.1. NCBI lineage: Eukaryota > Viridiplantae > Streptophyta > Magnoliopsida > Apiales > Apiaceae > Kitagawia > Kitagawia praeruptora. The sequence goes on from CM075345.1 coordinate 82,191,818, forward strand.
GGTATTCTTGGTGATAGAACGGAATACGGGAGATAGTTCGTTCATGTTGTTTCTCTTCACGGGATAGAGTCCTCTGCCTTGCAAGATTGTACTCATGACACTTATGTAAACCTGCAATTGGTTGGTTTACGGTTATGTGTAGCTGGTGCTAGTGCCTGCCATGTGTTCGACATAATGCCTCAAAGGGTTTTCGAAGGGTTTATGGATCCTATGATGAAAGATGGTTATCTTTTCTTTCAGTGTTTTCGGGTGAACCCATATGGTGTGGGTGTCACTATACTCTGGTGGACAAAGCCCCCTCCTACTGTTAAGGGGCGTCTTCTGTGTGTAGCTGTTGGGTTTTCGGAACTCATATCAGAGGTCCTTTTTATTTTTTGCTAATTAAAATTTATACCATAGGCAAATAAAATACATCTCTAGGGGCATACCCCGCGATTAGTAAACCATCCACCTAACGGAACCACATAGAATAAAAACATGCTTAGCACAAAGCCAGCAGCCAAGATCAAAACAAACAGAGTTTAAAACAAAGCATGAAAATAACAGTGACCTTTACGGTCTCCATAACTTCATCAAACGAGCAGCTCAGAAGCGCTCCACTTTCTCCGAGATTACCTTGCCCTTGCCTCGTCCATGGTCAACAAACGCCTCCACGCCAAGGCCGTGGAGGCTTGCAGCAACAATAGTCCCATTTCCATCAACACAATGCGCTTTAGCAGCCATCTCCCACTCTTCTTCATCCTCATCGTCTTCAACCAGCATGCCATAACCATCCGCAAAACCAAACAACATGCTCAAGTAATGCATGTGCCCACGTAGGGAGTCCTTTGTACTCTTTTTTTTTTTTTTTTTTTTTGCTAATTAAAAAATTTATACCAAAGGAAGCAGCTAATACATATCTAGGGGCATACCCCGCGAGACAACATACAAGTTAAACTACAAAACAACATGATACAAAGAATAAGAAGGTAAACCCTACTCAACATTTCAGATGTACCTAGCCTATTCTTTTACATGATAAATAGGAGGATGGTCGGGTCATTACGAACCCACCCCTTAAACAGGTTACATGAAAACAGTTTCTCGCGCACCATACGTCTTATCTCACTGCCGACCACTGATGTTGGGTGGCCAGGCCCATGGTTGTGCATGCGATAGTTACGCTCCTTCCAGACATGGTAAATAGCTGTGCTAAAAAACAGTTGAGCAATAGATTCCTCCTTTGCCCCCAGCTGAGTAACCATGCAGTTGCCTGACTGACAATTGGACCAGTTACGAGTGAAACGAAATGGCATAGACCTGCTAATAATATCAAAGTATGGGCAGGCAGTGAAAATGTGGCTAACCGATTCATCATCAACCCCACACAAGACACATTTTTGGTCAACCTGCATTCCAAACATAAGCATTCTATCCTTCGTGAGAAGCCTGTTTTTGATGGCCAACCATGTGATGAATGAGCACTTCGAGATATTGAATTTTCCCCAGACCATGTTTAACCACTGTACATAACTTCCCTTTTCCCGCATGGAGGACCAAATAGTGGATAATTTGACATTCTTTGGAAGCATTCCATCCCACATAATGGAATCAGACTTATGAATTTGAATATGTTGCACCATTCGTCTAATTTCAATCACATCATTATGGTTCGAAGATGGCAAGTCCCAAGTCCCATTTCGGAGGTAGACATTGATACTGACTGAACTAGTGGACTCAGCTGTAGATACAATGGATGGTGCAATATCCAGAAGGGGTTTTTTTTGGACCCACGGATCATGCCAGAAGAGAAAATCAGAGTTTTCCCCTATGTTATATTGCACATACTGTAGTGCTCGAGGCCTCGCCTTGAACAATTTCCTTACAATCCAACATGAGCGATATGGCATTTTGGAAGTCCAGAATTCCTTCTTTGCCAGCAAAGCTTTATGGAACCATGCTATCCAGAGAGAGTTAGAGGTGGGCTGAATAATGCGCCAAAGCTGATAAAGAATGGCTGCTTCATTCCATTCAAAAAGATTCCGAATGCCAAGACCCCCTTCCGCTTTAGGTTTGCAACACTCCTCCCATCCGACTTTGTACTGACACTTCCCATCCGGTTTGTAGAAACCTCCCCAAAGGAACTTGAAGAATAGAGCATTGATTTTTTTAAGGATTCCTTTTGGAAGGAAGAGGAACATACTCCAGTATCCCACAATACTGACCAGTATGGCTTTGATCAGTTGGAGACGCCCTGCAAAATTAAGAAATCTAGTTGTCCACAACTCCATTTTGCTACACAATCTACTAATCAGAGTCTGGCAGTCATTCTTATTGAGCTTTCCTGTGATAAGAGGAAGCCCCAGGTAGGTGATAGGCATATGACCTCTTTGGAACCCTGAATGAGTAAGAATAGCATCAGTCACATCCTGTCTAACATTAGCAAAGAAGCATGTAGTCTTGGAGATGTTTGGCTTTAGGTTCGAACAGTTTGAGAAGAGCTTGATCCCATCTAGCAGAGCTGAGACTGACCTAAGATCACCATGACTAAAAAGGAATACATCATCAGCAAAAATAATGTGATTTAGTTTTACTTCCTTAGTTCTCCAATGGAATTTGAAGTTAGGATCCGCAGTCTTCTTATCCAGACATGCTGAGAGAGCCTCCATGACAATCACAAACAAATAAGGGGATAGAGGATCCCCCTGTCTGAGGCCAGATTCCCCTTTGAAAAACCCTTCCAAACTGCCATTCAACTTTACAGAAAACATTGTGGAAGTGATACATTTCTCCAGCCACTGAATGTACTGATTGGGAAACCTCATTTTCCCCATGATTGTAGACAGGAAATTCCAGTTAAGGGAGTCAAAAGCCTTATGAATGTCTAGCTTTATAGCACATCGAGGCTGACCTGTGTTGCCATTATAGTCCTTGCATAATGCTTGAGCAAGGAAAATATTGTCACCAATGGATCTCCTAGCTACAAAAGAAGACTGTACTGGGGAAATGATGGTGGGAAGGACAGCTTTAAGCCTCTTGGCTAGCATAGAAAAAATGCATTTATACAATACATTACAACAAGAGATAGGCCTAAAGTGTTGCATTTCAGAGGGGTTAGGCTGTTTAGGAACTAAACATATGGAAGCAGCATTTATTACTGTAGGCAAGTGCAATGTGTTAAAGAAATACATGATACCTTTAGTCACATCATTTCCTACCAAGTGCCAAACAGCCAAGTAAAATTCCACTGTGAACCCATCCGGCCCAGGGCTCTTGTTCTTAGCCATTCTTTTTAATGTGCTCAAAACTTCATTCTCAGAGAAAGGGGCAGCCATAAGGTTAACCTGGGAATCAGAGAGAGAGGGTAGAGGGATATCATTCGGAAAATCTGCTACCTCAGATGTTTTCCCCAGAATATTTTTGTAAAAATCCGTTGCAACTTTAGCCATGTCAGCATGTGAAGAGTGAGAGACTCCCTCCGAGTCAGTGAGGGTAGTGATTCTGTTAGTGTTCCAGTTCCCTCTGCAAGAATTATAGAAAAACTTACTGTTGCCATCTCCAAGTTTTAGCCACTGAATTCTGGATTTCTGCTTTAAAAACTGTTCCTCTAGCCTTAAAGCTGCTGAATAGTTCTCAATAAATTCCTTTTCTTCTACAAAGTATGCAGCAGTGGGGTTAGCAGGCATTGAGTCCTGGAACTGAGAGAGTGCATCCCGAGACTGGATCACTAGATTGTGAATATCCCCCATCTTTCTGTTTAGTTCCTTTAGGGCCACCTTTACATTCTTGAGTTTCGATGTTAGGACAAACCAAGGATTCCCCTCAACCTCTAAAGACCATGCTTTCTCCACTGAGGCCAAAAAGTCTGGATTATCAATAAAGTGATTAAAGAATTGAAAGGGCTTCGCTCCAGAAGAGAAACTAGTGCCAAGTGAAGTAATAGCAGGGCAATGATCAGATAAGCCCCGAGAGATGAATTCCACCGTGGAGCAAGGGAACACTGAGTGCCATTCCGGGTTAACTAACACACGATCTAACTTTCTGAACTTTGGCTGAGAGATATTGCTATCCCACCATGTGAAGAAGTGTCCTGAATACCGGAGATCAGTGAGGCCATTTGCAAGCAAGAACTGTTTAAACTCCTCCATTCCAGTAGTCCAATCTAGAGATCCTCCTTGTTTTTCATCAATACTAATACAAGAGTTGAAGTCACCACATAAGGCCCATGCTGTGCCATTCAAACCATGCGCTATTCCTGCCAAATCAGACCATAGAGGTCTACGGTCAATCATATCATTAAGGCCATACACAAAAGAGATAACAAAGCTTGCGTTGCTCTCAAGAAGGGTAACAGAGCATGTGATATGCTGAGAAGAAGAAGCAAGAACCAAAATTTTCCATATAGAGGGGTTCCACCCCAGCCATATACGGCCTCCCGGATGATGATCATAGTTAAAGCACCACTGAAACCGTGGATTAATGGTCCGGGAGATAATCCTAGCAACGTCAGTTTGGACATGTGTTTCCAATAGACCTACCAGGGTCAATTTATTTTTAAAGATGAAGTCCCTGATAAAACCAACTTTGTTGTTAAGGCCTCTAACGTTGTAGGAACAAAAAATAGTCATATTAGATTTATGACCTAGAGGAAGGGGTACGACCCCCCTACCCCCTCTTTTAACTTTCTTGTATGGCTTTGGAGTTCTCGAGCCATGCTTCATTGCTACCTCATCGACTACAATGTTCTGAAACGGCTGAAGAGTGGTGACTTCCGGAGAAATACTAGGCGATGTCACTGGCTTTCTTTTAGAACGAACCTCCGTCCACTCCTTGTCTACATCCCCTTCTGTAACATCTACCTGGTGGTTGGGGGTTTGCTTGTCCCCATCTGTATTGCTCATGTGACTGGCTTCCTTCTCTAACGCCCCTTCCTTCTGCTCCACCACCACCTTTTGTTGACCTTCATTTACCTTACCAATTTCGTCCACTTTATCTTTTCCTTTGTCATTTTTGTCAGATGAAGGCCCTTTTGTATTAGTTGAACCCCCTGCCGCCCATTCTCTAGAAGCCACCGGACAAACACTAATGGTGTGGCCAAGTGATTTACAGTGGCTGCAAACCATTGGCTTATTAATATATGTGACTTTAACCTCAACTATGGAACCATCCAGGTCCACCACTTTGAGGGCTGGTGGTAATGGATCCCCCACTTCATACTGCACGCACATTTTTGCAAATGGAAGGATTTCTAACTCAGATGTAAGGGCGTCTGCCCCTAGGGGCTTGCCAATGGCACTAGCAACACGGCCCAGTCCCTCTTGCGTCCAGTAACAATCTGGAAGATTGGCTAGTTTAACCCATAATGGCATCGAGGTAACAGATTCTGATCGCTCGTTGAAACCCCAATCAGTTAATACCAGAGGCCTTTTATCAAAGTACCACGTACCCTTGCTTAGAACCGCATTCTTTTCATTGGAAGAGTTGAACCTAAAGACATAGGTAGACTCATTACGCTGAGAGACCATGGTGAGGCCTCTCCTCCAGGCTGAAAAAGCCACCTCCTTAACTCTCTTGAACGGCAAAGTCCCTTTGGTAAATTTACCCACAATGCAACATTTGAATTTTTCCGCACCTTTCTTGAGGACATCCTCTGGGGGGGATACAACATCTGATCCTTCAGTTGGAGGCACGTAATCAAATTTCACTTCCTTGACAGGGCCCGGGGCCGCTCTTAAAACTGAAGACCAGGACTTTGCTCCTTTTGACCCTATTTCAGTTTTCTCATCCTTCTCCCCATTTTTGGAGCTCTCCTTGCTTACTTTAGCTGAAGGAGGTTCCTGTTTGCCTGTCTCCTGTTGACTCTTCGAGCTTTCACCCCTTTCCATGCCCCCGGGTGGGGCATTTTTTAGGATTCCTTTAACAGCTCCCACCCCCTTTTCCCTGGCAACCGTGTTCTTAGGTACTTCCTTGCTAGAGAAGATGGGAAGACCCATCTCATCCCTACCTTCAATGAAACGCACTGGGCTTACTAACCCTGCATTAAATCTCTCCTTATCCTTCAAGATTTCTTTTTCAACTTCACTCACCGAAAAACCCTTCTTGGCAAGAAAGCTATGGATATCCATCATTTGGTTACGGAGCTTTATAAGATCCTCTCTCTCATACTTATTGTTCGCAGCCACACCCTTTGCTACCATGTGTATCGTTTCTCTCTCTATCGCATCTCTAGCAGTCTCATATGAAGCTTCCTCCTCATCTGAGGGTGTCTCACAGATCTTTTCAGCTGAGGTACCGCCCTGTAAGGTGGAAGGCACTACCAGAGCTGGGAAGTCCTCCACTTCTCTTCTTGCAAGCATTTCCTGAAACTTATCATCCTCCATATCCTGCATATAGCCAGGCAAACCAGAATCAGAGTCACAATTCGAACCTTGACTCACCATGGGAGAACTGACCGAAAAAAGAAAAAAGGGAAGTAAGAAATATAGTGTTTAGGTTTGGGAGACAAGAGAAGGTGGAAGTAAATGAAGGGAATGTGGAATAAATGATGGGGAAAGTGTTTTAGAGAATAGATCTGAAGGTTAGAAAATGGCGGCTAGGGTTAGGGGTTTTAGAAAGAAGGAGGAGCTTCTCTCTCTAGGACTCTCATTTTTTTTCGCTTAACAATCCCTAGACACTCCTTTGTACTCTTGTTGAAGCCATCCATAGCCAGAGCTTTCTTTACCTTGCCATCCTCACCCGAAGCTTCGACCACTTGAACCAGATCATAGTTAACTGTCAAAGAATCCATATCACCACCAGAGCGGCCAATCGCACTTACCTCCGCAAGCTCTTCATTCTGCCCCATCTCAAGAATTTTACCAGATGTGCTCTTTAAGCTCACCTCAACATAGATTTCCTTGACTATAGCCGAAGCCATTGAGCCATGATAACTGCTCCCCAACTCAGATAGAAAACCCTCAAGTTGAAGGGGAAGGATTTGGCTAATTCCATCACCTGCACAGCCGAAAGCATTCTTTCCCTTATGATCAAGGGAGATAAAGAAAATCTTCAAACTACCTACATCCAGTCCTGGACTAGCAACTACCAGATTCCTCTGTCCATCCCAAAGTGATTGTTCCAACAACCCAGCATCCTTTAGCTCCTCCCTCATGCCTTGAGTAAGAAGCTCATCATCACCTAGCAGAATAGGTGGGGGGATTTCCTTCTTCCGAATGAAGCCACTCAATTGTTTGATACAATGCAAAGCTCTAGCACGGTCTGCCATCAATCTTAGCACAGGCTGGTCCTGCATGTCGTTGATGGCCCTCAAAGTAATCGTTCCCAAAAAACTGGGGACCTCATGACCATTCCACATAATACAGTCCCTCAAAAGCACAATTACTTTCAATGCAACGTTTAATTTCTCCTGAAGTTTTGTCAATTCCGACCAATTTCTAACAGGCATTCCAGTGATCCCTTTCTCCAAAGCTTCCGGCACATTGCCAAACATGGAAGCAGAACCATTGTCTTCCACCTCATCTATACTATCCTTGTCTTTTACAGTTGCACCAACAAGAGTCTGCAAAGCCTCCTTAACAGGCCTACCCGAAAGAGAGGCATTCTCATCAAAACAGTAGCCACCAACATCTTTATTTCCCAACTCAAATTGAGACTCATCAGATTCCTTCACACTCATGACCATCTCTTGAGTGTGACCAATTACCAAACACGTACCAGGTGGGTGTGTTCATCATATCGTTCTCCAGAGAGATTTTCTTTCTCTGCCAGGAGTCATTCATCAAACCTTGGGTGCTCAGTAAAGAGCCCCTAGGAGAAACACCATCTTGAGCCGAACCTGCGTCCTCCTCCATCTGGATGCGACTTTCCTTCATACACGAACCAGGCGTGTCTGTCATACTGTCTTCCATAGGAACCTCCTTCTGAAGCAAAGATTCACCCATCAATCCCTGGGTGTCCTGGATTGAACCCCCAGGAGCAACACCATCCAGAACCGGATCTGAGTCCAGATGCGTAGCTTCATCCACCGTTGGAAGACCCGTCAACTCTCGGAATACAGATCCAACAACTAAGAAGGGGGGCTGAGCCCCATCCACTAATCCAAATTCAAGGGGAGCACCGTCCTGGTCAACAGGGCATCTGGTTGAAAACCCATCATGGTTAGAACCAGCCATCGTAGAAAGGGGATAAGAAATTTGGGGGGGGGGTGAGGGGAACGAAGAGGGATGTGAGTTCGTGAGTGGATTTGAATTGATCTGATGACAAAGTGAATTAGAATAAGCGGTGGCTTTTAGGGTTTAGAGAAAGGTTAGAGAGAAGTTAGAGAGAAGGAAGAGAAACCGACTCTCATTTAGTCAAGAACCCGTGATCCAAAATGAAGGTTTTTCATATCAGAGGTCTTGGGTTATCCTGATGGTTACCTACTTATTTGTTGTTGGATGGGCATGTACCATGTTGCTAGAAAGGCTGTACAAGGGCATCCTCTCGCTTCAAGGAAGAGTGGCATTGTCACTATAGTTTGTGCTATGACTCGGAACCTGTTTGATGAAAGGTCTCAGCGAGAGTCTTTTCTTGCAAAGGTGAGGGTTGTTCCTTCTGGTTTGATGAGGATTCTTTTCCTCCTTGAGGTTAATTCCTGGTACTTTCCACCTGTAGACCTTTGCAAAGGTATCACATTCTATGATTTTCCTTTAAAACTTGGGGAAATGTACTTTATTTCTGATGGGTATTACTACAAAAGTTGGGCAACTGGATATCTAGGTTGTCACAGGGTTATTGACAAATTTCTGGACTCATGTTCTCGAGTGTCCACGAAGGTTGGTGCTGGATTGGAAGCGATTTACGTGAGGACTTACCCTATTTTGAGGACAGGGTGGTTTACGAAACGTCAGAATCTTTGGTCACAGGATATTGGCTGAATGCCAAATGCGACTTAATGATGGAGAAATTGACAGTTTAATGTCCATTGACTCTGGTGCTTTTGACGCAGTGAGTATGGATGTTGGTATCAAGGATGCAATGATGAACATAGATGATGTAGTGAAGGTCACCATTGGAGTAGGCAATGAAGCCACTCTCTCAGATTTTAATTCTATGTTGGGATCTCCTCAGCAGATTAAGGTTTATGGTTTGTGTATTGGCCTGGATGGTGGGCAGGCTTTTGGTGGTGACAATAAAATAGTTGCCTGTGTTGTATTGCAGACGGATTCACGTTATGTTGCTCGAAAGAGGTCCAAGTTTGCTTTTGAATGTCGATTCTTGAAGGGTATTAATCACACGAGCGGGCCAGGAACCCATAGTTTTGATATGTCCCATTCTAGTGAGTTGGGCAGCTATGTTGGGGAAAGGGCATTCTTGCTTTCAGGAGCTTGGAAAGGTCAAGTTGTTTTGTTGCATGTGATTGAATTTGAATACCAATCTGTGGACTCCGCCCAGATCAGGCGAAACTATGATATAATTCAGGGGATTTTTCTCAACGTGTTTAACAGCTTGCATTGGCAGGAAAGTGCTGTTATGGCTTTAGGGCAGGTCCGGACTGGACTCTTGTTTTATGATTCAGGCATAGATCTTATTTAAATTAGTTTCCAGGTTTTTTTTTTTTTGCTAATTAAAAATTTTATACCAAAAGAGGAACAACATACAGCATTTGGGGGCATTCCCCTCAAATCAACAACCAGAAAATAGAGTTAAACAGACTTAAGCTGTTTACAATCAACAAATAAGCAAAATATTTGCAAAGTAACACAACCCTACACCATTTCTCCATCAGATCTTCACTCTCACCTTCCTAAATTCACCTTATCTCTTCTAATCTTTCCCCTAAAACACCATATTTCTTACTATATATATTTAAATCTATGATTTGTATTCTGGTTGCTTCGTATGTTTTTCAATCGGCTATGATGTCGGGTTCTCTGGTTTGTACTATGGGTCATGTTAAGATGGGTTGTTGTGAGATGGAGTTGTATGCTCCGATCTGTACCTCGTATGAGATGGGTTCGAGGTATTCAGGACTCTTTCCTGGTGGTGACGATGTGTTCTTCCGGATTTCTCTCCGGCGAAGTGATTTGGTCTTCTTTACTCATTTTGAGCAGAGAAGAGTTAAGATGATATTTATCATGTCTCTGTTGTAACAATCCGAATTTTTTTTTCAGAATTTATTATTATTCTTATTTAAATATTTTATTGATTTTTCCATTAAGGAGGAATAATATTATGAATATTTTATTCTTATTGAATGTTTGTACGTGTTTAATTGCCAATATGTTATTCGGGTAGACTGTATTTGGTATCGTTTGTGTTAGTAATTATCTTTGTTTTATTAAAAATCGATATTTTATCGATATTGATAAATTGAGTTTGTTTTAAAATTTTATGGATCGAGTTGGTATTTTATTTGTACCAAAATTATACCCGGTATTCTACCCGTTTGTAAAAGTTTATTTGTGTAAATTATCAAAATATTCGAAAATTTAGTATTTTTACATTTTTGATAAATTGAGATTATTTTAGAATTTTTGGGATCAAAGCTGTATTTTATCCGTGCCAAAATTTTACCCGATATCTTATTCGTGTCCCATTAATATTTGGGTGAGTTATGAAAATATCCGAAAATTATGTATTTTTATATTTTTGAGTAAACCGGGATTTATAAAAATTTTGTGTATAGTTATTTTAATTTTTGGAAAGAATAAAATTTCCAATTTTATTCGAGTGAATCAATTCGGGATTAAAGAAATGATTGTGAAAAATATTTATTCATTTTATTTATAAGTAAAAAAATTTATTATTTTCATCGCTAATTATTTAATTGCAATTTCTGAGTCCAACTAATTTAATTATGAGTCAAATATTATTTGTGGGGTGTTAGATTTATAATTATATAAGTTTTGTATACTATTCTACGGAGTAATATTTATCTACACGATTCTAAATTCTATCCTTTTCTATCCTAAAACTACCCGTGTACCACCCCACCCCTTTTTTTTTTCTCCTGTGCGTGCACCACCCCCACCCCCACCCCCGTCTCACGCCTCTCTCCTCTTTCCCCGTGACCATCTCTCTCTCATTTTCTTTTAAGTTCTTGAAGATTAAATCCCCGGTTCTTGGTGATTTTGGAGTCCAAATTAGACGTATAAATAGCCAAAATTCTCCTCTCTCAACCCTCTATCCGATTTCATCATCAAATCTCCGTTTTGGTAACTTTTAATTTTCGGCTTAAATTCATTATTGAATTTTGGTTGATTATTAATTGTTGTTGATAGCATATATGCATAGATCGATGTATGTATAGCTACATATAATTTTTATACAATTTTCTGGATAGTTTTTTTATTCGTCGGATTTTGTGTTGTTGCCGAATTTTGACCGGAACTCCGTGGGTGTGCCTTGTTTGGAGTTTGGCTTGTATATTTATATAGATCCTTGTAGTGGGAATAATATATAATTTTGTGGAAATTTTCTGGTTAATTTTTGACTTCGCCGGAATTTTAATTTTGACCGGAATTTTTGTTTATGGATTTGTTTGGAAGTTTTGTTGGTGTAGATATATAGATCGTTGTATATGGATTGACATATAATTTAGTTCGATTTTTCTGGGCTGTTTTAGTGGTAGCCGGATTTTGGAATTGTGGCCGGAATTTGACCAGATTCCGGCGATATTCTTGAATTTTCCGGTGACATTCTTGAGCTGTTTGTGTTTGATCTTCATAATTGCTGAACCACTTTCTGAAAACTGTTTTTGGATTAAAATTTTAAAATAAAATCCAAAATTCATAAATTAATTAAAATAATTAATTGATTAATTATTTTAAATAATTAGTTGATTAATTAATTTAATTGATTTATTTATTTTGATTAATTTTGTTAAAATTCGATTATCCTTAATTGATCTTAATTAATTTTAGTTAGTGATTTAATTAATTGATTAATTTGATAATTAATTGATTAATTCTATTAATTATTTATTAATTAATTATGATTAATTTTAATTAATCTTAATTATTTTCGATTCACGCTTTTGGAAAGAAAAACGAGATGATTCGTTCTAAACGAACAAAAATATTTTTTTAAATGTAAATGATTTGATTTCTAAAAATTCGAAAAATGTTTTAAAATTAGAAGATCAAATGGATGATTCGTATCGAGTCATGATGCTATTTAATATATTTTATTTTATTTATTGTTTAACTTTGTAAATTTTAGAAAATTGATTGACTTCGATCTAAAAATGTTTTACTTTCGAAATGTTTTAAAACAGAGATCAAATATTTTGTAAAATTATGTTCGATTCATAATACTTGCAATGTGCTTTATTTAAGTATTTGTTCGAGTGTGAATTTTGATAAGGTATTAAGTATTGAGGGTTATGATATAAATCGAGTTTTGCCCGATATATATTTAATTGGTGTTTAATGGTTTATATGATTTTATAAGATGTCGCTAAGAGTAGACGACGTTTTCTTTGAGTTACTGACTAGGATTGTCAGATTTATATTTATTTTTGAAGACGAAGTGTTTGTTTCGGGGGTTAAGTGTTATATTTATATTTCTATTTCTTTATCGAGGATTAGAATAAATCTTTCGAGGATTAATTGGTGACTATTGACTTAGGAATGTCAGCGGAAGTAAGTTGGTATGAGATGAAGAAGATTGGAGGTGGATGCAGTATTGTTTGTGGTTGTTGGATTATTGTGAGGTGTTTTAACACCGGGAAAAATGCCTATGTTCAAAGGGGACATTTCCAATTATTTTCTTCTGGCAGAGATATTGGTAAGCATGGTTAATACGTTCGAATTGAGTTTATAAGCGTTTACAAATGTCAAAGTTGTTGTCTGAAGTCTGAATTACCGTATTACGTTTGACTATAGAAGGGTCGCGCGTGCTCAATCCTAAAGGATCAAACTCAGGGCAACCGCATATGCGACGTACCAAAGAATGATCGAAAATGAAGACGGTGATGCCGTAAGATAGAAAGAAGAAAGTAGTATTACTTCGGCTTTACGCAATAGCTAAGGACAAGAAGCAAGTGCTACTATCACTCACTTATTATTCAAGTGATAATTTCTTGATATCTCTCAACTCGTAAATTCACGAGTAATTATTTTGATTAATATCTGTTGCCAAAATCAATACTGTTGATTATTATCTTGACATCCATTTGTATCGTTCAATATCTTTGCTTACATTTATATAAATGTCTGTTTGACAACGAAATCTTTTATGATACACTTGATATCCCTCAAACCCTGAAAAGGAGTTTTATTTCTAAATAAAGTTATGTTGGGGGTTTCCACAACAAAATGTTTTGACCTAGACGCAGGTCTCCTTATTATTATTAGGCCAAAGTGTGCCTTGGATCCATAAAATTTGTAGGACTCTGCTTTGTGCTTTGTCCGGGACTATTTCGCGACTGATCATCGGCTATAGTCCGTAGCGTCATTTGAAATCCCATATGAATTATGAAAAGTTTATTGAATTGATGAAAATCAATATTCTATTTGAGCTGGCAAGTTTGATTTTATTTCCCAATAATTTATTAACTTTCATGTGTTATTATACACTTGTTGAACATTTTTAGCTCACTCTTGTTTGGTTGGGAAATATCAAAAATTGTTTTGACGTGGTTGAGATAAAACAAATATGGAATATTTTTGACCTCCTATCCTATTTTAGTAATGCACTTGCTGAGCATTTCTTCCGCTCATACTTGCTTGTTTTAAATTTTAACCCTTCAGAAAAGGTAGTTTGGCGAGACTTATTCGCGTAATTCGGAAAGAGATGAGGCAGTTGCCATTATGAAGATGACTTGACGTGGGATGTCTGGATCTAGTGTAAGATCTATTTTATATAGTTGATTTCTAATATTTATTATTATGTATTAGAATAGTTGGCCTGGTGTACTTCTTGTCGAATTTATACCAGTTGCTTAAGATTTGAACGAAGAGATTTTTGTAAAGAAAAAGATTTTATTATTGGAAATTGGATTCTTGTTTCTAGCACTATAACCTTAAAGATCTTGGTATATTTGGGGTCGCAAATGTTATATTCCAATTGTTGGACAATCACAAGTAATTATTTATTATTAAACAGGTGGTTTAATTTGAGAATTTTTGTGTGACGACCAAATCTTCTGACCCCAGATTTGGGGGCGTTACAGGTTGGTATCAGAGCTGAGGTTATAGTAAACTAGAAACGAGAGTGTGTAGGAGTGTGTATAGTTAAGTAAGAAACGTCAGAGCTCATGTAGAGTTCGTGTTGGACTATTGGATATAGTACCAATTAGTAAGTTAAGTATGAGTGTTGGCAAATGATTGTGTTGAACTGGATAGAACTCTAAGCGACTGTAGATATTTTCTACGGAATCTTCAGAGACTATTACGATTCGAAATGACGTGCTGACTTAAGATGATCATGCCAAACGGGACAGAATTCCTTGCGAATGGAGATGTCTGCTGTAGAATCTTCAGAGATTATTACGAGTCAACCACGACGTACGATATCGTTATCCTTAAAACGTGGAAAGAAAGAAGCTTAAAATCGAATGACGAGCTATCGATGGAATTGACAAAGAAGGCACAAGTGAAGACCTTGGCAATACCTTTCCTTTCTATGAATTATTTTGATATCCCTCCTAAAGAGGCATTCTTTAAAAGATATATTTGCTCTTCTAAACAGTGGCATTTTGACACTGGTATTCAACTCCATTTTGATTCAATTCTTTCAGAGGTTATTATGAAACCTACTTTCAATTTCTGAGGCTTTTCAACTTTTTGTTTTCTCCAATGGTGGGCAACTTTATTCTGCAATATGGTACCACTTGTTCGGTACCTTCTTTTGGTTGTTCTTTTCAAAAATAACACCTTTGGAATATCTTTCATATTTCTCTATTCCTACTGAGACGAACAACCCTATTTATAGGGGACACCAGGTATATCTGTCTTTGTGATAGAAGTTGGATGGGACGCCATCACTGGTGTGTTGTGTATTACAAGAAGGCTGGCCACCTTATTTGTAAATGTCGGAGCTAAGACGCACAACGTCGGGTTCATATGATCATATTGATCTCTCAGTTATTCTCTTATTTCAATTCAGGTTGCTTTAAAAATCCGTAAATTGATACCCACAATTGTGGGGCATTTTTGTTGATATGGAATCTTTTATCTTCAAAGTTCCATGATTCTTAATATCTCAGATAGTTTTGAAGGTATGCCAAACAGGTCAGAATAAGTTAACCTTGACAGGATGAATTAAGATATTGCGGTAAGATTACCCCGAGCAAAAGCGGATCAAGATGCGATTACAATACTAGCGACGTATAGCGGTGTCAGTTCGTTTTCTCCCTATCGATTATGGTTACGCTATCGAAAAGTTGGTTCAATTTCATTCGAAAGAAAACAGTGTGCTATGGAATTCCAGTAACAATTGTGTCAGATAGAAGATTCAAGATTAAATTCGAGATTTTGAAGAGTTGCATGCGAATTGATGCAAGTACCGATCTTGAGAAATGTGTATGATATGTTTCTTGTGTAAAAGGGGAGAATGTTTAATCTCAAAGGATAGGCTCATAAGAGAGCATGAACATATTGGTACAACCAGATTGGTCCTATATAGAAAATCAGTGGAAATTTCAGATAAGATATAATGAGTATCAGAGATTAAAAAAAAATTTAAATTACTATTGTTGCGAATATTATATGAATTGAGAAGTTGGCGAAAGGAACCCCATGGATTTTCCTCAGCGGATTCCGAGGACGGAATCCCTATAAGGAGGGTAGATTGTAACAATCCGAATTTTTTTTCAGAATTTATTATTATTCTTATTTAAATATTTTATTGATTTTTCCATTAAGGAGGAATAATATTATGAATATTTTATTCTTATTGAATGTTTGTACGTGTTTAATTGCCAATATGTTATTCGGGTAGACTGTATTTGGTATCGTTTGTGTTAGTAATTATCTTTGTTTTATTAAAAATCGATATTTTATCGATATTGATAAATTGAGTTTGTTTTAAAATTTTATGGATCGAGTTGGTATTTTATTTGTACCAAAATTATACCCGGTATTCTACCCGTTTGTAAAAGTTTATTTGTGTAAATTATCAAAATATTCGAAAATTTAGTATTTTTACATTTTTGATAAATTGAGATTATTTTAGAATTTTTGGGATCAAAGCTGTATTTTATCCGTGCCAAAATTTTACCCGATATCTTATTCGTGTCCCATTAATATTTGGGTGAGTTATGAAAATATCCGAAAATTATGTATTTTTATATTTTTGAGTAAACCGGGATTTATAAAAATTTTGTGTATAGTTATTTTAATTTTTGGAAAGAATAAAATTTCCAATTTTATTCGAGTGAATCAATTCGGGATTAAAGAAATGATTGTGAAAAATATTTATTCATTTTATTTATAAGTAAAAAAATTTATTATTTTCATCGCTAATTATTTAATTGCAATTTCTGAGTCCAACTAATTTAATTATGAGTCAAATATTATTTGTGGGATGTTAGATTTATAATTATATAAGTTTTGTATACTATTCTACGGAGTAATATTTATCTACACGATTCTAAATTCTATCCTTTTCTATCCTAAAACTACCCGTGTACCACCCCACCCCTTTTTTTTTTCTCCTGTGCGTGCACCACCCCCACCCCCGTCTCACGCCTCTCTCCTCTTTCCCCGTGACCATCTCTCTCTCATTTTCTTTTAAGTTCTTGAAGATTAAATCCCCGGTTCTTGGTGATTTTGGAGTCCAAATTAGACGTATAAATAGCCAAAATTCTCCTCTCTCAACCCTCTATCCGATTTCATCATCAAATCTCCGTTTTGGTAACTTTTAATTTTCGGCTTAAATTCATTATTGAATTTTGGTTGATTATTAATTGTTGTTGATAGCATATATGCATAGATCGATGTATGTATAGCTACATATAATTTTTATACAATTTTCTGGATAGTTTTTTTATTCGTCGGATTTTGTGTTGTTGCCGGATTTTGACCGGAACTCCGTGGGTGTGCCTTGTTTGGAGTTTGGCTTGTATATTTATATAGATCCTTGTAGTTGGAATAATATATAATTTTGTGGAAATTTTCTGGTTAATTTTTGACTTCGCCGAAATTTTAATTTTGACCGGAATTTTTGTTTATGGATTTGTTTGGAAGTTTTGTTGGTGTAGATATATAGATCGTTGTATATGGATTGACATATAATTTAGTTCGATTTTTCCGGGTTGTTTTAGTGGTAGCCGAATTTTGGAATTGTGGCCGGAATTTGACCAGATTCCGGCGATATTCTTGAATTTTCCGGTGACATTCTTGAGCTGTTTGTGTTTGATCTTCATAATTGCTGAACCACTTTCTGAAAACTGTTTTTGGATTAAAATTTTAAAATAAAATCCAAAATTCATAAATTAATTAAAATAATTAATTGATTAATTATTTTAAATAATTAGTTGATTAATTAATTTAATTGATTTATTTATTTTGATTAATTTTGTTAAAATTCGATTATCCTTAATTGATCTTAATTAATTTTAGTTAGTGATTTAATTAATTGATTAATTTGATAATTAATTGATTAATTCTATTAATTATTTATTAATTAATTATGATTAATTTTAATTAATCTTAATTATTTTCGATTCACGCTTTTGGAAAGAAAAACGAGATGATTCGTTCTAAACGAACAAAAATATTTTTTTAAATGTAAATGATTTGATTTCTAAAAATTCGAAAAATGTTTTAAAATTAGAAGATCAAATGGATGATTCGTATCGAGTCATGATGCTATTTAATATATTTTATTTTATTTATTGTTTAACTTTGTAAATTTTAGAAAATTGATTGACTTCGATCTAAAAATGTTTTACTTTCGAAATGTTTTAAAACAGAGATCAAATATTTTGTAAAATTATGTTCGATTCATAATACTTGCAATGTGCTTTATTTAAGTATTTGTTCGAGTGTGAATTTTGATAAGGTATTAAGTATTGAGGGTTATGATATAAATCGAGTTTTGCCCGATATATATTTAATTGGTGTTTAATGGTTTATATGATTTTATAAGATGTCGCTAAGAGTAGACGACGTTTTCTTTGAGTTACTGACTAGGATTGTCAGATTTATATTTATTTTTGAAGACGAAGTGTTTGTTTCGGGGGTTAAGTGTTATATTTATATTTCTATTTCTTTATCGAGGATTAGAATAAATCTTTCGAGGATTAATTGGTGACTATTGACTTAGGAATGTCAGCGGAAGTAAGTTGGTATGAGATGAAGAAGATTGGAGGTGGATGCAGTATTGTTTGTGGTTGTTGGATTATTGTGAGGTGTTTTAACACCGGGAAAAATGCCTATGTTCAAAGGGGACATTTCCAATTATTTTCTTCTGGCAGAGATATTGGTAAGCATGGTTAATACGTTCGAATTGAGTTTATAAGCGTTTACAAATGTCAAAGTTGTTGTCTGAAGTCTGAATTACCGTATTACGTTTGACTATAGAAGGGTCGCGCGTGCTCAATCCTAAAGGATCAAACTCAGGGCAACCGCATATGCGACGTACCAAAGAATGATCGAAAATGAAGACGGTGATGCCGTAAGATAGAAAGAAGAAAGTAGTATTACTTCGGCTTTACGCAATAGCTAAGGACCAGAGGCAAGTGCTACTATCACTCACTTATTATTCAAGTGATAATTTCTTGATATCTCTCAACTCGTAAATTCACGAGTAATTATTTTTATTAATATCTGTTGCCAAAATCAATACTGTTGATTATTATCTTGACATCCATTTGTATCGTTCAATATCTTTGCTTACATTTATATAAATGTCTGTTTGACAACGAAATCTTTTATGATACACTTGATATCCCTCAAACCCTGAAAAGGAGTTTTATTTCTAAATAAAGTTGTGTTGGGGGTTTCCACAACAAAATGTTTTGACCTAGACGCAGGTCCCCTTATTATTATTAGGCCAAAGTGTGCCTTGGATCCATAAAATTTGTAGGACTCTGCTTTGTGCTTTGTCCGGGACTATTTCGCGACTGATCATCGGCTATAGTCCGTAGCGTCATTTGAAATCCCATATGAATTATGAAAAGTTTATTGAATTGATGAAAATCAATATTCTATTTGAGCTGGCAAGTTTGATTTTATTTCCCAATAATTTATTAACTTTCATGTGTTATTATACACTTGTTGAACATTTTTAGCTCACTCTTGTTTGGTTGGGAAATATCAAAAATTGTTTTGACGTGGTTGAGATAAAACAAATATGGAATATTTTTGACCTCCTATCCTATTTTAGTAATGCACTTGCTGAGCATTTCTTCCGCTCATACTTGCTTGTTTTAAATTTTAACCCTTCAGAAAAGGTAGTTTGGCGAGACTTATTCGCGTAATTCGGAAAGAGATGAGGCAGTTGCCATTATGAAGATGACTTGACGTGGGATGTCTGGATCTAGTGTAAGATCTATTTTATATAGTTGATTTCTAATATTTATTATTATGTATTAGAATAGTTGGCCTGGTGTACTTCTTGTCGAATTTATACCAGTTGCTTAAGATTTGAACGAAGAGATTTTTGTAAAGAAAAAGATTTTATTATTGGAAATTGGATTCTTGTTTCTAGCACTATAACCTTAAAGATCTTGGTATATTTGGGGTCGCAAATGTTATATTCCAATTGTTGGACAATCACAAGTAATTATTTATTATTAAACAGGTGGTTTATTTTGAGAATTTTTGTGTGACGACCAAATCTTCTGACCCCAGATTTGGGGGCGTTACATCTGTTACTTGATGGGTCCTTCTTGAGGAACCAGTGTTGATGTTGGGCATCTTTGATTGTGTTCCATGTACTGGTTTCGGTCTACTCCCGGCTGTGTGTGTCGGCAAAAGAGATTTCGTCTTTTTGAAATCTCATGACATATCTGCTTTTGATGGTTGGTTTGGCGATGTAATTTCGGTTTCCGTCAACGATGAGAACTGCTATCTAGTTCTTAATGTTCTATCTCAAGGGGAGGTTTTAGAGGCATTCTCTTTGCTACCTAAACCTTGGTCTGAGATCTGTATTGCCAAGGGATTGAAGGGGCTGTCTACCTATGTTCAACTATCATGCTATGTGCTTCATCTTCTCATTGTAATGAAGGTTCCCTATGTGCGGTCGAAGCCTCTTTCAAAAGGGAACAATCGATGTGACTGCTATGTGTTTGGTTTTTTGACATTAAGAAACGTTTCCACAGATTTGAATATCATTCTGGTTGTCCTCCCTTTGGTTGTTTTGAAGTGGAGTGCACAGGTGGTGAGTGCGTTTTTTAGGAGGGATTTGTTGCAATCCAGGATTTCGTTGATTTTCCTTGATCCGGTTTGTGATTCGGTTTATAAGGGGTCTTATGTTCGAGGGATTGAGAAAGCTTGGGAGGTCTTTGGTGCGGCCGGCTTTTTCATTCTATTCAAGGGGAGATGGTTGGTGTGTATGGATTTAGTGGTGTGGGGAAGACCATCTCTGATGGTATCGCAACCTCTGGTTGAGTATTGCAAAGTCTCTTACTGTAAGCTTCATCTGTTCGAGGTGTGTTGGAACAGGCGATGTGATTGTTATGTGTTTGGCTTTTTGCCAAAGGGAATTATTTCCACAGATTTGCTTAACTCTGTGGCAGGTTTGACTAGCCATGGTTTGTGGTTTGTTCTCGGCGATGATTACACAGTTTTTGTGTATTACGCCAAAAGCAGGATGAGTGTCGGAGGCGTTACGTGTGCTCTTGACATATGGTGCAGGGCTGCTACTCACATTAAGGTGGTGGAGGTCTTTATAGACGTTGTAATTCCTGGGCATAACTGTGGTTTTACCCAAGGAAGGCAAACTGGTAGTGTTCTTTTTAAACAGAAAAAGGATGAGTTTTTCCCCACTGTATCTTACGGGATTATTTGCAACGTCGTCTACGCAAAGGGGGTTGGTCCCAATGGATGGGAGTCCTTAAGAATTCAAACAAGATATGGATTCTTTTCCATGTCTGGGTTTGGTGACGCATTGTAATTGTGATGTTTATGAAGTCCTTTATTTTTAAGATAAGGAATAATGTTTGTAGGCCTGCTTTTAGTTGCAGGTTGGGTTTCAAAGTGCTACTCTTCGATGTGCATTTTGCCATAGGAATGGATGCTTTTTGGATAATTCGCTGCTGTAGGAATGATGGGTCTGCCAACCTCACTGGTGGAAGCATTTGGGATGTGTATCCAGAACTTGCGTTTGTGTCAAGTTTGGATGATGGGTATGATGCGCATTTGCAAGATGGGAAGCATGCAATTGGTGGTGGTATTGTTTTATCTCATGCGATTGAGATGTTGGCTAAGCTTGGAATCGACTTCATGAGTGATATGGCAGCCAACGTTTGTAGAGATGGTTTGCTTTTTCGCCCCTGCATGGTGAACCTTTTAATGGTGATTATTTTTATGGCTTTTGTGAGACATGGTGGTCTCAAAATAGGATTTTTGGCGGCACCAGACTAACCTTTTGCTTCAAATCTAGCCTAGCTAGATGGGTTTTCAGTTGACTCAATTTGTTAGTTGAGTATGTTATGATGTTTTAGTTGTAATAGTTGGTTGTTGATTTCGCGGGGTATGCCCCTAGAATTGTATCAGTTGTTCCTTTTTTTGGTATAAATTTTAATTAGCAAAAAAAAAAAAAAAAAAAAAAACACAACCCTACAAACAGAAATCAAGAGTGGCCACCCCTAATCAGGCGCCATTTCTTCAGCCTGGTCCCCTTGATCTCCTCCAATCATGGTCCTGCCCGGTCTTGGCTGATCTCCCGTACGAAGACGGCAACGCTTAATCCTCATCTTAGTCCGTCGAGCTGCGACCTCCTTTTCCTCATCCATGCCTTTCTCGCCTTGAGCTTCTTTATGGTTAGAGTCCTGCTTGGGATTCTCCTGCATATGCACAGTCACATCTCCGACAAGACTAAACAGCGGCCCCAAATACTGCATGTTACCCTGAATTGACTCCTTTGCGCTGCTCCCCCCCACCCCTAAATCCTTGGAAGTATCCTTAGATGGTTTAGCATCCTTACCTTTAGCAAGAGGGCACGGCTTTTGCTCAGTCGATAGATCAATCCCCAAATCAATCAGGTAATCCCTCAGTTGAATGGATCGGTAAATTAAGTCATGTAGCTCCACTTCCTGGAAACCTCTTAGACCACGAGCAGAGGCACTGAATTCCCTATCATGTGACCCTTTAACCAACGGGATTTCCTTACCTATCGAGGTGAAGAACATCTTCAAATTTTCTAGATTACGCCTCGCTGCCACCAGCGCCTTCTTCTTCAACTCAGAGTTTAATAGGGTGTGGTCTAATAGCCCCGCTATCTCCACCTCCTCTTCCATGTCTTGAATAATCTGATCATCCTCCTCAAGAACCAGGAGCGAGATTCCATTCTTTCGTATATAGGTCCCAAGTTTTTTTTTTTTTTTGCTAATTAAAATTTATACCACAGGAAAAAGATTACATCTCTAGGGGCATACCCCGCGATTAGCAACACATCTACCTAGCGGAACAACAGGAAAATTCATCAATAATGCTAGATAAACTAGCAATCAACAACATAGTACAATACTAGATTAAACATAAAAAAACTGGTGCCTCCAACGGTTCCGTTTTGAGTCCCATACCAGCATCCCACGACTGCTCCAGAGAGGCCATCCAACTTTGCGTTGAAATGCGTGAACATGCACTAGCCCTTGATGCCCAGCTCCAACCAAGTCCACATGGAAGTCAGGAACAAGCCCCTGCACTTCCATGTTTCCATTAATCTGAAACCCCTCAGCAGCATCCTGCATTTTTTCCTGCACTGCGCCTTTCGCAACAAAAGCTTGAGTCTGCACCTCGTAACCAATGAGCACCCTCGCTACACCATCCCTGCATAAATCACCATCAAGCTCCTGCACTGTAGCCATTACCAGATTTCCCCCATGCGTGCTCTCAATTGCAGCCATGTGAACATTTAAGAAAAGAGCGTCATGAACCCAAAGAGGGTTCCCACTAGCATCAGCAACTTCAAACATCACGTAGTTAAAAGCTTCATCATTCTCAGCATCAATTTGAACAAAACCCATCTCCTTCTCACGGTCCTTCATGTGTAGCTCTACCTCAGAAGCAACCTTGCCCTTCTCAACCTTCATTACCTCACCACTATTAAGATCAGTTTCATTTTCCAGGGTAGCATGAGCATCCCTAGGGTAGCCCCTCTCATTAACAAGCAGCTCAGGCCGGATGCCTTCATAAGGAATTCCGATCCCTTCCTTAGCAGTAAACTGTTGCAATTGGATAACATTGTTGAGGGCTACACACAGCTCCTCATCATGTCCACAGTCCGAAATGTCAATGAGGAAATTCCCCTCAACTACGATCTCCGTCTCCTCCCTCCTCATTAGAGTAGGCACCTCCAATCCCATGTATTCAATATAGAGCTGTAGCACTTTTGCATAATTCAGCAAGCGCTTCTCCGTTCCCAACTTCTTCCAATGTACAACATCAGATTTAACTGTACTTTCCTTTGCAACTCCCACTTCTGACCCAGTTAGGCTAAAAAGGGATACACAGGTTCCTTCGCCACAATCTCAGAGATCTTATTAAAGTCAGTGGCAGCCACCCCATTCTCAAACCCCGTTGTCATTACCTCATGTAACGCCCCTTTCTCCAGACATAAATCATGGACAGACAATGTAGGGTTTCCACCCCATTGGCCTCAACCACAAATCTTCTTCCAAGGTCTGCCACCAACCCTGAAATGACTTCATCATCCTCCGAATCCACATCATTCGTGTAGCTTAAATTTCCGGAAACAGGACCCAAGACGTCCCCCAAAATCACAGAATCCGCCATTCTTCCGTCATTTGAGATCTGCAATCCTCCAATTAACCCAGTAGCATTCGGGTTAGGGTTTGGGGAACCCTCAACATTGAAAGAGGGGTTTAAGGAACCAACAATTTGGGTCTTAACCTCCTCAACATCATCCATAGCAATAACAGATCTCGGATTCTCAAAATCCGATAACTCAATCAATGGATCAACTCCTACTTCATGTAGACTGAAAGATTTCTTTTGAGAGAGAAACTTACCATCAGTTAACAGATGCTTGACCCGGCTACGAGTGCAAGCAGCCACCCCATGGCCAGGTTTCTCTGGAATCATCGTAACAAGGCGTTCAGCAAAGGAGATCCGCGCGTCTTCCTTCTTGCCAGCAATCTTTATACTCGACCCTTCCAAATTCTTGGATCGAGTGTCAACAGAGGGTATCACCGATACCAAATCAACCGCAAAAGAAACCCTTTTCGGGTTCGGAACTGAATCCAACCCTGCAAGGGCACTTTGGGAACCTGCACGGAGAGGAATCACCGTCACAAGGTTCTCCGAAAAGGAAACCCTCTTCGAACTCATAACAGGCCTAAAAAACTGATAAGAAATTTAGTGTTTAGGTGAGGGATTAGAGATGGAAAATGGATTTACGAAGGTTGATTGTATAGATCTGATGAAAATATGTTCGAGAAATAGTGGCGGCTAAACAAGGGTTTCTAGAGAGAAGGAGGAGAATCTCTCTCTAGACTCTCATTGTGTTTTATATATAGGTCCCAAGTTGCTTAATGCAATTCAGAGCTATACCCAAGTCTCTCAAAGTCTTTAAATCTGGTCTCCTTTGCAAGCTATTAATGAAATCTATATCACTCATGTCAACAGACCCCCAAATCGTAGGCACTTCATGTCCACTCTGGACAATGCTGTCTCTCATAATAACAATTACATTCATAGCAATAGCTAGGCGTTCTTGCCATCGCTTTACTGAACCATCCCTACATGGGGTTGCTTCTACTCCTATCGCGTCATTACAGACCGCCTTGCCCTTGGCTTCCATCCTAACCCTATCAGTATCCCCCACAGAGGACCCAGCATTTTCCCCAGAATTCATAGTCTTTCCACTTTCTCTACCCAGGTCCATATCCGGAACAGAGGAAGCCCCTTTTGTGGAAGCATAATCCTTTCCCAATTCATTCCCAACCCCAGCAGCACCACCTATCTGGGCCATAGAGGGCTCCAACAAATCGACAAATGGAGTAACATGACAATCCACATCCTCAAAAGAGACCCTCACTTCGCCTTTTGTCCCCTCATTCTTCATACTCAATCCTTCGACCTTCTTAGATCGAGTATCAATAGATGGTATCTTCGATACCAAATCGCTTGCAAAAGAAACCCTTTTCGGGCTCCTAACTGGTTCCAACCCCTTCTGGGTCATTCTCACTAGATCAACAAAGGACTCTTCCGGGGAGGGCTCCGACAGATCAACAAAGGAAGTAACACACTGACCCCCATCTACTGAATTAGGAGGTTTCATTTGGGAAAAAACCTTACCATCAATTAAGTGATGCATGACCCTACTGCGGGTGTGAGCAGCTACCCCAGACTCTGGGATCATCATGACAAGGTTGTCAGCAAAGGAGACCCTCGCGACCCTCTTTTTGCCATCATTCCTAGATCGAATATCAATAGATGGTATCTCCGATACCAAATCAGCCACAAACGAGACCCTTTTTGGGCTCGGAACTGAGTCCAACCCCTCCTGGGACATCGCCACACGATTAATGACAAAAGCCTCCATCACTGAATCATCCACAAATGAAACCCTCTTACGGCTCATGCTAACCAACAGGAAAAAGAAATTTGGTGTTTAGGTGAGAGATGAGAAGGGGAAGATGGATTATGATGTTGAACTTTAGATCTGATGGGGAAGATGCTTAGATTGTTTGACAATAAGGTGACTTACTGATGTTATGACCTTTTTAATATTTGGATGTTGATTTCGCGGGGTATGCCCCTAGATTTGTATTAGCTGTTCCTTTTTGGTATAAAATTTTAATTAGCAAAAAAAAAAAAAGTTTAGAGGGATTCTTTAAAGGGGAGTCGGGGTTAAGGCAAGGCGAACCCCTCTCTCCTTACATCTTTGTTATGGCCATGAAGCTCTCACTGCCTGCCTTAACAAGTCAGTTGTAGGCACGAATTTCAAATTTCATTGGAGAACTAAGGAGGTGAATCTGCATCATATCATCTTTGCAGATGATGTTTTTTTGTTCTCTCATGAGGATGCTCAATCGGTTTTGAAACTCATGAACGGGATTCATCAATTTTTGGGCCTCTCTAACTTGGTCCCAAACCAAGCCAAATCGGTCTGTTTTTTTGGAAATGTGAGACCTGATGTTGCTGAGGACATTTTAATGGTAACAGGTTTTCAAAGAGGCACTCTTCCAGTCTCCTATCTGGGTCTTCCTCTTATCACTGGCAAACTCAACAGCACGGATTGCAATTCCCTAGTGGCAAAGTTATGCAAGCGTGTGGAATCCTGGATGGTGAGGTTTTTAAACTTTGCTGGTCGCCTTCTGCTCATCAAAGCTATCATGGTTAGTATTGTGGGATATTGGAGCATGTACATTTTCCTTCCCAAGTCAGTCCCAAAGGCGATCAATAGACTCTTGTTTAAATTCTTATGGGGAGGGTTCTATAAGGAATCAGGGAGGTGTCATTACAAGGTCAGTTGGGAGGATTGTTGCAAACCGAAATCGGAGGGAGGGTTGGGGATCAAAAATATTTTCGAATGGAACCAAGCAGCTGTTTTGCATCAACTTTGGCGCCTGCTCCAACCCACTCGAGATTCTCTTTGGATTGCCTGGTTTCATAATATGTTGCTCCGTAATAAAGCTTTCTGGACTGCTGCCATGCCCTATAAATGCTGTTGGATTGCTCGAAAGATTCTCAATGCTAGACAACAAGCCTTGCCCCTCGTTGGATATAGGGTGGGCCGTTCTTCTAGGTTTCTCTTCTGGCAGGATCCTTGGGCTCATAAGAAGCCTCTAGCTTTTATCTCGCCTTTTGTTATATCAAATGCTGAGTCTACTGGCCTGGCTCCCATTAGCAATTATCTCCATAATGGAGTTTGGAGGCCTCTTCAATCCAACCACATGGATGTCATTGAGGTTAGACGGCGTGTGACCCAAATGCAAATACATGAGAATGATGGTATTACTTGGGATGGTCAACAGGCAAAATTGGTTAAACTGGCATCGATATGGGCTTCTAATGGTCAACCTGTATGCTGGGGAGGAATGGTGTGGAACACTTTCAATATACCAAAGTGTGCCTTCATTACTTGGCTTGCTATTCGGAACAGGTTACTTACTAGAGATCGCATGATTTCCTTTGGTATGGAGGTGGACCCTAGTTGTGTTCTTTGTGGGAATGGGATAGAATCTATAGGCCATCTGTTTATGAACTGCCCGTATTTTAGACTGTTAAGTAGCGTAATTCCTTTCAGTGTTAATGTTGATTGGACGAGGTGGCAGCAAGGTGATTTCTTCTCTTATGTCCTTTCTGGAAAGTCGAAGAAGATAGCGGGGGTTTATCTTACAACTTGTATCTACAATATATGGAAGGAGAGGAACCATAGACTGCACAACTCAGGGCCTGGACATCCAACTACTGCACTTAGCTTGATTGTTAAGACCACGGTCCGGGAGAAGCTGTTCTCCTGTGCTTCATTCCAAAGGTGGGCTCGGAAAGATCCGTCGCTGGTGCTACTTTTTTTTTTTTTTTTTTTTTTTGCTAATTAAAATTTATACCACAGGAAAATGATTACATCTCTAGGGGCATACCCCGCGATTAGTAACACACCTACCTAGCGGAACAACAAAGAGAAAACATCAATAATGCTAGATAAACTAGCAATCAACGAAAATAACTAAATTAAGCTAAAGATTATTCTGGCGCCTTAAACAACCTAAAATTGAGACTAGGCACATGTCTCACAAAGCCCATAGTAATGAGAAGCAGCAGATAAACCATGAAGAGACACAGCCGCATTTCGGCCAAAGCATTCGTATGACTTCCATGAACATGAGAGTTGGCCTCTAGAAAAGCACCACCGGCTAACTTTTCATTAGAAGGAGAACCAGCCCCCAGATGACAGCCATCATACACAACCATCTTTGCTTCATTCTTCCTGCTAAGATAGCGGAGATCTCTTAGCACGTCAAACACCCAGCTCAACCTAGCACAAACCCAACACTGCTCGCAGCTGGAAAGTAACCAGCTTCCCACTTGAAGATAACCAGCTTCCACCTTCCGAGCCAGCTCGCAATAGATTTTACCAATAGTTTTTACAACCACATTACTGCAATGCCTAGCCTGAATGTTGTTGACAGAAATTTCCATTCCTAGCATGCATTTGCCCATGCGACCCCACTTTGAAGCGTGGACACACACCCCCTTTCTTATCAATTCTCCTTTAAACCCGTCAGTGAGGCAAGTAAACCGTTCTACTCTCCTCCGAGGGATGGCATGCTCAATTTCCCACCAACAATGCGAAACAACCATCGAAATGGCATTCCAATATCCAGCCATCGACTTACAAGCCGTCAACGTTAAGACGCAAGCAAAAAGACCCTGAGCAAACACCACCATATCAGCCATCATGAAAAAAAACCAAACCAAACCAAACATACCCAGTATATCCCGCATGAAGCAGGGTCTGGGGAGGGTAAAATGTACGCAGACCATACCCCTACTTTACAGTAGAGAGGCTGTTTCCGTGAAGACCCCCGGCTTAGTGCACCGAATAGCAAAGTGAATTTAATACAATGATGATAAAGGTGGGTAAAGTAATCGACCGAACCTGGGCCCATGGCCTGGATCTCATGGGGCTTACCTACTCGGGCAAGGGGCACTCTTCTCCTGATCTAGGAAGACCTCCGGCCAAGCTCCCTGCGCCTGCAAAATCAGAAAACAGAAGACAATATGAAGATGAAAAGCCAAGTTTCTAAGCTAATGCTAAACGAGAGAGCCCAACTCTGAGGCTCTCAACCACAGAACCACTCCCTAGAAGGGAATCAACAACTCTAATCTGGCGCCTCCAACAACTCCTATCAGCTATAGCGTTCTCGTCCAAGTTTAAGGCCTTCAAATCCATCCTAAGCTGTTCTTCCCACGACCTCCTCGGTCTGCCTCTTCTCCTCACCCCAACAACCGAAAGACTCTCGTCCCTCCTCACCGGAGCTTCCGGAAGCCTCCTACGAACGTGGCCGAACCATCTCAACCTCCCTTCCCTAACTTTCGCAGCAAAAGGTGCCACCTCCAACTCGCTCCTGAAAACCACATTCGGGATTCTATCTAACATCGTGCGACCACAGGACCACCACAACATCCTCATTTCAGCTGCTTCCAACTTGCACTCGAGGGCCTTCTTCGCCGCCCAACACTCCGAACCATATAACATCGCAGGACGGATAGCTGCTCTATAGAACTTCCCTTTCAGCTTTAACGGGACCTTCTTATCGCACATCACCCCTGATGCAGCCCTCCACCTTAGCCACCCCACGTTGATACGATGAATGACATCATCTTCAATCTCACCTTCCTTCTGGATGATCGAACCCAAATACTTGAACTTTTCCGTACGGGGGACGGTCTGATCTTCAATCCTAACCTCCACCCCTTCCTCGTTGGCGTCACCACTGAAGTTGCACTAGAGGTATTCGGTTTTAGACCTGCTCAGACGCAGTCCTTGGGGCTCCAAAGTGGATCTCCATAACTCCAACTTCTCATTCACCTCCCCCTCGATTCCGCCACTAGCACTATATCATCGGCGAAGAGCATACACCAAGGGATGGCGTCTTGAATCCCTCGCGACATGACATCTAGGATCAGGGCGAAAAGAAGAGGGAAACATATCTCAAATTTCCAGTCCTAATAATAGACCAGGAACCAATGACAATCCTCGTTGTAAACATCCAATTAGAAGACGCAAAATCTCTAATCAATCCCCTGGAAGTACCTTCAAACGCAGCAAAATTGATATACCCTGGATGGGTCAGACTGTCAAGCACCTTGTGGAATATGAATAAGTTCCACTTAAGTAACAAACCATCAGGCCTTAAGCACCTAGCAATTAAATCAAACATCAAGAAACCAGAGAACATATCTGTTTCATCAGCATATAGCTTGGCCGCTCTGTTTGTATACACCTTGATTCGGCGTATCATCACAAACATAGGACTACTAATCTTCCAACAAGTACCAATACTCGAAGAAAACCCATCGCACCTGAACAATTCATTATTTGATCCTATATAATACACATGGAACACATTGGGTAAATACTTTGGAGGAACAGTAAGAGAACCACCCAAAGAAACCCTTAAACCCATAGCATAGTGATTAACACCCAAATGACACTCCCCATCCTTGGTTGCTCCTGCATTATTTCCCAAGGTATCCACTGGTAAAGAAGCACAAACTCGGTGCATCATTCCATCAAACAGATGGTATGCTTCAACAAAGCCATTTTTGAAACCCCCATCAGCACCTAGATCCATCACCTGGAGAGTGAAAGGCTCATCAACTGTAGAAAGGGAGTCCCAAAACGGACCATCTATCCCATCCTTGTGACTACAACCCATCAAGCGAACCCTCCAAAGACCAGTTTTCACTTGGTCGACAAGAATATCTTTTCTCAAACCATTAACAGCCTTATCTCCATGAGGCATAAGAACAAACACAAGTTCTTCATCTTTAAGCCTAGCATGAAACAAGACAATTCCCAGCGGACTAAAAAGCCCAGCCAACACTTTACCACCATCAGCTTCAACCTCATTTGAAACTCTAGTAGAGTTTCCTTCCATAATGGCTGACCCTTGTTTTAATTGCCCCTTTCGCAAGAGGTAAAGCCCATGGAGAGATAGCGGGGATATAGCAATACCCACACCAATCTTCCGAGGAAGAACCTTTGTATCCTTCGAATAATCCACAAGGGGGACCACATCATTCAGCTGAATAAGGGAATCTTTAGCAAAGATCCATAGCCCAGCAAGAAACCCACTAGAAATAGTAGGCTCAACAGATAAATCTTCATTACAAACACCATGGCTAAGTTTGAAGAATTCCTCTTCAATTAACAATTCGGAGAGGAACCTTGCGCAACAAAGAAAATTCGTGGTAAAGGTGAGAGATAAGTAAGGGGGAGATGGATTTAGGAAGGAGATATTTAGATCTGATGGATTTAAGGTGTAGATTGGGTTGAAAAATCATGGCGGCTAGAAGAAATTTAGGGTTTTTAGAATTAGCAAAAAAAAAAATTAGGGTTTTTAGAGAGAGGATAGAGAGAGGTTAGAGAGAAACGACTCTCATTTGGACTAAACCCTATCTGGTGCTACTTCTCTATTAGCAGATGGGTGATTAAAGCTGATTTATTTGTATTGATCGTTATGTATTTCCTCTGATGTTGTCTGCTAGCTTATCTAGCATATCTTTGCTGTTCCGCTGAGGGGATGTTTTGATTTTCGCGGGATATGCCCCTAGAATTGTAATCTTTTTCTAGTGGTATTTTTTTTTACTTAGCAAAAAAAAAAAGATGACATCACCATCCACTAGCACATGTTTAAGGGGCAAATTAGTATTTTGGCATGGTTTTTACCCACAAAAATCTTCAAGCTTCTATTACACTCTAGAATTAGCAAGATAAGATCAAAGATCAACAAAAATCTCTCCCCATCTCCTTCATTACCCCATTCGGCAAAAACAAGAAAAAGAAGAAAATAAAAACTCAAAACCCTAGCTATTTTCCACTACAAATCAAGAAATAATTCATGGAGACTCTTGGAGGTTAGAAAGGATCACCCACCAAGTTTCAAAGCCATCCAACATCATTTGCATAGGTAATAAAATCACCAAAGTTTTTTTTTTTTGCTAACTATAAAATCACCAAAGTTTTTTTTTTTTTTGCTAATTAAAAATTTATACCAAAAGGAACAACAAGAAACAAATCTAGGGGCATACCCCGCGAAATCAACATCCGAATAAACTACACAACATTAAGTCATAATAGAGTCTACATAGCAAACTAGATTAATCATAAGTTAAAAAACTATGCCGAGAGTAAGCTTCTTCATGACCAAACATGGTCCACTGTGACAGTCATCCCAAGCACCCATGGCTATAGCTTCCTTGTTCTGACCCTCCTGCCTCGCATCAACACCCTTAGGCACCCATCCAGCAGCTGTCCACAAATGGAGCCTGCTCTTCTGGCATAAACAACTTGAGACCAACAGAAGTTGCATGATTGACATCTCAATCATCCTGTGCCAGCCCCCAACAGCAGTAGTAGCAATCAAAACAGTGCCATCATCCGATCAAATCGACAATCTTCCCTGCCTCCGGGTAGCAATCCCTGTTCTTCCAATCAGCATTGCAAACATCATTACCGCACCCAGCCATCCCCACTCGGGACATAACAAGACCAGTCTCTATGCATTTGTCAGCAGAAGTATAAAGAAACAGAGCAAATAAGCCTTGAATAGGCCCCTTTGTTATCTCATCAACATCACAGGCACCATCAAAGATGAAGCCCTTCCATGTAATGTGCCATGGATGGCTCTTCACAACATGGTTATCACTCAAAAGCAGTAAGAAAACCTGCTTAGCACCCATCTTCGAAAGTCTAATAACAGACAAATCATTTTCAGTAACACGAACACATACCTTCCCCATCATATCACATTCTTTAAGAAGACCTTCCTGCAAGCACACAGCAACATACCCTGTTTGCTCCATCTGAATAAGACCATCCAGACTAACCCAAGCCTTACAGGTACTAAATTTCCCTTTAGTACCAGCACTAAAGTTCTTCCTCCTCATACTCGAATCATCAGAACCAGGCCGGAGTTCCGTAACCCGCTCCTCACCAGGCCGGTGTTCATTAACAATCTTCTTACCAACATCACTCACTTGTTCAGAAATAAAATCAACCCTAAAGGAGGGCTCATCCGAATTTACCATAGGAGAATTAACCAAATTCACCATAGGAGAATAAACACCCAAATCCAGATTATCTCTATCAATATCATCATTCAGATCCGAAGAATCGGACAACTCAATAGGCTGAACCCTAATCACCGTATCCATATTACTAAAAGTAACCCTCTTCTTAGAAGGGATTACCTTCAATCAACTGCAGATAGCAAGAGCTGCACGATCTAGAAGCAATCCCAGATATGGGAATGAAAACACCCTCTCGCTTCCATCCAGATCCCTCATTGCCAACATCATTAGAAACCCTAATGGTGGGCTCTACCGAATTCACCATAGGAAAATTAACCAAATTCACCAAAGAAGAATTCAGGGTAATATGCAGTATTTGGGGCCGCTGTTTAGTCTTGTCGGAGATGTGACTGTGCATATGTAGGAGAATCCCAACTAGGACTCTAACCAAAAAGAGTTTTAAGGCGAGAAAGGCATGGATGAGGACAAGGAGGTCACAGCTCGACGGGCTAAGTTGAGGTTTAAGCGTTGCCGTCTTCGTGCGGGAGATCAGCCAAGACCTGGCAGGACCATGTATGGAGGAAATCAAAGGGACCAGGCTGAAGAAATGGCGCCTGACTAGGGGTGGCCACTCTTGATTTCTGTTTGTAGGGTTGTGTTACTTTGCAAATAGTTTGCTTATTTTGTTGATTGTAAGCAGCTTAAGTCTGTTTAACTCTGTTTTCTGGTTGTTGATTTGAGGGGTATGCCCCCAAATGGTGTATGTTGTTCCTCTTTTGGTATAAAATTTTTAATTAGCAAAAAAAAAAAAAGAATTAACATCCAAATCACTATCATTATCTTTAAGATCCGAAGAATCGGACATCTCAATAGGTTGAACCCTAATCACAGTATCCATATTACTAAAAGTAACCTTCTTCTTAGAAAAGAAGGGCTTACCTTCAGTCAACTGCAGATTGCAAGAGTTGCGAGTTCTAGGAGCAATCCAAGATATGGGCAAGGAGACACCCTCCCGCTCCCTCAGACCATCCTTCGAACCAATGACGCCATAATCGACACACCCTGACTCAACCAGTTCTGAACCCTTATGTTCATCTTTGTGCTGAAACTCATTCTTTGCATCAACAGCCTTCACTCGATCCTCAAAGGTTTCCCTCTCGACATTGAACCCATAGGACTGCAAGCCCATCATGGGAACAAAGCCACCAGAAATGGTAAGCTCAACACGAGTGATTTCTCCATTCATAACCCCCTCACTAGTACCCTTCAAATCCAGAAGAGATGGAGGAGGAAGAGCACAAACCGCCCCATCTGAATCATACGAAGACTTATCAAACCCAGATCTTGGGATTTCTGTCTCTAAAACCGCCGCAAAAGTTACCCTTTTCGGACTCACAGCCCCAGCAACTGGAGATTCTTGCTTCCCCTCAACTGATACAGTAGAACGGAGAGGAATCTCTGTCACAAGGTTCTCCGAAAAAGAAACCCTCTTCCCCACAGTAGTTACCACTGAGTGGGCGACCTGAGAACACGCACGAAACCGAGAATCTGTGAAAGGAATCACCGATTCAAAATTTTCCGAAAAGGAAACCCTTTTTGGAACCATAATCAAACTAAGTGAAAAGAAATATGGTGTATAGGTGGGGGATAAGAGAGAGGAGATGGATTTAGGAAGGGAAATTATAGATCTGATGAAGAAAATGATTAGATTAAGCTGAAATTAAGTAGCGGCTGCAAAGGTTTCTAGAGAGAAGGAGGAGTTTCTCTCTCTAGACTCTCATTTGGTTCCGATCTCTGTCAATCACCAAAGTTACTAGATGAATAGTAATGAATAGTGTTTTCCAAGAACTAACATTGTTTTTATGGTTTCTTTAGTTGATCCAAGTTAGTATAAGGTTGATTAAGCATATCCCAAGGATTGATAAGGGTTGTTAAAGATTCAAGAAGGTATAAATCTCAAGACCCTTTAGTATTACTTTGAATATGTGATGGATTATAGAAAGTTTAGTGATTAAGGTTATGATAAGTGATTATTATTATTATTATTTTTTTTTGCTAATTAAAATTTATACCAAAAGGAACAGCTTATACAATTCTAGGGGCATACCCCGCGAACTCAACAACCAACTAGTACATGAAAATCAACAATCATACTCAAACAACAAGTTGAGTCAGCCTAAAACCAAGTAGCTAGCAAGCCAATAGTCTACATGAAATTAAACACAAAGATTATAAATATGCCAAACAGGCATCCCATCTCACGCTCTCCTGGCACAGGTGGTCTTGAGACTTCTGTTCCATGCCATCCTTTTATGCACAGCATCATTAATACAAGCAAAACACCTCCTCAAAGGCATTCTCCATCAAACACCTGGTAGCTTCCCACAAAACAAATAAGACATAACAGGCTTAAAATCCAAAAAACATAATTATGCCAACAAGGCATCCCCTCTCGCATTCTCCTGGAATGTACCAAAGGCCAGTTCACATCTCTAGACCAAGCCCAGTTTCCGATAGTCCCAATCCTCCCATTCTCATTCATCTGGATCCAAGCATCCATCACTAGATTATTATTCCCATAGGCCAAAAACATATATTCCATATGAATCCAGCGAACAGCCAACCCTTCTACAACTTTAAGGTTCCCATTGTCCTCCAACCACTTAAGTGTTGCACCTAATCGCAGAACCATAGCAACAGTCCGGCACCCATCAAGTAAACCAAAAAAACATGGCTCAAAACCCACCTTTAAATCACCATTTCCATACCCATCAAAAGGCGTCTGGTGCACAATGTTACAAAGACTGTGCAATCCTATTCTAGTTCTACGATAGCACATTAGTCGCCCTCCAGACTGCACGAAGTCCGAACCATAATTTCCAGCCCAGACATTTGCACTAGCTAGCATACCTTTAAGCCTCATAGTACCCCAGCAGCCACTCACCATTTCTAAGTTCCAGAACAGAACAACCATAGGATAATCCAAACATTTCGAACTAACCTTCCAGGTTTCTAGCCTACGCTGCAGAAACCAGGGCAACCAGCCCATCCAGATTACTACACTAACATGGCTATCCACAATTCGCTGGAGCAGACCAGGAAACAAGTGAGCATGACAAATGTCCGCATCAAGCATTACAACAAATTTAGATGTCATTCCCATGACCATCGAAATCACCGAAGACCCAATAGTGTTCGAGTGCACAATCATAGTGTCTCTTTTGAGAACCATATGATCAACAGTAAATTGAGAAACAATAACACCTGGAACCCCTTCCATAACAATGCCAAAGTCTTTAGAACAGAATCTATAGACCAAGAAATACCTCATCATTCTCACACCAAGCTCAGCAAAAATAGCTTATTGAGGCACAACATCAAACACAATCTGGTCGTAAAGAAAATCCTTTATTCCAGTCACCGCCACATATAACATTGCAATATCCTTCAAAACCTCCAATAGACCAACATTTGAGTTACGAATCCCAATCGGGTCATAAGGACCCTTCATCATCTCACCACACTTAGAGATGCAAGAAGAAAAATCAAAGACATTCAAACCATTTTGAGGAAATATACCCC
The DNA here is from genome assembly GCA_037693485.1 of Kitagawia praeruptora. NCBI lineage: Eukaryota > Viridiplantae > Streptophyta > Magnoliopsida > Apiales > Apiaceae > Kitagawia > Kitagawia praeruptora. The sequence continues at coordinate 82,228,240 of CM075345.1, forward strand.
CCACCTGCTGCTGCTTTCTAGAATACGAGTGCACCAGCTCTTCGAAAGAGCGACTCATCCACTGTGACCTTTTGTCAAACATCTTCGATGTCAATACTTTTTCCCCTTTGCTGTTAGACTCAGTAGCAAACTTTATGCCTACTCCAAAAAGTCCCTTCTTAGGAGTGGGCGAAACCTCCCCCACAACTACACAACCCAACTATTAAATGACCCAAATATAAGTAACCCCAATATCGAGATAAAGTGGTTACCTCCGCATCCCTCCAAACCAACAGGACTCTTTGCGAGTATAGAAGATGAAGCGCATTCAAAACGCATCCCTTCTCTCCATACAAAGCATCCATAACAGAATCGCTTGTGAAAATAGGAAGGGTTCGCTGGGCAGTGAAACCCTTTTCTCTCTTCATGGAGATAGAGCGAACATCTATGAGCTTCTTCACAGCTCCCATCACGTATCTTGGGTAACAATACCCAACCTCTTTGACAAGATCTGACAGAGGCATATTGTCAAACGCCTTGTGATCTTCTTTGATATAAACCACATATAGAAAGTCGTAACTGCTACCAATCGCCCAATGAAAGGAAATTAAACTTGGACGGATCGGCGCCAACAGCATGATGACCTTCGAATGCTGGAACATGAAAATCAAAGTAACATGTGAAACCTGCCTCAACGAAACAAAATCCACAAACAGATCCTTAAAAAAGGACATTGCTTCCACAAAAGTAGACTCCGAAAAACTCAATCTTCCAACAGAAGAAAAGATCTCCGATAACAAGCCCATTAAAATAAACTCCGAAAATAATTATAGAGTATATAAGAAATATAGTGGATGAGGTGAGAGATATGAAGAAGAGGATGAATTTAGGAAGGAAAAACTTTGATCTGGTGAAGAAATTGTGTAGATTAAGGCTAGTTTTTATGGCAGCTAGGTTTTTAGGAGAGAGAACAGAGCGACTCTCATTGGTTGCCCTTTCCACTTGTGATATGCCTCTTAGTTCTTTATAAGTGATTATTCATGATGATATATGTGTTTGTAAGTGGTTTAAGCTAAATATGGAAGTGGGTTGTGATTGTAACCGTGGTTGGTATGATGACCATATGGTGTAGGGTTGATATATGTGATTGGTGAATGGATTTGGAGGAGTTGAATTTTGGAAAGTATGAAAATATAGCCGTTATAATGCCCGATTTTCGTTAAACCAAATAGATGCCCTGTTTTTGGACACCAATGCCCGTACGGTAGCACCTTGCCTAGAGTACCAAGTGACCATGAGATGATAGAGCTTAGTTCATAGATCGTTTTGATATAAAGTACGTTAAAATCTGATGAACGGTTTAGGAGAAAAGTCAGTTTTAGTAAAAGACGTTCGAGAACCGAGAAAACGTAATTGTAGCAACTTTGAGGCAATAAATACCATACATAAACATTTTTAAAAATTATAAAATTTTGGGATATCGTAGTAGGGTGGTCAAAGAGTCTTTTCCAGTTGACTAGATATTAAAATTCGGAAAGAAAAGGTTGAAGTTATTCAGAAAAGAAACAAATGAGAGTCGTTTTCTCTCTAGACAACCCTAGGCAGCCGCCACAAAAATCTTCAGCTCTGCACCCAAAAATCATCAGATCTACATACGTCTTCCATGAATCTACCTTCTCTCTCTCACCTCTCACCTTTATACATATTTCTTATAAGATATATTTAGGTTCCGCTCCTCCGTTGCAGGATTTCTCTTTGTTCTTGAGAGATGGGCCTTCTTTTCAGGTCGTTACTCCGCTGGTACTTGTTATCGAGGAGCTTACTAGGTTATCGGATGTTGCGAACGGTCTTAGGACCTTTCTCAAGGTTACTTCCTCTCTTATTTTTGGGGAGAAGGGCCTGCTAGTTCTTTTAATAGCAGGTGGGGTGCTTTACCCAAGATGGGATGGAGGATTGTTGAGTTTTTTGACTCTTTCGGATGGGGATTTGGATGATGCGCTTTCATCTTTGTTGAAGTTTTCAAAGGTTTACACCGGCAAAGGCTTGCACTATGATCGAATTGGCCTCGGCTATACATCATCACTCACAGAGAGGGAAGATGTGTGCAGCGCTAAAGAGGAGTTTTTTCGATCTGGTGGTTTGTTGATGAAATCGATGGATTTCATGTTTGATTGGATTGATGTTAAGATATACCTCTCTCTTAGACTCATAAAAAATGGGTACAGCTTCTTGGGTTTAAAGAGCTATGATGACTCTGTCTGCAAGGTGTTTGACAAATGTCCTGACTCTAAGATATGCGAGGTTCAGGGGGGTGGTTTTGTTAACACCCTTGTTAATGAGGACTGCTCTACTCAGCAGACTGGTATGATGCTCCTGTTCAGAATGGAAGACTTGATGCCTAGGGTGGGGGTTCTAGTTGGGAACTTTCAGGCCGGAAAAGGCATGATTATGTGGTTCGATTGGACTGCTATGTTGCACAAGTGGACCTCCTTTGTCCTCACAGAACAGAGTGATGATGTCCGTGGTGTGGTGAAGGATACAGATTTTATGAGACTGTGGTATGTGTAGATTTGTGATGACGATTTCTTGTCAATCTATGAGGTTTAGGCCTTGTTCGTCGACAAGCTCTCTTTATGCTGGGGATTTCAATTATCCACTGAGAATTGGAAGAGATATTAAGGTGGCGGACCAGGAACCGAGTGTCATTGAGATGGCCTATGCAATGGGGTTTACTCATCACATTAATTTTTCCATTTTAGGTTGGTCTGGTCCATATAGCAGGTTTGTCAAAAATCTGGTGGGCACAACAATGTTGGTGTTCAATTTATTTGAATGCATCTGGTGGATGAAGGGCATACTGTGTCCTGTGAAGGATATTGTCATGGACTCTATTGAGTATGGGATTGTGGGATATTCTCGAAATGTGAACTACGGGTCACGCATCCGTATTATCACTATTGTCATTATGCACATTGCGATTGGTACTTTGTTGTTGCTACACTCCAATGTAGGTCAGGGTGTTTTTCGAACCATGGGAAATGCTGTCAACAAGGCGATGGCAGATTACATAATGAGAATTAATTCGGGCGATGAAGGAATTCACAGCCAATTGTCAATTAATTTTGAAGTTGAGGATTTTTATCCTAACATTATGACCCCGAAGGCAAATGCAAACTCAAAGGTGGAAGACTACAGTTTGTTTGTAGTGGTTGGTGATGTTAGGCTGTTGCCTACTATGGTCGGTTGTTTGCTTGGACCGCATTATGGGTTTGTGGTTTTTGCCAAGGCTTGTGTTTCCATGATGATAAAGTTGATACCAAAGACGGACATGGAGTTTGTCATGTCGCTACGCAAAAGCGAATTTGTCAGGATGTCCATGGCATAGTTGTTACTTTTGTTTAGATTCGTGTTATGTTGTTGTTGATTGCTAGTTTATCTAGCACTATTGATGTTGTTTTCTTAGTTGTTCCGCTAGGTAGATGTGTTACTAATCACGGGGTATGCCCCTAGAGATGTAATCTTTTGCCGGTGGTATAAAATTTTAATTAGCAAAAAAAAAATAGATATTAAAATTCGAATTTGATATTTGCTGAGAATTTTTACAGTCGAGCATGGTTGTTAAGGGAAATGGTGAACAAACATCGAAACCTTGATTTAACCTAAAATGGTTAGATTTTTGGAACACTTGGGTTATAAATAACATGTTATTCACATAGTAAGCATTAAGGGTGTAGTTATATAAAGGTGAAGTGAGAAAGGGATGTAGTATTCTAACGACGGTCCTTTTCGTGTTTATAGAAACTCTGGGAGAGCCACGAGCCATACCTTCAGGACACCGAGATCGAGGCAAGATTTCTTCTATCCTTTTTTTTTGCTAATTAAAATTTATACCACAGGCAAAAGATTACATCTCTAGGGGCATACCCCGCGATAAGTAACGCATCTACCTAGCGGAACAACAGAGAATAACAACAACAGAAACATCATAACATCATAACATACTCGATCAACAAATCAAGTCAACTTAGAAACTATCTAGCTAGGCTAGACTAAATACAAATCCTAACAATGCCAATAAAGAAATTGGAACCTCCCGGTTCACATCCCAGCATACTGAGCAATAAAGTGGAACCTCCATGTTTACACACAAACTTCCCAAATTTCCCATTCATCATACTTAAGACAGATCCAAAGCAACATATAATGAGTTGAGCAGACCCCTCCAATCGCATGTTCACATAACTCCCAACCTTAACCGAATGAGAGTACTGGACCCCCTCGACCATCTGATCCATACTAGATGAACTGATATTATCATTAAGATAACATGAATTCAGACAAGACCACCTAGGCTGCTTCCCATAAATCATGGAGCTTTGTTCCATCACCAGCACATCAGCCTTTGAAATGTGTCGAATAGGCAAATCGACAAACACAACACTAATTTCCAAACCATCGTTCTTATTGGAAGCAAATACCTCCACATGAATCATACTGAATTCATGTCCCATGATTTCATGGAATATGTATATGTTATTATATGGTTGCTATATTGCTAAGAATTTATTTCCTGATTTTTGGGAATTAAAGAGAGATGGATATGGATTATGGATATATAGATATGATTACGAATAAAGTGAACATGCCTTATGATTAAGAGAATATGAAGGATTTATTCAAAAAAAAAAAAGAGAATATGAATGATATCAGTTGTTATCTAGGGTTATATGATTTATAATATTATGTTAAAAATATTCTTTTTAAATATTGAGATTTAATAAGTATTAATTGACTATTATATACTATTTTTAAAAGTAGATGGAATATTTATATATATATATAAGAGTACTAGATTTCACTGAATACAGAGAAGATGTCTGAGTCATAATCAAGGTATTATGACATATGTTTATAAGTAATGGTATATGTGAACGAAAGAGAAGATGTGAAAAGAACTGTGAATGGAAAGGTGAATGCGAAATGGTAGTACATATATATATAATAATGTTTTGACAAAAAGGGGGGATTGCAACATAAAGCGTAAGAGGTTGTGTGTGGCACAGTCCAGCACTCAATATTATTTCGGCCCAAGAGTTGCCGAAGGGGGATGTAGCAGGAGAGCCTTCCTCCAGGGGGATGTAGCTGAAGAGCCTTCCTTCAGGGATGATTATCATTCCTTCTACCGGTAGTAAACAGAGAGCAGATACAACTAGATGACTGATCATCGTCCTAACGTATCTGGCACTAGCAGATATCCCCAAAACTTAAAAGAAAGAATTGATAATGATTTTCAGATTGATATACTGGGAAAAAAAAAGAAAATGATATGAAATGATGGAATTGTTTTACAGTAAGAAGAGAAACTGATTTTATATTACTTTTATATGATTGTTGTATAAGAAGGAAAATGGAAATATTATATTGAGAGGTTTTGTGCAGGTGATATATTACCTTGAAATATTATACTGGGATGATGTAATGGTTTTTAATTATTTTAGAAGGGAAACTGATATTAGAATGCTATATATTTCTTTTAGTATAAAATATTTGGAAGCAGTATTTATCGAATAAAAATAAATTCTTTTTATAATAATTATGATTTGTCTTCTGTTTATTATACAGATATATCTATGCTTTCATTTGATGTTAGTTTATAAAGTTTATCTTGCTGGGCTATTATAGCTCACTCTTGCTACTTATTTATACTACAGCTAGGTCGTATGCCGATACTCTGTACTACACCTCGCAAGAGAGTAAGGGAAAGACGACCTTTTGAGAGCACGCTGGCACCGATTCTTGAGGTAGCGCTAGGCAGACGGGTCCTGGTAGACTTATGTATATTAAGTGTGTAAGCTCATGTAATAAATTTTTGGTTGTTGAAATGCTTCCTGTAGAAGTATTATTCAACAATGTACTTAGTAAGATTCTGGGTTTGTAATAACTGTTTAACTCTAAACTTTTAATATTGTGGATGTTGTTCTCTGAGCATATGACTGGTGTGTATTAATATTAGTAAGTGTGGGGTCTATTGTGTGAGTTTTATTATGCAATTATATTCCAGCTGCCAAGAGAAGAATATTAATAAATGGAAATTGGTCCGTGACGGCCCGGATTCCTGACCCCGGATTTGGGGCTGTCACACACAGAGCCATAGGCTTGCCATCATCTTGCTCATCCTCCCCCATGGTCCTATGGGAAGACCCTAAGTGGGATGAATTGCATTCCTCAAAACCCATATTAGCCAAGTCAAAACTATGGGAGTGAGCAGTCCTCATCTTCTTCCCCTCCATTCGTTCAGCCAAGGGTTGATGCCCTTTCATTTTCTTCCTGAGCCCCTTCCCTACTGGATCAACATCCCGGATAGTGGTATCCTCCATAGCAACATCAGTACGTTCAATGTCTTTAGAAATACCAATCACATTTATATCCTCAATAACTCCGCTAGAGCTATAGGTCACAGAAGTAATCCCAGCAATGGGTTTGCAACCAGCGTCTTTCTTTCCCAGGTTACTCCAGGGCTCAACAATAGCACTCTCGCGAGTGACCGTCGCCTGACTCAGGCCCGGCGTCTCCAAAGAAGTCTCCTTCGCCAACCATTCCACCGACCAAATCTTTCCTTGGTCGGAAACATCAAGGGGTGAACCCTAAAAACAAATACCATCCTGAAGCGGATCGGTTTCAAGATGATTCAAATCATCCAACCTCGAGTTAGTGAGACCCACCAATTCTTTAAAGATAGAACCAGCAACTAGGAAAGGGGCTTCATACCCATCAAACACTCCAAATTCTAGCGGAGCTCCATCGTGGTCAAAAAGACCCCGATTACACTCGGCACCTGAGTTAGAACCGTCCATAATAGCACTAATTATAAGAAATCTAATAGAATATGGTGAGAGGAGAAAGAGGAGATGGATTTGTGAAGGAATTATGGTCAGATTTGATGGAAAAGTGTTTAGAGATTAAGGCGACTATCTAGGGTTTTTAGAGAGAGGTTAGAGAGAAGGCAGAGAAAACGACTCTCATTAGTCCCCGTTTCTTCTTTATCTCTCTCTTATCTCTCAGTCTCTCTCACTCAATCTTACAAGCAATCTCTCTCAATCTCTTAAAAAAAATCTCTCTCTGATACTTTTTCTCTCTTTACCTTCTTAATTTGTTCGACTGTTGTAAGTCTTGTGTTGGAGTCAAATAAACTCGCATCTCCTTTATTTGTTCATCCAACAGTGTGCGGGTTATAGCATAGGTGTGGGTGTATTGATGATTAGCCTAAATATATATGTATGTGTGTGTAAGTGGATGAATATTGGTGTCTGAGTATGTGTCGAGCGGTGTTGTGGTTGTTCTGAGATGAGTGTATGTATGGGTCGGTTTGGGGGGGGCTTGATTAACTATGAAGGATAGTATGTATATAATTTATGTGTATGTTTTGGTGCTGGGCATATGGTTTCAGCGTTCCCAGTAGGGGGTGAACAGGGGAGAGCAAGGGATTGTTTGAAATTATCGGTGTTGTAGTGTACGTTGCGAACTGGTGGGGTTAGAGCCGAAAATGGAGAATTGTTACGGAAGGATATAGGTGGTGGTTGGGTAAAAGAGGTAGGAGAGGTGTGTTTAAATTTTGAGTTGTTTTGAGTAAAAGGTTAAGAATTGAAAATTAAGTTCTTGTTCGTTATGGTTTTCGTTAATTGGTTGCAGTTTTTGATGTCACGAGGATTTTTTTTTTTTTTTTTGCTAATTAAGATTTTATACCATGAAGGAACAACATACATAATTGATAATTCTGGGGGCACACCCCACGAAATCAGCAATAAAACAGAGTCAAAACAACATTAAGTCATTTTACAATCAACAAACTACGCAAAAAACAAAAGATTAAACATCCATAGTTACTTCCTGATGGAGTGACCACCTCTAGTCGCTCTCCATTGTTTGATCTTGGATTTAGTCCAACGAACTTTTGAATCTTGCTCAGTGGCTTCCAGCTTCCCATTACCATGGCCCCAATCCTGGTTGCAATGATTACCCATATCAGACTTACTGCCTCCCTGCTTCGCATCAATCTCCATGGCATAGTTATCCGTCCCAATAGAAGGGAGGACACTAACAGTGGGAAAGTCCTCCCAAGGAATACCATCCCCCAGATCCTCCTTCCTCTGCACCACAGCATCATTGTCCGCTAGCATAGCAGACATTCCTTGAGTTAAACTTCTACTCATCAAGTAATCACGCTTCATCAATCTCCGCATCAATTTGGTCCGGAGCCTTCGTCATGTTCACAGCATCATTCACATAAACTCCAGTGTCCCCCGTCATTATGGATTGGATGTCACCAGGACCAGATTCCTTTTCCAAGGCGCCATTCACACTAAGAACCACCTCATGAGGAATGCCTCCAACAGGTATTTCAATTCCTTCGTTTACTACAAACTGTTGCAACTGGATAACATCATTAATAGCTACACATATCTCCTCCTCATGCCCACAATCTGAAATATCAATCATAAAATCCCCTGCAACTTTAAACGCAGTCTCCATTCGCCTCTTGAGCATAGGCACCTCAAAACCCATGCATTCAATAAAAGACTTTAACACTGAAGCATACTTCCTAGCATCAATCAGGTGCCTCTCGGTGGCCCTCATCTTCCATTGCAAATCATCCACATCACTGCCCACTAACCCACTCAGGCCATTAAGCTCACCTCCAGTGGCATACTTCTTATCAAACCCCCCTTGGTTGCATGACATTACCATTTTCAAAAGCGAGTCCTCAGACGACAGATTGGGATTGCCATCCCAATTAGCATCAGCCACTATTTTTTGAACAAGGTTTGCCACCATCCCTGAAATTACTTCATCCTCCCCAGAATCCACATCATTAGTATAACTCAAATTCGCAGAATGAGTAGCATCTTGAGTACCCTTTCCATTAATCCGGTTAATGCCATCCAATTCCTTTAAGACAGGAATGTCCAAACACATCGGATCATCCGCAATCTGATGGCTAACCTGACCCATCAACCTATTACTTCCTGTATTCACAAAGCCCTTCCTACCATCATTGGGCCTTCCTACCATCATTGGGCACTTCCAATAACCCTAAAGGACTGGAAAAACCAGTCATGATAGGGTCCAAAGGACCCTCAACATTAAAGGGGTCAGTACCAACAAAGTTGGGAACACCAACCAATTCCCGACAAGGGCTAAAAGGAAACTCAGAGTTAACCTCCCCCTCATTATCCATATCATTAGTAGGTCTCAAACAACCAGATCTCACAATATCCACACTATCCCCCTCATTTACAGATCTCAAATTCGAAGAATCAGATAACTCAATAATCGCATCATCCCTAAAGACATTTAGATAAACAGATTTCTTCTGAGAGAAAACCTTACCATCAATCAGTTGGTGTTCAGACCAACTACGAGCGCGCTTAGCAATCCCAGATTTAGAACCATCGACAGCGCAGTTGTTCCAACTCTTATGCTCGATCTTACCATCAACTAATTGATGCATGACCCTGCTACGGGTGCGAGCAGCCACCCTAGACTCTGGAATCATCGTGACTAGGTTGTCAGCAAAGGAGACCCTCGCGACCCTCTTTTTGCCATCATTCTTCGTACTCAATCCTTCCAATTTCCTAGATTGAATATCAATAGATGGTATCTCCGATACCAAATCAACCGCAAACGAGACCCGTTTTGGGCTCAAAACTGGATCTAACCCCTCCTGGGTCATCACCACATGGTTCTTAACAGAAGTCGCCATCACAGAGTCATCCACAAATGAAACCCTCTTACGACTCATGCTAACCGACAAGGAAAGGAAGAAATATGGTGTTTAGGTGGGAGATTAGAGGGGAGAGATGGATTAGGATGTGGAAATTTAGATCTGATGGAGAAGATGTTTAGATTGTTAGAGATTTTTAGTGAGAAGTTCTAGAGAGAAGGGAGAGAAAATTCGACTCTCATTTTTTTAATACATATGCTTTCAAAGACTGGTTTTGTCATGAGGATGTTAGTAGTGTTAAACCGAGTCCAATGAGTATTTACAAGTGGATTTTGAGTTCATTTTTAAGTTGTTCAAGTTTGGCTCAGTTGTCGGAATTCTTGGAAACATTCCGACTAGTCTATGTAAATGGGTTACTGATTGATTGTACGCAGGTTGTGGTGATTTGGAGAGTGTGTATGTTTGTGGCAGCGTGTATATTTTTTGCTAATTAAAGTTTATACCAAAGGGAACAACTGATACAAAAACAAGGGCATACCCCACGAAGTCAACATGATACAAAGAATAAGAAGGTAAACCTACTCAACTACAACGGATATACCAGACCTATTCTTTTACATGAGAAATAAGATGATAGTCGGGTCTTTCCGAACCCAAATCTTAAACATGCTACAAGAGAACAATTTCTCGCGCACCATGCGCCTGATCTCACTACTAACAACAGAGGTTGGATTGCCAGGGCCAGAGTTGTGCATGCGGTGGTTACGTTCCTTCAAGACATGATAGATAGTTGTGCTGAAAAACAGTTCAGCAATTGTTTTCTCCTTTGCCCCCAACTGCCTACTAACACAGTTACCTAGTTGACAGTTGGACCAATTCCTAGTGAAGCGCATTGGCATGGACCTGCTAATCAGATCGAAAAACGGGCAGTCAGAGAAAATGTGACTGACCGTCTCATCGTCCACCCCACATAGGACACACTTTGGGTCTATCTGCATTCCAAACAAGAGCATTCTATCCATCGTGAGGAGCCTGTTCTTTATGGCCAACCAAGTTACAAACGAGCATTTCGGGATATTGAATTTCCCCCATACCATATCCAACCACTGGACTTGATTTCCAGTACCCCGAATGGATGACCAAATGGAAGATAATTTAACATTCTTTGCAGACATTCCATCCCAAGTAATGGAATCAGATTTATGTATCTGGACTTGCTGAACAGCTCGTCTAATTTCAATGACATCGTTATGGTTCGAAGATGGGAGATCCCATGTCCCATTTCTAAGGTAGACGTTGATGCTTACTGAGCTTGTGGACTCGGCGGTTGAGATAATGGAGGGGGAGATGGCCAGAAGAGGCTTCCTGTGAACCCAGGGATCATGCCAGAAGAGAAAGCTAGAGTTCTCTCCTATATTATAGTGCAAGTGCTGCAAGGCCAGCTTCCTAGCATTGAATATTTTCCTCGCAATCCAACAACAGCGATACGGCATTGAGGCAGTCCATAATTCCTTCTTCCACAGCAGGACTTTATGAAACCATGTTATCCAAAGAGAACTAGAGGTGGGGTGTAGGATACGCCACAGCTGATAGAGAATGGCAGCATCATTCCATTCAAATAAATTTCGAATCCCAAGACCACCTTCCGCTTTCGGTTTACAACATTCCTCCCACCCTACTTTGTACTGACATTTCCCATCTGGTTTGTAGAACCCTCCCCAAAGGAACTTGAAGAATAGAGCATTAATCTTCTTAAGAATACCTTTAGGAAGAAATAAGTACATACTCCAATAACCCACAATACTGACCAAAATAGCTTTGATCAGTTGGAGGCGGCCTGCAAAATTTAGAAATCTAGCTGTCCACAACTCTACTTTGCTACACAGTCTGGTGATCAGAGTCTGGCAATCATTTTTGCTTAGCTTACCCGTAATGAGAGGTAGACCCAAGTAGGTGATAGGCATATGACCTCTTTGGAACCCCGAATAAGCAAGAATATCATCAACAACTTCCTGTCTAACATTGGCAAAGAAACAAGTAGTCTTTGCAAGATTAGGCTTGAGATTAGAACAGGTTGAAAAAAGATTTATCCCATCCAATAGTGCTGAAACTGAACTAAGATCACCATGACTAAACAGGAACACATCATCAGCAAAAATAATATGGTTCAGGTTTACCTCCTTTGTTCTCCAATGGAATTTAAAGTTAGGATCCCTGGCCACCTTACTCAGACAACCTGAGAGAGCCTCCATGGCTATCACAAACAGATAGGGGGACAAGGGGTCACCCTGCCTCAGGCCAGACTCACCATTGAAAAAACCTTCAAGACTGCCATTTAACTTTACAGAAAACATTGTGGAGGTGATGCATTTCTCCAGCCACATGATGAACTGGTGGGGAAATCTCATTCTTTCCAGTATCATAAACAGGAACTTCCAGTTTAGGGAATCAAAGGCCTTATGGATGTCCAACTTTATAGCACAACGGGGTTTACCAGAGTTGCCATTATAGTCTTTACATAAAGCTTGTGCTAGAAAGATATTGTCACCAATGGATCTCTTGGCTACAAACGCAGACTGCACCGGAGAAATGATAGATGAAAGGACAACTTTGAGTCTCTTGGCCAGCATAGAGGAAATACATTTATACAAGACATTGCAGCAAGAGATGGGCCTAAAGTGTTGCATTTCTGATGGGTTAGCCTGCTTAGGAACTAGGCAGATAGAAGCAGCATTTATCACTCTAGGCAGGTGCAGAGTATTAAAGAAATACATAATACCTTTTGTCACATCATTTCCCACCACATGCCAAACAGACAAGTAGAATTCAGCAGTGAACCCATCCGGTCCTGGACTTTTGTTCTTTGCCATTTTTTTAAGGGTGCTCAACACTTCACTTTTAGAGAAAGGGGTAGCCACATGATCGATCTGGGAATCTGAGAGAGAGGGAAGAGGAATGTCATTTGGAAAATCAGCTACCTCAGACTTTTTCCCCAAAATGTCTTTATAGAAATCCGTCGCCACCTTGGCCATATCAGCATGCGAAGAGTGGAAAACTCCCTCCGAGTCACGAAGAGAGATAATCTTATTAGTATTCCAGTTCCCTCTGCAGGAGTTATAGAAAAACTTACTATTGCCATCACCAAGTTTTAACCACTGTATCCTGGATTTCTGCTTTAAGAACTGCTCCTCTAATCTTAAGGCTGCTGAATAGTTCTCGATAAACTCCTTTTCTTCTTCAAAATATGCAGCAGTGGGGTTGGCAGGCATATCCCTCTGAAACTGAGATAGAGCATCCCGAGATAAAATCACTAACTGATGGATATCCCCCACCTTTTTGTTTAGGCCCTTAAGAGCCAACTTTACATTTTTGAGCTTTGAGGTCAGAATAAACCAAGGGTTTCCCTCTACCTCCACAGACCAAGCTTCCACGATAGTTTCCAAGAAATCCGGATTCTCAATGAGGTGATTAAAAAATTGGAAGGGCTTCACCCCGGAGGAGAAACTAGTTCCCAACGAAGTGATTGCAGGGCAATGATCAGACAAACCCCGAGAAATGAATTCCACAGAAGAGCAAGGGAGCAAAGAATGCCAATTGGAGTTAACTAACACTCGGTCCAACTTTCTGAACTTTGGCTGTGTAGTATTGCTGTCCCACCAAGTAAAGAAATGTCCCGAATACCGAAGATCGGTGAGACCATTTGCAAGCAAAAACTGTTTGAACTCAT